>CM054003.1:15591288-16803788 GCA_028641665.1 Chelonus formosanus | reverse complement strand
GCGCCAGTTCTGCTTACCAAAAATGGCCCACTTGGCACTTTTATCCGAAAATCTCATAGCTTCATAATTTGAGTAAGCCAGAGATCTCACCCATTTAAAGTTTGAGAATAGGTTAAGGTCGTTTCGACCCCAAGGCCTCTAATCATTCGCTTTACCAGATGAGACTTATAATATAAATGCCAGCTATCCTGAGGGAAACTTCGGAGGGAACCAGCTACTAGATGGTTCGATTAGTCTTTCGCCCCTATACCCAGTTCCGACGATCGATTTGCACGTCAGAATCGCTACGAACTTCCATCAGGGTTTCCCCTGACTTCATCCTGACCAGGCATAGTTCACCATCTTTCGGGTCCCAACGTGTACGCTCTAGGTGCACCTTTTCTCAATGAGAATAAGACGCCCCGGGAATGCGAGATTATATCGTGATATAACCTATCTTCCCGTAATTGTCTAAAGACAATCTTCACTTTCATTATGCCTTTAGGTTTGTTTTAAAAATCCCAATGACTTGCGTACATGTTAGACTCCTTGGTCCGTGTTTCAAGACGGGTCCTGAAAGTACCCAAAGCAGTAGCGTCGCTGACCGGTATTAAAGTCAGTTAAAGAATATCATCAACTAACAGTTGGTTAATTTCAACGACGGCATTAAATCCGTACTGTCAAAAATTAGCCGCACTTGTGATGAATTTAACGCTAAAAAGTAGCGACTTAATACCATTCAAATACCGTCAAACAGTTGATCAGCAATACTAATGATTTCCAACTGCAAGCAGAAAGAGACAATCAATTAGGTCATAAATCAACATCTAACGAGTCACGACGTTCTACTAGAAGAGGAGTGCACGTCGACATATAAGGTAAAAATAATACTAGAATGTATAGTATACTAACCACAAGGATCATTTACCATATCATAACTAGCATTAATACCAAATATTTTGACGATGAATCTCTTCATTCGATCTTTTGGGTTTCTCAGGTTTACTTCTAAACGGTTTCACGTACTCTTGAACTCTCTCTTCAAAGTTCTTTTCAACTTTCCTTCACAGTACTTGTTCGCTATCGGTCTCGTAACAGTATTTAGCCTTAGATGGAGTTTACCACCCACTTAAAGCTGCACTCTCAAGCAACCCGACTCTAAGGAGAGAATCACCCGAAACACATTTCAGTCACTACGGGCCTGGCACCCTCTATGAGTAAGTGGCCCTATTCAAGATGGACTTGGACATAAAATAATGCTACGGCTTAATTGATTCCTCCTAAACACTACATCTTCCAGTAGCATTAACTACGGAATTTAGTGCTGGGCCTTTTCCTGTTCGCTCGCCGCTACTAAGGAAATCCTAGTTAGTTTCTTTTCCTCCGCTTAATAATATGCTTAAATTCAGCGGGTAGTCTCGCTTAATCTGAGGTCGCCATTAGAAAAACGATAAATATACCCAAAAAAAAGTAACAAATCAATCTGTCCTTTTGATGATATAAAAATCATTCATGGACTCGATGATTAACTTATTTTGGGTTGTTTTAATCATCATATCAATATATAACTTAAAATGACATCATTTAATTAAATAATGAACATTCATTATAATAAATTCGCATACTCATTATATGCAGTTTTGTACATAGATACGACCCTCAGCTAAGCGTGGTCTGGGAATTGGATCCGTAGACCGCAATATGCGTTCGAAATATCAATGTTCATGTGTCCTGCAGTTCACAAGTTGACGCGCAATTAGCTGCGTTCTTCATCGATTCACGAGCCAAGTGATCCACCGTTTAGAATAATCATTTTCAATTTAATTTTACATTATTGGAAGTCAATTTAATCTATACATATTATGTTGACAAAATAATATACATATTAATTACTTAAGTGATGAATATATATTTTACCATCAACTATTAATAGTTATGGCATTAAAATAAAACTCAATTTACCAAAAAAACAATAAATAATATAATTTAAAAATCATGGCGAAAATTCATTTAAAAACCACAGTAAATCCTTTTTTATTGTATATTTCGAAAAGAATTACTTTTAACAGGTTACCATGAATCTGTCAAGTTTTACTTATAGTAAGTGTAAAGTATATTGAGTATAAGTTCTCTTGTGTGTTAACACATTTACCGTTATTATTACATTATAATACAAATTATATAAAATTTGTTAATACGATAATGATCCTTCCGCAGGTTCACCTACGGAAACCTTGTTACGACTTTTACTTCCTCTAAATGATCAAGTTTGGTCATCTTTCTAACAACATCGGCAATGCCGAAACATTGCCGTGTATCAGTCCGAAGACCTCACTAAATCATTCAATCGGTAGTAGCGACGGGCGGTGTGTACAAAGGGCAGGGACGTAATCAACGCGAGCTTATGACTCGCGCTTACTGGGAATTCCTCGTTCATGGGGAATAATTGCAAGCCCCAATCCCTAGCACGAAGGAGGTTCAGCGGGTTACCCGGGCCTTTCGGCCAGGGAAGACACGTTGATTCCTTCAGTGTAGCGCGCGTGCGGCCCAGAACATCTAAGGGCATCACAGACCTGTTATTGCTCAATCTCGTGCGACTAGAAGCCGCCTGTCCCTCTAAGAAGAGTTTTAATCCGTTGGTAGTAAAAATCTACAATCCGAGAATTGTAGACCTTCAAGATACCAAAAGTACGTCTATTTAGCAGGCTAGAGTCTCGTTCGTTATCGGAATTAACCAGACAAATCGCTCCACCAACTAAGAACGGCCATGCACCACCACCCACCGAATCAAGAAAGAGCTATCAATCTGTCAATCCTTCCGGTGTCCGGGCCTGGTGAGGTTTCCCGTGTTGAGTCAAATTAAGCCGCAGGCTCCACTCCTGGTGGTGCCCTTCCGTCAATTCCTTTAAGTTTCAGCTTTGCAACCATACTTCCCCCGGAACCCAAAAGCTTTGGTTTCCCGGAAGCTGCCCGCCGAGTCATCGGAGGAACTTCGGCGGATCGCTAGCTGGCATCGTTTATGGTTAGAACTAGGGCGGTATCTGATCGCCTTCGAACCTCTAACTTTCGTTCTTGATTAATGAAAACATTTTTGGCAAATGCTTTCGCTTCTGTTCGTCTTGCGACGATCCAAGAATTTCACCTCTAACGTCGCAATACGAATGCCCCCATCTGTCCCTATTAATCATTACCTCGGAATTCCGAAAACCAACAAAATAGAACCGAGGTCCTATTCTATTATTCCATGCACACAGTATTCAGGCGATAATAAGCCTGCTTTGAGCACTCTAATTTGTTCAAAGTAAACGTACCGGCCGATCTCGACACTCAATTAAGAGTACCGTGACAGGATTATTGGACCGCTTTAGATGTTACACCAAAGCTAAATCCACCGGTAGGACGTCCCACAAGCATGCCAGTTTACACTGCGAACAGTGAACCGACAGTGTGGCACACAGATTCAACTACGAGCTTTTTAACCGCAACAACTTTAATATACGCTATTGGAGCTGGAATTACCGCGGCTGCTGGCACCAGACTTGCCCTCCAATTGTTCCTCGTTAAAGGATTTAAAGTGTACTCATTCCGATTACGAGGCCTCGGATGAGTCCCGTATCGTTATTTTTCGTCACTACCTCCCCGTGCCGGGAGTGGGTAATTTGCGCGCCTGCTGCCTTCCTTGGATGTGGTAGCTGTTTCTCAGGCTCCCTCTCCGGAATCGAACCCTGATTCCCCGTTACCCGTTACAACCATGGTAGGCGCAGAACCTACCATCGACAGTTGATAAGGCAGACATTTGAAAGATTTGTCGTCGGTACGAGACCATACGATCAGCTAAAAGTTATTCAGAGTCACCAAAGTAAGCGATGGCCGAAACCACCGATTGGTTTTGATCTAATAAAAGCGTTCCTTCCATCTCTGGTTGGAACTCTAGTTTGCATGTATTAGCTCTAGAATTACCACAGTTATCCAAGTAAATGTGGGTACAATCTAAGGAACCATAACTGATTTAATGAGCCATTCGCGGTTTCACCTTAATTAGGTATGTACTGAGACATGCATGGCTTAATCTTTGAGACAAGCATATCACTACTGGCAGGATCAACCAGGGAACTTTATAGTGTATATACACACATAGTTCTTAATATGCGTTATATAGTAAAAGAAATCTATTGTCAACGTCTTACTATATAACACGTATTTTGTGTTGTAAATGAAACTAATGTTTCCATCAACACTTTTATACTTAAAAAATTAAAACATTCACTGGAATGAATGTGTTACTTGAAAATACAAACACTCTCTATTTTTTTAAATTATTAAATTTTACTCTTGCTAGCTATAACAGTTAGCGACTTGGTTATGTTTCATATATATAGCAAAAAATTTTTACTATCCGTACTTGGACTGAAGTGAGTATAACATTTCAGTAGTTCTTAGTTATATGCAACTGAAAGTATACATACAGCTATTATAAACGCCTTTTCAACGATTCACCACATAAGAGTCATTCAGTCTACGAAATCGACTCGTGGCTATGTTACGTTAGTGTACAATACCGGATATAAAAGCTGTGTGATTTTTTATAAGAGGGTATAGGGCAATCGCATGTATACCCTTAAAAAAATTGAACAACATTTATGTCCGGTACTGTATGTAATACACAATTATTATATTTAAATGACATTTAATTGTTTATGATATTCAAACTGTTTAAAATAATCCAGCTGTTTAAGACACTCAACTATTTAAGATATTCATCTGTTTGTAACTTTCAGATGTTTTTCTTTTTAACTGTTTCAACTTGACTATTTTCATGTTTGTAACGTGGGAAATGAGACGGCTGATCGCAGCTCGAGAACCAACAACTCTGCCCCACTCCACATTCGAGAAAGCGTCACTGTACCAACTATGCAGCAATATAGTTGAAAAAAACTTTACTACTACGTTATATTCATAGTGTGTTTTCATCGTTATTTTGTTGAACTAACTATAAATGGCAATACGCCAAAAATAAAAATTTATTTATTAGTTGAAACTAAACAATTATCTCGAATAATTTTATTTATTATTTTTTTTTTTTTGTAATCAAGTACATTCTATAACACAATAAACCTAACAATTAAAAACTTGACGTGACGTATCAATCTCATCAAAAATAACCCCTGCTTTCTGGCCTGTGCAAAAATATACGCCAAACTAAGTAATGAAAATGATAAAATCACAAAAAGTCCTAAAATCATTAAACGCCAAGTTTTCAAGTCTAAAAATCAATAATAATTTAAATAAATTTTATTTCTGAGTTGTTTTTTTTTAAAAAAAAAATTTAGTGCGTTTTGTAACAATAAACACAAGAACCAGAAACTTAGCGTGACTGTTAAGATTTTATAGAAGTATGAAATTTCGATTATTTTAGAAATATTTAAGCCACTTAATAAGTAACATTTTACTTGGTGAAATAGCATCTGATGCGTTCCTGTAATCCACCAATTCTCAACCTCTTTTTTTTGACATCATTAGATCTTCTATAGGTCCATGCTAGAGAAAAATACAATGATTGAAGTTAAAATAACGAGTTCTAATTCAGGTTTCTCGAAAATTTTCTCAGATTTTTTCAGAAACTTTCTCTCATTCTCTTCGGGAATTGGAACAGGTCAAGGAAAAGCTGAGAAATAGAAATAAACAATTTTCTCATCTTTTTTCATAATTTTTCACAAGTTCACATTTCTTTGTTATTTTCATCATTTCTTCGATATTCTTACCTATATTTTTCAGTACTTCTCATTTTTCCCATAGATTTTCGTTCTTTCGACAACTTCACAAAAAAAATTTCTCATTTTTTCCCATATTTCTGGGCTTTTAGTAAGATTTTTATTTTTTTATGTACAGAATTTTCTCAAGTTTCTCAGACTTTTATCTTCCTTATCGATTACGATGGAGTATTTATGAGAAAGTATGAAATGAAATGGAGAACTGTGTATTTTTTCTCAATTATTTTCATATTTCTCTGATTTTTGAGAAAAAATGAGAAATTTTTTCACTAGGGTTGGATAGAATTCGGTAGAGATTATTATAATTATATCCCTTTCTTAAAATTGTAAGACTTATATCATAGACTTACCTCTTTTCCTGAAGCTGTTGCCACTGTCTCAATAAATTGATATAAATTTACATTTATATCCTCACCCTCGTAGATTTGTACGACCTTCATTTTCCATCAATTTACAGTCGATTTTCGATTTCAGTCGTGTTAGAGTCGATTTATGGCTGTTTCATGATTTTTGATCGAAAAGCGATTGTAAACTGATGATCAGGATGTGCAAAAAATTGACCAGTAATCGTTGCTTCTGCATCTAATTTGGATTGATATTGCGTCTTATTCCAGTACAATGTAAATCAGAAAAAATCTGATGTGTGAAAGACTGTGTATATAATTTATTTATTTATAAATATTAAATAATATGACAATTAACATAATGTTCTAAAATAACTTCATTTATATATATATATATATATATGGATAAGGATAAGGATAAGAATGAAACTTAAATATTTTTATTGATAAACTAATAAGACTAATTTAATTATTTATAAATTCTTCAAAATTATTTTTTTATTGTTTCAAAAAATTCAATACACAACATATTTTAATCTATTTCCAAACAATTTGATACAGATATGGCTACATTTTGTTTTTTATTTTTGATTAAAATTACAGGAGAAATGATTTTCTCAATTGGTACTTATCCTATCGTATCTTATCCTGATCGTATTCCAATCGGTTTTGGAACGATTCTGTGCACATTCCAATCATTGTTGTTCAGTCGATTTAAATTTAAATCGACTTAAGGATGTATGACACTTTTATAAATTTCACTTTTGAAACTTGAATTTAAAATATATTATAAAGCAAACAATACTTTATCGATTTTCATCAAAAAAATATATCGTTTCCACTATATTTTATGAAATAATAGAATTTAATTGTTCCATTTATCTACGTGTTATTTGTACCGAAAGTATGTGAAATTCAAAGCAAATTACGAAATTCACTCTAATACGAAATCTTCACTCTACATCAAAATTGAAAATCTTGCCCACTCTATTATATCAGCACATCGCCCTAAGTCATTTATCTCATGTCTCCAATTATCTGTAGGAACATACATTTATCGTAAAACGGGTTTGAAATTAGCGATAAATTTATTAAACCGATTAGGAGTATGTTCATCGTATCATAATATCCAACTCCACGAAGCTTCAACGATTATTCATCCACAAACGACAAAAATTGAAAATGCATTTGTTCAATATGTTTTCGATAATACTGATCATAATGCCAGTACTTTAGATGGTCGTGAAATCTTTCATTGCTTAGGTGGCATTGCTGCGTACACTCCAGCTGATCATATTACATATGAAGGAAGGGAAAACTTGCGAAAACAAGGCGATACAACCTGCAGAAGATTCACCGAAAATATGTAATGTTGAGGAAAATAATGATGAACTTGAAGAAGAGTCAGAAACAGAGGAGCAGACCGAAAATGAGTTAGGTTGTACAGATATTGCGGAACCGATGGAAATCGACTTCGACAATTATTAATACATAACAGTATAAACAGCAGAAAAGGAATCAACTTATGCATAAAAATTGTATATAGAAAAGAAAGTAAAACACATCGTAATGCATGATACAAAAAACATGCGAATTATTGAATAAAAATTTGATACATAAGCTCACTCTAAATTTATTTATAACCCAATCAACTGTTAATAAAAAAAAATTTTTCTAAAAGATGATGACATTGCTGTTGATCAGTAAATTAGAGATAAAATTTTTCATTGTCCAAAAATGGCATGATTTTTTCCAATTCTTACTAATTAAAAAATATAATTCGCGACTTCTGGTCATTGCGAAGGCGCGAAAATTTGCACACATGTTCGTGAGCATGTCAAGAACATATTATTTCCAGAAAATGTTATAAATATTAATAAAATTTTGTATTATATTATAAATAATTGTGAAAAAATAAGTTGAGCTTATTCGATAGAGAATTTAATTCTCTATCGATCTATATATATGAAAATCATTACTAATTTTCGACCTAATATACCATATTTCAAACGGCGAAAAGACTTATAAAAATTTTGTAGGATTTTATGCTCGAGTCGAAAAGCCTTTCCAACTTGAAATCAAGATGTTTCATAGCTGCTGAATATGCGTAGAGAACAATGACAGGCAATAAAATTTTATGTGTTTACAGCAGGAACTATAGGGCCCTTTTCTATCCCTTTCGCTTCCACCGTAGAATTATGCGATTTCACTCCTACTCATGTTTTTCTGTGTACTACGCAGGTGCAGAAAAATCTAGTGAGTGCGTGTGAAACGGAAGAAAATGCCGTTCTCTCTCGCACTTACACTCCTTTATGCGCTGCGCATGTGCAGAAAATGTAGTGAGTGCAAGTGAAACGGAAGAAAATGTCGTTCTCTCTCAGCAGCAGTAATGTAGCAAATTAATTGTCGCCCAATTCTTAATTTCAATGTTTCTTACCTGGATTAAAATGAAAATCCAAGTGAGAGAACTTATTGTATCGCAAATTTTACGCTGAATCGATTGGAAGGGTTGAAAAAGTTATTCGATTCGATTTAGTGCAAAAAAAATTGATTTGAAATTTTCAAATTAATATCAATTAATGAAGAACTCATTAAAAAAAAAAAAAAAGCTCAGACAATATTGCCAGAGTGCTAAATAAGTACTGTGATGTATTTTTTTGAAAAAAAAAATTTTTTTTAATAATCAAACAGTATTTCAAAAAATTGTACGCTCCACAGTTTCTTTCAACGCGTTTAATTAATAAACGATAAGAGATGGGAAAAAATATAAGGAATACTTTTTTGTGGAGAATTAAATGCTCTACAACTTTTAGTTGAAACTTTTCTTCATATCTCCAGCCGTTCTGGAGATATTCATGAAAAAGTCATTTTTGCACTCTTTCGCAATTTTTTTGCAAGGGTTTCTCTTTCATTCAGGACCCTGATTTTTCGCACTAACATTCCTACAGCCCCTACTTATATTTTCCCGTTGGTTTCATTCTTCCCTCTCAAAATAGCGATTTCAGCCTTCCATTGACTGGACTATTATTACTAATTAATTATTCGTTAAAAATAGGAAAAAGAATTTAGGTACGCATAATTTTTAAAAAAAATTTATTTAAAAATTTTTTAAATGTGCTGCGGGATTTGACTAGACATACATCCTTAAGTCGTACAAAACTATGAGGGGCATCCATATTATTTTTAATATATTAAAAATTATTATTATTTACGAGTAGTAATAATTGCAAATAATTTTTACTATTATTGTTATTGTTATTATTATTATTATTGACATATCAATAAAAATAAAGCTCTTGCTGTAAAAATTTACTATCGTTATACTAAGAATCTTCTTTAACATAGTAGCATTTAGTCCGTAAACAAATCCGACAGAGTACACCCAAACGCATAAATGCCTGGTTCATACCTTAAGAGTAATTACCGACTAAGATAGATTTGTTTTTGAAATGAAGTTTCTAGTCATAAATTTTTTAATCATGGGTCATATTTAAAATGATGAACCTGAGTAATGAAATTACTAAATTTAACAAACTCATTATGTTTTATGAGTTGTAATTATTTTTTTTATAATTAGAAAATCAGCAAATACTGGTTAAAGTAAAAATTATCAACAGAAATTCGATAGAAAATAAATAATTTATCATTTTTTAATGGAGTTCCATAGCTGTCATCTTAATCTTATATGATGAAAAATAAAACATTAATTATTTATAATTTATCAAGATTTCGTAGATAATTTTTACTTTAACCAGTATTTGCTGATTTTCTCATTATAAAAAAAATAATTACAACTCATAAAACATAATGAGTTTGTTAAATTTAGTAATTTCATTACTCAGGTTCATCATTTTAAATATGACCCATGATTAAAAAATTTATGACTAGAAACTTCATTTCAAAAAAAAATCTATCTCAGTCGGTAATTACTCTTAAGGTATGAACCAGGCATTTATGCGTTTGGGTGTACTCTGTAATTGGGGACGAAAGTCATGTTCCCCAACGAGGTTAGCTACTCATTAATACACTACTTATAAAGAAAACATTGCAGTGTTAGATATGACATATGTAAACATTTAAATTTTACAGAAATTTTAGTTCTAAGAATGAAGAATCTAAGGTGAATTTTTTAAATAAACAAAATTACAATTTAACATTTGAAATTTTGGTTAATTTGCTACAAATATTATTTACATCAGATTTAAGCTGATTAAGATTTAAACTAGTTTGATGACGTGGACTTCACTTGAAATTTTTATTATAATTGTTTGGTAATGCTAGAAATGTGATTAATGAATGTAAAAATTTGTTTCAGCATTTGAAATAGAAAAGGAACAATATAATAAAATAAAATCATAAAGTGTTCTTTGAAAAACACTATAGTTTAATACTTCAATAATATACCAACTTATTTAATGAAAATATCTTATTTTTTACAATAAAAAAAATTAAAAATGAGGAGATCCAACTCAGGTAAACCGGGTAAATTAAAGAACTAATTAGCTATTATTAAATTTTAAAATAAGATTTAGCACTGAGCTTGATTGTATTTTTACAGCTGGTTACAGCTATGAACCTTTACCTACATCATCACAAAATCTGCTTGAAGAGGAAAATGAAAGATTGGAAGAAGATCTCAAGGATAAAATACATGCCCTTAAAACATTATCTATCGACATTGGAACAGAAGTGAAATATCAGGATAAAATATTAAGAGACATGGTAAAGTATATACAATTAAGTTGACTCAACTCATTTTACATTAAATTTTAATTGTGAGTTATTTTTTAATGATTATAGGATGATGATTTTGAAAGAACTAGTGGTTCGTTAACAAATTCAGTGGCAAGAGTTATTAGAATGGCAAAAGCAGGTCACAATTACTATATTATCTATTTATTTTTATTTTCAATATTTGTATTTTTTGTATTATGGCTAGTTTTAAAGTTTAAATGATAAATGTTTCATATTGGGAAATTTATATATACGTCTATTGTAATTTTAACTTTAATATATCATTAATTCACAGAAAAATCTTTGTTGTACATCGAAAAAATGTTTAAATATTTATAATGTATATATATACATATATAAAAATAAATTATTTCTATTTCAATTTTATCTGATTCTTTCATTTCTGTTATATCTTGTCTTTCAACTGGAAAGCAAGGCTTAACGAAAATTAATTAATTTTTTGCACATTTTTGCAGCATGTTATGATACATTATCTCTTGAAAATTTAATTTTTAGAAAAATGATTCTTAATTTTTCAACAAAAAACCATGATCCATTTCAATTTTTATATTTAAATCCAATGTCTTTGAAGATTTTTCTTAAAGTCTCTTTTCTACCAGATAATTGTATTTGAGCATCACTATTGTAACGGGTAAAAAAGCTAGTCGAACAGCTGTTTCGTGAAAAAACGAGTTGGTTTTTTAAATACGCAATTTTAGTAATAATTTGATAATGAGTAAAGATAAGGTAACAGAATTATCAAGAATTTTTGAAATTTCTCGCAATGATCCGAATATTATTACAATCAGTGCAACTGTCGATACTGGTAAGTTGATAAATAAATACACGTGTTTATTGTATTACTAAGATCTAACCTTACATCTTATCTATAATTAAAATTTGGATACACATTTAATTTAAAATTAATTTCCTGAGATAAATATTTCATTGTAAATAGTTAATTACAAATGTTTATTTGTTGTAGGTTTTGAATGGACAGCAATTGATGAATGTAGAGAAAAAATATCCCAACATTTACGAGTATTTAAAGACCGTGGAAAAATATATTTCAACATTGCTACATCAGATTTTCCTAAAGTAAAACTCCATATCTTTTATCAATTAATTAATACCTTGATTCATTTTTGATCAGAAATTATATTTTCTATGTATTTATTGAATTAATTCTTTTATTTATGAATTAGGTAGAGCTTTTGAGATCTGTAGATAATATTTATCTAGTAGCTGATGTACAATATCTGTCATACGACAAAAATGATAAAGATATTAATCTAGAATTACTAAAAAATTTAGTAAATACTAATACTCAATTAGAAAAGTATTTAAATGCCTGGAAAAAATTTACAGAGTTCCGTGGAAAAATATATCCAACTTTAGAAGAATATACAAGTATTGTTGAAACATATAAAGCAGAGAAAGAAAAGAAAGATGATGATTTGAAAGATAAAAGTCCAGTTAGAGGCAAGCGAAAAAGAGGAGCTGATCCTTCACTATGTGAAAAAAATGATGTTTTGTCTTATAGAGTTACATGTGAAAGAAATGGAACTCATAATTTTTCATCAAGGGATGTTTCTGTGGCGTTAGGTGGAAGATTTCAAGATAAATTCCATTGGATTGTCGATCTTACATTCTACCAGCTAGAAATCCTTTGCAGAATTACTGACAGTAAAATATATTCATGAATGAAATTTAGTTAAATAAATGTTCTGATCGTTTTACTTCCATTAAACCACATTAATTTACAGATGAAACGATTTTGAATCTACGTATTACACCAGCATCAATGCATCGAAGAAATATAATTGATTTTGGTCCAACAACACTCCGTGCTACTATTTGTTATAATTTATTAAGATTGGCTAATCCAAAACCAGGTGATATAATTGTTGATCCTATGTGTGGTGGTGGATCAATCCCTATTGAAGCAGCACTAGAAATTAATTGGGCTCATATTATTGGAGGAGACAATCATGAAAAAGCAATAGAAAGATCAAAGGCAAATTTTGAAGCACTTGGTAAAAGTTACAAATCAGACATAATGCAGTGGAATATAACTAATTTACCTTTTAAAGATTCTTCTATTGACGCTATTGTTACAGACATGGTGAAGAATAAATTATTTATATCTGAAAATGAAAATATAAATTTAAAAGTTCTTAATAATTTGAACTAATTTTCATTTTTAGCCATTTGGAAAAAGGATAGGCTCAGTGTCAAATAATAGAATTCTTTACAAAAAAGGTTTACTAGAATTAGTGAGAGTAGTAAGAATGAAGTATGGAAGATTAGTATTACTTACTCATGATCGACGAAATATTACTATGGTAAGATCAGTTATCTATGTAAATTGATAAATACTCATGAAATATATTTATAGGCATTCAAAGCAGTTAAGGATTATATTCGAATAAAAAAAACACTTAATATAAGTATGGGAGGTTTAACTGCAGTTGCTTATGTTCTAAAACGGACCAACTTAGCTTATAATAAGTTCTTCATGCCAGCAGGAGAGAGTGTAAAAGCTTTAAACACTCATAAAAATCCTTCAGATTCGTCAGAATCAGACTAATTTATAACAAAAATCTTTTCAATTTTTTGACTTTATTTACAAGTATATAGTTGTTGCCTATGTAATTCATTGACAAGTAGCAAGTTTAAAAATAAATATTTTAAAATAAAATATTAATTATAAGAAGAATTTTCTACGACTTGTTTCCATGGCATGACGTCTGCCTTGAATGATCCATTCATAATCACCATGCTTGCTATCAAAAGTACCGTGTTGAAGTGATCTCAATCTTAAGGTAAATCTAGGACCTAATTCCCTCAATTTCACCCTATTACCTTTCAAATCAAACTCATACCTGAATAAAACAATCATTCAGTTTAATATAAGTATATTCAAAAAATGTGTTATTATAATATCCGTAGATATAAGATATTATTTACCTATGATGCCGGAAAAAAATATAATCTCGTTGATTGTGAAAAGTAACAGCTCTACGTCCTTTAAATTCAGGTTCATAATGAAATAAAGCTCCCAGCATACGTCCAATTGAGTGTCCTAAACGAGTTGAAAAATTATTCAGAATGACTTCTGGTCTATGTGATGTAATTTCTTTGTGACTTCTTTTCAATTCTGGCGTTATTTTAACATTGCTAAGTTTAAAGAGAGCTGTAGGTCCATCTGGTAAATGAATAACTAACATACCATCTAGAAAAAAATTAAGAGAGATTATTAGAAAAAAATTCATCCAAAAAAGATAAATTATTTATATGAAAATGTGACTTAGGTTAAATACTTACTGGGCTGGCATTGATTTTCATTAACAACCACAATATCTGTAAATCCACGTGCGGTAGCAGACTTCACCATTTTTTTTACTCCAGAACGATTACGATAAAGAGAAATAGAGTTAGGAATAATCCGTGTTAATTCTCTACCGAATATTCTAGTCTTCCTTGTTGGATTATCTGAATAAGTTATCAATACTTTAGGCTCATAATCTTTTCTATAATAAGCAGAAAACTCATCATGCGTCAATTCTGCCTTGAGCTCAGCATTTTCTTCATCATCAATGTCACCCTGAATTGTTGTTTCATCTTTTTCTCTAAGGCTTTCAATTGTATGAGGGATTCCTTTGGGTACTCCTTCTTGAATTCGACGTTTTTTTTCTTCTTTTTTTCTTTTTGCCTTTTCTTTTAATAATTGTTGAACTTTCATTTGCCTTACAGCTTTGCATTTTATGTGATTGAAATTTGTATCATTTGGAAATCTAACCTTATTCCCATTTTCTTCACAATCTTCTTTCTTTATTGCTCTTTGTTCTTCTTTAACTTTGCGGCTCAAAGGATTTTTACGTAAATCTTTAATCTTCATTTTTGATAATTAATTAATGTTATTATTATTATTATACACAATAAAATTGATATACGTATAATAAACAAACTAATTAGTCAACGCGTTTTGGAGTACACGTGTTTATTGCTTTTATTTTTGAGAACCACTGTTCAAATTTTAGATTCTTTTTCTCTTCCCTAGAGAGCGCGCAAAAGACCTTAATTATCGTTTTACAACGCCGCTAGATGTCAATAGAGTATTATTCCAATTTGTACTGCTAGCTCCATTTATTACGAAAATGAACAATTATTGTCCGCCTTGTTGTTTCTCGTGTTTTTCTTATGATTCGAACAAAAGTGTAAACAATTTTGAAAATGCACGTAGAATAATCGTGTATTTTTATGATTACTTATTAATAAATACAGAAATTTTTATCAATTATTCAAGAATGTCACATTCACGATCTTCATCTTCTCAAAATCCTCCGGATCATCAAATATTTAAAATTTTAATTGCAAGTGATATCCACTTGGGTTATGAAGAAAGCCTATCTAAAAAATGTATGCTAATAATTATTTGCTAAATTCTCTATATATTTTATGCTATTAAATCATTTAATTTTTCTTATTTTTATCAAAATCATATGCTTTTCCTTTATTTTTTAGCTATCAGAAACGATAGTTTCACAACTTTTGAAGAAATTCTACAACTTGCAGTAAAAAATGAGGTTGATTTTATGCTTCTTGGAGGAGATTTATTTCACGATAGTAAACCATCCCAACCTGTAGTTTTACAATGCATAAATTTACTAAAAAAATACTGTATGGGAAATCGGTACTTTTTTCTGTTTAATATTTTTTGTTTAATTATTAATATTGAAAATTCTCTAAAAGTATTACTGACATTTTTTTATTAACAGGCCAATCACATTTTCATTTTTATCGAATCCTGCTGATGTTCTCTCGAGTTCAAATAGTACTTTGAATTTTGAAAATGAAAATTTGAGCGTGTCACTACCAATTTTTACTATTCATGGAAATCATGATAATCCTAGTAAGATAATCACCAACCAATTATTTACATTTGAAAAAATTATCTTAAGTTTCTACAAAAAATATGTTCATGAACATTAACTTTTATATTTATTAAGGCTTTCATTATACTGGTACTCTGGATATATTAGAAGCATCAGGATTGGTTAATTATTTTTCAAAAATATCCGATTTAAGTAAAATTACCATAACACCGATAGTTCTAGAAAAAGGTGGAACATACATTGCTATTTATGGTATAAGTTATGTTGGAGAACGACATTTATCTAGACTATTTAATTCTAATATGGTATTTATTTTAATTCATGATAACTACTTAAAGATTTTCGCGATTCTCTTTACTGAAAAAATTTCTTTAGAAAATATTTCTTAATTACAGGTTACATTCTTACGACCCAACATATCACAAAAATGTTTCAATATTCTTGTTATTCATCAAAACAGAGCTCAACACACTAAAGGGGCTTTTATAGCTGAAGATAAATTACCAGAATTCATTGATTTAGTTTTTTGGGGTCATGAACATGAGTGTAGAATTGTTCCAGAAGAAATTAAGTTATCTGATGATAAGTTTTATTATATTACACAACCAGGTATATTTATTGAGCTGACAGAAAATTTACTTTATTGATTGAATCTAAAGTTGTTATATAAATTTTAATACGTATTACATTCAACAGGTAGTTCTGTGGCAACTTCTCTGAGTATAGGTGAATCTAAACCAAAACACGTGGGGTTATTGAAAATCCATAGAACTAAATTTATACTGGAACCATTGAAATTAAAAACAGTAAGACCTTTCGTATATGATAGTATTTCTTTAAAAGAAATCATCAGAAAAGAGTATTGTGATCCTACTCCCGATGGGCTTATTGAATATGTTGATGATTACATCGAACACACTGTCTTTGAAGCAGTAAAACCATTATTAACTGGTATATCAAACATTTACTTTTTCCATAGAGATCCATGTATTCTGTATATCTACATACATTCTATATACATATTAATTTATTATAAATTTTTATTGTACAGGTCACCCTGAGCAACCCACACTTCCACTAATTCGTTTAAAATTACTTTATTCAGATGATATTCATAAATTCGACATAATGAAGTAAACTAACTTTTTTAATTATTTTATAAACTAAACACAATATTGTTTACAAGTTTTATCTTTTTTTTTCTACAGGGTAACAAGAAAATATTGTGATCGAGTAGCTAATGCCACTGACCTAGTCATATTCTCTAAAGAAAGATCAGGGAATCAAGGACGAACGGTTGTGGATGGTCTAGATGATGATGCAGCACAGGCTTTAGCAGAATGTTTCAGTCACAGAGAAGTAAAATTAATTTAATTATTCTAAATAATTCATTAGTGTTTATCAGTAAAATCGTATTCTTAATTTTCAGGATGATAGAGACTGGTCGTTTTCTGTTAGAAATGGAGTGAAGGCGTATTTTGAAAAGACAAATTATAAACTCAAAATTCTGTCGCTGGTAGGAATGAATGAAGCCTTAGAAAGATGCGTTAAAGTTAATGATGATGATGCACTTCCTAGTATAATCCAGTAATAATAGCTAACACTATTATAGAATAAATTTATACAGAATCTTTACAAACAAATAATTTATTTACAGACATCAAATAAACAAAACATTAGATTTTCTAGAAGGTCGAAAAACGAATCTAACTAAAGACTCTTATGAAGAAGAAATCGAAAAGTATCATCAAATAAGAGCTAAAATAAATGATACAGATG
Source organism: Chelonus formosanus (assembly GCA_028641665.1). Classification (NCBI taxonomy): domain Eukaryota; kingdom Metazoa; phylum Arthropoda; class Insecta; order Hymenoptera; family Braconidae; genus Chelonus; species Chelonus formosanus. The sequence continues at coordinate 16,786,283 of CM054003.1, read as the reverse complement.
AAGCAAAAGAGGTTGATTTATATTAATACTACGATTAATTATTATTTAGGATAAAATTTAACTAAACTTTATAAATGTTTTGCAGTATCAAAAATTACTGGATGATCTCGAAGCGAGAGAATTGTTGAAATCTACTAGTACAATTGAGTATGTTCTTTCTGATGATGATATGGCAGCACCATCATCTCTAGTACCAAAAACCCGAGGTCGAGGACGGGGTTCGAGAGGTCCTCGAGGATCTAGAGGATCACGAGTACGTAGTACAAGTAGAGGACGAGCAGCAAAAGCACCATTAGATGTTAGTACGAGCTCCCCTGTAGTTGGATCAAGAACACCTTCACGTGAACGTGTTGCTCAAACTCTAAGCCAAATCAAGAGTACTGCTAATTCAACAAAATCTGTATTCGATTCGATGTCTGAGTATGAAAATATTGTGTTAAGTGATTCTGATTGATTTTATATTAATTATTTTTACACAATTAAAGGTTACATAGTTTTTAAAAGTTACTTTAAAAAAGCCTCCATTTTATACATTTATAACTGTAAAATAGTTGAAAAAATACATCATAAATTCATATTTCATAAAAATGTATCAATTTTATACAGAATGTTTACATATTATAAAAATAAAAACTTCATTAGATTTGTTAAATCTTTCAAAAAGAATTTTGAATTCATTGTATTCAGATGGCGTTTGAGCATAATTTCGAAATTTCTAACCTAAAAATATTGGTTTCCGGTTGCCAAAGTCGAGTGTACGAGATATCGATTGTAATCATATGACCCAGCTGGGCGTAACAATTTATTGGAGTAGTTTTTAGTTTAACAAAAAATATTTTTACTAAAAATCAATTGGTTTATTTTACGGATTTATAGTTTTCTTCCATCAAAATGAAAGTTTGTGGTCCAAAGTATGCCCTGTGTGGCCTCATTTTATCCACTTGGGGAATAATTCAGCTGGTAAGCTATTATATTTACATTTATTTGAAGTTTCAATTCAACCGAAAAACTGTCTCTTGTTATTTTTGGACTAATCTGTTTCATGATCTTAATTACAGCTCCTCATGGGAATATTTTTCTACATAAAAAGTGTAGCTTTAATTGAAGATATCTCTCTGGAAGGACTAGAAATTTCAACTCCAGAAGAGTTCTATACACGCGTTGATTCAGGATACACTCAAAATGCCTACAATTGTTGGATAGCTGCCTGTCTCTACGTTTTTACGTTCCTATTTTCTGGTCATCAATTTTATGTTAATTCAAGAACATCATTAAGTGTTTAAAACTCCATCATTTAGCTTCTTTGTAATTATCAAATCCTCCTAATTATCATGAAAATGTAAATTCTTCGTCTAGTGATACTATTGAGGTAAAACTAATTTTAATGCATCAATTTTAAATTATATTTTTTTGAAAATTTAACAATATTAATCAGAATAATTATTTGTTAGAAAATGAGAAAGTGGAAAGCCGAGTTAGCAAGTTATTTTATCATGTATAAAAAGTGTTTTTATCTATGTAAATGGTTATCATTCTATTTGAAGAGTCTATCCAATTATTATTTATGTATTTTAACTTGAAACGATTTTTATGAATTCACTATAATTATTTATTTGCTAATTGATCTGTTAAGTAAAATGTTGTGCGTTTCAAATATGTCAATGCAAATAAAAATCATAAAGATTTCTTAGAAGCATTCCATATAATTTGTAAATTTTAAAAATAGACCATGTAAGTAATTATTTCAAAATTTCAGTTGTCCATAGATTTGTTTTTAAAACTTGTATAAACTATATAATATATATAATTGTAATTCAACATAATGTTCTCAATAGTTGCTTTTGTTGCATAGGATTAAAAAAAGAACTATTATTAAGTACAATGTAATTTATATTAGTATTATGAAATTAAACAAAAATAAAGTTAATGACTAAAATAATAAATTTAAATAAACAATCAATCGAATATGTTATTGGTTTCAAATGTATTCTATGGATTTATTAAAGCTTATAGATATTTTTTTTTACAAAGAAATCACGTAAGCCATTAATAAAATGCAAATTATTTCATGTTTTATCATCTTAAAGTTACCGCCAGTATCAATCAGTTGAAATTATTGACGCTAGAGCTCAATTCTCTATTTTTGGAGTATTCTTCTTTCAGTTTTATGATAATTTTTTGGGTGATATTTGCAAAAAAATACGTCGAATCTTGGTTTTATCAAACTGCAATTTTTCCATTTTCATAAGGTACATGAGTATTTTAATTATTTAACTAATCTATAAGAAAATTAAATAAACTAGAAATTTGGCATGGTCATAAGGTTAGAGTAATAAATTCACTGAATAATCTGATATTTTTCATTCGTTGAAGCCGCATCTTTTAAATTTTTTTAAATTTCATCTCACTTTGATAGTTTATTTTGATTGTCATTAATTATACTATATTATTAGATCATTTACATTCTGTAAGGTATGATAACATAAATATTTATATAAACCTGTCAAACAATATACAAGACGTTTGCTTTGAAATCACATGGTTAATTTATTTTTGTTCATTAGGTTTATGAGATGATATAATAACATTTTTATTAAGAAAAAAATATGGCAAGCGAATTAGCTGGGAATATCCTCTCCTATCTCGAAAAACATAGTGATGTGAATTCACTAGATTTAGTTAATATCTTCAATGAAGATCATCAGAAAATAATTGGTGCTATTAAAAGTCTTCAGACTCTTGATAACGTAATTATGCTTAACATTATATATTATTAATAATAATAATAATAAATTATTAGTAGTTTAATTCAATCTCAATTTGTCAAAGAGTTCATTAATTTTTCAAGGTGATCGAAGTTGAGCAAATTAGTCAAAAAAAGTGGGAACCAACAGCAGAAGGTCAACATGTTATTGAAAATGGAAGTCATGAAGCTGCAGTATTTTATGCAGTTCCAGAACAAGGAATTTTACAATCAGAAATTATGAATTCTGTTCCATATGCTAAAGTTGGTTTTTCTAAAGCATTAGTTGCTGGATGGATTAAGCTTGATAAAAGTACTGGAAAACCTATGGTAACTAGAAATGTATCATCAATAGAAGATAGTACTCAACGAAATTTGAAAAATATTGGCAATCTTAGTGATAGTATTAAAGTTGAGTATAAAAAGAGAAAGTTGCTTCAGGAAATGTAAGTAATTTTTTTGACTAACTGATGTTTTTTAAGATTAACTGATATCTTTAAACATCAATATTATTTACGGATACATTTTAGAATTATTAAGAGTATGGTAGTAAAAAAAGGATCAAATTTTTCAACAAACATTGAAAAATTAGAGGCTGATTTAACATCTGATCTACTGGTAAATGATGCATGGAAAGAGAAGAAATTCAAACCTTATAATTTCGATGCAATGGGATCGGCATTAGATATTGGACATCTACATCCTCTGCTCAAAGTTCGGACTGAGTTTAGAAAAATTTTCCTTGAAATGGGATTCACTGAGATGCCCACAAATAATTATGTTGAAAGCTCATTTTGGAATTTTGATGCTTTATTCCAGCCTCAGCAACATCCAGCTCGAGATGCTCATGACACCTTCTTTATTTCTGGTAATTAAATAGTATGTTTATTAATTGATTTGAAAATTTATAAGTTTAGTTATTACCATAATAATAGTAATAATAATTTATAAAAAAAAACTTCTCTTTGATTTCAGAGCCAAAGTATTCAACAAAATTTTCAAAAGATTATTTAGAAAAAGTCAAACAAGTTCACAGCAAAGGAGGATATGGCTCCAAAGGTTATCTTTATGATTGGAAGATAGAAGAAGCGCAAAAGAATCTTTTGCGAACACATACAACAGCTGTGAGTGCTCGTATGTTGTATAAACTGATGCAAGAGGTATAATTATTTCTAAAGCCTTAATGTAATTTATAAAAATATCTTGAAATACTTGTATTAAATAAACCATGGACAAATTAAATTTTAGGGAAAATTTAGGCCAGTAAAGTACTTTAGCATTGATCGAGTCTTTCGAAATGAAACTCTAGATGCTACTCACCTTGCAGAATTCCATCAAGTTGAAGGTTTTATCGCAGATTATAATCTTACGTTAGGAGATTTGATAGGAACCCTATATGAGTTCTTCAAAAAGCTTGGAATTGAAAAATTGAAATTCAAACCAGCATATAATCCCTATACAGAACCAAGTATGGAAGTGTTTTGTTTTCACGAAGGTTTAGGAAAGTGGATTGAGATAGGTAATAGTGGAGTATTTAGACCGGAAATGTTATTACCGATGGGATTACCAGAGAACGTAAATGTTATAGCTTGGGGATTATCTTTAGAAAGGTAAATATTATTATTGGAAATCAATTGATTCCTATTCAAGTATGAATTAATTGAAAAATTTTTTAAAGGCCAACAATGATTAAATACAAACTAAATAATATCAGAGATTTAGTTGGACCAAGAGTGGATTTGCAAATGGTTTACAACAATCCCATTTGTCGCTTAGAAAAGTAAATATCCATTAAATTTTTTTTTGAGGTATTTATAAATTGATTTTTATAAGTATTCGTCACTATAAACAATAATATCAATTTTTTTATTGTTTTAGTTTTTTTTTTTTTTTGTTAATCGACAAATAATTGTCTGAAGCTAATTTTAAAACTTTTTGTTTCCAGAATAGATAAAAAACCTTCTTTCAAAGATAACTTGAGAGCTGATTGTTTTAATGCACCAAAGCCAATGGCAAATCAAAAAAAATTTGAACCACAAAGCTTTGTTATTTTTTGTGATCCTAAACATCCAATGTTATGGCTTGAATCACTTCTTTTATTAGCCGAAAATTGTTTTACAATATCAGTATCAGTTCATGTGCACTCAACAGTTTTAAATATTACAGAAGATTTAAAAAATTTCTGTAGTAAATTTCGTACTCCAAAAAAGACTGATGTATCAATAGTTTTTATTTGGAAAACTTTAGGTGTAGATTCAATAATGAAATTTGAAGCATCACGGGAAATCTGTGGTGTAATTAATATTGCACGCTATTTGAATCGTTTAATTGAGTCAATTAATCCTTCATTGTTGAAATATGAAACTAATGGAGCAAAATATGCTTGTAAAATCGATGTGGCGTTAGAAAAAATTCATACTTCTCTTCACAAAGAAAATAAGTATCAAATAAATGATTTACGAAGTAAATCAAAAACACGCTACGTCTTTGAAGAACTTTCCATCATAGACATAATGCTTGAAGCTCAACGATAATAATCTAATAAAATAATAATAAGTCAATCATTTTGATAAGACAGTACTCTATTTTTTTCAGTGTTCGCAATCTTGAAGATTATTTTAAAAATATTTTCATTTATAAAATATTCATTCTTTATAATAAAATTTTCCATTTGTATTTAATATAATAATGCATAATAAATGCAAACATATTTTTAAACAACAATGTGATCAAATAGTTGAACGGATTGTTCAAATAAAGATATTTTTAATCTTCATCTAAATTGTTTTTATTATAAATAGAATTGAATAGTCTTTTTTCCGGATGATTACCATTAGTTGTATTAACAGTGCGTGTATGTACTATAAAAATTTAATGTGATAAATGATATAATTTAAAATGTAAATATTTTATTAAATAACAGATAAATGTAAACAAGTTGTTTAATCATTATCATAATACTCTGATTTGAACGTTATTGTTTTTAGGTAAAAATTCTGATTAATCAAGTCGAACAAAGCGAATTAATAAGAAATAAATCATCAGTTAATCAGTGGATCTCATACTTCGGATTCCAGTTAAATTGTGACTGTTCCCGCCCTCGTAGAATTTTCGAGAATTTCAAGAAAATATACATGAATAAATCTTCAGTAAAATATAAAAAATGTTTATGTCCTAATTTTGCGACGTCACGTTCTCTCGGAGTAAAGAATAATGTAAATATATGTATTAAATGCGTATTTTTACTCTTATAAAGTAGACTTTACTGTGTGTAAGTATTTAACCGACACAGAGCGTGTGATTGGAAGACGAAGCATCAAGAAGCAGCTGTATTTTCAAGGTATGTGTCAATGTGTAAGTGTTGTCTACCAATACGAAAGACAGAAAGAAACGAGTCAGAGCGAGTACAGTGCACTCTCGTTTCTTGTTACAATTATTCATATAGTGAGTGTATGTATAGCTTTTCGTTGTTACTTTAATCTTTAATAATTACTAGTGAGTAAATAATATACGAAAAGAATTTTTTTAAGCATTTGAATAATTAAGAAACTCTGACAAAAATAATTTGGCATATTTATAAGTAAAATATATAAAATTATTAAAGTATTTTAACGAATCCTCAAAAAAACGAGTATCGTGCGAGTGGTGGCAGTGTGGCACATCTAAAATGGCGTCGATCGGTGGTCAGCCTGGCGGTGAACGGTAGAGAGGAAGTGCTTAAGAGTCAAAAGACAGTGTTTTGGTTCGCGTGAACGACAAACAACAGGCCATTAAATCAATTTATAGCCTTTGATAATATCGTTCATTTATTATTTCCATTGTCATTGGTTTTGTAGAGGTTAGAAATAATAATAAATCGTCAAATAAACGTATTAACGTGTGAATACGACGAGTGCATAAGCAGCACCACCGGTGGTGGTGAAAATTCCATCCGTGCCGTGACGGCCGCAATGCCCGTTTCGCGTGGCGGCTATATTCTTCACAAGTTCATTGGGACTATTGCAAAGAAAAAAGCATCTACTGGACCAGGAAAAATAATTTGTTTTAACAGTATCGAGGTCGACGTCACGATTAATTCTCGTGACCCTCGACCTAGGAGTCGTTAGGTAAGCATTGCCAGGAGTTCCCCAGATCGTATTTGCGCATCGTGGGCCTTCTGTCTCCCTCACTCTTCAATCTTTTAGCTTAGAGCTTCGGCTTTCTCTTCAATTCCTTGAAAAGTTTATATTATTCACGGTCTTAAAATCTTTTAATCACGTTTTAACACGTTTATTATCATTCCCTTGAAAGAAATTTAAAAAATGAAAGCGAAATCAGTCGTTAAGTGAATGATAATTGTTCTAGAGCCTTTGTCCTTGGTTAGTACTCATTAATCTAACATAAACTTAACGAAAACTTATTTTTATTTTTTTTCCCTATAAGAGGTTAGATTTTATCAATGACTGTGCAATTTAAACTTATCCAAATATGTTCATGTGTTAAGTATCTTTGTCTGAAATGATTTTCTAATAATATCAGTGATAAAGTCAAATATTAATAAATATGATGCAACTGAAGTTATTGTTAATTATTTGGTCAAATTTTACATTAAATGGATAAAAATATGTAGCCATCATAGATTCTTTTACATAAACGACATTAAAAGTGTTATGGGTCATGAAATATTGAAAACTTCAACGTTTTACTATTTTGAATAATTAATCAGATAAATATCAAATAATAATAAAATAAATGTCAAATGATCATTTTAAACTCAATATCATAACAAACTTCATTCATTTTCATACTTAATCAAATTTTTTACTAATTTATCATTCTTTCCTCCTGCCAGATTGTCGTAAGAACATAACCAAACTTCAAAATGAAAATCGATAGAAGCAGATTGAAAAAAGGCACTTCTGAAGTGGTAAGTAGACGGTTATCATGATAAATTTATATTCTTTGTTAATTATTGATAATTAAGATGAGTTTGATTAAATTATTTTCAGCCTGCTGAGTGTCAAGAACTCATAAGTAAGCTTCGAGGATGCTCCCATAGTGAACTACTTGAAGAATTAAAGCAAATAGACGCATGGACCTTTGGAAAATGTGAATTATTTCATTGGATTGATGTGTTGGACCTAAGTGATAGCATATTGGAAGAAGCCACTGCTCGAAGTCCTGATAATCCTTGGGAGTTAGCATGTGATCTTCCCCAAAATAGAGAGGTATAATTTTTAATCAATAATTCATGTAAAAATATAATATATAAATAATTATTTTAATTGATTATATTTTTTTTCAGGCAAAAGAGTTGCTTCTTTGGGTCCTCCACTTTACGACACTACTCATTGAACATTCATTTTCTCGACATCTTTACAACAGTATGGAGCATCTTATAACACTTTTGTCAAGTTGTGATATGCATGTTGTTCTTGGTGTCCTAAGTCTTCTATATATGTTTAGTAAACGTAGTAATTTTATCACTCGTTTGAATACCGATAAACGTCAAGCTCTCCTGAGTCGATTAAATCATTTGGCAGAGAGTTGGGGTGGTAAAGAGAATGGTTTTGGTGTAGCTGATTGTTGTAAAGAACATCCAGACAAGCCATTCCCTTCTAGTGCTACGACACTTCATTTTGAGTATTATGCTGAGAACCCTACAACTTCTGATGCATCTAATAATTCGATCGGAAGTGCAAAAAAATCTGGACAAACTAATCTTGTAAATTATATACACATTGAAAATGTAGATAAACTTGGCAAAACACCAGCACAAATTATGAACGACTTGCTAAAATTTTACAACGTGCCACAGGACAGACAGATGGCTCTTTTAACACACATTAGATTAGCACACAATTTTTCTGATTATCAACGACGTCTGCAATGTGTTCAAGCACGACTTCAAGCTCTCTCTGTCTTGGTATATAGTAATTCCTTACAAGAAAATGCACATAGCCTTCTTCATGCTGGATTACTCGAAGAGTTGGTTGAATTATTGGAATTACCTCATCCTCATCTTGTTGAAATTCGAGCTGCAGCGTTACGCACATTAACTAGCATTATTCATCTTGATCGAAATCCTCACTTTCCTAAGAAGCCAGGCTCTCGTTTGAATATGATAATCGATGTTACTGGCGCAAATTCTTATCATGGATTTCTGCCAGTGCTAGTGCGTACGTGTATCACAACACTAACATCACCGCAACCAGATGGCCAACCGTTTCCTCTGCCATTAGCAACTGCTTTATTCAGTTTCTTATACCATCTTGGTAGTTATGAAGCAGGAGGAGAAGCTCTTGTTAGTTGTGGAATGATGGAAAGTCTTTTAAAAGTTATCAATTGGCCTGGAAGTGAACTGGAGCACATTACGGTAAATTTTAATTAACATTTTCCTTAAAATAGTAATGAATTCACTTGAATTTATTAATAAATTATTTGTTTCTTTTGTTTTCAGTTTGTAACGAGAGCTGTGAGAGTGATTGATCTCATCACCAACATTGATATGCAAGGATTTCAAGCACATGGTGGCTTGAGTAGCTTTATAAATAGACTGGACATGGAGGTCAATGTCTGCAGGAAGGAACAGCCTTTCGAAATTGATTCAAGTATGTATAATGAAGAACCATCAGCACCTGCTCGAGATAAACCAGCAGAAACAGGATCTACTGATGAAGCTGGACCTTCAAGATCCTCAAATGAAGTGTTTGAGGAAACATCAAATCCTATGGAGTTTTCTGAAGATGAAAATACCAATTCAAAAATCGAAACAAAGATTGAAAATTCTTCTGGTGGTATTATTATAAGATCTGGCAGAACATGTTTGCCACAAAGAGCTGCGCTTTTAAAGTCGATGCTTAATTTCCTGAAAAAAGCAATTCAAGATCCTGCTTTCTCTGATAGTATCAGACATGTTATGGAAGGTGAATTACCTTCTTCGTTAAAGCATATAATTAGTAATTCGGAGTACTATGGACCGTCCTTATTTTTACTTGCAATTGATGTTGTGACGGTTTACGTTTTTCAAGAGCCATCTCTTCTATCTTCTCTTCAAGATAATGGATTAACGGATGTAGTACTTCATGCTCTACTTACTAAAGATATTCCAGCTACTAGAGAAGTTTTAGGGTCTTTACCTAATGTGTTCAGCGCTTTGTGTTTGAATCAACGCGGTCTTGAATCTTTTGTAAAAAGGCGTCCTTTTGAAAAACTTTTTAAAGTATTGATATCTCCAACATATTTGTCAGCAATGCGTCGACGACGTGGAGCTGATCCTCTAGGTGATACTGCATCGAATCTAGGTAATGCAATGGATGAATTAATGCGACATCAACCTAGTTTAAAGACTGATGCAACTGCTGCGATAATTAAATTACTTGAAGAGCTTTGTGTATTAGGCTGTGATCCAAGATACATTTGTTGGCGTGCAGCAAATAAATCTGACAATTCCCCGTCGAGTTCCAACGCTAATAATCGACAATCTTCTGGCCAATCAGTTGGAGTTGGTGGTGGTGGCAATGGCGCAGGAAGTGGTGGTGCCGGTGGAAGTAGTAGTGATGAAGAAGAGGAAGATGAAGAGGAAGCAAGTACAAGTTCACATCCTCAACGTGAAGAACAGCCTTCTCCTTCGCCTGTACAACCTGGACCACCACCAAGACAACCACCCGAGAAAACTCCTATAGCACTTGTTGATTACATCCACAATGTAATGAAGTTTGTTGATGCAATATTAAGTAATAATTCAACTGATGACCATTGTCGTGAATTTGTTGCTCAAAAAGGACTGGTGCCATTGTTATCTATACTTGGTTTACCTAATTTACCTGTTGATTATCCAGTAGCTCAAGCAGCTACATCTGTTGCATCAGTTTGTAAAAGCATTTTAAATCTTGCTCACGAGCCTCTTGTATTGAAAACTGGATTATTACAATTGAATGAAGTTCTTAGCCTTCTTAAACCTCTTCACAGCCATATGGAATCTCCTGGAGGCTCAGTTCTTCTTCATGAGCTTGCCTCTGCACCAAATTTGGAAGCTGCTTTTGCTAGTGATACAGCAACACCTTTACTTCACGCAATGAATGCCGCTCATGGATATGTAGTGATGTTTGTTCATGTCTGTCGAACAAGTCAAAGTGAAATTAGAAATCTCTCAATGAATCACTGGGGTTCGGATCTAGGACTAACTGTTCTTCAAGGATTATCTGAGCTTTATATGTCACTAGTATGGGAAAGTACCCTTCTTCTGGCTCTCTGCAGTGATGATAGTATTCCAGCAGGCTGTGATTTTGGCAAAGAAGATATGGACAAATTAATTCCGCCAGAATTAAAAAATGATAACGATCCTTCAACATGGCCCAGTACTTCTACAGCTGCTGATATGAGTAGTAATGGAATGACAACCGCAATGGAAGCTTTAAGTACTGATCCTCCACCAGTAGCAATGGAAATTGATGATAAGCCAAGTACTAGTACTGGCAGAGCATCTCCAAGTGCTCATCAATTGAAATATATCAAACCACTTCTTGGAGCATCATCGCGACTTGGTCGTGCTTTAGCAGAATTATTCGGATTATTAGTTAAACTCTGTATGGGTTCACCAGTACGTCAAAGACGTAGTCAACAACTTCCGATAATTTCATCGATTCCTAATCCAGCAGCAAGAGGTGTAGCTTGCGCTTTGAATATTCTATTAACTCGTGGCCTATCTTGGGATAAACTACCACCATCACCAATTCCAAAATTCAAACTAACATTTCTTATATGCTCAGTTGGATTTACATCTCCAATGCTATTTGATGAAAAAAGACATCCTTATCATTTAATGTTACAAAAATTTGTCCAGTTAGGTGGTGAAAAAGCTTTCTTTTCTACTTTTCGTTGGGTTTTGTCAGGAGGAAATCAATTTCCTCTCTCAGAAGGTTTAGAACATCCAGATCTTCCAGATGGAACTGGAGAATTCCTCGACGCCTGGCTAATGCTTTTAGAGAAAATGGTTAATCCAAAAGCTATTTTAGATTCTCCACATCTTGGTGTAAGTAAATGTACGAGTTATAACACTTATCGTGCACAAGATCCAATTATAAAATACCTTCAAGACATTCATAAGAAAGCTTTTGAAGCAGTCATGTTAATGTGGGGCAAGAAACCTTTGAAAAACTATGGCGCAAGAATGACTGAATCAATCTTATCAATTCTTCGTCACATTCTTCGAGGAGAAAAAATAATCAAAGAACGAACAGAAGATGAATCTAACGAGGACACAGCTAGTGGCTCAACTAGAACAAATACTACTGAAAGAAGAGAAGACGCAGAAGCAGATGTAAATCCAGAACATCTTAGACAATTAATGGATATGGGATTCAGTCGTGCACACTGTATAGAAGCTTTATTACATACTTTATCTGTTGAGCAAGCTACAGATTACCTTTTAAGCAATCCAGCAACACAACGACGCCCTGAAACCGGTCTTGGCGATACTACTCAAGGACCGATAATGGATTTAGATTTGACAGATGATCAAGTAATGTATGCTATTGCAATGTCGTTAGGTGATGCAGAGCCTAAAAAATCTTTTGATGAACCAAAAGAAACGCCAATCACTCAAACTATTGACGAATTTACCAACACTGCTTTAGAACAATGCCTCAGCCTTTTAGACTTGATGCCTGATACAGTTTACAGAATTTGTGATCTTCTTGTAACCATTACTAAACGAAATGGCGATGAATGGCGGCATAAAATGCTACGTCATCTAATACTAGAAATTGAAGAACTTGTTGATTACCTCATTGGAATTGTAGAGTCTCAAGATGAAGATGCTGGAACACGCTTAGTTGAATGTGAACAAGCAACTAAAGTTGCTGCAAGAATATATTTATATACATTATTCTTTGAAAATACCTTCCAAGAGATGAGAGTACCTTGTGCCCAAGTGGTTGAAGAATGTGCAACTCTCGATAAGCTTGTACGCCTCTTAGTAATTAGTGAGGGTCCTTTAACGACAAATAAGAATAAATTATCTAAAGAAAGTAAAGAAGGACTAACACCTGTTGCAAAAACTCCCAAGTGGCTTGCACCACTTTTATTACTAATTGATAGATTAGAAAAGATAGCTGTGTTGACACAGCGCAAACAATTGATGCATAAAGTAACGAATCGAGTATGGAAATGGTTTGATTTGAATTCTGGTAAATGGACTCCATACTCTTCATTGAATAATCGATTAATAAATGATGCTTATTGGGCTGGAGAACCAAATGTACGAATAAACTGTTCTAGAAGACGGTATCTTATTACTTTTTCATGCATGACTCAAGTCAACGAAGATAGTGATAATAGAAGACCAATTGCAATGGGCTTTAAATTCCATAATTCAAATAACGATGATAGCTCTGGATCTGACTCTAATATGGATACTGAAGAAAGTCTAACTGAAGAAAAACGATCTACTGTTGTTCAAGGTTTAGATCCAAGTATTGCTCCAAGCATTGTGCGTGCTTGTGTTAAATTATTAGCTATTCCAGTTGATCGTGATACTCTTCATGCATTAATGAAAGTTTGCTTACGATTAACAAGAGATTACAAAAATGCAGAAGTGTTTGCACGAGAAGGTGGAGTTCAATTATTATTAGATATGACACAAGCTAGCAGTTTCCTTGGATGTATCAACCTTAGTACTCTTTTAATTAGACATACTCTAGAAGAACCAAGAACTCTTCGCCTTGCGATGGAAAAAGTTGTACGAAGTCGTACGCAAGTAAATATTCCACCATCATATAAAGAAATTCTCTTCATGACCCGACAAATCAGCAGTGCTGTTTGTAGAAATCCTGAAGTATATCGGGAAGTATGTGAAAGCATTCTTAGGGTTGATATTAATGTTTTAAAAAGAGACGACGTTGATAATAGACTTGTAGTGAAAGCTTTACCACCGAGTCATTCTTCTGCAATGCCAATGGCTGAAGAGGTAGCTGTAAATGTCATTCATGATCTATTAAATGCTTTAATTAAGCCTGTTCCTGTATTTCCTGAAGATACCTCAACTCCGGCAACAAACACGCCTGAAAAGAAGGCTACGACACTTACTCATAGTACATCTGCATCTTTAGTCGCTGCATCATCCACCCCATCTAGAAGAGGAGATGGAGTTAGAAATAACGCAACAACTAGTAATGGTCCCCTCGATGATGATGATCAAATTGTGCCTCTTAAGATGTGTACTGATTACATGAATAATGCAAAAATTGAACCTGAAGAAGCTAAAAAACCTTTGCTACCAAAGTCTGCAATTTTGAAAATGTTAGCAGAAGCTGTACGCTCTTATGGTGCTGTAGCTAATTTAATTGCTGAACACACATACAGAGCAGGACAAAGTGAAATGGTTACTGAAGATACGACTGCTTTAGCTTTTCTTCTAGATAAATTATTGCCAGTTTCTCCAGAAAATTCAGGTGATCGACAATGTTGCAGCATGGCAAGAATGTTAATTGCTGCTATAGCTTCTTGTAATCATTCTCCTGATGCTCAAACAACTTTAGTTACTGAAGTAAAAGCAGCATTGATACGAACATTAACTCTACCAGAGAGCTCTGAAAAACATGCTCAACTACAACTACTCATTGGACTAATTTCTACGATGATTGACAGCTGTCCACCCACCTCACACACTCAAGTACGAGTTCCGCTCAAGGTCCATCAATATAATAATGTTAATTATATTGTAAGAATCATGTTGAAGAAAGGAATTATTACGGATTTAGCAAAAATTCCTCACAGTCTTGATTTATCGAGCCCAAATATGGCTGGAACTATCAATGCAGCTTTGAAACCTCTGGAAACATTATCTAGAATTATCAATCAACCCATGCCGGGAGCTGTAAACAATAAATTCTCTAAACCCAAAAATAGAACTGTTCAAGAAGAACCAATGGGTGATCAAACTGGCACTACAACTTCAGAAGCAACTCATGCAGTTGGGGAAGAAGTTAATGAAGATGCTGAAAATACCGAACATGACATTTCCTTGACTGCTGAAAGTCTTGAACCTACTTCTGAGGGTCAAGTACATGAGGAAGGAGATGAAGCTGCTTTAGATGATATCATGGATCAGCTTTTAGAACGGTATGATTTTTTTTTTTATTAAAATTTTTATATTTATTAAATGTTAATTGTAAAAAAAAGAACTGCAGTGTTTATAATCCAACAGTGCTCTGTTTTCTAGAGACGGCTCTGCCGAGGTGTTGGTGCCAGAAGAACCAACATCTCGATCTCATAGACCAATGGACATCGATGACGAAAGTTTAGCCATGCGGAATGCTGATGGAGATTTTGATCCTGCTCGCGACACCACCGTAAGAGTAACGTCTCATTTATTTTTCTCAACATTTTCATCTCATTTTTACTATGAAAAATAAATGAAATATTAATTGATGCATTCTTGAAATTTTTTAGGAGGACTTAATGAGTTCTGATTCAGATTCAGATAGTAATCCATCAGATGATAATGAAGATGATGTTCAAGATGATGATGAAGAGGAAGAAGAGGAGGAGGAAGATGATGGAGAAGAGAACGAAGAAGAAGAAGATGAGGAAGAGGAAGGTTCATCTAACTTTGGTGAAGAAGATCACATGGCATATATTGAAGGCATTAGTGATGCTGTGCGTATGATGTCTTCATCAGACAGAGACGTCAACAATGTTGTGATGATTCCTCACAATTTTGAAAATCATGAAAACAATTCATCACTGCCTAGTTCAACAAGACCTAATCATTCTTGGAGTACAAACTTTCCTTTGCCAGTGTCTCTATTTGAAGATCTATCATCAGTTTCTGATAGTAATACAATTAGTTCTCATCCTCTTTTAATGGCTCAAGGAGGTCTTGATACCGCTAATACGCGTGCTCAACGAACCTGGCGTCATCGTCGATATCAATATGTTCAAATTAATCCAAGGAGCTCTAATCCTCCAGTTATTTTACAAAGACTTTTAGTTCCAGCTGCTCAAACACTTCCTGTGAGTACAAGTCAAGTTTTAGCAACAGGATTCCGCGATGCACGTGTTGTTCTTATGGATAATAGTCTTGGAATTTTTGCTAATCAAGAAGAAGAACCTATAGACTTTGTTGATCAATCAGGATACTTATTTGGACCAAGCCTAGCTGCAACATTAAATAATATTCCAACTGCTTTGCATTGGTGGATAGAAGAAAGTAAATTACTCGATGGTGATTCACAACCCGATTGTTGTGTTGGTGTTGTTCATAAACTGATACCTGGATTAGAAAAACAGAGAAATGCAGAATTAGCCGAAAGAAAAGATAAACGAAAGAAACAACATGCTGAAAAAGACTCAGAAAAAGATGCCAAAGATTCAAAGGAAAATACTAATACTCAGGAATCTAGTTCAAGCACATCTGCAGAGCCAGCTCGGACATCAACACCTGTCATAGCGGGTGTAGTAGCAAGACCTCAGGTACGATTATTCTCCAATGAGTCTCAAATGTCTAATGAGCCTGATGCAAGATCCACTTCTGAATGTCCGTTGTCTGTTGAAGCATCTGTAGAAGCAGGTAGACAAGATAATGCACAAGCTGAATCATCAGAATCTCTTATGGCAAGGCCTCAATTAGTACCATACCAATCTGAACCATTTTTATTGAGTGACTCTGACATTAGACCAATATCTGAATGTCTATTATCTGTTGAAACGGGAACAGAAGCAGGGAGACAAAGTAGTACACAGAATCGTGATGAAAATGTAATTGAAATAACTGGAGAAATGGAAGTTACTGTACAAGATGAAGAAGAAAGAACACCCCCGCTACCTCCATTACCTCCAGAAGAACAACAAGCCCCTGAGTCTAGAAATCCTTTGACGATTTTGAATGCTCCACTTGAATTAGCAGAAAGTTTGATTGATTCTGTACTTCAACCAAGTGCTGAAGAAGCTACGAGATTACGAAGATTATCGACTCCTAATCGTGATTCATTCAATTTTACATTAACCTTTGGATGTCGTAATCCAATGAATGAACAAAGAGATTCAAATGCTTGGGTTCATAGGTTCTTAGCATTAGAACAATCTAGAAGAGAAAATAATGCAAATGATTCAAACTTGGATCCTTCATCGTCATCTACCTCTGATGCTAACGTGAGCACATTTGCAGAGCAATCTTCTCAACAAACCCCAGAACAACAGCAACCGCAACCTCTGGAATTAGCAGAAACAGCTTCGCAACAAACTCAACAGTCAGAAACTTCTTCTCAACAACCAGAACCTCAAGAAGCATCTGCACAAGCTTTACAACAAGGAGAACAGGCTCAAGCAACACCCTCACAACAATCTGCTCCAGAATTACAAGTACCTGATGGAGTAGATCCATCTTTTCTTGCTGCATTACCAGACGAAATGCGGGATGAAGTAATTGCAGAGCAATTAAGGCTTCAAAGAATTAGACAACGAGCACAGGCAACTGTTGTTGAAGAAGTAACAGGGCCAGTAGAAGTAAATCCAGAATTTTTAGCAGCATTGCCACCAGCTATTCAAGAAGAAGTACTTGCTCAACAAAGATTAGAGCAACAAAGACATGCTGCAGCATCTGCAAATCCATCTGATCCAGTTGATGCTGCTGCATTCTTTCAAAATCTTCAACCTTCATTACGTCAAGCCATTCTTACAGATATGGAAGAATCACAAATGTCTGTTCTTCCACCAGATTTAGCAGAAGAAGCGCAAACACTACGTAGACAGTGGGAAGCAAGAAATAGACACATAATGCAAGCAAGATTCTTGAGCCATGTTAATCATGGTAGTACAGCACTATCAAGTATTCTAAGAAATTCTGGACGAGGACGTGGTGGTGCTGCTCGTTATACTATTCATTCAATGGGAGCTCATAGAAATCAATGGAATTCATGGAATTCACGAGGAGAGAGTAGTATCGCCCACCAAAGTGCCGGATTACGATTACGAGGGCGACAATTATTAGATCATGAATCAATGGCTTGTCTTTTGGTTCTTCTTTTTGTCGATGAACCTAAAATCAATACCTTAAGACTTCACCGAGTAATAAGAAATCTATGCTATCATGCTAGCACTCGAGAATGGGTAGTGAAAGCTCTTCTGAATATTATGGAGCGAAGTAATGACGAAAATAAGGAGATCATTACAGATTTTACTGGAAAATTCAAGAGGAAAGTTATACATCCTGCTATTGATTATTGTGCAACTAAACTTGCTGAACCGAGAAATAACTTACAATCCTGGTTAAATATAAGTATTGATGCCGCTCTTGGATGTCGTGCCAATGTTTTCCACGTTGTAAGACATAGTGGAAAGAAATCAGATCGACAAGGAAATATGATTGCTATTCATCCTCAAGCAGCTCCTACAGTTTGTAGGCATACTTTAGAACTTTTAATATCATTAGCAAAAAGCTTTCCAGGATACTTTGTGCCAACTAAATTCAAAGATTCAGAAGAGAAAAATAAAGACAAAGATGGTAATAAAGAAGAAACTGGAGCAAAACCCAAGTCTGCGTCAAAATCTACAAAGTCTGAAGTCCCAGATTTCTGGGATATGTTGTTAAAATTGGATTCTTGCGCTTCAAAAAAAGGCAAATCAGTTTCTCGAACGCATTTTACATCTGGATTTGGTTCAGAACCTGAGCAAAGTTTAACCTCTTTCGAATCTTCAGCATTCGGGCAATTGATTTCGATGCTTCATTGGTCTGTGGTACGAAGGAGTAGTCAATTGACAGATAAATTGCTTCGATTATTATCGCTTATTTCCATTGGTTTAACGGAAGTTAATTCATATCGACGTCAAGATGCTAAAAATAAAAAAATAGAACCAAACAAAGAACTAAGTGTTGCAGCACCTGAAGGACATCTAAGACTTGCTGTACAAGTCTTGACTAGTAAGAGTTGCTCGGAAGAAGGACTTGAAGATGCTACTGCATTATTGCTTAATTTATCTCATTGTCCAGATCCAACTAGGCAATTAATTTTGAAGCTTTTATTGGAAGGAGCCATGGAGCTAGCTAATATGGTTTGCGAGCATATCAGTGAACTTATGAAGGAACTTAAAGTATTAAATCGAGAGATTCGTAGGAGAAACTCACTAGAAGATCAGCCATCAACCAGTAGTAGTGGAACAAGTCGTGGAATATTGACAGATCGTTTCACTCAAGACAGTGTTGTAGTAACTGCACCATCAAAAGTAAAAGCAGGTACTGATCTTCAACTGCCATCAATGAGTGCATTAGTCAGCAAGACATCTAGTCAAGCATTCTTCCTACGGATACTTAAAGTCATTGTACAGATTAGAGAAGCTGTTCATTTGGCAAATAAGAAAAAGAATGAGGCTGCACAACATTCAGAAACTGCAATGGATACTACCGCAGTGACTTCTCAGCCGCAAGAAGCAACTGCTGATGATAGTACTACATCTGAGAATGCCATGGATACTGCTCAAACTAATCCAACATCCTCGCAGCCTGATATCTTAAAGCCTTCATTTTCGAAAAAAGATGAAGAAAAATCAGTGCTTCCACTCTTGAGCGAGAGTCTTGTCTTAGATAGTCTTTGGGAAACTTTAAGTGCTTGTTTGTTGGAACTAGAACACACTCCCGATCATCATGCCGTCCTCGTTCTTCAACCTGCAGTTGAAGCTTTCTTCTTAGTTCACTCATCATCAAGTACATCGACGAAAGATCGTAATAATGAAACAAATAATGAGGCCAGAGAAGTTGTTGCTGATATGGCACCAGTCTCACCAATCTATTCCGACAATGAAGGACCATCACATTCAGAAAATGTCAGCAATATTTCGTCTTGGGATATGACACCAACTCCACACAAATCACTGCCGTCCGATCAGTTGAAGTTCCTTAAATTCGCTGAAACGCATAGAACTGTTTTAAACCAAATCCTTCGGCAGACAACTACTCACTTAGCTGATGGTCCATTCTCCGTTCTCGTTGACCATACACGAGTTTTAGACTTTGACGTCAAAAGAAGATATTTCAGAACAGAATTAGAGCGTATGGATGAAGGAATTAGACGAGAAGAATTAGCAGTTCATGTTAGAAGAAGTCATGTGTTTGAAGATTCATTTAGAGAGCTTCATCGTAGAAATGCTGATGAATGGAAAAATCGATTTTACATTGTATTTGAAGGTGAAGAAGGTCAAGATGCCGGAGGTTTACTTAGGGAATGGTATGTGATCATTTCAAGAGAAATCTTTAATCCTATGTACGCTCTCTTCACTGTCAGTCCTGGAGATAGGGTTACATATATGATCAATTCATCATCTCATTGTAATCCTAATCATTTATGTTACTACAAATTTGTTGGGCGCGTTATAGGTAAGTTTATCATTTAAATTAATATTCAGTAAATAAATCTATCTATCATTTAAAATAATTACTATTTGTTTTTTTTTTCTTTTACAGCTAAAGCAATTTATGATAACAAATTACTGGAGTGTTATTTCACTCGTAGCTTTTATAAACATATTCTTGGTATTCTTGTTAAACATACTGACATGGAGAGTGAAGACTATAGCTTCTACAAGGGCCTTGTGTACCTAACTGAGCATAATATTTCTGACCTTGGATATGAGTTGACGTTCTCAGCAGAGGTAATTATTTATGTGCTAAATTAGATTATAGTTAGTTGCTTTTAACAGAATGGTTTATTTTTAAATTTATATTATATTGATTATTTTTATTTATAATAATTTAATTCAATTAATTTTAGGTCAATGAGTTTGGAGTCAATGATGTTCGAGATTTGATACCAAATGGACGTAATATTGTTGTTACAGAAGAAACAAAGTTAGAATACATTAGATTAGTTTGTCAGATGAAAATGACAGGAGCTATTCGTAAACAGTGAGTATTATAATTTTTTTCCAATGAAATAATTATTTGATTTATTGTTAAACATAATAAAATGAATTATTCAAACTTTTTTCAGATTAAATTCATTTTTGGAAGGCTTCTATGATATCATACCTAAACGATTAATATCTATATTTAATGAACAAGAACTTGAATTACTTATTAGCGGTTTGCCAAATGTTGACATCGAAGATCTGCGAGCAAATACAGAATACCACAAATACAGTCCTACCTCGTTACAAGTAATTTATTTAAATAAAAACAACTCAAAAATGATTTAATAAATTTAGTTTATTATCATAGAAAAATAGTGTATATAAATTTGGTATTAATTTTTAATCTTTTTTTAATAGATTCAATGGTTCTGGCGTGCTCTTAGAGGTTTCGATCAAGCAGACAGAGCGAAATTTTTACAATTTGTGACAGGAACATCTAAAGTACCATTACAAGGTTTTGGTGCGCTGGAAGGAATGAATGGTGTACAGAAATTCCAAATTCATCGAGATGATCGTTCAACAGATCGATTGCCTTCCGCACATACATGGTAAATATTTATTTATTAATCTTATTTTCTAAAATTTAATCTATTTGATATTAAAGTTTTTAATAATAATTTATTTATTTATTATCAAATTGATTAATGGATAAAATTTATTACAGCTTTAACCAACTTGATTTGCCTGTATACGAAACATATGACAAGCTTCGAAGCAATCTACTTAAAGCGATACACGAATGTAGTGAAGGATTTGGATTTGCATAAATTGATTAATAGGTAATTAAACGTATGTGAAAATCTAACTTATTGTTTCGCTTGGTTTACGTTATTAAAACATATACGTAATATTAAAACTATCATGTACTCGCTCCGATTGCAATCATCAACAAATAATGATGATAATAAATAAAAAAAAAAAAAAATGTAATAGCAAGTAAATAATTAATGATCGGTTATCATCTTCAGGTACTGTTTTTTCATAATTGTCGCCGAAACTAAAATTACCAATCGGATTCAATCATGTATGTAATTACTAAGCGAACATATGTATATACATATTACCATTGGAAATGTAATTATTGAAAATCATCCTACAACGCTTCCTAAAAATGTCAGAGTTTATTTTATTGAAAATTGCACAGTTGCAGAGCTTAATGAATTTTTGAATAACCATAATAATATTAAATAGCAAAAGTTTAATTAAAAAACGAACATAAGAAACATAACCATATAAGTTGATTATAAGCATAATGCTAGGCATCTTTTAGTACGTTATTATCAGAAATATTTAGAAACAAGAGATGTAAGATATTTCCCTTGATTGAGAATATAATTAAAATAAAGCATGATAGATAAGATAAGAAAAGTAAAAGATTATCATCAGTGATGTATTGTATCCGGTTCGATAGCTTCGGTAGCTTTTAAAAACAAGGTAAAAAAAAAACCTTGAATTTTTTTTTTTTTTTTTGGAGATATTTGAATACTAATGCAAATAATTAAATGAGTTACATATAAGCGAAAGACAAATATAAATCGTCAGATTTGAAGTGTGAGAGTGAACGATTGTTGTGTATGAATGAGAAACAACAATTATTAAGATAATTCAAGAGCCTAATGGAAAGACATAATAAAAAACAAAAAAATGAATAAATAAAATGAGAATTAAAAATTACTTTGCAACAAATGTGTCCTATTTCCGACAGATGTATGGTTGTAAACTATTAGTATTAATAATTATAATTAATTTTTAAATAACTAGTAGTACTTTTAAGTAATATCATTTTAATATTAATTATTCAATTGAAATGTGATTCTATTAAAAAAAAGTGTAATTTTTTTTCAATTCTAACGAAATAAAGTTTAAACGTTGAACTTGATTACAATTAGTTAACAATAAAAAATATAAATTTCTATAAATTCTCAAGTAATAAACTGTATTAAGATTGAAATAAATAAATTATGTTGATTTAAAAAATAGCTAAGTGGGTATATAATGAAAAAAAAATATCAAATCATTAAATAATTTAAAACATTAAATTTGTAACAGAAAAATATATATTTCATATTTACACATACATTTACATACGTGGTATTAAGAATATAGTTTTTTATAGCCAAATTCGTTGACATTGTGAACAACGATGTGGAAATGAGAGTGAGAATCAACGAGAGTCTTCGGAAATATTAATCGAAGTTTAATGTATTGTTATTGACTGTAAAGACCCATCCATAAATGAAAACAGCAAGCATTAACGAAGCCTTCAATTAAACTGTGGATCTCGCTAACACTAAATGGAGTACTTGTTATTTCGCCAGACTTTCGGTAAACTGCATACAATTCCTAGGAGGAAAAAAAATATATTAATTAAGTTATTAAAAATTAAAATAACAAATATTCTAAGAAGTCATGATATAATTTTTTTTAAATCATATAATTACTTGAGTAGATAAAATTTTTCTAGATTCCGTTTTCTTTTTTTTTAATTTCTGATGATAAATCTTTTATTTCATTTTAACAGAGAATGATAATTATAAAAATTTAAAATAATAGTTTTGAGTAAATAATTAATCGTTCATAATATAAGTAAAATTGTATAAAGCGATCATTATTTATTTATAATCTTGAGCAATTAATAAATAAAGTAATTGTGTTAATATTTTTTAGCAATATTATTAAAAGTTTAAATTTATCAATTAATAATAATAATTTAAATTTTTTATTTTCTTATACAAAAATTATTTTAAGTATTTATGAGTAGCAATTACCCCTCTAGATGTGTGAAGATCGATAGTAAGCATCATGAATGCCTGAAGATAACTTGGATGTAGAATAAGATGATGAGTAACATTTCCATCAGCTGTACTGAACTGTTTATGATGTTCTTGATATTTATTTTGCAAAACTTTAGCAAGAGTTTGATACCAAGCAAGTGGTTGATTTCCAAAAGGGCTCAGTCTCGGATCTAAACTAGATAACGGATCAACTCTTGCCAATGATCTCAGTTCCATGAACTCAGTGTATGTCATTGTAGATTTACTCTCCAGCAACTTATTCCACAACAAATGAGTCCGACAATGAAGCATTCCTCTATCTATCATGCTACTGATATGCTGCCTAGCTGCACGAGCTTGGGAGATGATTTGTTGCTGCATCAGCTGCTCATGTGATGAATAATAACCCAAATAATTTACCGACTCTTGTCTTATTTGAAACAGATGTGGAGAAGTTATTTCTGATGATGTAATGCTTCTAGTAGTGCTTGGCATCAGAGGGGAATCAGGTACTGGTGGTGGTGTTGGAGCTAGTACAGGACCAACAACATCTTTATCTTCATCAATTTTACTATCTCGTCTTGTCTGTACTGCTGAAGTAGAATTACTTTCAGGAAATTCATAATCAACATTTGTCTCATCTCTAGAACTCCGATCAGATGATGGAGTTGAAGTTGTTGGAGTTGATTCAAGAAAATTCTCGACGTGAGATCCACTTGTGGTTCTTGCTACACTGTAAACTGTCCTAAATTTACCTAATTTACTATTTTCCAGTTCTTTCTTAGGATACAGTTCTCTTTTACTTGTGAGGATTAAATAGTACTTGAGCATAATCTCAGACTTCTCGATTTGAGGGGGTAAATCCTGCTTGGATACAATTAAAATAACTGTAAAATCATCAGTATACTTCGTATCTTGAGCATCAGTATAGCTTACAAGAGGAGTACTTTGTAATCGGACTAGAACATATTCACTATCTCTGGCATCTAGAGAATCATTTGCCATTCCAAATACTTGCATTCCATATGTCTTTTCATGAGATAATAAATAGGAATACAGAGTGTGAGCTGGAGTGGTTAAATTGTTTACTGTAATCACATCACTGTACACTAAATTCCTAGCAAAATTGGGAGCTTTACTGTAATATTTTATAAAATCATCCAGAAAATGTGTCAAATGATAACCCTGCTCCAATGTCCACTGACCGCTTCCTGATATATATGAGTGGATACACCGTAAATGGAAATCATACATAAACGAATGTAAGTGCATATTTATTTTTATCTTTTCACAAGCATCAACAAAACTAAGCATAAATTGATTCACTAAACTGGATTTTGATTGTAGACGATTGCATTCAATCACGTGAAGTTTTGCAGTAAAAAAAGGTTCAACAAATCTTAGTTCAAACAGCAAAATACCTCCAAGCATTGATTTTTTAAGATAACAGATTTTTTGAGATTGATCTTCATTAGGACTTTTTTGATTTGTAACTCCTGAATCTATTTGAACTTCACAAAAACCATTTTCCACAACTTGAAGATACTGTTTATATTCTGACATCATCAAAGCACAAAGTTCTTGATGCCAAGCAGTATCAGAGTTTTCTTTAACAGCTCCTATCTTTTTAAAACTAATATCTGATGTTTGCTGAGGAGGTTGAGAGCTCGTTGGAGACATTGATGAGGGAGGAGTAAGCGAATGATCTCTAGTAGCTGCTGACTGAAGTCTCCACTGTGGTAGGAAAAGAATCGGTGTATGACAGAAATGAATAAGTCTAGAATACTGTTTAAAAGTATTTAAATTTGCTAGTGAAATAGGAATTACACTATTCGGAACTGCACTTCTACTCTGCCACATTGTATATAATCTCGTAAGATCTTCTTTGCTTTTTCTTTCTCTTTGATGCAAATCTTGAAGATCATAGACCGCTTTTACCACTGGGTCAGTTGTGTTGGGTGGATAATAACCACTCGGTCGAGAATCTCGCATTACTTGACCTGCCATGCGATCCCATGAATAATGAACATTTCTACCACTAGCCAGTCTATTACCAGATCTTGCCCATTCGTTCATTTCCAAATTAGATACTGGAAATTTGATTACAGTCTCGATATCTGTTATTTGACAGTACTGAAGACCATGTTCATCTCTTCCACGATACGAATCTATAGGCCTATGATGGAATATTCCTAATTTTTGCATGAAAACATTAGAGTATAGAAGTGACCTTGAAGATAACCAAGCTCCTAAATTCGTCGCTTGTTTTATTAATTTTTCTGATCGTTCTTTAGACCAATTATACATGTATAAAATAAACTGATCTCCTTGCACCTTAGCTAGTAATATTCTCTGTCTGGGAATAAAGTTAGATTCCTGAATCAAAGGATTAAATTTTTGAAACAGTTTTTGATCTTTTGGCATCAACAGCTCTGGTTCTGGATTTTCATTGAATGAAGCTTTCCATTGACTAAAGTTTCTAGCTACTATGAAAGCTTTGGAATAAGTTTTTGGATCATCAGTATTAAATTCACATGGCACATAAATAATTTCTTCTTCGTCATCATGATCGTACTTAAAAACATTATTATCTTTATGATCGTTTTTCGTTTTTTTGGTAGAAAATTCATTCGAACTATTTTCCGAGTTATCATAGTCATTGTCTAATTGTTTAAAAGGTAATAAAATTTCTGAGGAAATTGTGTCGTTGATAAGGAATGGCTGACGTTGACGAAGAACAAACGCACGTGTAATTGTATCCGGCGCATTAACTCGAATTAAATTTTGTAGCTCTCTTACTGTTGTTGCAATAGGATGTCTATGATGAATATTAACAACATATTTTTTCACAGAAGACACACCCATATCTAAAGCAAACTGAAACCAACAGGGAAGAGTTTTATAATAAATTTCATGAAGTTTACCTTCTTCACCGAGTTCAAAAGAATTTAATTTGTTGCCCTCTGAAATTTTCGAATGAATTTGAGGCTTTGGAGATTCTATTTTCTCTTCAGAATTTTTTCTATTTACTTCAGATTTTTTTTCATCAAAAGGTACTGTTAAAGGAATCCTAAAAAGATAATATTCTGTTACTAAATCCCAAATAGAATGCTTTATGGCAGCTCTAAGTTTCTCTTTCAGTGTATCTACATTTACTCTTCCTTGTTTCCAAATTCTAAACTCAATGGGCACATCAGGTAGTGAATCAGATCGAGTTTTACCTTCGTAATCAGTCGTAGATACCACATTCACAAAATCTTTTATTTTTAATAACGCTGGAAATTCAGTATGATTTTCTAAAGAAATTTCTCTATCAACCGCCATTGCAATGCAAGCAATTCCTTTATTTCCACTAGATTGATTTTGATTAGCTTGATTATTCAAAAAGATATCTGTTTCAGGAACTCTTTTCTTTGATCCTTCTGGCTGGGAATAATCTTGAAGATGATAGTAAGCTCTTGGATCAGTATACTTTGGAATGTATAAAAACTGCAAAATATTCTGACGTAAATAATATGCTAAAGCATCGATATGTTTAAGATAGTACGGCTGGGTAGAAAATTGTACATAACTCTCAGGTGATCTGTACGGCTTCTGAATAAAATGAACATCTGCTGGTGTTAACTTACACATTGGATTTCTAGCTAACATCACAGATAATACTTCAAGTACTGCATCGTCTAATCTATTGTGTAATGCTTGAACAAGATCACGTCTTATTTCCAACCCTGGTTCAGAAATTCCATGTACCATTAAGACAATGGAATCATCAGATTTATTCATATAATCTGAATCTTTTTCTCCAAATGATCGGACTCTTGGTCTAGTGTCATCAATTTTACTTTGATCTAAAGGATGACTCATTCTTGTTTGAGATAAAGAAGCTACACTGTTGCTTCTTGACACCATTAATCGTTCATCGCTCTCCGATAATTTATTCTGTAAAGACTTGCCATCACTTGTTTGTTCATGAAGACGAAGATAAAAAACATTTGATGTACTTTCTCTATAAACAAACATGTTATTTCTATTGTTAACAGATAGATGATTTAAAACTACTTGAAGAGCTTTAATTCCTCGAGACAATACAGATCGTCCCTGTCCTGTTTTCAATCTAGGATGTAAACAAAATGTTTCTTCCCATACTACAGAACATCTAAACATACCTGGAACCATGTTGATGCCTGATTCATTGTGTTTAGTTATAGCTCCTGATCCATTCGAATCAGCTCTCCAAATGTGATCTTCATGAGACTCAGGTTCCAGTAGTGGATCACAGTTTCTAGTATTATTTAAACTCTCCAGAAGTAAATATTGATTTACTCGACGACATATTGATGCTATTTGACTTACAACCAATTTTTGAACTTGTCTATATCGATCAACTTCAGAGGATGCGATTTCTAAAAATCTACAATGAAAATAAACATCAACATGATTTTTTCTGACTTGAAGAATAAGCCAAAAATTAGGCAAAGATTCTCTTCGTTTATCTAAATCAGTTAACCAGTAACAATCATCAGAATTACTACTGTCTCCTTCATATCCATCATCATAACCATCTGTTCCAGGTCGTTCACCAATACTGGAAATTTCTGATTGACACCCAGGATTTTCGCTTGAATCTTGTCGACTGGTTCTACTATTAGCATCCTGTAAACCATCAGAATCATCTAGATCTGGGATGGCTGATGATTTTTCAGTCTTTTCTTCATCATCTCTTTCATTGAATTCACAATTATCTGCTCTTTCAGCATGTTCATGCATTATTTTATCATCTTTAACAAAGTATAAAAATTCTTCTAATTTTCTAATTGTATACCTATCGATTTTCATTTTTAATAGCTCTTCCATAAACCTAGGAGTATTGCCAGGTGATGATAAGACAAAATGAAGAGGAACTTTATCAAAATGACAACTTGTTTTACCACTAGATTCAGCTACATGTCGAGATACAAAATTTAAAGTCTCTTCAGATGGAGGACTAAAATCTAAAAGTGCTGTTGCTATTTCATCTCTCAATAACCATTCAATTTCAGCGGTTAAAGTGGAAATAGCATGATGTTGATAAGAAGGAAGATGTGCTATTCTTTCTCTAGTTGGTTGTTTATCAAGTAATGCATTATCATTGTCTGGACTGCTTTCGCTGTCTGTTCCAACACTCCCAGTTGATGAAGAACTACAGTATGATGATGCTTTTAAATCAGGATCATTCTCTAAACATACGTCTAATACATCTTTAGGTAAATTTAAACAAATTATATCTAAAGTAATTTTTAAATTTTTTACATTCGAATCTTCATATTCGTCTAATCTTTGTCTAATTTCTGCAAAACATGTAGGAAGTAATTTGACAGGAATACTTGAAAAACTTGAGCCAGAATGAACAGAACAATTTAACTGTAAAAATAATGGTTGTTCTTTCAGACTACTTTCATCTTCTCTTAAGTCACTAATTAAAGACTCTGTTGATTCATATTTAGTATTTTTTTGCTTTGTATTTGGCCAAGTAGCTGTAGAAGTAACATTATTTTTTCCAATAGTATTATCTATTTTACAATCTATAGCTTCCGAATGAAAGATGAAATTTGAATCATCATCGCTATCTGATCTATGAAATTCCATTGGATCCAATCTTTCAGAAGTATATTGAGGAGAGTAATAATAAAATTCTGGATGAGCTGGTACTGGTTTGAAAGCCACAGTGATGATTTTACGAAATTTTTCTGTTATTAAATTATGAAGAGGTTGAACTTCAGTACACGTTGTATTGTTTGTGTAATCTAATTCTTTTGATTCATCCGCGTTTTCAGATTTAAATGAATTATTAAGATGTTTACAGACTGTTCGAAGGTAAGTGGTGATATTTATTTCAATAAGAGACTCTTCACATTGCTCTACTGCAGCTTCCATGTCCTCGTAGGAGAGCTGAAGCTGTAGAGCCAATGATTTATAAACTGCAACAACATAGCAGTGACAATGAGCAAGGCTTAAAAGTTTGCAATGCTCTAATAAACTCCGTTGATCTAAAAAGATAAAAAAAGTTGATTATCTTGCTTATTATAGAACTTTAAAAAAAAAAAAAACAAATTTTAAAAAAGTTTTAATAAATAAGGCTATTAATTTGATGTAATTTTTGATGAAAAAATTAAAAACTGATTAAATTCATTGTACAATAATTTCTGATAGATTAACTAAAAAAATAAAATGATTAATAATAAGATAAGATAATTATACCATTAGATAAATTATCAGAATCCTCACTCCTCGGTTCTGGAGATGTTGATTTACAATCATTTGGTGGTTTTAGATTAATAAAATCTTCATGCATTTGTTGACCAATCGTAAACGTATTATTCTGATAAATATCTTTCGAGCGTGGCGCCTTCAATTTACCTACTAATACTTCAATTAGAAAAGCTAAAGAGCAATCATAAACGTAAATGGGAAGAATTAATCCAGGTTTTATTCCTGAGGATGAAATACGTCTTCGTCGTTCGACTTTTGGCGTACTTTCTGCTGTTGTTGTTCGACTAGATAGATTTGATTCAAACTCAATCATTCTTACACTTGGATTTAAATCCAGCTTTTTAGGACTTTCAGTCCATGATGAAGTTAAGAGCTCTTCATTTATTGTTGGGTTTGCTGAACTACATTGGGACATTGATTCCATCCTTTCTGCTGACCTTTCTCGTGAATATTTTCGAGTTCTTGGAATTGGATTCATCAAGTTCCGTACGTCTTTGTCAGATGCGGGCAAAATAGTTATTATTATGTGGGTAGAAGTTATACCTTTGATAAAACATCGCCAGCGTATGTTGTTCTTCAATTTTTCACCTAAAAATGTTTCTTTGTAAATATGTTTATACTTTAAAAAACCATTATCAAAGTAAATATAATACAAGAACTAATTTATTGTAAGAACTATTGTTAGAAAATTGTTGGCTGTAAGTTTCGAAGAATACCTGAATCTAAAGAAAAAGGAAGTGGTTTTCCATCTTCTCTTGGTCTATAAAAAAGCATTTCAGTAAATTTCTGTGACTCCAAAATAGTCAAAATTAATTCTTTATCATTCAGTCTCTTTATTTCATCAATTAAACATTCCATTAAAATATTATTATCTTCTCTATTAGTATCTTCTCTATTTTCACCAGTGTGACTGTCAACAAACATAGAAAATAATAGCTCTGCTTGCTGACATTTCGATAAAATATTTAGCATATCGAAATTAAAGAGTTTTGAATGAATTCTTTCATCTGATAATTCATCAGATAAATATTTTGACTGTGAAAAACTTGGTACAGAAATTCTTCTTGATATTTTATGTGAACTGTTATTGTACGGAATATATTGAGAAGCTTGTTGCTGACATCCATTGGAAGATTCAATACTGTAGTCATGAGGATCTACTTGAGTTAATAAACTCAAGTGTTCTAACGTCAATAATGCATTAAAACACTCCTCATCAACCTGAGCAATCTGTAAAATCAAGAAAGGAATATTTTCACCACTGAAATCAATTTTACATAATTTTTATTATTACTCATGGATTTTGTTTTTATTTTAATAAAATATTATTTTTTTTTACAATATATATGTAATGTTTGGTCTAAAAAATACATTTTCGTGAATTACAATTTAGAAAAAAATAAAATAAACAAAAAAATTGGAAACAATTTTAAACATAAATTCAATACTACATAAGAATAAATAAAATTTTTATAACGATGGAAGAGAGCTCGTGGAGTTGTTGAGGCGACCGGAATAAGTTGGAGGAGTTGAATCTCACTTTCAAACCAAGCGTAGAGACCACTTCTCCACTTGAACCATGACGCCTCGAATAAAGTTTCTCTTACAAAATTACTAAATAATAATAAAAATAAAGTTTGATAACAATACAAGCAAATTAGCATAAAAACTATGTCAGAGTATCCTTGAAAATGCCGAAAAGAATGCCAATAAGAAAGCAGAAACAATCGATGACAAGATCCAAGCGATCTTGAGCTGGAAGAAATAGATCTGGCAAGAACCCAAACTTGCTCACTGCCTAGATCTTCACTTCCAACTCGAGGTCACCCAGTCATTCAATAGCTAATCACCAGGTTCAGGGAATAATTAATCACCATTAATTAATATTCAATTCCAACACTCTTCAAAAGTCTCTCAAAATTTTTTTAAATGAAATTTAATTAATTGATGCAATTAAAATTTAGTTAATAACACAGTAATTTTCCACTTGGCACTCAATGAATCAACACAATAAATGTTTTGTCGATAGATATAAGCACTTAATATTTGCCAAAGTCATTGGAAACCTTCCAGAATATGACGAGACTCGTCTCGTTAAGACTAAGGCTTTAAGACTGATGAGTAAGAAGACAACAGTACACCAAGACGACACTTGAAAGATTGAAGCCTCAATGCCTCATCAGAAAAAAGGTAAATCCAACACTAGCGGGCCCAGAGTAGTCACTGGGCCTCATATATACCTGCTGACAACTGATAGGAAACCCCGGTCTAGGTTCCTCATCGATATCGAGCTCCGCCCTGATAACGATAACGATGTTGAGTGATATAAACCAATACACCCTACACTTCGCAAAGATTTTTGCGATGTTTTAATTAATATTTTGTATCGCTTTAATTTATTTACGTCAGGATTGATCAAAGGTCATTGATTAGTATTTTGTTTTATTCTAAATAAATTTAAATTAATTTCATTGATCTTTTCGACGTTTTAGAAGTCTTCTAATTTAATTAATTCTTAAACAATCATTAGAAATACAATTTTTAGTACACAATTTGTTTTGCAATTATCAGTCAAGTTTGTAATATTATAAAAAAAAAAAAAAGAAGTGAAAAAGTACATTTTTCACAAAAAACTCATTAACATTTAAATTAATTTATTTTAACCTACAAAACTAATTAAATACAAGACTTGGGTTAGTTAATTATCTACATACAATTTATTTACAATAAAAATCTTAATTAATTTTTGAAATTTTGAAAGAATATAATAATGACTACTTTGGAGTAATGTGTCAATGAGAGCTCAAAGACAAGCTCGATAATTCTCGATTCAGGTACAATTGATAAGACGAAAAAAAGATATCATCATAATACTTTGTATTATTATTATAACAAATAATCAAGTATTTTTAGAATAAAAAACCATTAGGGATTGAGATTAATGTCAATTTTAATAACAATAGCGACATAGTTTATTATGTTATCAGTTGAATTCAAATAAGAAATTACATGCCTAAAAACAGAGACCAGGTCTTGTGTAATTTTAAACTGTTCCATTTAAAACAAATGATTCTATTCACTTGTTTCAAATGAATTTTTGTGTAAGGATTAATATGAAATATATCGGCTATCAGGACTGACGGAGAAGAAGAAAGAAGTAAATAATCTTTCTGTGATATCTTTGACCAATGTTTGCTGCGAGATAAAAGTCTATGACAAAATAAACCACTTCAGAAAGTACTGCCCAGGATAATTTTTTATGTTACTGATTACAAGAATTATCAGAAGAACTCTTTAAGATAGCACCAAGGTGTCAAGGTATCACTCATCCAAAATTTATTAGAATACTTAAATTGATGTAACTCTCAAATGATTATCACGTGAGAGTTATTAAGGATTGTCAGAATTAAAGCCACTAAAACTAGAAGAATAGTTTCAACTACTGACAAATCTCAAAACCAATGTGATTTCTATTTTAACACTAGGTATGTGTTATCTATTGATGTCTGTGCAAGTATTGATCCTAGATATCTTATCAGATATAAGACGTTTTCAAGAATATGACAACTCTTATCAATTTCCGACTAGCAACATGACCAAACGTTACATACTAGCAAGTGTATATAATCCTTCGTCTATCTCTTAATTATATCTTTACTTTTAACTTAATAAAATGCTGAATCAAAACTATTAGGTACAATAAAATCACATACCGCACTTGATAACTGGTGGTATGATAAAGATTCCATGTACGACGCTGTTGAATGAATTGGTGATTTAACTTGACCACATTGGGGTTCTATCCATATTTCTGTAACAATCTGGTAATCTCCATTATTTTCACTATCCTCGTTATATCCTTCACCATCACCTGTTCCTGAATAAAAAATGTTTAATATTAAGAAGATAGGTTTTTATTGAAATAAATATACAAACCTGCATCAGTATCTTCTTCAGATTCAGTAGTTCTATCTAATGCAGGATTACTTATCATATGAGGAGGGAAAATAATATATTGGATAATGCAAGGATAACAGTCTCCTTGAGAACCTTGCATTTGTACCTCTAAAACCATGTTAATAATTCCCGCAGAAGAGTAAGCAAAGTTGAAGCCTTCTGTTAGTCGCATTCTGTATAAAATAAATTTTTTTGTTATATATTTATGCATTAAAATATTTTATACCATTTACGAGTAAATAAACTGTCTAATAAGTTGCGGTAGTTGATAAAAATAATTGAAAATAATAATAATTAATAATAAATAAATAAACAAATAATGAAAATATTAATTATCATACTTAGTTATTGTCGAAAGTATTCTAGATATCGCAGTAATATTCAGTCTTGGCATAACAATTCCGGGGACAGTCTGGATCACTGGCTTTTTAACATTCCACAGCCACCTATTATGATATAGATATCTGGATAACGTTGTCGTCAAAAACCCTCCAGGAATTTGTGCTACTTTTATTGAAATCTGCTGAGTTCCATCAGGAAAAACTATTGTATTCATATCAGATGGCATTCTTTCATATCTAATTAATATCTTCTCTAAAGCTTTATGAATAATTGTACAAGCAGGTGATGTCTCTCGTTGTTCTGTCGGTCTATTTGGTAGAGTCAACTTAGATAATTTATCTACAAGATCTGACACAACGGCATGACGAACAGAACCTTCTGTACCACCAGCAAAAGCAACATTTAACACTACACAAAGTGTTTTACAATTTATTCGAATTACTGAAAATGAACTTGGAGGCTTTTCACTCTCTTTCTGAATAAATTGGACATAAGTATGATTTTCTACTAGCACAAAAGTCGCCCAATTTTTTAGCATAGCGTATAAAACTGCTGCTGCTTGACGATACTGAACACATTGAAATCTTCCACTCTGATTTGCTTGATGCAAATATTTGGGAAGAGGTCTATCATGAGCGAGAATAAGCGTAACTCTTTGAGAATGCATCCAGCGTGCCCATTGGTTAGAATCTAAAGATGCTACAGGCTGCCAGATTTTTCCAAACTGATGATAAGCAGTATCACTGAGTTGAATAGCTGAGGGATAAGCAGGTGGTGTAAAAACTGGCATACCACTTCTAATAGTGTCTGGAACATTATACCAAGTTCTGCCTGGTTCAGGAAACCAACTAAAGTGTTCCAGCATGTTATTACTTTCAGTAAGAGCTGTTAAAGTCGCCCAAAAGCGTGAAACAACGCTTTGACGATATAGAGACTTTAGTGGCTTCTTTGATAAACATGTAATATCATGTAAAAATTCATATGGAGCTTCTACTGTAATAGTATATTGAATTTTATTACATGTAAGTGATGATTTTGGTGGCCATGTACTGCAAACTAAATATTCTAGAAAAACATGCGTTTTCCAAGGCAGAATAAAATAGATTTCGAGGCTTCCGTCACGTAGAGCGACTTTTTTGATAAGATATCCATCCCTCAACCGACAACAGAGCAGGCTGCTTAATGAACACGTGACTTTATCATCAGTTAACTTTTTCCTGAGCAATTGAGCTTGTTGGTGACCATAAAAGAGTGCGTTTCCTGTATGCCAGTAATTGGATGTATGAGTATTTAAAGATTCGCTTCGATAAAGTTTCCAGCATAAAAAATTCCAATGGTAGGAGTTTCTCTCTGAGTCAACGATTGATGAAGATTGTTGAAGATATGTCATGTAACAACCGAGAGTTGCTGTTGCAATAAATCTTAGGAGATCTGGATACGACACTAGACCGTTGGCACAATGTGGATGATAAATACTACCTAAATGAATAAAACTACAAGCCACTGTTAAAGCTCGAAATTGTTGAACTATTGTATCCAACACATGAATATCTGTTGTTCCGAGAATTCCATCAGTTACAACAACTAAATCTAAAATCAAATTCAATAAATATTAATTCACTTATTTAAATTCAAATGTTATTAAATAATTAATTCGATAGGATTGTAATTGGGTTTGATTAATAAATTTAGTTATCCTCTATTCATAATTAACTTACGTGCACAACTGTGCTCAGGCAGAAGAGCGAGAGCAAGCAAACCATACCGCAACATATTAATGAAGCTGGCTTCTGGAGAAATAACTGATATATTCCCTATAGAGTTAGTCATGCTTGTACTCATTCCAGAAGCTCTTTCCTCGAAAAGCCCACTGACCAAACCAGCACTTTCTGGACGAAAATTCTCTTGTTGTTGGTACACTACACTTGTAACTTGGGCTATTCTTTCTTCTAATGCATTTAAACGTTTTTCTATGAACTCCATCAAGTAACGAATATTCTCTGTATTGACAAGCCATCCTTGCACTAAAATTTGTTGGGCTGGATTTGTTATAAAAGGTGTATGAACAATTATTGTCACATAAATGTCTGGTTGAAGTATAAATTTACTTCCTGGAACTGCAAACTAATATTCATGATTAAATATTGAATTATCATAATTGTAAAATGTATATTAAATATATTATTGATATTTACAGGTTCGGATAAGCTTTCTAAACATTCTTTAGTTGCTGTACAAACTTCATCAATGACAATTTCACCATGTTGAATATCCTATAAATAAGAATAATTAATTTATGTAATTTTTATTGATTAAAGTATATTTACAATTAGTTCAGTTACTTACAATAGTCCCTAGTGATGGACTCAGATCTAAACAAAAAACTATTCGATATTTATGGGCCAAAAAAATTACAGAAGAGGATGAAGTGACTCGATATTGATACTCATGGCTATTGCCATCACTCCACGATGAAGGAGGATTTTTGGGTACAACAGAAATGATTTCTAATTCTGATACTTCTTCATTATCACAGTTAGGACATTTTACATTGATTATTACATCTAAATGATCCAATATCCACTGTGCTCTAACATTTCGTGATATTGGAAAGCCTTTTTTCATTAGAAGAAATATTGTATCAGCATCGAGGATTATTTTTTCCTAAAAAAATGGACAAAATAGGTATATTTTACATTCATTATTCTGAAACAAAAAGAAACACGACTTATAAATCCAATATAAACATAAATATTTACCTCGTATTCAGGACTATCCATTGTAAATGTATAATATCATGACAGTAAAAAAATTTAAATAAAAATTATCACTATCTGCATTCATAACATTCAATAGCAATACTCTAATTAATAATTGTTTGTATAATTTAGTAACAAGTTGTTACAATGACATATCAATGTAATAAAAAAATAAAAACAACGCCATTTGTTCATATATTTACGGACAAAGGTCACAGTTGAATTATTTTTGCATATAAACTGTTAAATATCCAATAAACGATAAACATAATATAACCTAGAAGATTTTATCGCCAATGTGGACTAAATCATACGTTTTTCATGTGTGTGCGTATTTTTTCTGTGTTTACATCTAACTTACAGCTTCTGATAAGTGAAGAATCTGAGAAAAGATGATAACGATCATGCGCAAGAAATTATCCAACTTGTTTAATGTGCGCTTATTTTAAGAACTTAATACGCATTTAAAATAATTTATGGAATAATTTTTACTTATCTCAGCAATAAACTCTTTAAGTAATATGATAATGAAATATCAGTAAAGATAAATTATATAATGTAA
The DNA here is from genome assembly GCA_028641665.1 of Chelonus formosanus. NCBI lineage: Eukaryota > Metazoa > Arthropoda > Insecta > Hymenoptera > Braconidae > Chelonus > Chelonus formosanus. The sequence goes on along the minus strand of CM054003.1, from coordinate 16,749,014 downwards.
TATCAGATACATATGAATGAAATATTTATTAGAAATTCAAATTTCGCGCTTGAAGTACAATACAGCTCCACTAGCGATGGAAATTTGAAACATAACCTTCGAAGCGCGAATTTCAAAGACGTGTTAATTTGGTTTCATTTTTCAACTTTTATAAGTTGATATTGATTAGAGTTCGGTTGATTAATAGGCCAAGTATCGATTATTAATAAATAATACTCCTACTGAAACAAAAAATACGCTAAATTATGTATTAATCTCGTTTTTAAAGTGCAAATATTTGTGTTATCACTATGAGCCACCTAACGAATGAATAACAAAGTAGATTTCAAAAACAAAGATAAATGAAATGTATATTTCACTTACATATCAGCTGCAAGAATGCAGTAAAAGAAAAGCATGGGAAAGCCCATTACTCATTCCACTTATTTTTACTTCAATAATAGTATGCTGACTAATTAGTTTTTACTAAGAATAATACGTAACGATATAGAGATAAATATTAGGTTATCTCTGTAAAAAAGTATTTTGGAGTAAAAAAATATTAGGGGAGATCAAAAAATATTTTCTTTTTAAATTCGTGAAATTCCCGCAATATCTTCAAATGCAAGTGCATCATACTTATTTATAATCTATAGTATATGTTTACTCATATGTACACAGTGATTAAAGGTGTAGTTTATCACACATACAACCGTTATATCTATTGCGGTAAGTGAAAGGCAGCACTTGTCACGAAAAATCGATTAAACGCAGAGTACTGGTAGTAAAACTCGCCTAGTTCACGTTGTCTCATGATCACTAGAGGATCAGAAACATCAGGAGGCTAACGAATGGCGACTTTAGTCGTCTGGTTTTTCTTTATCTTTTGTGGAAAATCATTTTTTTGAGACTACATAAAATATATAAAGTTTGCAAGCTCAAGTTCTTTAGCATTGTTACAGAATATTCGTGAAAATTTGTTAATTATTGTGGAAAAAACAACTGTAGTCTCGGAATAAATTTTTTTTCGGCTCAACTAAACCATCAAAACTATTTCAAATCTACCACTATTTAATAATTTGTTACATTAATTAATCCTTAATAAAGAACTCGGGGCTTATTCCCGATTTTCTATGAGTCTGTGGATTTAACATCAATTCCTATGACATCCGGAAAGGAAACGATGGGGTAAGTTAATTTTTTTTTTTTTTTATTAATTATTTTTAGATACAATTTATGATTAATTCAACAATTTACATCATTTCATTCTAATTGCTCAGTAATTTGAATAATTATTCTATTCATGTATTTATTTACTATTGTTGTCTAACATCCTTTCCAATTGATAACGCAATCACTTCATGCGATAAATTGCTTCTAGACTATGATCTTCGCACGTTCATTACATGAGTCCAACCCTTTTTTTGCTATACATACACTTCAACTCACACTCTTACAAGTCTATTAAAAAAAATATAACCTGTTTATAATACATCATTTATAAACTGTTTAATAGACTATCTTTAATTTAATTGAGTGTAAGTTTAAATAAATTTTCCAATGTCATTAAATTTGTTTTAATTATTAAAGTAAACATGAAATCTTAATTTCATGTTTAAATAAATATTAAATTCTACATGTACAATCGATGTTTTGTCTAAAAACTTATCTTATTATCGTAGTGAACAGCCAATTTTCACATGCAAGGCGCATGTGTTTCATATAGACCCCAAGACCAAGAGGTCGTGGGTTTCAGCATCCACAGCTGCGGTGTCTGTGTCCTTTTTCTATGATTCTACAAGAAGTTTGTACAGGATTATTTCGGTTGAAGGAACGAAGGTAATTTAATCCGTTTACAACCCACTATTTATATGAATATACTTATAGTAAATAATAAATATAGTTATTCTTATTCTATTAAAGTTGATGAAATACTTAACTCATCTGTTTACTTATTCATTACAGGCCGTTATAAATAGCACAATTACTCCAAATATGACTTTTACTAAAACTTCACAAAAGTTTGGCCAATGGTCTGATGTAAGAGCTAATACAGTTTATGGATTAGGATTCTCGTCAGAAGCTGAATTAGGGAAGGTTCGTTATAATAGTATTTCTTAAAAATCAATAATTGAATAAAATAATAATCAATAGTGTGACTTTGTTCGTATTATTTTTGTTGATTCAACAATGAAAAAATTAATTCAATGTTTTTTCTGTAACTGACAGTTTATTGAAAAATTCCATGAAGTAAAAGAAGCCACTAAATTAGCTGGAACGAAGTTGCAATCAAACAGTTCATCAGTTACACCGTCGACTAGTGCAAATGTCAGTCCAATAACTCAACGATCATGCATGCCTTCATCAGAACAAGATTTAATTGATCCACCAAACTCTTCTATGATAAATTCTAACACGACAACTTCAAGTAACTCAAATACAAATGCAAATGTAATAATGGGATATAGTGGGTCATCAGTTAGTAGTAGTCCCTTACCAGGAGCTTGTCAAATAAAAGCTGATGAAGAATTGAAAAATGCTATTCATGCGAGGTCGCAACAGATAGCGGCATCTCAACAGAGTACAGAAAGTCCGCAACATCAAGGAAAATCGGGTCAAATTAATTCAAATCAAAGCGGGCAGTCGACTGAGATGCAGTTAAAGTACGAAAATGATAGGCTTAAACTTGCTCTTGCTCAGAGTTCGGCTAATGCGAAGAAATGGGAGGTAAGAACTGGTTTTAATTAATTTGATTAATTAATTAAACAGCAATTAGTCAGTATTGTGGGAAAATGTATTTTTAATTGGTCCTTGTTGTTTATAGATTGAATTAGCCATGCTTAAAACTAATAATACTAGATTAACTAGTGCATTACAAGAGTCCACAGCCAATGTTGATGAGTGGAAACGACAATTGCAAATGTATAAAGAAGAAAATGCACGTATTAAAGCTAGGTATACAGATTTAGAAGGTGGAAAAATATCAGAAGGTAACAGTGAAGCTCTTAAGTTGAGAGTTGAAGCATTGGAAAATGAATTAAGAACAAGAAATGAAGAATTAAAAGCTCTTACAATGGCAACAAAAACCAAAGATTTTTTGGTATGTTATTTTTTTTTTTTTTACTGTGTTCCATTAACTGTTTATTAAATTTTTTAGTTTTCCATGTTCTCTAGAATCGTTAATGATATTTTATTGTTAACAAAAACCTTTTCAATTACTATAAAGAATTGCTGAAATTTATTTATATATTCTAGAATTTATTTATTTTACAGTTTTTCAAGTATTATTTTAATTAATTACTTAAGTGGATATTTTTTGCAAATAAAGTATTCTTGAAAAATTGAAAAAAATATTCAATTTATTAATATTAATTTAAAAAAACAATTTTTAATCATTGGTTTGGTATTTTTATATTTCAGGCTTTACAAAAAGAAAATACCGAACTTCGTCATACATTAAGTTTGGTTCACGAGCAGTTGGAGCTTGCGTTAAGTGCTAATAAAGTTCAAAAACAAAACTTGGAAACGTTAAATTCTCGACTAGCTGGATATATTCAAGATTTAGCTACAGTGCATCGAGAAATTACGAACACACTACAAACTTAAATACGTATGTATTTACAATTTTTATTGCAATTACGACGCAGGACGTAACGATTTTCTTTGATGACTAAAATAATTTGAGTAATATGGTTTTAAAAGTAACAATTAAAGAAAAAAAAAACTATTAATGAAAAATTAACCGAAAGTGGTTAAAATAATTAAAATAATAATTAAAACAATAAATAAAACGAAGGGCCATGTTCCAAAAAAATACATATCGTAGTAGACTCCTTCCAAAAGAATTATTTATTTCAATTGTGCCACAAAAAACATTCTCGAATCTCAATATTTATCCTATTGTTGTGCCACTCTGTAGATTTTGTTGTTATAAAAAAATAAGAATCGTTTTCGAATCTCTTTTACTCGAACTAAAATAAGAATTCTCAGGCAACTGCATTTTTTAAATAAAACTTTTTGAAGCTTAGATAATTAATAAATCATTATCGAGCACAAATGCCATAATTGTATAAATGTATTTATCATAATTAAATCATGATTAGACAGTTATCAAATAATAATTAAATATTAATTTAAACGATATAGATATTATTTTTAATGAGACTGAATTTTTTTAGACTATTAGTTTTGTATTATTCTATTGATTCGCTTCCAAGGTTGACAATGAAAGAGCTTAAAGGAGCTTAATAATAATAATAATAATTATAATAGTAATAACACAAAAAATGTAAACGAGTGGAGGAGTTATAAAAACATATCATATTAATTGATATGTATTCATTAAATAAATGTGTCGGTTTTTTTGGAACCCGTCCCTTTGGTTGATAAATAAATGCGACGATGGCGATTTACATCGAATGCGCCTCATAAAGTGCACAATTGCAGTTAGTAATAATTAGTTAATTAGAAGAAAAAAATGAAAAGAATGAGAGAGATTGAATTAATTGAATGATTTATTTCAAATAAAATTGTTAGCAATACTTATTAATTAATTTATTATATTAAAATTTTGAATATTATATTTATTATTTAATCGGTTGTGATAAAACGATTAGAGAGAATATTGCTGACAATTATACTGTAATAACTGATTGAAATCATCTGTCAATCTTGAATAAGTGTTGCAAATTTTTTTATTAGAAAATTAATCATTTGATTAAACATTTGAACTTTTAACGTTTTCATTTTTATTAATAACTCAATGAGGACATCGATAATTATTTGGCCTGAACATTGAGTGATTACTTTTAATCATTTAAAAAAAAAAAAAAAATATTAATAGAAATGAATTAAGATATCTAGTTGAAATACTTAGATATTCATAAGTAGACAATTTTCAATAAATTTAGGTATACATTAGTTTAGTTTTAATTGAGAAGAAAAAGTTTAATAAAATAAATTAACGAGTGGATTAATGTAACAAAGTGTCAATCATCTTTGTTGAGGCTTAATATTAATCGAAATATTGATCAATATTGATGAAGCACCTGTCAATAAGATGATGAGATCGCACAATAATTTTTGGCGAATTTGCACATTCTCAGGTACTTGCAAAAATAATTCACTCTTGAATAATGCAAGACCCTATTGATTTTTATTACTATTTTGCATGTATGCGGGGAGAACATAATAGAGATATTTTAATTATTTATTCATCAAGATTTTAACCTTTTCAAATTTTATTTTTCTTATATTTTTATTTATTTTATAACTACAACTGCCTAAATATTTTTATTTCTTTAAATACTTATTTTAAGATAATGATTCAAAATACTTTTTTTTCCATGCGACAATTATCTAACGATAAAAAAAATTTTTTATAACAATTTATCAAGTAACATAGGAGAATCTGAAAAGGTTAAAAATAATATACCATAATCAATGGAGTTGAATTCTAAGTTTGTAAAAGTTTTTCATGTATTTGTTATATATAATAATTAACCATTTTTTATTTGATTTATTATTTATTATTTAAGCCGAATAAGTTATTATTGTTGCCAATGAGAAGACGTATTATGATCTCAGTCAATTGATAAATAATAAATAATGATTATACTTTTAATAATAAATAGGCATCTAGTCCTCCTCGTATACGAGCTCATGCACAAAAATGGAAAAAAAAAATTAAAAATAAAAAAAAAAAAAAAATGAAAGGTGCAAATCATATTTCAATATACATACTATCAGATTAGGATATTGTTGTGTTTTATAAACTATCAGAAGCAATGATTCGTATTTCTGAATATCAAAAATCAATGAGAGAATTTAATGTGTAAGCTTTGACCTTTATAGAACCGATCGATCTTATTGGTATCTTTTAAATATGAATAATTTATTATTAATTATATATTTACTAGGATATTTCAATTAATCTTTTTAATAACAAATTTTTTAATTTTATTATTTAACGCGCCTGTTACTTCTTTATAAGAAAAAATGCTCATGTCATAAGACAATATTTTATAACTTCATTTTATTAATAATATTGTGAGCTTCTCTTTATTGCAATCGATTGCATTTTATTATTGTATTTATGACAAAAATTTAATAATAATTATACATTTTTTAACGACTAAAATACTAAGAGCAACTATTAGAAATTCACATGATGATCAAAAATAATATTTATGTTATTTTAGTTATTATTATTTTTTTTAATTTAATTATTATTATTTTCTTTTATAAATTATGCTCAAAAATATACAAATCAAATTAGTTATTCTTTAATCTATTTTTTTTTAAATATAGAATAATAATTTATTAAACAAGTTATTCTTACAACTTCTAATGGATCTTCTTTGGGCATTATGTGAATTTTTGAGCTCAAATAATCAATTAACTAATCATTTTAACAGTTATTAACAAATATACAATTTTTTTTTTGCCTATTTTATTATTCTGTTTTGTAAAATCTGTTTTAATATCTAATATAAGGTCGTTACATGACGTTTTTATACATAAAAAATAAGAAAAAGAGTAACAAATATCCAGATACCAAATATCTTTATTCCTTGGTAAGAAATAAGTCAACTGTGTATTTAACATTTTATAAAAATATTTTATGCGTTCATCTTTTAACTGATAGATGAGTTTATATTTTAAACTTTCAACTATCAATTATTATGATAAAAAAAAGCAAAAAAATCAATAACAAAAATTAAGTATTATATATTGGAGATAAACGTCTATTTAATGAGTTGGTTTGTTATGTTGATTTATGTTGGCTTCTGTATCAATTTATACATTTAATTATGATTAATATTATCAAAATTACTAGAAAAATTGTTTATATTTATGTGTTTGTAATGATTGATGAGAATAAACAATATAATGTTCCTCAAGTGGATGGTCGGTACAAACAACAATAACAACAATGTATATAAAAAACTGTTTGATTAAGTTTTATTAACATAGAAAAAAAAAGAAAAGCTTGTCAGATATTGAAGCATTGCTGTTTTTCAACATTGAGAAACGAATGATTAGATTGTCATCAAAAATATTATAATTTATCAAATTGTGTACGTTTTTAAAATGAAAAAAATGAACAAATAAAATGAAATAAACCTGCAAATTTTAAAATGCATGGTTTACGTAGTGACAAAATTAACCGATTCATTTAGAGTATCATCATCATCATGTTGTACTCCATACGGTTGATCGATGAAATAAAGTTGGCAATATACTTCCTATTGAATGATTTAATGTTTTAATTATTAATTATCTATTTCTAGCATGTAGTTAGATGAAAAATAATACAAATTTAGTAAAATAATATTTATTAAGGACTTGAGATAAAAAAATCTCTCAACTAGTTTTTAGCAATTATGAGGTAATTGAAATTTACTTCATCTCTTCTTTTAATCGAAATTTATATTCTGTAATAATAAACGTCCGAATGTCCATTGGTTTCATTACGACGTTGATAATGTCATCCTCAGATTTTATAGGTTCACTGAAATTTTCTACTTCTCCTTCAATTTCATTCGATTCTGCTTGCCATTTTAATCGCTTCATATTTTCTATCCATTGATTTCCACCCAAACTAGTTTCACGAACCGCAATTATGTCGAAATTCATAAACAAATCCTACAAAAAAATATCTATATTTTTTAAACTTTCAATCTTTTAAATTCTATTTATACTAAAAACAGTATACAAACCACAAGATTAATTTCAACTGGCTGGGAAAGTTTTGAATCTTCACCAATTTCAAATAAATGCTCCAACCTCAATAAAATCATATTATCTTTCCATGGCTCGAGCGTTAAAATTTGAAGGTTTGCTGGCAAAGGCTTTCGCAAACCAATATGCTTTTTTAAAACCATAAAAAAAATGCATTAATTTAATTTCTTCATTAAATCTGTAGAATAATTAAATTTTTATACCAACCTGTGTTAAATGTGTGTTGTGCCATTGATCAAAGCTCATATTTATCGGAGTAAAAAGTGGCCATGGTCTGAGTGCCAATTCTACAGCTAGATATTTTTCCGTCATAGCCATTGACACTAAATCATCCAGCTTACCACCAACAAGATAATGAGTTCCTTTGGCAACAAGCCCAGTGCCAAAAGCTTTCTCATTTAAAGCTTCACCCACTCCAAAAGCATCATCATTTAGCAGTCTTCTATGCAACATCACTTCTAACTCCCCATCAGCCATACTAGAACCACCTTGAGCTCGATCATTTAAAATAGACAACCGCATTTTTCTCTCTTTGTCTTCTAAGAAGATTTTACTCGTAACTGGATAATAGTTTCCTGCAATAGGCTCTTCCAAACTGAGGTTCCAAGTCGGTCGATAGTTTCTAACACGCATCAGCATTTCTCTTCCATTACTATCAGTATAAAAGATATTTTTAGATTTCAAATTACTTGCATATTTAATAATAACTTCTTTTCCAATGGAATCGTTAATTGGTATTGGTCCAACAACCCAATCAAATTCTATTTTTCTTTCTTCTTGATATACTCTAACTATTTCACTCACGAAATCGTTTACTTTTAGGTGAAGTTCTTGAACCAATGGTCCTACATAAAAGTTATAACTTCCATTAAATTGAATATTGAACGATGTTTGATTAGGTCTGAAAATATAAGCTCCAGAAGCTCGATTTATGAATTGACTATTGTTTCCCTTCATTCCTTGGTAATAATGAAAGCTTTGAGTAACTTGTAAGTCTATTTTCTTCCATTTTATCAAAACATTGCCATTATCATTTACGCTGATATTATACCAATTTCCTCCAATTGAGGAAACTGTCGCTGGACGATCAACTTCATGAGCAGAGCTGCCAAAATCTATTTCGCTGATATAAAACGATCGGTAGCCCAAGGCTGGAACTTCTATAGCTCTGAATACCAATTCTCTCATTGCTGTAGACTTTTTGCCAGGCATTGACTTTACAAAGCGTGGAATTGGAACCATTTGAGTTTGTATTTCTGCTCCTACGAAATCCTTGACAGTATAATTTAAACCTAAGACAGGAATTCGGACATACGGTGATAGCGGATGGCTTGTTGGATTGTAAAGAGTTACAACAAAGTTACTGGAATCTTCAGAAAATTCACAAGAGCTTATGTTTAACAAGAAACATGAGTAATACTTAAGATTTACTTCTTCTTTACTAATGTTTTTTTTCTTTGACATTTTTTCCATAGCATTTGATACTATAGCTGCTCCTTGAGTCATATGTTGATGTAAAAGTCGTGCATAATCTTCAGCGACATGCTGTTTTTCTGTTCCTGTTACTGCATCATGATGTTGCATGACTCCCATTGTTTCTCTGAAGTTAATTAATTCTTTGCTATCCATTAACATTGACGAAACTGATAACTGTTTGGCAATTTGAAGAAAATTATTTCCCATCCGTTCGAAATATTTTAATGTTGGTCGAGATGTAAAGTAACCAGTCCAGAATGCATGAGGATCACTACTATATGGAAAGAAATCATCAGTTTTTGTAGGCCAGGACTGATTGGCTTCATTTAATGATTTGATGTAGCAAGAAGGAGTTGAATAGAAGACGTTTACTTGAGATCCATATATTCGATTTGTATGTCTGAAATTGAAAGAAACGAAAATTAATTACAATATTATTTTTCAATTCCAAAATTGTACTACCCTTAATGTAATAATGTTTTATTCTTAAATGGATGATTTTATATAAACCGGGAATCATTTCAAATCATCTTCACTTTGATAACTTTATTCTTTGTTATTTTGAAAATATTTTTGAATTTTTTCGTATGTTTTATATTTATTAAAGAAATCTTTACCTTACCTAATGAGTTTATCCAAATTTACAAACCACATTTCTGCACTTTGATAATTAAAATCTTCACCCATTGTTAGAATGATATTATTTGTATTGTAAGATCTTGCTTGAACTTGGCAATAAGCCAAAAAAAGAGCTACCTGTTAATATATTTTTTACACTTGCAAAAATTTAATGAAAATCTATTAAAGTTAACAAAACTTAATCTCATTTTCGATTGTTGATAATTTTTCTATCTTAATTTCGATGCATTTAAAGTAAATGATAAATAAAATGAATTTAAACATTTATAATGGCAATTAAAAAATCAAAATTATTATTCAATACCTTATCAATTTATCCAGATTCATGAAGTACATTTCAGATTGTTGATAAGTAAAATCGCCACCCATCGTAAGAATAAGATTACTTGTTCGATAATAATTAGCTTGTTTTTGCACATAATCATAAAATATTTTAATCTGATAAAAGTAAAAAAAAAGTATAAATTTAGCAATTAATTTTAAATAAAAGTTCGTATAAAAATTTAAGTAATAAACTTCATAAAACAAGCAAACAAATCTACTAAAACCAGCAAATAGAATATAGTATTCAACAAACGAATATAGAGATTAATAATAAAATTGTAATTGCTATTTTTGCAACTTGGTACAAACAATACTTACCTTAACTGCAATATTATTATCTGGACTTTCTGGGTCATCGATAAGCGGATCATCGGAACAAAGTACATCAAAGCAGAATCCAGGAGGAGGTGAGTAATTATTATATAAAGCGATTGAAAATAAATCTGCCTTTTTACCTATTATTAATTAACCAATAATTAATATAAACCACAAGAATCTCAATTTAAAAGATATATTGTAAGAAAAAATCATCATTAGAGAATACCTAAACTTGAACTAGCTCTCCAGAGAAACTCAGCAGTCTTATTTTTCAATCGTGTTGTTTTATCTTGATAATCTAAACGACCAAAGAACATTCCATCAAAACCAAATTGAGCAAATAATGAAGCTTGTTCTCGGGAATGACCAAAAGGATCTATTTGCCAACCAATTTTTGGTCTAGCACATTCTCCAAATGTATCATTAAGTCGTCTGTAATGATGTATTAAAAGGTATTAAAAAAATAGAGAATCCAAGATTTGAAAGGTACGTTTTTATCATTGCATAATTACCGGAAACCCCACGTAAACTGGTCGACAATTGAATGATAATGAGTTGTAGCTTCATCGTTCATACTCCAAGCACCACCAATGATTTCTAATCGTCCTTCATCAATTAATGCTCGTACTTCAGCTTTCTTTGCATCGTTTTGATTTAACCACCATTTCCACAAGAAAGCTGTTTCCACATAGATAAATCTACAAATAATTAATCAATAATCAATATATTTCATAACAACTACCCATTTCTCAGAATCGATAAAAAAAAGTTTGGATATTTGAATATAGCTGTTAAAATAATACATGATATAAATATTAAATTTGATCTATCGTATTTAAAGATTGTGCTAAGGTTTATGATAAAAATATGATAGTTACTTTCTCTGGGGATCACGTTTCAATGCTTCGATAGCAGTATCAATAATATATTGAACACCAGCTCGCTGTATTGAAGTATTACCTAAAAAATTTAATAAACTTTAAATAAATAAACAGTTATTATTTAATTCAAATGAATTTGTTAAACTAAATATCAACTTACTTCCATAAAAATATTGATCAACAGTTTTTAACCAGCCAACATCATCATGCGTGTGAGGCACTAGATGAACATTTAATTTGTGAGGGTCGGTTTTTGGACAGGACTGAAATAAATGGAATTAATTAGTTATAAATTATATTATAAGTATGTTTAAAATTAATGTAATGTTTGGTTATAAATCTTCTTCAGGTAATCAAAATAGTTTAATAGTTAATTGTTTTCTTTTTATTACAATAATACTGACCTCATATCCACATTTTGAATTTGATTGTTTAGATAAATTTGGTAGTGCTGCAGACTGAATAAGTACTGGAAAAATCAAAAATGAAAAAACAAAACAAAAATAATCAGTATTGCCAGACATGATGATGATTCTGGCTGGACACTGAAAGAATGACTAGATGAGGTAATGCCTCTCTTTCTTATATCCGTAGTCTTTTTGAATTGTGTGCTTCTAGACTGGTGTACATATAGACGTATTAACGTATTACATTGATACGACGTCTCTGGTTTATAAGGTTGTTTATCAATAAAGACCTGGTTTTATATTTATTCCCCTGGTGACACAAAAAAAACTTTTGAGATATAAATGAAGTATTATTTTATATAATTTATGATCAAAATACTTTTTATCTGAAAATAATTTTTATAATAATCTTGAGAAAGTACTGTTATCATAGAGTATTCGTTTATATGAATAAAGTTAGCATCAATTTTTTTTTAACAATCTTAAGAGCTGATAAATGTTAAACTATTATATAAAACCCACTTGTAGGTTATAATAATCAATAAAAATCATTTATCACGATATAGCTATTAAATAATCTATCGTAAAAAAAACTGATTATTGAAAGTTTAAAATTTCGCGCATTTTTTTTTTCTGAGCTTGTACCGGGTGCCATAGGGTTATGCGAATGAATAAAAGGTCTGCCACACTAAAGCAACCAAAAATAAAATTCACTAGAAAATATTATGCCTACTATAAATGATTCCATTTTATAATTATAACATTTGGACAAAATAAATATGTTAAGAAAAATCAATTGATATTTTGATACGTTGATGATATATTAACAAAGATTTTATATAATATCAAAGTAATCTCCAAACAGGTATTTTAGTAATCGTATAATATCGTCTGTAGACGATATAATAGTTTAGTATTGTGTTTTTGCGTCATAATACCCAATATCATCCGAATTGATAAGTTACCGATAGTTGGTATACTTACTGTAGAGTAGGTAAAAAAGAAATTTTTGGGTATTGCAATAATATTAATTAGAAACCAACCAAAATAAATTCAAACAACAGTTTATATTCACGATTTTAACCGGTAGATGGCAGCATATCATCAATTTTCGATTTAAAAATTGATCATGTATATAGAATTATTTTGATCATTATTTTGAGAATAATTGGCCTTTTTTTCCTATTTTAAATTGATTATGCTAATATCGTTTCACAACTGTTATAACTTTACTGTATTGTAACAGTTCGAAGTATTTTTGAGAACCAGTATTTCAATATTAAATAAATATAAAATATACAAAACACTTTTCTAATATTAAACTTTTTTCAATGTTATACACTACAAATTATACAATCACGTCATATTGGAGTTCTTATGACAAACATCGAATATGTGTAATTAATGCATTTATTCATAAACTTCAGTTGATTGATGTAACATTTATCAAACAAATTTTTTGCTATTAATTTTTCAAATTCAATTTTTACTTAATTACAATTTTTGCAGTGCAATTTTGTCAATAAAAATTTTCAACTTTTACAAAATTGTCCACAATACAGAACGAAAATAACAATAGCAATTTTTAAGACTTTTATATTAATATTCTGTTTATAGGTATTGATATATTTCACATGAAATCATTAATTAACTTTGTATTCAGCTAGTTTCATTGATTGATGATTGTCAATAAACATAAGTATTTCACGTACCAAATTTGTCATTTATTCTTTTGAAAATAATGGGCCTTCTTTATTTATTTTAAATTGATTATGCGAATATTGTTTTACAATTGTTACAACTTTACTGTATTGTAACAATTGAAAGTATATTTGAGAATTAGTATAGAATGTATACTCATGCTATTAATGTCTAAAAAATAATTTAAGAAAAATTCGTAGTTTATTGATTTAAAAAAATTACATTAATTTATTAAAAATAAAAAAATTAATACATGTAATCATATTTATTCCACTCTTCTTATTTGTTGTGGTTCTTCTCTGCACATTGGGCATTTTAAATTTCTATTATTCAGCATCCCCTGCATTCTTCCCAAACAATCGTTGCACAAATAGCAGTGCCGGCATGGTAAAAATTCAATGTCCACTTCATGAGTGAGACAAATTATGCATTTTCCGTCGTCTGGTAGGAAAAGACCCTCTGAAACAATGTTATACGATTACAATTAATGAAAAAAAAAATAACGTATTATATAATTTTGAGTTCATGTATATGAATAATACCTTCCGCCAGTCTCTGTAGTCTTAAAAGAAGTTGCACATTTATTTCATGTATGTTGATCTGTTCTAAAATATTTACTCCTACTTGTACCGCTATGTTAGGAAAATCAATATTCCGATTTTCATTCATTTCAGCCAATTCGAAACTATTTTCTCTTACAACTCCCTTGTGTAATTCATCATTGACATATTGAATCAATAATCCTGCAGATACTGCCAAAAAGTTTGAAATGGTTATGAGGTTTTGTTGTGTTAAATTCCATAGTCTTCTAATTTTTGCTTTATTAATCACATATCGGATGAGTGGGACCCGATAACGTTCTGTTGGTCTAGGTTGATTTAACTCCTCGGTTGCTTTGTGCGCTGCATCGTTCAATTGATATAGCGTTTCTAGAAAAGCAAGTGAAATTAATTATATTTTATTTTTATTATTATTATTTCTTCTATTATTATTTTTTTACCTAAATAGTTCCATGTTGAGTTGTTATTATTTAATTTGTTTTTTAATTGGTTATTATGCCCAATGAATATATCGCTTATAGCCTCATAATCATCAAAAAAGCTACAATTTTCAGCTCCTACTTTTACGAGCCATTCATTTTTGTAATTTTCAAAAAGATCATTAAAGTTTCTTTCCATTTCCCTTGTAAAGTTTCTTCTTAAATATAAAAAACCATGGTACATGCGTTCTGCTGGGAGTAGACTCAGTGCCATCAATTTTCTAATGATTACTAGATTTTCATCATTCAGTTCAATTTCTAAGCTTTGTACTTGTTGAAGTATTAGCTGTAATAAAATTATCGATGTAAAATAATCAATTAATAATAGAAATTTAAATCAACTTACTGAACAGTGGCATGAAAATGTCCCTTTTATTTGTGTTGGAAAATTTATAACTGCTTTCAATGATTCGTGGAGTTTACGGCTAAAATTAAAGTAAATTTTTTCAAATGACAAATTTTCTCCCAACTTTTGAATCATTTTTTGAAGCGTTATTTCATAAGTATCATCATAAGAATAATTTATTATTCCAATTGGTCCTTGGAATGCCTAGATAAAATAATTATTACAAATTCAATATTTAAAGTTTCTTTCTATTCAACAATAAAATAGAATAAAATAATATTTTTATTTTCACTTACGTGATTTCTATATGGTATAATCATATTTATACCGTTTATAGCCATTATCCCGTCAGGGATCAGTTGTTGGTTGGTGTATATGAAAATATTATTTGTATTTTCATGTATTATTGTCTCAATTAAATTATCGTCAAAAATGACTGCAGCTCTCAGACTATGAGTTGCCGTTTGGGTTAGGAATTCAATTTTTATTTCACCTTCTGCATTACTTAATAATTGGTTGAATCTTGATGAACTTAAAATTCGATGTAAATCCCTGAGTGAATTAATTGTAGGCAGTTGATTATTTTTTTTCCAGCGCTGCATACTCCTAGATACTTCTTGCCACGGTAGTTCATTAGCGGCTTCTACATTTCTATATAAGAAAGTCAAAATTATTATAAATTCTCATTTTTATTCAGAAATATTTTCAATAAACTTAAATAAAAATGAAATAAAAAATTTACAATAACGACAAAGTGTCATAAATTTCTCGAGCCTTTCGAAATTGTGTGACACAGGCTTCCATCAATTGTCGACGAAATGTATTTATCATTGCTATGGAGGGCCGAGGAGCATGACAGTGTCTACCAAGCATTGAAAATGATTCTCCATCTATTATTCCCCTTGCTCTGCATTGCTTGATACGATAGGATTGACACCGTACGTATCTATAATAATTTAAAAATAGATTTTAAAGTTTTAAGAAAATAGCAATGTAACAGACTATACTGAATTGTAGAAAATTCAAAGCATTGCTAAGATGTTTTGAAAAGATATAAAATTATTTTTAATTAATTACTTACATAATATTATTCCTTTTTTCATGAAAAATATATGAGTATCCATCATATATTCGATTTTCCAATCTATTTCGGTTTTGCCGATTTGGCATCATCTTGAATACACTTCAATCTAATGGAACTTTTTATAACACAATTTTTAATAGCACAAGGACTTATTGAAAAACACTGCAATATATTAGAAATTCACTACTACCGTTTCAAACTGAATTACACTATACCGTTTCAAACTGAAGTACTTTGCATACTGATGATTGATAATAATAGTTAAACTAGACAACAAAGTACAATTCCCACTCTTCTTGAATTATAGGAGGGACAAATCTTTCTGATTGGTTTGTAAAATGAAGAAGGAGGAGCTAACTGCCCACAACAATCATGGGGGCCAATTTTCTCAGTTCTGGACAGTTTATTTTTATGTAAAAAAAAACAAAACCATGCAATTATAATGAAATGACCAATTTGCCAATCAAATTATTATCAGTAATTATCAGTTCTTCACCGCGAAATTTAAAACGAAAATGATCGGATACAAGTTCAAATACTTTACATCTCTTCTTCGAAAGTTAGTTTGAAAATATTAAAGAAGGTTAAACACTTTACGCGTTTATTGAAGTATTAGTATTTTATGTCTTGGACATTTAATTAACATTTTATGAAGTATAAATAATGTAATGCACAAATTAATATTTAATTAAATTCAGTATATTTATTTTATTTAGAAATTTTTTAATTTTTTTAAGGGTTTTTTTTTTTTTTTTTTTGTAAACAAAAGCAAGCACATGTTTCATTTTTTCACAGAAAAATCCGTCAATGAAATGATTCGACATGAACACATAGTAAATATTTAATTTATTTAGCATATTGAGTTTGAAGGTGAAAAAAAAAATGTTATCAACAAAAGAATTCTAATAGGGCTCTGGACACTTTTAGTAAGTGCAATTCTTTAAAAACGAAAAATGTATGGCCTCGGATTTTACTGTTTGTACTTAAGATGTAAATTTTCAATTTTCAAACACGTGGTCTAAACTCTAATCCTTTTGGGCACTACAATGTCCTATTTCATTTGTAAAAAACGGACACATTTATAAGACGCGCCAAGGATTTACCCATAACAAAACTAAGATAATTTTTTATTTTTGATTTAGTTATTATTTAAATAAGACGAATAATATGCATATAATATCAAACTCAATAATTATATTTTTAAATTAAGCATATTAGTATTGTACATAATATATAAAATATAAGTTCAATGACAACTATAATGTTTTCATCTTTCCTATGTGAATGAAACGAACAAGCAAATTTAATCGTGTAATTTAATGATCAAATTAAATTAAATGATTTATATTAATTTCCATGTATAATTACGATTTAATAATATTATTATTATCGCCAATCATTAAATTTATGTCAGAACGATTTTTATACTTTGGGAAATATAGTTCTAGAACTCTTTATTTTATTTTAATTGTTGAGTAGTGACAAAAGTTGATATTACTAATCGGAACTTGTATCAATGTAACTAATAAAGCTCCAAATATTGAACTAACGCTGATTGTAAATAAATAAATACCAAGATCATGAATAAATTTAAATCATTAACGATAATTGTTCTATAAAATAATTATTCTGATAATCCTAATGTAAGTATCTTCAGACTCTAATTGATATCACGCAAAAGAGATTTAATAATTTTTTTCTAGCAAAATCTTCATTGATTAAAACGCAATTCTAATACTTGTAGTGATATAGCATGTGAGAAGAACCATTATTGTAGAATAATAAAATATAAATCTATCTTAATTTTATAATTATGATTTTATCAAATAAGATAAAATTGCATTATTGTTATTCATATTAATCTCATAGTTCTCTTTCACATGAATATGAGAAAAATACGGGACAGCTTAATGGCAACAGCATGTGGCTATGATTTTTACGATTGGCTTGTAAAAGAGAGGGAGAAGCTGTCTTTGCACTATCATGAAGTTTACACACTGAGAATTGACCAGCAACTACAGTAACCAACGTAAGGTCATAATCCAGTCTGAAACATCGACGAACGTGCTCTAAGTTACTCTTGTATGTTTGTTACATATATTAATATCATTTGTTTTATTATAAAATATTTGGCATTGTTATTGTAAGTGCATGTTCAAAAATGACAGACGTTTCATTCCATTTTGGCGTTAATATGGCGGGGCGCCGAGAACTTGAGAAGAAATTTATTAATAACTACAGTTATATGTGCACTAAAAAATCTGGATTAACAACGTAAGAAAAAATAAACAATATTGATACCTATACTTTAATTAGAAGAGTAAAAACGTTTTTTCTTCGTTTAAATATTTTGTTTGTCTTGGGGATAAATTCCTTAAGTAGTTTATCTTAGGTACTGGACTAATTACTAAATTATTTTATTACTAAAAACGGGACCATAATCCTACCTTCTCCTCTAAATATAGTTCGAACTTGTGTGTCAATATATTATATATAACCATCACTAGCGATTGTATTGTTATTTTTTTTTTTTTCGCAGATATGTGATATGCTCACAAAAGAAAAAAAAAAATTGTCCGGGATCAGGAAAAATAATCGGTGAACAATTTACTTTACTGACTGAACATAATCATCGTGCGGACCCATTGGCAGAGGAGATATACTTTTTTGAAAAAACTCTATATAAAGAAGTTACACAAAGTCGACAAAAATCACTTAAAATGATTTTCGAAGAAATAAGTACCATGTAAGTAAATTAACAATCTCTATTGATACATTGAGTCGCCATCATTTTTCTAATAAAACATTCAAAAAAATGTCGTATCGTTATTGATAGAACTAAATTGTTTTTTCATTTTGAAGTATACATTTTTTATTTGTAGATATTCGCAAGCAGCAATTCACAAAACTTGGTTAAATATGCAGCCCCGAATGCAAGGATGGCGAAGACAAACACGGCCTGTACAACCAAATTCACTGGTACATTACACCCAAATTCTAAGTGAACCTCGATGGTCGTTCTATACCACAAATCTTAATAACAATAGTCAATTACTTGTGCATACTGTAAGAGCAAGTGATCAATCGTATGTTACGATTTTTGGAAATCAGGAATTACTTTCATCTATTGATGTAACAGAACTGTTTATGGACGCAACGTTTAAAATTTCCCCAAAAAAACCGAAAGTTCTTCAACTGTTTACAGTGTTGGGATTAATTCATGACACAGTAAGGAATATTCAATTTTTTTTTCTGTATAAAAATTATAAAAACTATTTTTAATAATAATAAATATAATTTTTTTAGGTTATACCATTAATTTGGTGCTTTATGGAACGAAAAAGCATCGCTGCTTATTCAACCTTACTAAGTCATTTTTCCAATATTTTGGCACCACTAATAAGGCCTACTGTAATAACGTCAGATTTTGAAGCCGCTCTAGCCTACGCTATAAATATTACCTATCCTAATGCATTTCACAAAAGATGCTATTTCCATTACTGTCAAGTAAGAGAATTTTAGTAGTTACTGATGAAAAAATAATTACAATTAGAATATATTCATTGAGTTTGTTGTTATGATTATATGCAGGCACTCATTCGGAATTTAAAAAAAAAGAAATTGCTAAATTTAATCAGAAATTGGAAGATGGGACAAACTATTGTTAAGAAATTTTTGGCATTGCCATTATTACCACCACAGAATATTCGTCCAGCTTTTACATGGATCATTAATAATATCCCGGAAATCGTCAAATCTGTGATGCATCCTTTTTTTACATACTATCAAAGGCAGTGGATACAAAGAACGAGACCAGAACGTTTCAGTGTCCATGGAATGATTCATAGAACAAACAATTTTTGTGAGGCATACAACCGAACCCTCAATAAAAAGTTTGGTGTTCATCCGTCCATATGGGATTTTACAGGTAAAAGGAGAAAAATTTTTGAAGGCTTAACTAAATTTTTTACAAACATATTAATTGATTACAAATTTTGTAGATATATTGAATTGTCTACAACAGAATTCATTGATTGAGTATAGAGCACTAATGTCAGGAAACCCAGTACGACGAGAAACTCGAAATAAACAAATAATGCATAAAGAAACACTTCAAAAACTATGGTATTTTCACAACAACCATATGTTAAACATTCCAACATTCCTGGCTTGTGCTAGCAATTCACTCCAAGCATTTACAAGAGAAATTATTGATGAAAATTCGGAACCCGCAGAAATAGTTATTAATCACGGGAATTATCTGGAAGGTAGGACGAATAAAACTAATTTAGAACATATAAAATAATGTAAGAAGAAATGCGTACATGTATGTAATTGTTATTCTTAGTTCACAGCTTGCAAAATCTACAACATTTAGATATATTTCAAGAAATTGATATAAATACAGCTGTATTTGTAATTGAAGCGGAAGATTAGTTAAGTAAAACGGAGACAGAAAATATACAGAAGAGTTTCAGTTATTTTAATTTCTGCAAATTAGGTAATATTAAGCTGTCCCGTATTTTTCTCATATTCATGTGAAAGAGAACTATAAAATAAATGTGGAACTTCTTTTAAGACTACAGAGACTGCCCAATGTGCAGAGAAGAACCACAACAAATAAGAAGAGTGGAATAAATATGATTACATGTATTAATTTTTTTATTTTTAATAAATTAATGTAATTTTTTTAAATCAATAAACTACGAATTTTTCTTAAATTATTTTTTAGACATTAATAGCATGAGTATACATTCTATACTAATTCTCAAATATACTTTCAATTGTTACAATACAGTAAAGTTGTAACAATTGTAAAACAATATTCGCATAATCAATTTAAAATAAATAAAGAAGGCCCATTATTTTCAAAAGAATAAATGACAAATTTGGTACGTGAAATACTTATGTTTATTGACAATCATCAATCAATGAAACTAGCTGAATACAAAGTTAATTAATGATTTCATGTGAAATATATCAATACCTATAAACAGAATATTAATATAAAAGTCTTAAAAATTGCTATTGTTATTTTCGTTCTGTATTGTGGACAATTTTGTAAAAGTTGAAAATTTTTATTGACAAAATTGCACTGCAAAAATTGTAATTAAGTAAAAATTGAATTTGAAAAATTAATAGCAAAAAATTTGTTTGATAAATGTTACATCAATCAACTGAAGTTTATGAATAAATGCATTAATTACACATATTCGATGTTTGTCATAAGAACTCCAATATGACGTGATTGTATAATTTGTAGTGTATAACATTGAAAAAAGTTTAATATTAGAAAAGTGTTTTGTATATTTTATATTTATTTAATATTGAAATACTGGTTCTCAAAAATACTTCGAACTGTTACAATACAGTAAAGTTATAACAGTTGTGAAACGATATTAGCATAATCAATTTAAAATAGGAAAAAAAGGCCAATTATTCTCAAAATAATGATCAAAATAATTCTATATACATGATCAATTTTTAAATCGAAAATTGATGATATGCTGCCATCTACCGGTTAAAATCGTGAATATAAACTGTTGTTTGAATTTATTTTGGTTGGTTTCTAATTAATATTATTGCAATACCCAAAAATTTCTTTTTTACCTACTCTACAGTAAGTATACCAACTATCGGTAACTTATCAATTCGGATGATATTGGGTATTATGACGCAAAAACACAATACTAAACTATTATATCGTCTACAGACGATATTATACGATTACTAAAATACCTGTTTGGAGATTACTTTGATATTATATAAAATCTTTGTTAATATATCATCAACGTATCAAAATATCAATTGATTTTTCTTAACATATTTATTTTGTCCAAATGTTATAATTATAAAATGGAATCATTTATAGTAGGCATAATATTTTCTAGTGAATTTTATTTTTGGTTGCTTTAGTGTGGCAGACCTTTTATTCATTCGCATAACCCTATGGCACCCCTTGTACCAACATCCCCTCTTTTTCCATTTAAAGATGATCCCACGTGTTCATTTAAAAGTCTTTCACGATGAGTTTTTCAATTTTTAATTCGGATTTAATTTTTTGTAGTTCCGAAAAAATTATTACATTTAATTGTGAAACAAAAAAAGAATCTAGTATTGAACTACCAAAGTTAATAGTGGATAAAGACATTAAATCGCATAATAAGCTTGATTTTGATACATGTCATGGCATAACCTCAGTTACTTTTTCATCTGATGGACAGTATTATTGTGTATGCACCAATCGTAAACAACTATGTTTGTATAAATATCCTGATAATATTCTTGTATCTAATCGAACACTTTCACGAGCAGCCAGTAAAGTTCAATTTACTCCAAAAAATGATATAGTTGTTGCTGATAAATCAGGTGATGTTTATCTATATCGAACAAATCCCAAAAGCTCTAAAAAACCTGACGAATTTGATAAATCAGATGGAACATTGATTCTGGGTCATTTATCAATGCTACTTGATGTTATGGTTACTGAAAATAACAAATTTATCATCACTGCTGATCGAGATGAAAAAATTCGAGTATCTCGATTTCCTAATTCTTATAACATTGAGTCCTACTGCTTAGGACACACACAATTTATTAACAATATTTCGGAGCTTCCTCATGATAAAAATATTCTTGTGTCTACTGGAGGAGATGGAGATTTTAAATTCTGGAATTACATAGTAGGTGAAGAGTTGAAATCTGTTAGTTACAGCGATCAAATAAATGAAGATGATGTCAAAAAATTGAACGAGAATCTTAAAAAATTCGATCTCGCAACAGAAGAAATTACTGCTTTACCAGTTAAACATATGAGACTTATGAAGTTAGATGATTTATCATCTATCTTAGCTTTAAGTTTCTACGGTAATGGAGATATCGTATTTTATATCATCGTTGGAGCATTGCCTCATAAGCTGAAGATAAATTTTGTGCAAAAAATTATCAATAACAGTGAACCATTGGAATGTATTTTTTATAATCAACAATTTTGGATATTATTTGACGAAGGCCTGAAAGTTTATAAATATGAAGATGAACATTTTGTTGACAATATTGAATTTAATAAAGTCTTTGAGAACTTTAATAAATCATGGACGTTGTTGAGAAGTAAAGTGAATGAAGCAAGCTTTTATCCAATTCTTTATAAAAGAAAATTCGACAGTGTTCAAGAGTATCAAGAAAGGAAAAAAAGTAGATTAATGAATTTAATGGAATAATTTTTTGTATTAATTGTATATAATTGATTATTTTTTTTTTAATTATTAGTTAAATACAAATGTTAAAAGTATTGTGAAAGATAATCCATTCTCTTTGATGCTTATACTTCTTTTTTACTCTTAGCATAGTGTGTAAACAAAAAATAGAATGATTGGCAAACAAATATTTTAGCTATAAAAATTCTTAAACTGGCTTGTAATCCAATTTAGATTCAAGTTTCTTATTATCAGACACTTTTCGGACAGCTTTCATAAAATCTTCTTGAATTACATACTCGCGTTCCAAACGAATTGCAAATAATCCTGCTTCTGTGCAGACATTTCTCAAATCTGCTCCATTAAATCCATCGGATAATTTAACTACAGCTTCATAATCTACAAATAAAAGTGAAATGTAAATTTAACACATCAAATTATTTTAATTAATTAATGTACAATTTTAACAAAAAATTTAATATTATTTACCAATATCTCCAAATTTGGCAATAGGCTGTGCGTGAATTTTCAAGATCTCTAAACGAGCCTGTTCATTTGGTAAAGGAATTTCAATCTTTCTATCTAATCTACCAGGTCTTAATAATGCAGGATCAAGAGTATCTGGTCTATTTGTTGCCATAATCATTTTTACTTGACCCAAAGAATCAAAACCATCCATTTGATTTAATAATTCCATCAATGTTCTTTGAATCTCACGATCAGCACTAGTACCTTCTGAAAATCTTCTTCCACCTATAAATAAAGATTAATTTTTTGAATGAATATTTCATTAGTAATCGAAAATAATATGAGTTAAATATTGATTGATATTCACCAATAGCATCAATTTCATCCATAAATATAATACAAGGTTGATGATCACGAGCATAGTTAAACATTTCTCGAATTAATCGAGCAGATTCACCAATGTATTTATCAACAATTGCACTAGAAACAACTTTAAGAAAATTAGCATCCAGTTGACTAGCTACTGCTCGAGCTAAAAGTGTTTTTCCAGTTCCAGGAGGTCCATATAACAAACATCCTTTAGGTGGAGTAATTCCTACTCTCTGGAAGAGCTCAGGATTCAATAAAGGCAATTCGATTACTTCTCGTAGCTCTCGAATTTGTTCACTCAAACCTCCTATAGCTGAGTATGTGACATCACCAGGATCTTCATGAGACATGTTGTAAACCAAAGGATCAACCTAAAGTATAGTTATTGATAAATGATAAGAATAAAAAAATCAGTAATAAAATAAATTTAATAAATTTTCAACAATAATTACTTCTCGTGGCAAATAACGCATAATCGTAAGAGTGGTCATGTCAAGAGCTACTCTTGTTCCAGATTTCAATTTATTTTTATCTAATTGTCGTCTGCAACCAACAACATATCGAGGACCATTCGTAGCTTTAACGATAACTAAAACAGATTTTTTCATACATAAATTTTGTCAGAACAAATAAGCAAAAATATACGGTGCAATAATTGATAAATTATTTACATTTTTCTTCAGTCAGTTGCTTCAATACTTCTCCCACAATCTAAAAGTAAAAAAATATGCTTTAAAAATATCTTGTTATCAGTAACATGAAATAAATATTAATAAAGACTGCTAGATACCTGGCCAACACTTTGGAGTGCTTTAAGATCGTTTTCTGATTTGTCATACTGCTTTGTGAGATCTTTTAGATGCTCGCGCACTGAAAAAAGTCAATTGTTTAAAGTTTATTTAACTAAGTATGAATGTTTTTAATTGAATAACAATCTAATAATAAAATTAATTGATTGAATCAATGACAGAACTTGGCTGGCTCTAAGGTTAGTGAAAATAAATGAATATTTTTACATATTAAGAGTACACAATAATTGGAGTTGTAATTGTATTATAAATAATACTTACTCTCTTTTAGTCGAGATTCAACTTCTTTATGCTCCAAAAGCTTTTTTCTATAATCTTGAAGGGCTTTTTCTCTCACATTATCCATGGCGGTTGCCATTTTTCTTGTATTTTGCTGTATAATGTTGGGAGAGAAACTTTTATTGAGATTATGTATTTAACCTATAAATTTTAGCGGAAAAAAGAGGAACTTGTAAGTTCAATTATTGATTTGCAGATGGCGTTTAGTGTTTGGAGTAGAATTGTGACATTTTTTTTGACAGATTAAATGATTAAAAAAATCATTAAATGGTTGAAAAAACAACGTAAATAATACCAATTAAGTTTATAAATAATATTTATAATTTTATTATATTGAATTAAAATAACAATTATTACGTAAAAGTTAATAGTGTCGCCACTGTATCCTTCAGCAACCGTCAGGATTTTTCTCTAGTCTAGGATTTGTGATTGCAAGTTTGGCTTTGTATTATTTTGCAATATCTTTCGTACTCTCTCTCTCTTTTGTAACTGTAAAACGACTGATGGACGGATTATGTGATATACTTATAAATTTTTTATAAATTTACAAATAATAAAATTGTGTTTATTGAGTATTACTTTAATTTATTAAAAAATTTAAGATATTAACCTTCCATACTATTATATCTTTATCTAAAATTAAAAGTTTGATTACCTAATTTATTCACGAAAGAGATACTCCAATTATTTTTCATGCTTTCATTTATAATAATACTATTAATATAATGGTATATTGGATTTTGAAGAAACGAATACTCAAAAGGTACTTTTATTTCGACTATTTTTATTGTAATTACATTTTTCTCGCATGTCAAATAACTCATTCATCTTTTTCAACATGTATTGATTAGTTTAACAAAAACTGAACTTTTCAATCAGTTTTTAAAACTGAAATTTATAACTCATGAATAAATTTTTTTTTTAGACATTACAATGAAATTTAATAGTTTGAGTCAGCATAATTAATGTTGATTCTTTTCTTGCTGATGACAGATAGTAGACACAAAAAGTGAAAAAAAGAAGCTGTAAAAGCAATAAAATATAAAAATCTCAAAGTAATTTTTTGCTTTTAGATTAAACATTGGCAGTAACATTGGTTTGTTATCTCATTATGAATAAGTTTCAAAACATTGGCTCTTGACCTTGTTCTTTTCGATAGTAAACTAGAATATCATGTAACATAGAATACATATTTTTGCTATAAAATTTCATTTGTGATAGTGAAATAATTTTGTTTTTGGTGAATTTTAATCATCGGAAATCTAACAAAGCAGAACGAATATGACATGGTACAGGTATAATACACCAAGATAATTTTTTCACTAATTGTAAGTGCAATAAATGATAAGTATACGTTTCAAAATTTACAAATAACAATATTGTTAATCAACAGTGAATTTTAAAGTTTTAACGAGTAAACTTCATTACTTTAGAAATGATACTTTAAAAAGTTCACTTGTCATTTTGACTTATACTTAGTAAAAAAATTCTCCGAAAAATAACTTTTTCCTTTTTTTAGAATTATTTTAATTAAATCTAAGAGAGTTATTAATAATTTAAAATAATTAAAGTGTTTAACTATAATTGACTAAAATTTCTATTACACTATTTTTTTTTGAAAAACTTTGATTATATTTTACTTTACTTCAAAAAAAAAAATGCTTTAATTATTTTTTAGCGCTTGTATGATAAGAATAAAAATGAAATAATAATTACTAAATTCGATAATAATAAAATTAAGTATATTAATTCAAATCTATTTTGTTTTTATGCATTGTTTATAATAAAATTAAGATAAAAGCAAAGATCTATTGTCTGCCATATAATTATAAAAATAATATGATTTAAAAAGACAGTGGTGATTCACTCTAGACTGTTTACTTGTAGTGGGAATTCAATGATATCCTCCTGCTGTTAATACCACATGTAATGGTACTGCTATATTTCATTGATTTTTTCATAGGTTGCACGTTGACAATAGCTCTTGTTGAAGCTATTTTTACGGTTGTACTGGGTACTTCAACTCTTGACAGTATAATCACGGATATATCTATTACATATATGATAATATAACAGTAATATACAATAAGGGATCTGCTTAGAAACAAACATAAAAATATACAAACAAATATTTATAAATATAATATATTTACTAACAAAATGCAATGGACATACCTCTTAGCTGGTGTCGTGCCATTCGTCATCCTTGACATTTGGTACACGGGAATGTAAGTTATTTCCTTTATTTTAATGTCAAAGTCATTGTCGTCTGTCATTGTAACAAAGGAAATCATATAAAAATTCTTTGATCACAGGAAGTACAATACACTGAGCTTCATTTTGCATGGTGGCCACATTCACATTTTGTTTCTCACAGTCACTGAATTCTTTCTTACCCAACTAATATTTATCTACATATTACACATTCCATCTACTATTTTCATTTTAATGAATATTAATCTACTTTAAGGCTGTACTTATTTTTTTATTCAATTACCACACTCTTCTTAATACACTTATTTCCTTATTCTTACAGGCTCTGTTAGCACCTGCTCTTCATTTACTTATTTTAAGTACTTTTTTAAGTTTCATTTCCACGATGATGTTGAGCTATAACTATAATTAATTATTCAAAATTAATTTATATTGTTGAAATATTTATTTATTTATTACCACCACTGATTCTAGTTTATTTATCTTTTGTTTAAATAAGTTTCAACATGATGCCAGTGTGGCGATTAAAAGGAAGATCTTAAAAGTTAAAAGTAAGCTTATGTGACTCTAAATTAGTCAACAATCATCATTTTCACTGTAAAAGGATCATCCTAATTAATTATTATGTAATATTTTGGAAAATATTTTTGTTTAGTTTATTTTATCAGATTAGAAATTATTTGTAAAATCATTGCTTTGTGTATATGTTTAAATTTGTAGCTCAATTATTTATTTCTAATATAAATAAAATATTAATATTTTTTATATTTTGTTTACAGAGTGATATTATGGATTTTAAAAACACTCATTATTCTATACCTCATCATTTTTGGTATTTGTCCACTTATTTTCCATTACTCATATAATATCCAAAGGAGGGTTCTCTTCTTGAATTTTAGTAATTATTATTCTTCTTTTCATAAACAAAATGTCTTTATTCTGGTAATTTTCTTGGTATAATAAATATTAATAATCTTTTCATGTTTACAGTACATTGGCCTCCGTCTATTGACTTCACTAAACCAGAATTGGTTGGTTTGCAAGGCACGAGAAATTTTTATTTACATACTGATGAAGGTGTTAAAATCGGAATATGGTAAAATTTTTATACCAATAGTTATTTTCAAAGTACATCAAAAATTAGTACATATTATTAAACATTTATTTTCTTATTTTTTAGGCAACTATTACCAAAATCACTCTTGAATGATTCCACTGAATTTAATGATGAATATTTTGAAGCAGCCTTAAGTAATGCCAAACGACCAGTATTTTTATATATGCATGGAAACAGTGGAAATCGAGCAAGTAGTCATAGAATTGAATTATACAAAGTATTTCAAGATCTCGATTATCACGTGGTAGCATTCGATTATCGAAGTGAGTTTTTTTATTTTCAATCAAAATTGATTGTCATATGAACATAACTTAAATTATCAAAACATTTAGGCTATGGAGATAGTGATCCTGCTGACTTATCAGAAATTGGAGTTGTTGCTGATAGTAAATATGTAGTTCGATGGGTATTAAATAAAATTAATAGAACTGTACCTGTTTTTGTATGGGGACATTCCCTTGGAACTGGGTAATTAAGTTTTTAACAAATATTATCCATTTTAATTATATAGATGTAAAGTAATTAGATGATGGCAAATATGTATTTTTAGGGTATCATGTCATGCTTTGGATTTGCTAGCTTCAGAAAATATCCAACCAGCAGGATTATTTTTAGAATCTCCATTCAATAGTATAGCTGATGAATTAACTTATTATCCTGCTGCCAAAATATTCAAACATTTACCATGGTTTCATTGGGTAATTGTTCAACCATTTTACGATAATAATTTAAGGTTCGAATCTGATCAGCATATTGCCAATATCCAATGCCCTATTATGATATTACATGCTGAAGATGACAGAGTTGTACCTTTTGTACTTGGTGAAAAGGTAAAAGATAATATTTTTTTATTATTCTGATCAATTTTATCATTATTCATTATTCTTTTAAATTTTAGTTATATGAGAAGGCTTTAAAGTATCATGGAAATGATACAAATAAGGTAAAGATGATTACGATAGATTCAAGTCTTGGATTAGGTCATAAATATATATGTCGATATAAACAATTACCATCAATCATAGAGTGAGTATACTAAAATTTTTTTGCATTAATTTTGGCTTCTAAAATTAAATTGAAATACTTTTTTTAGAAATTTCGTTTTGGAAAGTCAAAAAAAAGCGCAATGAAGGGACTTCCGAAAATTTAGTATCCTTTTTGTGCCCCAGAAATCTGGTGGATTTGTCCAGTTTTTTTTCGACTCAACTAAAACAAAATAAGAGAGAAAATGACGTATGGAATTTAGTATGATTTTTTGAAGGAACGTATTTTGAATATGCACGTTAAACGACAACAAATTATTTATTATTCGAAAATGTTATTAAGTATTTTGCTTTCTCAATATTGTGATAAGTGGTCAGTGGAGAAGTTTTAAGATACTTATAATCATCATTCGTAAGATACTCTGTAATACTATATTTTATATCGATTAATTTACTATGTGATGTAACTACACTTTAATTATATTAAATTGAATTACATTAAAATAAAATGAAATTTAAGTCTTAAATTTTAATGTATTGGTGCTTTAAATGTATATTGTGTGTTTTATGTAAAAACTATATGTGAAATTGTAAGAATTTTTTGTGATTGTATTTAATAATAATGGTTGTCTTCAAATTGATTGGAATATTATTTTATTGAACATAATATTTTAATATTCTACATTACAACAAAATATTTCTATCAGCATGGGCAGCCCTCGTAACCAGCCCTAACGTAAGAATTTCCGTCAGACTTATATTTGTTCCTGTTCTGCATCAAACTGCAATTCACTTAAGAGCAATTGCTTACGTTAAATTTTCTGACGACAACTTATGTCGATCTGGTTCAGAAAAACGGCAGATACGTACATGACCAACGTAGGACAAAATCTCTAAATCTGATGGCAGTCTTACATTGGTTTGGTTACTAGGGAGTAGGAAAAATTCATACATTAGTATAAAAATAGAACTAACAATGAAACTAGTGTTAATAAATTCTAATATTGTATAATATGAAGCTGAATAGAAAAACATAAAGTAGTAAACAATCAAATAACTCATCTTTCTTCTGTTATTAATAATTGCTCGTGAGTCGATTCAATATTACTTTAAGAATCAGTTGATGTGATTTGCTTCAGTACAAAAACTGAGTACCTTTCAATTTTTGGACGTACCAATTCCCAAATTTTTCGCCCTGCCCATGTTATAAAAAAGTACAATGCTCTTGTAATTACTTGCAAATATTGCTGTGTTAATAGACCAATAATAAATAATGCTGCTTTTAAGAAAAAATAGTCTATAGCAAAATAAACGAATACGTTTATAACATCCATTAAAATTTCAACAAACTTTTCAATAGTGAGATCTACTATATCGATAAACTGAGCAATTATTCTCAGACATCCGTTTAATAAACCTATCCACAAATTTTTAGGGATTCTGTAATACTCTAATGTGGATAGAGTTCGATTTAACTCATCATTTGTTTGAAAACAATTAGGATTAAATCCACAAGTTCTTTTCTTCAAAAAGAGTAGAAATTCAATTAAATAATCTTGCGCAGAAAGTCCTCCTCGAAGAACCACAGCAGTATTAGTGCTTTCGGCACTTCCCTACAAATTAAAATCGAAATTTATAACTATGTGTATATTCTCTTAAAAAGTTTTAAAACGCACTAACTTACCATTTTACTCGATAAAATATTGATTTATTTAGAAGTAAATTTTCTTGTAAGCTACTTTCAATCGACTGTAAGTATAATTAGAGATGATGTACACGGTATTCTATTATATTAAAACTGTGATAATAATATTAAAGAAAATAAAACGTAGTTTATTCATCAGCAACATGTCCGATAACTCGATTTTGAGAAAAAAATCATACGTGGGAAGTACCGAAATAACAACCTTGCTGCCATTTCTACGATACTGTATACAGTATATATATAGTACACCCAAACGCATAAATGCCTGGTTCATACCTTAAGAGTAATTACCGACTGAGATAAATTTTTTTTTGAAATAAAGTTTCTAGTCATAAATTTTTTAATCATGGGTCATATTTAAAATGATGAACCTGAGTAATGAAATTACTAAATTTAACAAACTCATTATGTTTTATGAGTTGTCATTATTTTTTTTATAATTAGAAAATCAGCAAATACTGGTTAAAGTAAAAATTATCTACGAAATCTTGATAAATTATGAATAATTAATGTTTTATTTTTCATCATATAAGATTAAGATGACAGCTATGGAACTCCATTAAAAAATGATAAATTATTTATTTTCTATCGAATTTCTGTTGATAATTTTTACTTTAACCAGTATTTGCTGATTTTATTATTATTCCATATTATTTTATTATTTTTATTATTATATTATTATTTTATTATTTTATTAATTTTATTATATTAAAACATATTCCAGTATTTAATCTCGCACATGTGTCATTAACTATGGTTAAGCCGTCTACGCGTGTGCCTTATCTCCAGTTTGCTCACTAAACTTGATTTAAAATCGCATTTAGTAAGGTTTCAACTGCAGTTAAGCAACTGATGTTAAGGACGTTTACGCGCACTAACATTGATGTTAAGGAGTCTAACTTCGATGTTAGACTGCGCGTAAACATAGCAATAGTTTCAATATGGGCGAACTACTAAGAGAAGGGGTACAATTATTTAAACGAATAGAAAATTTATTTATTTTTAAATAATACAAACTTACACTATAGTCCGAGAGCCCGCTGCAAAATCTTGGGCCTATCGAGTAACCGCATGAAACATTTTTTGTTGTGAAGTACTCACTATTTTAAAAATTATTTATATATTTTTAAAAATTCAAGGGCTGCTATCCTGAGTAGTGCACATAATTTATATGATTTTTTAAATTTTCAAATATAGGTACAGTAATCCTACCGAACGAGTAACCACTTCAAAATAGGCTTAAAATTTACTACTTACTATGTCAAATAAAATTATCATTTAGTGCTTTGATTAATATGGGACCATCGGCTCGGCAGGACGTTTTTTAAGTTTTTTCTTTTAGACAGGAAACGTACCTATCGAGTGACTGCTTCAAACTAGGCTTAAATTAAAGTTTAAATATTCCTTTATTTAAAAAATATTTAGTGCCAAGTTTATTTTTGGTCTAAACCTGTGGCAGCAAACTTTCTATTTCTCGTAGCCTGAGTTAGTTAAGCTATGCTGTATGTACAAATCCATCACAGGTATGCTGTACTCAGGTATACTTTGGAGGTAACTGTTAGGCATTGTTATACGATTGACCTGGACCTTCACTTTCACGTTTCGACTGTGAATCCCTATGCTTATACCCTCAGCCAACCCCCCAGCCAACTTTTACTCTCAGGTAAGTTTTAGAAGTAACCGTTAGTCATTGTCATAGAATTTCCTCTAACTACCCTATGCTTCATTCATGCTATCGAGTGTGAAGTCCTATATTAAATAAAGATACGTAGAGACGCTGTTTAGACCCAAAGCGTCTCTATGCACGTTTCAGTTCTTAGTTCAGACCTTGTCCAGTGCACACGTGTTTTGGTTCAACGTTTCGAAACTATTTGGAGTATACGTACAGTGTTTAATAATTTTTTGGAGTATTTCATTATTTTTCTTTCAAGAAGTGATAAAAAACTATAAAAATAGAGCAGTGTTTTTTGTGCGGTGGTACTGAAGATCTAGTAGACTTCAGTGCAAATAATTTTGAGAAGGCTAGACGTATGGCTATCTTTCGAAAAGTCAAACACCATAAATATGGAGATATTAATGTCCCTAAAACGATGGAAAATGCTGCATATCATAAAGATTGTCTTTCAAAATTCGTTGTTTTGAAAACATGTTATAAAAATGATTATGACATGATCTTACAGCGTGAAAGGTCTTATAACTTATACCAAAAAACATGAAAAACAACTCGAAAAACAAAAACCTGATACTGATTGGCATACAATAAGAAAAGCGCATCAAAGGACCTTTGAGGTTTTTCGCGAATTCATCAACAGCGAAATTTTAGAAAAAGAAAGAATTTACTTTTTTACTGATATACATTCTCGTTATAAGATGTTATTTTTAGAAATAAATAGCGATAGAACTATTGATGATATCAAAGGATATACATCAAATAAATTACAGGAGAAAATTTTTAATGTTTATGGAGATGAAATTGTCATTGTTAATTCTCCATCCCACAATTTAAAAAGATTAATTTATAAACAAGGATGAGATATTGAAAGCCTTATATACAAATCAGTCATAAACGTAAACGCTGAAAAATGTCGGCTTGAAAATGTGGCATACGAAATTCGTAATTCTGTAAAATCATTGAAAACAAAAAAAAAAAAAAAGCGAAATAGATGTCAATGATATCATAGAAGGGGAATGCCATATTCCTGACTTACTTTTCGAATTTATTTGTAATTTAATTCAGGGGCCTGATGCTAGACGGAAAAACTCAGATGAAGATTTTATAAAAATTAAATCTGTATGCTCAGACATTATTTTTATAATAACTAAAGGTCGCGTCAAACCTTCAAAACATTTATCATTAGGTTTTGCAATCAAATCTTTAACAAGTAGTAGGAAGGTACTAACGATGTTAAACAGATATGGACACACTATTAATTACACCATGGCGAAAGAATTGGAGACAGAAGTCACCTATTCTTCTCTTCATGAAAGTAATCTGATTCCGTCTGGCATTAGTCTCGTTGGCGATTTAAGCACGAATATTGCATATGACAATTATGATCGTTTCGTTGAGACCTTGTCCGGTAAAGATACTTTGCACGACACAGTCGGAATTATTTACCAATTTACTCAAGATGATAATGATAACAACATTGATAATAATGATAATGATAATGAAATAACTTCGCAATTTGAGTTAGGAGTCGCAGAAAGAAGTGAACCTCGCAAAAAATCGAATTCCCCCTCTGATGATAATTCAAGTGTTTCTAGTGGTAAAATACCAAGAAAAAGGAGAAAACTGGAAGAAATTTCTCGCGATATACAGCCATATTATACTAAACCGTCTGCAAAAACAAATTTAATGCCATTTACAGATATGTTAAAAATTCTTCAAGATTGTCGTATACATGAAGCATCATCACATAAAAAAAATATTCTATGGGCACTTTCTGTGTCCCAAATATCTTCCACCCCAATGTGGATTGGGTTTAACAATAAAATTACAGTAGATAATAGCAAATAACAAATAGTAGATTATTTACCCCAAATTAATTCTTCTCCAACTTCATACTCAATTGTTTATGAAACTATGATGCAAGCACTAAAAATTGCAGAAACATGTAATCAAGAAAATAATATTGTAACTTACGATTTAGCTATTGCTAAAAAGGCCATGCAAATCCAATTAACCGAGAAACCCAAATTTGACTCTTTATTTATAAACCTCGGAGCGTTCCATATTCAAATGGCCTATTTTAAAGCACTTGGAAAATATATAGATTCGTCAGGAATAGTTGATGTACTAGTTCAATCCGAAGCGTTGGCA
The DNA here is from genome assembly GCA_028641665.1 of Chelonus formosanus. NCBI lineage: Eukaryota > Metazoa > Arthropoda > Insecta > Hymenoptera > Braconidae > Chelonus > Chelonus formosanus. Next base: position 16,714,114 of record CM054003.1, on the reverse strand, counting down.
CAAGGTTCTACAAATGGCTTCATTGATGGCAAGCATTTCAATTGCTGTAAAAGACTGCATCCACTGTTATCAGCAGCACTGCAAACTTTACATATTAAGAAATTCTTTTTTGAATATGAAGTAGATTATAATATTCTATTAAATGACTTAAAAAACATTTCTAATAATCCTACAGAAAGTGGTCAGCCTATAAATTTGCCTCCATCGACAGATATCATTATTAATGATTATTTGAATTATATTGAATTAACTTTAAGTGGCGTGCATGGTAAAACTGCTCAGTTTTATATGCAGTACATACATTTTGTAAATTTATTTTTCTCCCTTTCGTGTAGCATTCGAGATAGTGACTTTGAATTATATGTAATTAGCTTGTATGAATTAACGAATTTTTTTTTTGCTATGAACCAACCGAATTATGCGAGGTGCACAATTCATTATATAAGTAACTTATTATATTTAAAAAGTAACAATTCACCGTTATTACAAGAATATAAGAATGGAGCATTCGGTGTAAAAAGAACACATAATACTTTTTCTCGAGCACCAGTAGATTTGACACTTGAACAAACTATTAATGCAGATGCCGCTAATTGTTTAACAGGTATTAGTCATTTTACTAATTCTATCACTGCACGGCAACGTTGGGCGTTAAGGCACAGCATTAGAACAAAAATTATATCTGCAGTTTTACAGGAGTTAAGAATGACTGACGAAAATGACACAATAAAAGAATTAGATGCACACAGAATTAATAAAGATCGAAAATGTTTAGAAACTATAATTGAGACAATAGACAGAAATATAAACCCATTTGGTAATCACATCGATGAAAGTAATTTATTCAATATCGTCACCGGCCGTGCTGCATCTGACGAAACTGCGACTTTTCTTCTCAATATCAACAGTCTAGGTGCTAATCAAAAGCAAGCTTTCATTGATGCTTGTAATAAAAATCCTGATCGATTCGAAGCTTCAATTAAAAAAAATATTATAAAAAATTTTGAAACAGAATGCTTAAAAAAAACTCAAAAAAATGAAGACGGCAAACAAGTATTAATTGCAATGGAGCGAGACATCTTTGGCCGTTTATTAGCAATTGCATTAGATAAAAAAATTGACATGGCGTTTTGTTTATCATTCCCATTATCACCAGCTCCACCTGCTCTGGTTCAGTGTACGGGTGAAATGCACAAAACGGATAAATCTGCCTTAACAAGAATATTATACTCATTTATTGAACATTCACCACCAACTCGAGTTGATGTTGACATGATTGATGGATTTTATTTCTTATATCACTTAGGCCCTTCAGTTCCTCAAACAGAATCGCAGAATTAATATTGTTGAAAATTCGTAGCACAACAGCATCCGAAATTCACCTTATATTTGATCAGTATTTTACTCCATCTATTAAAGACATAGAAAGAAAAAACCGGAATGAAATAGATACACCTTACACAATAGTAGGACCGTCTCAAAAAAGACCTAGCGATTTTTACAAGGCTTTAAAAAATATTAAATTCAAAGAAGCTCTTCTTACTTTTCTGATAGAATATTTTTGTAATGATAGTGTAGCAGCATTTTTGGGCAAAAAAAAAGTATTTGTTACAAATAAAGATGAATGTTTTTCTTACAAAGTTAAAGATGACTCTGTAATCCAAAGTAATGAACAGGAATTTGCATGCCATCATGAAGAAGCTGATACGCGAATTATATATCACTTGAGTAAATTGGCGAATAATCAGAAAGTAATATTGGTAAATTAGAAACATTGGAAATTTATTTAAGTACAATAGGAGCGAAGCCTAATATTATTAATTTCATCAATTGCACTGAATTAGCTAGTAAACTTGGCTATCTTATGTGTCGTGCTCTGCCTGGTTTTCATGCATATACAGGCTGTGATTACACGGCAAGCTTTTATAAAAAAGGCAAAATTAAGCCTTTCAAGGAATTAATGAAAAATCCACACGTACAGTTAGTATTTGCTAATTTAAACAATATTGATGAAATTAATAATTTTAGAGATATGGAAATATTACAACAATATACGTCTAAGCTATATGGTATGAATTGTAATAGCGTAGACGATGCTAGGCTATTGATTTTTCAAAATCAATTTACATCGACCTCTGTTGCAGAATATTTTCTCAAAAATGTTAAAAAATTTGACTCTTCCCAACTCCCACCATGTTGGAAGTCACTAAAACGAAAAATACTGCGCACAATTTTTGTAACTTCCATGTGGCAAAATGCTACAGAAGTTAATTGTATAAATTTTCCACCAGAAGAATGTGGTTGGACACTTACTGAAAATAAAATTGAACCACTGTGGTTCGAAGGTGATCCAACACCTCTTAAAGTTGAAGACATTCTTATCGTAGAGATAAACGAAGTAGAAAATTGCCAAATTGATAATGATGATGATGATCATGCTAATAATGATGATGATAATGATTATGATGATGATTATAATAATGACAATGACAATTATTATTTGGAGAATAATAGTAATAATGAAGGTAATAATTGAAATTAAAATAATATTATGTGTGCTTGTAGATGTAAATGTATGTCTATGTGTAAGCTTGTATGTTAATGTGTAAGTTATTATTTATTGTAAAAAATTTTAAATTATAAATAAAGAATACTTCATTGTAATATTGCTTATAAAATTTTCAAGTAAATAAATTTTTGTTTGAATTTAAATTTATTCATTAATATAATTATTATGTAATACCTTTACTTCATCTCTAAAACCTTTGAGTATCCTAAATGATTTATATATCTTTAATGTTTGCTGCCATAGATTTAGACCAAAAATAAACTTGGCACTAAATATTTTTTAAATAAAGGAATATTTAAACTTTAATTTAAGTTAATAGAAAAGCTTCAAAGTTACTAGAAAAGCTTCAATTGTAATATGAATTGATAATATTTTTTGGACCCCAGCTGTATACAGCTATAGCAGGTTGAGTAGCATGGAATTAATTTTTTAACTGTTGGCTGCTTGATTTTTCACTGCTACCGCCCCAGTTGGCATCTTTTTTCCGCTAAAATTAAAGAGCGTGACATCCGTCCCCAATAAGATGTCAGACAAAGGAATTTTTCAATCTTTTGAATTTAAATCTATAAACGTAGAGTCTTACTAAATTACATTAAGTATTCGTATCGTGTTGAATGTTAATTGATGAACAAATATCCATAATATGCATATAGTTGATGATCCAATTCGCAAAACCGATTCCTTCTTTACGATTTGGGAAAATATATTTAGAATAAGTTCTTACAAACTAATCTATGTCACTTTTTTTCTTCTATTTTCAATTTTTTTCAATGTATTAAATATCCATGTGTAGAAAAATTCATTGATATTTTTTATCATAAGTAATGATTCATCCTCCGCTAGATAAAGTTCCCTGATATGACTTAAAATGAGATTGCTGTTGTAATATGTTCTACTATGCACCTAAAAGAGATTTTTCTAGTACAGCCTGAGGTTGATTTTAGTTTTTTAGTATTGAATTATACTAAAATAAATTGAAGAGAAATGTTGATAAATATTAATATTTATCATAGAAATTCTATTATTATCTTGGCTTTGAAGGAAAGTAATGAGCGTTGTAAATAAAAAACAACATTTATAGAAATATATTTTATTTAATTTACTTTTGTTCATAATAGGTAAAGTTATTATCTACAACGCACTTCTAACGTTTGGATAAATCAGGGATGTATATGCCTTTAGCATAAAAACTTTGGAGCTGTGATTCACACTATTCTAGAAAAAAATAAAAATTCGAGAAAAAAACGCTCATTACTTTCCTTCTAACCCAATGCTATTTATAATTTTTTCGTAGTACCGATATATCGAAAGTAGTTAATAACGAAGTTGTATACAGGAAAAAAGATTATTTTTTTTAACATAAAATAATTTATATTAACAGAAATACTTACAAATTTAATGCCTTAGACATTATTTATCATTAATACATTAAATATAATATATTACATGTATATAACATCAAATTACTTGATGGATATTTAAAAAACTAACTAAATTACATCTATATCTTTGAGCAATTATATAATAAATATCTTCGTCATTCACTTGATGATGTATCGTTTTCATGGTTTTTATATGCTGAGAAGAATGCAAGAGCTTTCATAAGCTGATAACTCTTGCTTATAGGAATATTGCTATCGTATAGACTTTTTGATGCTTTACAATCAACGTAAAACCACCAATTACACTTAAGAATTGTTTGGTCAAAAAGAGTTGATTCAGGACATAAGAAACTTTTCATTATTAATCCTTGATCAGTCAAGGCACAAACATGAAACACCATACAACCCAAGTCTTCATCAGCATAAAGGCCAGGAAAATGTTTTTGATCTCCACAATAGAAACTGGTGTCTGGTAGATCCACACGACTTGCGAAATTATCGTCAAAATTTTTTTCATAATTAGTTGGATAATATTCTCTAGGTGCATTCATTACTTTGGTAGCGCCTGAATGAGTATATCCTCTGTAACATAAAAATGTCAATATAAAAATATATAAATGTGATAAAATCATTAACAACGATCGTTCAACTTATTCTTAATTATTATCATTAACTATGAATGTGTGACCTGAATGGATTAAATGATTCAATCCTTTCAGCATGACTTTACATTATAATAAAAAAGAAAGTGCATAAAATTTTGCATATCATACAAAAGTTATGAAATGTTAAAAAATAAACTTTCATCATTTTTCGAATGTTTAAATAACAATTAATCATGTAAAAATGATGAAATTGAGTTGCCTTATCTTACATTTGTGGATATGTTTCTATACCGAAATTATAATTTTTATATTAATTACCTCGTGAATTATACAGTTTAAACAATAATAATTAATTTTTTATGTTTCACTCGTACAAATATTTATGCATAATTCAAATTGGTAAATAAATATTAAGTTAATTTAAAATATTGTATTTGAGCTACTGACAAATTATTTATAATGAATTATATTATAACATTCATCGATTAAATATATTATAATAACATCTAGTGATTCTTTTCCTATAGTTATTTAATAATACCTGAAAGTGATACGGTCATGTAATAATAAATGTATAATTATTTTTATAAACACTCTTAAGAAATATGAAAAGTATATGTATTCTATTAATGACTGTATCATACAAAATAATTATTAATGAAGACAGAATCACTAATTGATACATTTATACTTTAATAACTATCTTTTTATATTATACACCTCACACATTGAACAGTGTTTATGATTGATTGTAGTGCTCCTTTGGAACTAAATCTTATTATTAAGAGAAAGCATGAAGCTACTATTCCATTCAATACATTACATAAAGTAAAAATTTATGAAATTTATCAATGAGTAGAATTGATATCTCACTATTATCTTTTGTGGTTTTTTAGAACTTATGATAAAATTCTCATTTTGTATCACTAGTATTTATTTTTGCATTTATTGAGCGTTCGAATAGTGATTACTCTAATAATAATGGAAATTTATCTGCTATGTTGCAAAAATATCTGCAAATTATTATGAACTAAGAAAAGAAAATGAATTTTAGCCTGACGTGATAATTATAAGTGTCTCTCTAAGCTACTATTATGATAAAAATTATGTCCTTTTTTTTATTTTATACTTCATTTAGCTAGCGACATAAAAATACTGACATTATAATATGTAAGATTTCTGTTAGATAGATAATAATTTATTCTTACGTTTTAGACGGTGAGGAAGGAGGAAGTGGTGGAGGTAATGTGGTAGTAGTTGTTGTAGTGGTTGTAGTTGTTGAACTCTGATGTTTTTCCATCAACTGTTGTTGTCTAAGTAGAATAGCTGCTTCTAAAGCCTCAAGAGTAACATTACTTGCTTCTGCTAATGCTTTTAAAGAAGTTTCCATTTCTTGAATTGGTGCCAATAACGATTGACGTTTTTCATTCTTTTGCATTGAAGATTTAAGTGCTTCTGCTGTGTTAACTGGGTTGAGTGATTGAAGAGTCATTTCGCTAACAGAGGCTGACATTTCTTCACTTGGAAAAGGTCCCTGAAAAATGTATTTACTTTAGTTAACTTATTTTGATGTTCAATTCTTTGTTACTTAATGTATGTCACTTATTCATATTTATTTATGCAGACTATTTAACTGTACCTCAGCGACATTATCTTTGGATATTTGATTCGCTGAATCTATCAGTATAACTGAGCTGTTGCTAATGCGATCTGTGAGATGAGTAGACGATAGTGGCATTGCAATGAAAGCAGGGAGACCATTATTAGCTACATTTATTCTATCAGGCTTTGGTTTAGATATTCTTTTTTGAATATTAACAACGCTTCCAGCTGGAGGAACAGCAGCTACGATGTTCGGCAACGTCTGAGGATATTCGACAATGTCATCACTCATGATAGTATTTTATAAAATCTGGCATAAAATTTTACTCAAACTTATTTGCCTCATTTTCTTTTTCATACCCTCATCATATATTAAACTAAAGATTAATATTAGACAATCACAACATTTATTCATTTAATTATCTATAAAAAATATTTTGTGTAAAAATATATGCTAAAAATTGAACATATGATTCATTTGTTTAAAAAAAAATGTAACTTATGATTGCAATAGTTTTTTGAGTATCAAATACTAATGATCCCTAAACGATTTGTATTATGCATTAGATAATTATTTCATAATGAATATCATAGCATTGAAAGAACTGAGCTTTTTAAAATTACAAGATGAAAGCTCTCAATTATCCGTGTAAGTGCGATAAGGAAAAATATAGGGTTATCACACTTTTCCACTTGCATTTATTATTAAAGATGTAAGTTCTATAGAGGTAGGCAAACTCGGTTCTTGGGAATCAGAAAGCTCTTGGAACTCCCTATAACTTTCATGAGTGAAAGCAAGAAAAAGTTATGAAGAAAATATACAAAGATATATCTTTCTCTCACTTGCACTAACAAGAGCAAAAATTGCTCTTGAAAACAGAGTTTATCTGTCGCCACCCCAAGTAATGAATGTGAAGAAGAGAGAATTAGTGAATAAATGAAAAGTTGTAGATTGCATTAGCACTTACTGAAGATATAGGTAGCTCTCAAGAGCTGAGTTTGCCCACCTTTATAAAACTTACACCTTTAAGGCGTATCGAGTGGAAACATACAGATATATAAAAATACATGAACCTTTGCGTACTAATTTTAGGCAAATAAATAGATAAAATAAGGAAATACCTACAGGAAAAGATTCGCGCAACAACAATCTATGGAATGAAACGAGATGAGGATGATTGGTTGAAGAAGAAGGAAAATATTCAAGATAAAAAATCTAAAGCGGTTCACTGCAAATCGTAGTGTTTTATTTTAATGCACTTAAAGTGTTTTAAAATGACGTCACCTATTTGATTAAAATTAAAGACATTTCCAAGTGCATTTAAATTTACTATCATGTTAATCAAATGGGTGATTGACTGATTGTTTTTCATATTTCTAAATCTCTTACTCATTTACATATGGCCAATCAAAATCTGTCAAATCGCTTTTAACTTTTAATTTCGGATATTTTGCTTCTTCTTTAACCACTCGTCCTCATCTTGTTTTATTCCATAGATTGTTGTTGCGCAAATCTTTTCCTGTAGGTAGGGTAAACATACCAATAGATGAACAGTTAAGTCCAATAGATGGACAGTTAAGTCCAAAAGATGGACAAAAAGTAAAAAATAATTAAAAATAGACAGTGAATGTTTATTAAATAAATTTAATTTTTTTTTTGGGGAACCGGACTTTGCTTTGAAGGATAAAAAATATTTTAGTACATTTTAATTGTTGGTTTTCTATCATTTTAAAAATTTGTCCATCTACTGGGTGGTGTCCATTTATTGGTTACGTTAACCTATTTTCTTATTTTATCTATTTATTTGCCTAAAACTAGTGCGCAAAGGTCCATACGTTTTTATATATCTATATCTATAATATGTTTCTGCTCGAGGCACCTTTATAATGAGTACAAGAGAGAAATAAAACATTAGAAAAGTATAAAAGTCTATGTGTCTCACTTGCACTCATTAGACATATAGGCTTTTACGAGTTCTCTTGGCTCTCAAAAGCCTCGATTTTCTATTTCTATTATAATTATAATGCAATTATATTGTTAAATAAAATATATATCAATTACTATAAAAAAAAACATTATACCGGATATTTATATAATTTCCTTAACTCTTTTTTAGAAGTCAAAGATATTTCAATTGAGGATTAATATTCAAATAAATATGAAATAATTGAATCATAGATATGTCATTGAAGTTTTTTCATTAGAAACTTAAGTGACAAAAAAACTAATCTCCTGTGAAGGTTTATTGTGATCATGAGTTCACTAGTTCACTATTGACAAGGTTACGTTTTGTTAAACAACTTTTCTCGTATTAAAATCAAAGAATATGTATTGAACATTTGATAAAAAAAAATGAAAAGTGCAAATACATTTAATGTTTTAATCAATTTTTTAACTTTAAAAATTCAACTCCAATTTACTTGAAATTGTTTTAGCACTTTTGAATTCTCTAATACGAAACACCTAATTATGTTCAAATGAAGAAAATCAGTTCTATTGATAAAATCTACACGTTATTAAAAAATGAAACATTCTTTTGAATATCTAGAAAAAATCTAAAGGTAAAGTATTCTCATATCTCACTTGATTAAAGAATCATTTTATGGATTGCAAATATTACTGTCACATGTAAAATATTATTAACATCCAGCATTTATATCATCTGAGCTATTGTCACTGTAATTATTTATTAATTTTCTGTTAATTATTTATTGTGCAATAATTCATTCATTGTAATATCTTTATAAAAGCAAAATTTTTTACAAGAGGCTTAGCAACACTATTAGAGTTCATCTCTTGAACTATTCAAGATAGTACAATAAACCTAAACATAATAATCAAGATGTTATTATTACCTGTATCCGCTTTATTAATACATTTGATAATTGTGGTTTGACTTGAGTTTCTTGATACTGCGACTGTTGTTGAAGCAATTTTTGTTGCATAGCTTCTTGCTGCTGTTGTTGCTGTTCTTTCAAAACTTGATGGGCTAATAATTCTTGCTGGATCTTTTGTTGTTGACGTAATTTCATTTCATATTGATTCCGTTGATGTTGTTGTTGTACTTTAGGATCAACTGCTGTTGCTTTCTGCATTAAAATAGGTGCCGGTATCGTTCTTAAGGCTGATGAGTTTTGTTGTACCACAAGTCTTTGATGCTCTGGTTGTTGAGCCATTGGTCGTAATACTGCCGAAGGCAATGGCTTGAATGGAGGAACGCTATTGGTACCTTGACCTGTGACTACTTTGGTTCGAGGATTTTCTTTTTTAACACCCTGTAGAAGGAAAGTGTTTGTTAAATCATTTTCTCGTTATCTTAAATGTTGGACATAGCTGGTAAAAAGGGGAAATTAATTTCTTCTATTGGATTCAAGTTATCCTTCTTAAAAAAATGCTTACAAGATTCTTGATGGGTATTCAAATATTTTATTCAATAAATAAACATGATCATTTATTTTTAATTTAAATATTTTATAAATTAATAAAAAAGTTCTTTTGTTTTTGTCTCAAAAACACTATGTTAATGAATGGATGATGAATTTATGTCAAATGATTTCTAAATTAAAAAAATGATGTAAGAAATCATTAAATGTACTCTATTTTTATTGAATTAAATGTAATATCTTCACATAAAAAAACATTATTCATGATGCGTTGATTGATTGATTTATTATGATTATTTAATTGAAAAAAATAATCATTTCAATATTAATTTTTTTATTGGTTAGGTAATTTTTGTTCAATACAAATAGAGTTTTCTCTTCATTGTTGATTCTTTTTACTTTATTTGTGTTTTCACGGCTAGTTAGTGTCGAAGAGAGCTGTATTACAAGTTGAGCAATTTTAGATGATTGATGTATATTCATAGAAAACTATGACATATATCTATATTATATAAGATAATTAAATAATCCTAATAAGACATTATACCAATCATCATGTCTACATCAACGTACCCCATTTCCTATTGTAATAAAATTTTCTCTTCCAGTTTGAACACTCCGTCGTTTACTGGCTTCCAAGTTGGAAATTGATTCTCGAAATCCAAGTTCATCGCCCACAGTGAATCCTTTAAATCATAAAAATATTTTTAAATCATTTTCTGTAACTGGTGAATTAATTTTTAAATTGTTTTTATGATTAACTGGAAATATTAGAATGAATGTTATGAATTATTCACACAGAATCATTAATGCAAAAAGAGATTTTTTAGCGTTAATAACTCATGATGTATACGAAAGAAGTAGGTCAAAGAGCTGCTTGACTGTCGTAATGCATGCGTAGTTTATTAAAAATATTATTTACTTTTTTTTGAATAAACATTTTGTAAAATAACCAGAAATATTTTATTTGTAGAGGTCGTCTTTGTTATGTGGATTTATAAATAAAGAGCTTATTTATAATCATAGTTTGTATCTAGTGAGTGCGAATAGTTTTTTTTTTTACATAAAATTAATTTGTTACTATCATTCCTATTTCACAATAAATGCAGCTATTATAGGTCTATACTGCTATGGCTATATTCATGCAAAATATTGATAATAATAAAGATTAAGAATAGAATAAATAATACATAAGAAAATTTATAATAAAATCAGTCTGTATGTAATAGCGTCACATATAAGTGAATGTCAAAACATATAAATGAATAAAATTTCGCCGTTTAGAGAAGGATTTCGATGATCCTTTCGACATTTAACGGGCAATTGATGTAACTGATGATGAAATCATTGTCGGACACTCACCGAGGCCGACGTAGCCTTTGACACCCCCAAGATTTCTGACCCGGAAGAGGCCGGATTTTTTGAAGGAGCAGACAAAGGTGAAACCAAAGTCGGATTCCCATACACATGTGCTTTTTGTCTCTCGCCATGTACATCCTAGAACACCAAACCGCTAATGCTATTTGTTTATCAGAGATAGAAATCATGCATATAATTTATTCTTCATGCATGATTTCCTTTCTTCACTAAACCTGTAGGACGATATTTCTACTCTGTGCTATGCTGATCTCTTTAGAATAATCTTCTTCAAATAATTCTTTACAGACTGATAGAAGTTAACTTTAATTCTTCACTTTCTGTATTTATTTCAATAAAATAAATTTTAAAAATAAATTCCGGTGATGTTGAAAGTCATAATAAATAATGTGATAATTTCAAGCTATGACTGCCAATGATTATCGATTGAATGTTGATCAATTTAGCTAAAAATTTGATTATTTAAAAAAATTTCGTTCACCTAAATGCAACATTTGTCAGTATTGAATAAATTATTCAGTTAATTTCAACTAAATTCTTCTATCAATGCAGTAAATTTATATTTATCACTTGAATATTCAGTCATGTAATGATGATCTGTTTTGATTAAAATTGATTTTTCCAAGTTTAAGGAAACCGGATGCCAAATCGTGTGGTGAATGTCCTGATGAATAAGTCGTAAGCATTATTGTAAGATTGAAGCGGTATCATGGGGCCATAGCCTAGTAACACACTTTGAATGTACCGTGATGAGTGACGTTGCAAACAACCATCTATCCAACAATGACCATGATCATTGATCCATCGATTCATTGAGATCTTTTTGAATCTCATTGAAAGAACTGATCGGATATTGATATTTATTATTAAATATGTCAAATATGAAATATTGACAAGTGAAATCTAAGGAAATATCTTATTTAGACATGATTTTTTTCAAGCCAGTTTTCATTTTACTTTACCTTTCTATATTATTACTGCATTATTTTCCTAATTGTTGCACGAACAATCTCGGTATATAATTATAAAGAGTTGATTAATATTCAGGTGCTTTAGGTCTTTGCACCAATCATTTTTTTTTAGACCAATTAATTCACTAAACTCTTGCGTGTATCAAAGATTTTTTTTATTAACTGATATTCACTTTCTAGTTCATTAAATAAATATCATTTGCTCGTATTAATATCATATAAACAATTTTTTCCTCTTGTTTTTTAATTTTTGATTAAGATAAAAAATTTTCATTAATTTCAAGGTATTATAATGATTACATGAAGAAATTTTTTTGATAAATTTTTTCTTACGTTTTTTTCTGTAGATATTTACTGAATGAGTTTTATAGTAAACATTCGGTATCAGGTAATAAAGAATTTCCGATGAAAAATTTACATAAGAAAAGATTCACCTTTACATTCAAATAAGTATCAGAAAAATAAGGATGTTAGTTTAGGAACCAGAAATTGTGAATTAATTTAAGTTTGATGAAGATAGAACAGGTTTAGTGGTGTGTAGTGAATCAGTCGAAAAGTCAGTAAAAATCTTATAGCACAGAATAAAATATACATAATATGGTAACTGTAATTTACAAGAAATTCAAGTAATGTAACAATTCTAAACTACTTTTAGAGACTTTAAGAAAACTATTTATAAAATTATTCAACTGTATAAAAACCTAATCCACTATTAAAGAATCAAGAATTAAGAAAATAATTCAATAATTATTTATAAACAAGATTTACAACATATTATTAACATTAAAAGAAAATAATGAAATTCAGTTAAAATGACTTACCAATTACTATTAACAGTAGCAGCGTCTTGAGTTTCATATCCAGTAGATTAAATCGAATTCAATAAAATGTATAAAATACAAATATCCTTAATTACACTGTCTATAATTGATGAAAAATCCAACAACTGTTAGTACACACAATTATCTCGTTACAATAAATATCGAACGATTCATACGCTTAGATTCCCCGTGTTCGCGATCACTAATGTCCCTCAATACTCGCACGAAAGCCAAACATGCGTTATGTATATACATTTATCTAGAAGACCTGAAAAGGCCCCACTAGGTCCCCAAGCTCATTCCTTTCAGTGGTGGTGTCTGATATACACGATCACATAGCCGTAAGAACCGCTGACCCACTCGTATGAAACTATCAAGTATAACGGGACCGCGTGGCGCGTGGTATATTCATCTGGAAAATAAAGAAATGTGCTTAATTATTGAAGCCTAATAGTCAATTCAACCGGCTATTGAGGGTGCAATGATGCGTCACAATTTCTATTTACTTACTTGATTAAAAATCAATTTTTTTTCTACACTTTATCCGTAAAATAAACATGAAAACGTATATTAATTTTCAATCATTCTCATACATTAACGATTGTTTGTTTATTTTACGAGGAAATAAATTGCTTATGAAGTCACGATTGTTTAAATTTTACAATACTTCTAATAGAATAGAATTTTACACAATTTGTTCCCCTGTTGCGGTGTGGTAAATATGGAATGAGATAAACTACTAATTACAGTATAGGATATAAGAGAAAGTATATGCTTTGATGCATAAATTTAATAATATTCATGTTTATTGGAAATCGAAAACTTTCCGCGAGATTGACAGTTACAATCAAGAAAGGCTTTGAATTTAGCTGGAAAGTTAATTCAAAAAAGTAACTCATTATCAGAATCTATTAAAACTATAAATTGAACATATAAATCAAATATTGTTTGTTGTCATAATACAAAACTCACTATAAATCTCATTTTGTTAGAAAAACAATATTATAAATTATAAATATGTTAAAATCTCTCATGTCTTCTTGACTAATATTTTCTTGAATCAGTTATTCATTTACATTCCACACTGTTCAATCAAAACATGTATCACATGAAATATTAAGTATCAGAGCATACAATATGTCAAATTAATTAAGGATTGTAATTCTAAATAATGAACGAATGAATTGAGAGTTCTAAATGATGAAAATATCTGAGATGAAATCAATAAGTCAGAGGTTGAAATGAATCACTTTTTTCGTTTACCATCCTAGAAATAACAGAGATAAAAGAAAAATTAATTTTACTTTTTCCATATCTAATTTTTTTCAAAATAAAAATTTATCTTCTAAAAGTGAGATATTTACTTAGTAATTAATTATTTACCTTTCCTTTCTTTGATGAATGATGATGATGATTTTGTTTTGTACTACTTTCCATTTTTTCTTTAGTAGTATTACTACTATTACCTTCATTATTTTTTATACTTATTTCATCAACTTCACTATGGTTCAATTCAACTACACACTCAGTGTCAACTACATTTTTCACATTATTAATATCTGAAGGACTTTGTAACAATTCTTCCGATTTAACTGGGCCATTACTTTCTTTTGGACTTAGATCAGCGCAAGGTTCAGTAACCAGCGAATTTGTTGATTCAGTTGTTTTGTTACTTTCTACTGTATCGTCTTGACTTTGTGTTGAACTTTCCGGATTAATTATCAACTGTTTGTTACATTCTAATTCATCAGAAGTAGTATTGGTTACTGAATCAGTTTGATTAGATTCAATGATCAAAGTAACTTCACACTTTGGTTTCATATCTTCTTCATTAATATTCAATTCTTTTTCTGAAACTACTGATACAGATTTAGCGAGAGGTTGATTATTAGTTTCTTGAGCATTACTACTTTCCTCATTTGTAGGATTTACTTTTTGGATATTTTGAATTTCACCATTATTAACGGTACATAATTTATCATCACTTGTATTAGTTTCAGTATTTGTTTCAACAACTGGCTTAGGTCTAGATTTCTCTTCATCTAATGTTTTTTGTAATTGGTCCAAATCATTTTTCAGCTTTTGACAATCTTCTGGTAATTGTTCTTCTGCCTTGGTATCTTCTTTCGCTGTTTTTTCTTCCTGAGATTGAGGAGGAACAGTCTTGCTGGCACGTAACTGTGCTAACAACTCTGCTCTCTCACGTTGAAATGCTTTGCACAATTCCTGTAACAAAGTTAATTTGTGGTTGAGTTTTTCCAATTCCGCATCTCGACTTTGTTTATCAGCAGCCATTTCTAACAATGCAACATGACTTTTTTCCCAACGTTGTTTCCATATATTTGTCTCTTTCTCTAATTTGGCATTTTTCTTTGTCATCTAAACAAATATATAAATCAATTAACAATGATAACTAAAATATTATTTTACAATTATTGTTGTTGTAAATTACCTTTTCCATTTCCTCATTGAAACCATTGAATACTTCGTTACTTTTGGCAAGAGCATTTTGGAAATCATCATACTTTTCAGTGTACATGTTAATTTGACTTCTTAAACCTACTTCAGTAGCTTGAAGCTCGCTTATTTTTACTTGATATTCTGTTAATTTCTAAAAACAAGAAAAATATTCATTTAAAAATATCAAGTAGTGTGTAAATAAGTAGTAGTCGTTATTAATTATATCTTTTCACTTACTAATAATAACTGCTGTTTTTCTTTTAATAGATGTTCCTTTTCAGCAGTCATTTCCATTTTAAGAGCTGCCATTTTAGCTTCAGCTAGTTGAAGTTCCAGCTGACTTTGTTGACGAACCTTTAGCAGCTGTTGTTCACTAAGTTCAATACGTTCACGAACAAATTTTATTTTTTCCTGCATTTCTAAGTTTTCTTCTCTCATTTTCGTATTTTTTTCTGTATTTTGACTTGTTAAAGTACTCATTTCAGCAAAGGCACTTTGAAAAGTAGCAGATATTTCTTTCCTTTTCTCTTCTTCTAATCTAAGCTTCAAATCAATTTCTTCTTTTTGTGCTTTATTTAGTTTTTGTAATTCTCTGCACAGATTTTCAAGTCTAGATCGTTGTAAGACAGCTTTGGAACGTTGTTGTTGGCATAATTCATTCTCTTGCTGTAATTTAGTCACTTTTCCTTCGGACATTTTATATGCCATCATTAGTTTACGGTTTGCATGAAGAACTTCAGAATATTTATTACAAACCATTTTCAATTTTTCTTCTGGTGAATGATTTGATTTTATTATATCTGCAATTTCATTACCGCAGAGAAGTGATGAATCTTTCTTCTTTGGTTTTGCATGTTTTTTGTGTTGAACTGCACCAGCCAGCTAGAGGTTAAATTTAATTGTTAATAATTAAGTCATGCTTCAAAGTTATCAGATCTATTGGTCAAGTAATACTGGCAGTATGCAAAAAATAAAACTAAATCATTCATTGAAGAGTAAGGGCTTATAAATGATTCATTCATTGAAAGATTGAAAAGCATTCAGATCTAATGATTGATATTAAAATAGCACAATAATTTTTATACTATTTGTATATTTGTGTATAGCAATACTTCAAATAGTTATTTCATACGTACTTCCTCATCAGGAATTGATGGTGTATTTTGTAACACCGCATTCAACATTTGTACACTGTCTTTATCCAACTCCATCAATTACTGCAAATAATATTTGTGATCAGAAAAAAAAGCTGATAATTATATTTTAATCAAATGACTACTTTACTATTCATATGACTTAGTAAATAAATTCATACACAAATCTATTTACATTCTTTTAATAACAGAATTATGAGTATTACGTTTATTATCAAGTATCAACAATATTTTTCTAAAAAAACATGTGTGTCCTATATATAACATCACACATATGAAATTGATAATACATTAGAAACTATTCAACGGTACATTGTGGACAGTCGATATGATTACCAGTATTCGGTAAATAAGTATTATTATTTCATGTATTATTTTCATAATTTTTATGATCAATTAAAATAATTGTAGTTGTGTGTCACGATAGTTGTATAAAAAATTAATGTTAAATTGAGCTTAATTAATAATATTATACTCTTTCCAAATTTATTAAACAGATTTCAACAACGCGTTTCACAAGTTTATTACAATTTGTACACAATTAGTATTCTGATGATTGTTGATGATGACTCTTCGGATGTAATATTCAATAAAAGTGATTGATAATAAGTAAATTAAATAAATGAAGAAACAGATGAAATATTTACCAGTATTATTTTTCCAACTCTAATTCTAACTCACAGAGAAAACTGAAAAGTATCACTACTTGTGTAACGCACAGTATAGCGTGGATGGATCGAATAAGCCAAAAACTATATGGTTATTTTGGGGAGATATCTAAAATTAGATAGCTTGATGAAATCAAGAAGCAACTCTAGATTGTTATCAACTTGTGCATGATACAGTGATAGATTATCAATTCATCAGATTCACGTTTCATTAATTGTCATTGTCATATCATGGATTATATTAATAATAAATTAGCGCCTTTGTGCTATTTATAATATATGAATGTCACGTTGAAGAGTCAATGTAATATGAGTTATGCCCTCCTGCTTGGTTTACACCGTGTGCAATAGCCGGGACTGGGCTAGAGGATTTACTTGCATACGCTTTATTAGTACATGTTAACTTGAATTTAAATTGACAAACTGAGTACAAAGAATTATTGATCAAAATACTGGTTTATTGACCTTGAATAAACTGCAGATTAGGAATTAAATCGCTTCAAATGACGTAGTTGATGGATTCGTTGAAGATATACGCACGCAATGATATTGATTTTGAAATGAGAGGGATTTATTTCAATATTGAAAGTAATAAAAAGTTTTAATATTGATAAATAATATAAACATTGAACAAATTTTTGTGAGCTATCTAGAATCAATAAAGATAATATTGTAAAGAAACAATAATTATGATCACAAAAAAGTGATACTTTTACCAAACTTATTCAAATTATATTTTGATTTGAAGGATAAATAATTTTTTGTTTATTTGATCAACAATGTTCGTTGATATACAAAAAAATCGTTCATGTCTTATCAGTCAAAGACATTGAATTTGTTTTTTAAGCTTTTGTAGATTTTCTAGTAAATTTATTTTTTATTTAGAAAGTATATGAATGTCACAGAATTCAGCATTACTTACAAGATTTGTGAATGCCTCAATGGTGGGAAGTTTGAAAAATGGTTCAGATTTGGAACGTTAAAAAAGTGTATAACCTGACGTTACAATATTGGAGCCATTAACGCAAAACAAAGATGTCAATGCTCCATTACCTGTATTCGTATTAAGCCAAACTTGTTTCTTCCTTGTATTCGAATCTTCCTATTGTATGTTTATGCTTTCATAACATATTACCTCCTTAAATATCGAAAAAACATAATAAAGTTGCAAATTTTCTTTTATTAATAGAATCATCATTCTTATGCATGCCATCGATTCATGTATCTTATTCAAAAATCAATTGCTTATTGAATTCATCAATTTGTGTCCGGTATCAATAATTATTGTAATGTTCAGACTCCAAAATTAATGATGACGAATTAGAACAAAGACTTTTCAAGAATCACTACTAGTTTCAGTTATCTTCCTGTTTCAATAATAATATCATTTACGAGATCTTCAGAAAGTTAATCATAGCATCAATAAGTTCAAACTTATCTTATTTTGTCTTGAAACGTATCTGTCACTTTATTTTATCTTTCTTCAATAATATTATTCAAATATTCTGTTGTGTATTCTGCATATCCGTGATGCGCATTGCTTCGTTTAATAAACACCTTTTGAATTAATACTTTTTATGTATGTAACTCTATTGTTTTATTTTACAATTGTTTGTGACTACTATTTCACTATGCGAATCAGGTGGACAACTAAATTATACACACGTGATGAAGACTGCACGATAAAACATCACTGTACTCGTTGCAATCGATTTTTATTCCTTTCTATCGTTTTTTTGCATTGAGGTTATCTCGTGATTCGAATCTACTTACTTTTTGATAAACAAGGATTCATCATTTTTGTTAGTAATAAAAAAAATCTTACGCATGTGTTTACAATGATATTAACCTTTTTGTTATCAGAGAAATCTATTTTTTCTTTAGGAAATATTATCAAGAAAATCAAGAGGGTGAAAAGTATCTTAGCAACCAAGAGCAGCAGGATGATTACTTCTTGGAAAAAATTAAACCTTATTACTGATAGTTAGCCTAAGGGTATACTTGGAATGAGGCAGAGGGTTGATTCTACTTTTTACGTAGTATAGAAAGTTTTTTGTCATAATGATGCAGTGGAATATTTGAAGAAAATACAATTAGCAATAATAAATGTATTAATATATTTCTTTTGAGAATCAATTTATTATTGAAAGAAATATTACTTTCATGAAGGAAATTTATAGGTACATAGTCTATCAAGAAAATATTTTTTTATTCATGAAAAATCATTGGCATTGCTGCCTTAATAATTGATTTTTATTATTAACTCATTTAAAATATTATGCATATTTCTATATACTTTACAAATCAGGTTTTTAACGATGAATAAAAAATATTTATTAAATAATGAAGTACCGTTTATAAGCATGAGCTCGTAAATTTTAATTTTATCAGCATGACCGAGAAATTATTAGTTTTTCTATTACTAGTAGGTCACAATTATTATCATGCAAATAATATTATATTTTTCCCTAACAGATTGCTATATTCTTTTCATGCATTTTGATTAACGAAACTAAATATTATCTATTTTAAATAAAAATACTTTCTTTATGACTATCAATCCATAAAAATTCTTGATTTTTCCTTAACTCATTATCAATTTGCAGAAAATTACACTTTAAATTTTATGACTTTAACTCACAGTTATTTCAACCTTTACTGATCTTACTATCTTTGAAAGTAGTAAAAAGAAAGGTGGTCATAAACACTGCGTTTATCTTATATGAATACACTTAATTATGCAAGCTTTTCAAGTTCATTTTTTTATCTATTTTGAAAAATTAAAATCTACATTCAATAATAAAATATAAACAACATAGCATCTTGCTGAAAAAATTAAATATCAGTTGCTATCATCTTTAATTGCATTTTTTTTATTCAAATAAACCTAGTCAAAGCTTTAAAACACATAAAAAAACAGTCCCTTCATCGAGAACTTTCCTTACACTTTTATATGCCACAGGTACTTATTTTTAAACAGTTGTTTTTATTGGATGTTCAAATGCGAATCTTATGTGTATAAATCGATGTGCCGACAAGTAACATGGGTAAGTATATTGATGACACTGTATCTCCAAACAAAACTTGCTTCATACGTTGAGTTTAGATCAGTTAAGCGTCAACTGTGCTCAGAGAATAAAGTTGTTGGAGATCTAGTGAATAATAAACTACGAAACACAACAATCATCTTTCACTTTTAAAAAATTTTAGTAAATGACAATATGTAAGCAATGAAAATTTAAAAAATTTTTTATTAATTTATTGATTATTGAAATTATACTGAATTGTAATCAACAGTTAAATAGTTATGTTATAAGTGAACAAAGTATTTGAAAAGAATCAACTAGAAAGATTAGAAATCTACCAACAATGTGGAACGATACTTTATTAAATTTAACAATCAATGAAACAATAACAACTCCAGCAACAATAACACTGTCAAAACGACATGTGTCTATTGGTTCTCAAATAGTGCTAACTTTCGTCTACTTATGTGGTATCTTTGGCAACGTATCAGCGCTGATTACTCTATTCTACAAAGATAAGGTTGATAAATAAATGATATTTCTATTCATGAATTAGAATAGGATAAGTTTATTCAACTCTATTAAATACAACAAACATAATAATATTTATTTTGTTTTTATTTAGCGGCGCAACAGGAAGCATTTGTTGATGCTGCGTTGTTTGGCAACTAATGACTTGGTTGCTCTTCTAGGCATGTTGATACAGATGTACATAACGATCTATGTGGACTCAGTCACGAAATCACAAACATTTTGTTCACTGAGAATAGTCTGGCGCCTTTTTGGACTCTTTAGTGGATGCGTCGCAATAGTTATGGCAGCTGAGAGATGGCTAGCTCTGACCCGGCCTTTCGTTTATCAAAAGGTACAATGAAGATAAAAACAGCACGTTTTTTTTCTTTAATACCATATTTGATAAATCAACAAAAAATATCAGTAAATATTATTTTTAATTGTCGGTATTTAATTCAAATTGGAACTGGACATGAAATGACCATGTATACCAACAATATACTGATAACCCAGTCATATAAATTGGGTTATCATAATTAGCAAATGCTATGTGGCCTTTTTTATTTATGCTTACGCTTTACTATCATCGACAAATGTTACAGCACGTGACGTTTCCAAGAATTGTTCAATGTATGCTGGGCTTGTGGATTGCAGCATTGACTTTAACAAGTTTACCCCTTTTTGGATTTGGATTGTATTATAAAAATGGTAATTGTGTGCGTTATCGTGAAGCCACCGAGCCAATAGATATTTCTTATGCTTACGTCTGGTTTTTCTTCGGTAAACAATTTTTATTTTTATTAAACTTATCTTAAATAATTATAAATAAATTTTAATTATTCTTTCATTGATGTTTGTTCCAGGAACATTACTTTGTTTATCAATAGTATGGTGCAACTTGGCTGTTTCGAGAGTACTTCGAAAACTTGGTCAAAAGTATGGAGTATTGAGAAGAGTCTCCAGATCTTCTTCACGTAATAAGCCGTTTCTTTCATCTACCAAGTCATCAACTCCTTCAGAAATCGGGACAACTGTTGAAGAACGTGCCTTTGCGAAATTGATGGCAGTACTGTCAATATCATTCGTGATATGCTGGATGCCACAAATGGTGAGTTAGAATAATAATAAACATTTCAGTAGTTAAATGTTAGGAAAACATGTATTGTAATTATGCTGTTTAAATATTTGTTTTAACTAATCCGGAAGATTGTGAAGAGTAATGAAAATTTTAAAATACTAAAATAAATGACAAATTTCCTTATTAAATTTTTTAAAATACACATTGTTCATGAATGTCAAAACTTTCGTGTGTTTTCGTGTTAAATTATGGACTTTAAATTTTTATTTATTTCGTTCATTACCCTAATTCATATTTATTGTAGTAAAGTTGAAATGAATTTAATTTAAACATTTTTTCTAAAAACAAAAATTCCATCATAATCAATTACCATTTCAGATATCGATTCCTTTAGCTCAATATTCACTAAGCCTTGGAGAAGATGTAAAACTTATCAAAAAAATAATCCGACTATTCCATATAATTGCGGACATACTTCTTTGTATTCATTTTACGTTGGACCCATACATTTACGTGCTGTTGCGAATGCCTAGAGGGAGAATTCCTTTGAATAAATACTTAAAGAGGATTTGTTGTCCGGTGAGGAGTCGCAACAGCTCTTTTGCTGGTATGTAAGCTAAACTACATAATAAATAGTAAAGAAGAATAAATAATATTATTGGTTCTTAGAAACCACAGATCATCGTGGTAGCAGTGGAGATCCACCAACTCCAATAACTGAAGTGCCACCTTTAATAAATGGGCATTGTCATGAAGTGTACACAGAAACCATGACTCTCTAATATCAATTGACTGATATCATCGATTTACTCTTGGACCGATTTATTTATTGTAAAAATAGTAATCATACTTAAATAATACTCGAGTAGGCTTTAAACAAATGACGAAGTGATAAATGGAATTAAAAGAATCTCATAAAATTTTAATAGTATTTAAAAAAATTTAGTACTTCATAATCAATAATTAATTTTCCAAATATACAAATAAGATAATAATTGTATAAATAGAACGTAAATACATTTTTACGATGATAATAATCTATTTGTTAAAGTATTCGCCTGTTATTGCACTCCAGCAAAATATAGTATTAATTAATAAATATTATTAAATTTTTCTTAATCGATTTAGACAACTTATTTCCAATAATTTTCTTAACAAAATAATGATCTGACTCTCAGACATTTAGAATGTTTACTTTCAGCTATGATGTCAGTTACCTTAAGTACGGTTTTTCAGTATATACATGGCTTAACAAAATATATCAATTAAACTTTCCACAGCAGCAGGTGATTAGTGGAATCTTCTCTACCTGCTTGGAGCTCTGTTGAACCTTGAGGACCACGAAAATCCTCATATCCATCTCCTCCAGATATAATTAATAATTTTTTCCGATTTAAATTATTTTGTGGCGATTTCATTTTTAAAGAAAATCGATTTATGTCGGAAGAAATATCAGACTTAATTGAGGATGGTGCTTCCACACACGTGATGAAGCGAACGTGACCAGTATGACCATGTGGAATACCTGAAAAATCAATAGACCATTGAGTTCTATATCAATCAATAATTAATCACCTGATGAGAGTAATAGAATATTATTTATATACCAATAACTGGCGGAGACTGTGGTAACCGCTGTGTGGAGGATTTTATATGAGGAATAGGTACCGTAAGAAGTACACCTGCACTTGTACCGATCCATAAAATATCATTACATGCCAAAAGAGCGGTTACTCGTAAGCATGCGGCTTTGTGTTGTCGTATTATATCATCACAGTCTGCAACAAATTTAATTTTTCTGTTAAAATAAATTTCATTGCTTCATTCACTATAAAATCGACGTATTTTATAGTAAATGATAGCTGTTCAAGTGGAGTATATAATGCTTTAGGATTTAATACTTACTGGCAAGCATTTTAGTTACGGCAGGGGCAATATTGATGTCTGTTAAACATTCATATGAAGTAGTATGGAAAAGTTTAAGTACTGCACTATTGTGAAGTGAGATCCACACACCAAGACCATTTGAAGCTGCCAAGTAAGACACTGGTCTACCATTCTCTCCATTTACATTAAAAGAATGCTCAACTTCCATTGTCATTGTGTTAAGTACTTTTATAGAATTGTGACAACTGCACCATAATTTATTCGTTATTGATACAGGTACCATTTTTGTTACCGGTGTTTCCGGTGTACCAACAGAGACTGTCAAAGCATCTAATGTACTCCAGCCATCTATAAAATAAACCATTAACTTATGTCATTGTTATCAATTATAATTATATTGAGTGAGCATAATGGAGATAATTTACTTACAATGTGCATCTCGAGAATAAATAGTTACATCGCCATTTGCCAGAGCCACAAATACTTTATTATCTAGGTATCTTATAATAAAAGAGAAAAAAAAATTAATAACAATAGTAATTGATTAAAAAACAATAAAATAGAATTGAGCATTGATATTCTGATCCTTTCAACAAGTTTATTGGAGTATATCAATAAAGCCTTTCAATTCATTTCATTCAATTGAACAAAAAATTGTCTAGACAGTATTGGCGCATTACCAGTTAAAATGATTAGATAATTTTGATCATTTATTTAAGAATTATGTAAATAATAAGACGTAATTAAAGAAATTTTTTTTGTTTAACGGAAAAGTGATGTGAATTTAAAAAACTTTTCAATCATTGAATGTCTAGTAGATATGTGCTAGTAACATTTAATACTACACTTACAGTATTAGAGTTAGCAAAAAAAAACATTAAAATTATTTAAAAAATTATGAACAAGTGACTTAAAAGCAAAAAAAATTTTGAAAAAATACTATTGTGCAGTTTAATTGTATATACAAAAGTGAATATTAATATAAGTTCTATCACGTTTTATATACGATAATTATCATTATTTGAAACCTCTCTAATTCTCTGTCACGTAAAGCTTGTTTTAGAGGAAGATAATTAAAATAATAATTAGCTAGTGAAAAAAATTTTAATGAATTAAATATTTACATATACTTTTATCTTGATATTTTAAATAATTGATATAAATTTTCCTATTTCATTAATTATTTGTAAAAATTTTGCATCATACTTTACAAAAAATAAAAATATTTCAACTGCTCAATACATAATAATATATAATATGATGCGTCAATACTAACTGGGCCAATTAATTATCTTTCAATTTATTTTATTTAATTGAACAGAAAAACTACTCTTGACATTTATGAAACTCCTAGACAGTCAAAGTATCAATAAATAAGCCAATAACTTGAAAATAACTTACATGATAGACTGAACACTACTTCCATGTTGAATTTTGACTTTATTTTTCTTTATTCTAATATTATCATTGCAGTTATAAACATGAATACAACCGTCTTCGGTTCCCAACCACATTGTAGGCTGATTTATATCTTCCTCCATAGTACCGTCTATACTGGATAAATCTCCGTACAGAGAACCGCCGGTTGTATCTGTTCGAGGAATGTCATCAGAATCTGAATCACTAGAACTTGAACTACTGTCCAGTTTAATATTTCTTTCACTAGCATCGGCATCTTGCACTGAAATACTGATTCCACTTTTTGCAGTTGCAAAACTGTTATTACTACTGCTCATCTTCTTGTCATGTAGTATATGCAGGTCAGAACTAGAAAAAAATAATTAGTTTCGAATATTTTATTAAATTCATCAGTTTTTTTTTTGTATCATTTTGAAAAATAAATACCTTACGGGAGTTGCAGGAATTCCAGCAACACAGAGAATACGAGAATTACAAACACCATTGCACGAAGTAACTTGAGCTGGTTCTGGATTTAAACTTAATACACACACTTGACCAACGTATCCATCACTATTGCAGACCCATACATCACTAGTTTCATGGCCATTTGAGATTGTGGGTGATGCACAAGTAAACTGAAGTCCAGCTCGAGTCTTTCGGATAGGTAATGGACCAAGAAATTCTGGAGATGGCCTTTTATCAGTTGACAATGCTAATTTTTGTTTAGCTTCATTGAAACTATCTTCCCAACTCGCTCTTTTATCAGGCTTTGTAAACATGACGGAAATATTCTCAACACCTGACCTGTGAGACATTTATATACTTGTTATTTTTATCGTGTTAAGTGAATTAAGTTCAAAAGATTGAAAAAGTTTAAAAATATTACTGCGTATTCAAAGTGAATTCCAGGCATGCCAATTGTGAATGCGCAGCATTTCGTTCAATCAATTGACGTTGAGTTTGTGCCAATAATTCTTTAATGAGATCTTCCAGCTGATGTTTTGATCCATGTAAAGTAGCCGCAAGTTCCTGCAATTGAGCTAGTGTTGCACAATCTTCTCTCAAGTGATCGACTTCTCGAGCCATTTTTCTCAAATTTTCGTCTTTCGCTATATAGAAGAAAGTACAAAAATATGATAGTAAAAAAAATATAGATTAATTTATTGAAAAATACATCACATTAAGAGTTACTAACCTTTCATTACTTCTAGATCACTTAGAGAAATTCTCATAAGCAACTTATATTTGTTAGCTTCAAGTAAACTCATCAAACTATTTGGACAAGAGCTCCTAAATAGTTTAATAATTGATTAGTTTTATGTCTTAATTTTAATTAAGAGTAAACAGACTTATTAACTTACGTGGAAGGCTTTCTGATTGTTCCACTTCTTCGTTTAATACTTGTAATAACTAAGAGATCTGAGAATAAAAAAAGTGCTCGTTCTTTTCTTGTTCCTTGATTTGAGGCAATAGTTACAAGATCATGTCGAATAAATGCTCTAAAATATGAATAAAATGATTTAATGATCGAAAATTGAAAATAATTACTCCAAGTATTTATGTTTAGACAAAAACAAACCTATCGTTAGCAACTATTCCTGCTAATCCTTCAACCAACGACTGAACTTCTCGCAGTGTCGTCTGCTGCTGTTCCCATTCAAGGGATTCCCTCTCTGTACAATTAATTTTTACAACGAGTTCATGCACTTCTTTTTGTGCAGCAGTCAATAGCTCATAGTCTGGATGTGAAGTGTCTGTATGCTTTAAAAGCCTCTGAATGAGCAGTTCATACCTTGGAATCTTTTGCACTGGTTTAATCAATAGCTGATCAAGTCCTAACTTTCCCTTATGTTCTCGTTCCATCGTTTCGAGAAATCGTGCAAACGCTGGTTTTGCTTGACAAGCCGTTTTTATCGCTCTTTTCGCTGATTTCCAATTATTAAGAAAGAGTGTGTATGTCTCCAAGACGGCTGGTTTTGTAAACTGTGAAGAAGGAAACTTTATCCTCAGGAATTTGATCAATGAGATATTGCATGTAATTGCATGAAGAAGGGTCTTTTCACTTACCACATTAAGAAACACATCTCCGATCGTTTGTCCAAGTTCCCAAGTATCCAATCTCTTTCTAAGCTCTTCCAGAAATATTTCATGGTGACTGAGAATTGCCGGTATCTATTGAATAAATTTGTTGATATTGATTACTATATGCGCATTGAAAGTTTACTTAAAAAAGAATAAACAGTAGAAAAATAATATTTATATTGACATTAAGCAATAGTTTGAACAAAAGTAGTATTTGAATAATTGATATTGTATATTAGCTGTTTAAGTCATGTAACTCATTGTGTTTGTAATTATGTAAATTTAAAGCTTGTGAGATAATGCTCAATTCTAAGCTTTTCATAATATCTGATTGATGACAAATATTGTTATTGTTGGTTTTATTTATAAACATTTCTGCCATGATATAATATTGTTTTCATTCCTTTAAAATAGGGTAAATTTCACCCTATATTATCGCATATTAGACTTGACAGAGATTGAGACCAGATGTTTTTTCAAGCATTCAAATATTTCAGTTAATTCGAAATGTAATGTTTTTTTTTATTTTTTGAAAAATATATTCATAACTATTGATTAATTTCCTACATAATATTCGAAACAATAATTTCTTCAAATACATATCACGTGAAATATGGTACTGTATTCACTTAAAATTATTATTGATATTATTAGCTAAACAATACTACTAAAGTTATTTGCAAAATTACCTTATAAAATATTTCATCAACTGTTGTTGAATCAATCAGACCTGCATTATCGGGGCCTTTTAAAGTCTGCAGATATTTCTACAAAGAGAAAAATAAACATTTTATAAATATGTTAAAAAATTTTTATACATTTAAATAGCTACAAAGTTATAAAAATATAAATTGCTTACATTGACCAGTATTTGTAACGCCTCAACATATGACTTTTCAGTATCATAAAGCTCTACGACAACATGAGTCCTTGTGTCCTAAAATAGATGCAAGGAAAAAAATTAGTATTATTTAGTTGCAAATTATTAATACATAAAATAAGTTTATAAATAAATATATAATTCGTTGATGATAAAATTTATAACATTACATAGTTAGGAACACATATTAAAGATGGATCGTTGATAAATGGAATGTTTTTAGTGAGTTTTCCCGGATTTTCCGGACAATCAAACCGATTTTTTATCACTGGAAAAACAGACGATAATATTCGCTTGAAAGATCGCTTTTTGTTTATTGGCATAATGCATAAAAGCTCTCTTAATAATCAAAAACTATACACAAATGATAGATGTATATAGAATACAAATTTATTAGGTTTAGAGATGTTATCGAGGAGAGCAAATAATCAACTTTGAAGAGAAATTCATGACTGACACGATGGGCCAGTATTATCCCTGTCTTTGAGGGAAGCAGGAGCTTTGTATACGTCAAAGAGAAAACACGTGTTGCACACGTAACAGCCACGGGTTCATAAACTCACGTGGATACATGAGAAACAATATCTATAAAATTAAACAATTCTATCGACTGATTTCGATCCATTCTAAAATTATTCAATAGTAAGTTAGCATATTTTTTTATCCTAGAATACTAAAAAAATTATTGGTTTTCATTTTAATTCGATCAATGAATCCATTCTAATTTTGGCAGATGTTCACATTTACAAGCATCTAAAATGTAAAAATAACGTGTTGGAAGACATTTCAGTCCTATGTTTCATTCGTAAAAAATTTGTTGGTACAATAATGTGAGAAACAGTCTTATAAAAAACCCACCCTGTTTAAATTTAACTTCCACTTTAATTGGACATAAGATTGATCATTAGATGTCAACATTAATAACTTGATTTTTACACACGAAAAAGAATGACCTCTTATCTTCAACCACAAATGTTGTTTTTATTACCCAGAAAAGAATTTCTATTAAGTGAATAAATTATTCAGAATAGTATAATAATATGAAGATAAAAGTAACTGTCTGTCCTTAATGGATAATAAATCAACTAATTTTTAACAATGAAAACAGGTATTGAGTAATTATTTAATTCCTTCGAATAAATTAATTGACTAGTTTAATTACAATTATTATTGATGATTATTAATGATCTTTGATCTAATTAATCTTACTTTTAGTTCAATTAATTGAAATAATATAGTTTAAATGCATTCAACTTAATTAAAAATAGTTTTTAGAGAATATTGCGATTATGATCGTCCCTTTCTATTCTCATGCAACTTTCTACTTAATAAAAGAAAATACATTCAAGTAAATATATTCCATTTTACTAGTTTTTCAATATCATAAATCACTAGATGTTTGTATTTTAATATGAATTTTATAAATATGTATAGAAGAATAGTCGATGATTTAGTATTTTCAGCTACTCTACTACACGATTTTATGAACGAGAAGAAATAGACACTTATTTTTGTATGGATACAACTTTACGTGTTATGTTACGTGATTTCTCTGAGCAATTGAATGCAGGGCGGCGCCGGAAGTCCTCATTCACGTCAATTCGGATGTGTTACTCATTTATTTCCGGTATCATGAGTTGTTCCGTAAAAGGAGTGAAACGTGATTAGAGTTTTAGTTAAGTTATCTATAAACTGTCGGTGAATGCGTTTTAAAAAAAACACAAAATCATTTGCCAAGCTGACACTTTGGCTTACGCCGACTCGTTGACGTAAATTTCAAGCATTTCTCAATATGTATGTATTCATCGGATTACTTAAAATACTTAATGCAGTATTTTGTGTCTGCTTCTTTAACGATGTGATATAAACCATAAGGCTTTTCTGCTGTATATTATTTCATTGAAGTCATAATTGACATATTTTTAAATTACCTTTCAAAATGTATTAGCTTATTTTGTAAATATTAATTAATCAAATTAGAATATATCTTTTGCGCATAATCGTTTTTGCAATATTGTCTTACATTTCGATGAGTGGGTGTACGAGCCATTCTTTCCGAGGATCCTCGAAGAAGTTGTGCCAAAAGTTCTGGGCTTGGTTCAGGTAAACCTTCAAGTTTACTCGGACTGGAAGTGGTTCGATGATGAGAAGGAGTTGGTGGTTCAGAATGGCTATGAATTTCCGAATTATATGTCAAATTTGCAGAAGTTTTTCTCTTTGGTTCAAAATGTTCTCCTAATGCTATATCCACAGTCTTAGGTTTTGCCATTTCTGCTTCTAACATTTGACCATATGGACCACGAAGAGGTCGTTTGCTGTATCTATAATGTAAGTTGATGTATAATTAAAGTTAATAATGAAAAAAATTTATTTTAAATTACCTATTTAACATAACAAAATTCAGTTACCTCTGAAGAACATGGCCTTCACAATCAGAAACATCGCTAAAAGCTGCAAGCAATTCATCTTTCTCCTTTTTCTCCTCCTTCTCTTCTCTTTCTTCACTGCTTTGTGCTGACAGTTTATTTCTATCTAGCATTGGAATATATTCCGATGGTTCCGGCCATTGTGTAATATATACTCCTTTTCTTCGTTTGCTCGTGTCACCACGATACCTTCTGACCTTTCCTGAAAACGTTGAAGTCTCAGAGGAAACCGTTGGTTCACTCGGTACTTGGCTTGTTTCACTAGTTTGACTCAATCTTGATTCTTCCGGTGGTGGTGTAATAATTACTTCATGTAATTCTACTTTCGATTCTAGGAAAACAACCATTAAAAAAGATAATTTATGAGCAAGAACATTAATTATCATTAATAAATTATAATTTATACCTTTCGTTTCTGCAACTGATGTTTCAACGCGAAAATCCATCATTTTATCAGCATTTTCAGTCACACTATCATTTATCATACTTGAAGAATCTAACTGAGCTTGATTAATTTTCAGTTCTTGACTTGTCGTTACAGGTGGTTCAGGACTCGTGAGTGCACTTGAAGTAGTAAGACTTTCCGATCCATCACTCTCTGGTCTGAATTCTTCATGATTTTGATTATTATTTGTTCCATCGCTAGGGGTTAATAAAGTACTGTCGATGCTAGCCGTCGAAATACGTGGACTCTGGTAATTTGGAATATTTTGCAACGTAGAACCACCAGGAGTAGTTGATACTCCCTTAATTCTAGGCAACGTATTAATTCTGACATCTTTGAATTCAGTCCGATGAGTATTAGGGTTGGGTTGGCTCCTATGTCGAATATTTCCTACAATAAAGGAGGTCAAGAAAAGGATTAAAAAATTAATCAAAGATAACAGTATCATGTATTTAATTTTTTTAAGCTTTATCTTTACCTTTGTTAAAATCTACTTGGCTAAAAGATGCGCTTCTAAAAGGTACTCCAGTAGTCTGATAAGATAAAAGTGGTCCGCGAGGCTCTAATCTTGCCACAGCATCTCTAATCTCGCTTTGGTTACTTTCGTTAGAGATTATAGATGGAATTGATAAATTATAAAGATCGGTACACTTCGCACTGTCTACCACTGAATCACTGCATTGCCTCAAGTGTTTTGAATCACTGAACGCGTCAATGGACCGTGTAAATTTATCGGTGTTACCAGGTGTTCTCTTATCAATAACACTTTCGTTACTAGACCATGAAGTTCTACGCGGAGATAATGTACTACACTGATGATTAACTTTTTCATCTTCGTTACTCGTCACTTGAGCAATCTGGCTATCTTCTCCAACCCGCGAACTTGATGAAAACGTCTTTGGATTACCGTTATCATGTTTACTAACGAAATTTAAATTACCACATTCACTTTCTCCGCTGCTGGGATAGCTGAGGATGTTTAACTTACTCGTAACCTACAAAAAAAAAAGTAATAAATATCGTAAAAACGTCAATAAAAATTTTTTTCTTCAATTCATACCTGGGAATTATCATTGTTATTGCTATTTTTATTGTTATTATTATCATTATTGCTCTTATTATTGACACTACTGCCGTTATTTCGATGTTGATGAGGATGATGATAATGATTATGCTGACTGAGAGGTGGTGAGGTCGAATGTAAACGTGATGGCCTCCTGGGTGGTGGTACTGGTGCTGGATTTTTTAGTTTCTCCGTCAACTCACGAAGACGCTCGGCTTTTTCGCTGCGGGGGCTGGAAGAGGGTTTCTTGCCACTTCCTCCTCCACCCCCACTCCATCGAAATTTGTGCAGGCGGTCCACCGCTGTTGTTGTTGATTCCTGCAAGGCAATTTTCATATATCCCACGTCAATGTTTATAATAATAAAACGTTTAATAAACGGAAAAAATAGAGTATTTCTGATTATTGCTCGTGTGTCCATCTGAGTTTTGAGTCACCAGGAGAGCGCGCTGTACCAAGAAAACATGCTTTTCTCTCTCACACGGGATGATATAAATAGGCCACCACTTGGTCTCGGTTTAAATACATACATATTCGAACGTGGATAGTATTCGACATTCGAAAAAAAACGACACTTGGATATGTACGCGATAGTTTATATGATTATTTCTCAAGTTAAACTGATATCATCCTATCGTCTTGTTATTTCATTCTTTGATTTTTTTTTATAGTTTAGTTATTGTCAATGCTATACTATTAACTGTCAGAATCATCTTTAAGTCTTTCGATAAAGCTAGATATGTATTTACAAATGTTTTCAAAAAATAACTGAAGCTATATTAAAATAAAAAATATCTCGGCATGAGTATTTCACAGTGATTTAAAGGCACGTGTTTTAATGTCAAAAATTGTAACACAATGATTGAGAGTAGTTCAAGCACAACAATGTAACAAGAATAAAAAAATAGTGATTAAGAAATAAGCATTAAATATTTCGGTCATTTAATGTGTCAACAAACGTAAGAATATATGAAGTACCTGTAGTTTTGAAGGATGATGATGTTTAGTCCACTGTGATATTTGCCGTGATACTGAAACACTAGGGATAATTGGAGCAAAAGTTGTACTTAAAGTGGTAAAGACAGCACTGGTTGAGTTAGTTGATGATGATGACGACGAGGATGATTGTGACTGGGAGTTGTGGCTTCCTATTTGCAGCCCCCCGCAGTTATTATTAGCATTTAAGTTTGACGGTAGTCGCGCGAACTTGCTTTTGGTGGGAGGTAGTAAAGATTGTCCTCCTACTCCACCTCGCACACGATCAACGCCAGCGTTGCCGATGCTTCTGCTTGAGTTAGAAATACCTCCATCCCCACTTGAATATATATTCGGAGATAGTGGTATCCGTGAAAGAGGGAGCCTCGAACGTGGACCAATACAACAGCAATCAGTTACATTGGTCGTAGCCGTCGTCAAGTCAATTGACGATTTGTTCTCCAACGTTGTCTTGACGCCACTCAGACCACTCATGCCATTCTTTTCTGCCAATTTGTCTTTGGAGAAGTTGGAGCGATATGTACTTCTATCAAGATCTGATGAGTTCTCGATGGAATTGGATGTTGGTAGACTTTCCTGGAATGTTAAAAAATATTCTGTTTAATTTGATTCAATTACTGAAATGCTTTTGATTGCCAAGGCTGCAATAAAGGAAGTAGAATGTTAACATTGAATTCCATTCCATAACAAACCTCTAGGCAATCTGTAGAACCTGAATAGAATGCATAGTTTGTGTTGGAGAAGATAATTAAGTTAATATCCTTAGCAATGAAAAATTGAACCTTCATTTTCTCTCGTCGTATATTTATATTGTACCTGCGAAATGCGAACTCCATATTTAGTGCCCCCTAGAACTATGTAACCACTTCCAGATGTTCCGCTCGTGGATCTTGTCACTCCAGCACCCAGCCATCCCCCAAAGCCACCAATTGGTTTCTCGCCTCCACCCTTCTCCCCATCTCCGCTGATGCGAGGCATTCTTCATCCTTTGCTCAACCTGCAATAAATCAAGGAAATTTATCGTGGATAAACACATATAGACAATATAAATCAGTACAACACTAAATCAGCTAAAGATGTTTTTCACTCCTCAATTTAAGTGTGGATGAATATTCGATTATTTGAATATGATTCGTTGCTGAATATAATTGATTTCCGAAAATTTGCAAATAATTGAGAAAAATAGAATTTATAAATAAAAAACTAAAAATAAATTGGTAATATTATTCATAAATAATCATATAAAATGAGTAACTTTGTAAATAAAATAAGTTTAAATGTTTTAAAACTTTATTTTGAATGCTTGTTTATACTCATACATGCTGAAAAAAATGATTTAAACATAAAAGATCATCATCAATAAAAATGTTTTTTCCACAAAATATTCATTGATTCACAAACTGATATTTTTCTTGCGAAAGTCAAATGAAAACGTACCAACTTTTACACCCAAATTTGAAATTTCATTTAAAATGCATATAAGTAAAAGTTGGCAATACGATGTGTACAATGGTCACTTAGGTCAAGAAGGTCCTACGACCTGACCTTAATTTATACCTGACTGATCTTTTGCAAAGTTATTTAGTCGCCATTATCCCTCAATATACTTCTGCTTTATTGCTAAGAAAACATTGTGTTCATTTAATAACTAATATTTATCACAATTTATTGCATATTGTATTATCAATGGTCAAAAATTGTGTAATTTTTATCAAAAGTCAAAACTATTTATATATTATGTGGTAAAAATATATAAAAACAATTAAAAGTTAGAAAATGGCCTACGAAAAGTACTAGAGTTATATTATATTTTGCTTCAAAATATATAGTTTAGACAAGTATCAATTCGTAATTAACACACAGAAGAATATTTCAAGAATAGGTTATGAATGTTAAATAAAAATCATTGAAGTGAAATAAAAAAAATTTGTGATAAATTTTAAATTAAAACCATCATCCACAATGAATAAAGAGGATTTTCAGAATAACGAAACGAGAAAGAATTCTATGTACGCTGCGGGTAGTACAGGTAAGAACAAGGTACATTTTATTACTCATTTATAAATAAGATAAAAGATTTATATGCCAATTTTCCTTATAAACTGAAAAAAAAATTAATAAAGCGAACCAATGGTAATTATATTTCTGTTTTATTTATTTTTAGAGTGCAATTCATTGCTTTGGAAAGATAATATCTCGACATTATCTGCGAATATGATTCAAATACAAGATCAGCCTAAAGATGGTAACTATATTACACTTACACACGTATACATATTAATACATACATGTATATGAAAAGAGAATACACATAATGATAATGTAGTATATTCATAAATACTCTTTTGACAGATAAATTCAATGTAATTAATGGGGATAAGAATAACTGTAGAAATAAAAAATGCATCTCCGAATACAATAAAGAAGTGAGATTTATCGACGACGAAGAATCAATTGATGTGAAATATGATGGAGATTTGTCGACTGAAAGTAGTGGTGAGAAATTAGTAAAAAGTACAAACTCAATCTATATGAAATATAATGAAAATTTGTCTATAGAAAGTTGTGATAAACGTCACATATCTCAGAGCACCTCCATTTCTAATGCTAATAATAGTGATAAGTGTGATAATGAAGCTAATTTTACAAGCAATAATTCAAATCAAAACAAAAGTTCAAGTTCAAGAAGTAATGATCAAGAACTCATACCTATTAGAAGTGATGAAGACCATGGTGCTAATAATTCATGCTCCATAAGTAGCCTTCAAGAAGGCTTACCTCAAAACAGTGTAAACAGCAATATAGAAACGTGTTGTGGTCAAAGCAATGAACAAGTTATTCCAAAAAACAATTTGAACACAGATCAAGAATTATGCTCTGATGATGAACTTGACTACACTGATGAAGATTTGGAGTACGATACTGAGTCCTGTTTTGAAAGTGATTATGAAGAATCCATGTCTGGAGTGGGCATGGATTCTGAATTGTATTTCGAAAGTGGTGGTGATGAATATATCTCATGTTCCCACAATGAAAACTTTCAGCCTGAAAATCATAGATTTCGAAATAATAAAGCTACATCAAGTGTATATCCAAGTCATGAGTATTTAGATGTACAAAATAGCACGAGGGAAAGCGATACTATTGTTGAACCCCTCAGAGTGACTGGCATATTTACCGTGATTGACATAGGTTTTAATACGAGATAGGAGAAGATTAAAAAAATATGCAAGTGTACTAATGAACAATTGACTTCTCTGAAAGAACCTGTAACTGTATCTTATTATTATCTTATCATGCTCTGAATACTGTAGTGTAAAGGATCCATCAATTACTGGATAAATTAATACCTGCTCCGGAAGAGCTATTAAAATAACATACATTTTATTCGTATAGAAATAATGATGGAGCCGATCAATGAAATTAGCTTTTAATAGTTTTAATTAAAAAATAATCATGGTTCATTGAAGATACAGTTTGATGGTCATTATATAAATAATTATATTATTTAGTAAATAAAATTGCCCGTTATTTTCTGGAGTACTGAAGGGTAAAAATGTTCAATTCTTCGAGTTGAATGAAAAATTGGTAAATAGTTGATGAACTACTTATAATGGACTCGTTTGTACTTGAGAAAAATAACTTAAAAACTATTACAACTCCATTGCTAGTAAATAAGAAATTAATAGATTATGGTAATCTATCATTATTGAATGTCAATCATTCAGCTTAGGATTTATTAATAATTAATAAATCTTATTGTATCAGATTAAAATATTATAATTGTATTAACTAAAATTTGTTATTAAAATGTATTTTAAAATATAATCAATTAATTATAAAGATATAAAATGTATCAGCAAAAGTATCTTATTTTTAGAAAAATATTTTCAACTTTTGCTAAATTATTTTTAATAAATTCATAAATTTTTTGATATCAATAAATTATTTTTAATACATTTTATTCCATTTTGACCAATGAAAAACTTTTTGAAAATTTTTTATCATTATTTCAATTGAGATTTAAATTACAAACGAAATATTTATATTCTATTTTACCGTTAGTCATACATAATTCTTGTCTTTATTATTCTGAATCCTTCACAAAACTGTATTTAATGGAAATAAGTATTTGGGCAATGCAATTTGAACAAAATAAAATAAATATTCGTGTTTAAGATAAATACGAAAATTATAAGCAATATATATATATTTCCAGTTTTTTCTTGCATGATGTATGCATTCAAGATAAAATTAAACAAAAAAAAAAAAGTTATTCTTCTCTTCAAGGAGTATAAAAAAATGACTTAACTTTTGAAGGTTCAATAAAACAAAAGCTGTTGATTTATTCGTTGATTCTGATTTAAAACTGAACTGATACTATTATAAATAATATTATCGTTAAGAGAGGAGGAAAGGTTTACGATCCTATATATGCATCTATAAATAACTCATATCACTGCAGGGCAAAATGAAAACAAAAAAGAATGAAACAAATTTTATTTGCTTATAACCACAACATTGTATTAATTTTTATTGCTCGCAGATAAATGAATAACTGACAATACTAATAATACGATTGCACTTATAAAGTCTTCAAGATGTCATAAAATACAAAAAATGCGACAAAAGTAGGATAAACAAATTTCTAATTTATTAATAGATATAAATATACACCTTAGTCATCTATAAAATACCTCCAGACGTATATTATACCTATATAACAATAAAACGTTTTATATTATAATAATTTTTCACAATTTGCATGATAATCTATTATGTCATTAATATATTTTGTGAGATATTCGATAAACGATCGGTGCAGATTAAGAAAAAGAATAAGTTATAATGTTAGTAGTAGAGCATGCAGAAATACATTTTGGAGTTTGGACTATGCTCAAAATGAAATATGTCAAATGATAAATGCATAATAATAAAAAATAAATCCAGCGAAACTTTTTGGTGTAGGCGAAATATTTGACACCGGTTTTTGCTTGTCTATAAATAAATATGTCTGGCTAATGGATAAAGCGGCTTAATTGTGCGAAGATCGGGGACATCGTTTCTCACCCGCTGGAATGTGGTGGAGGTTCATAAAAAAAAATCTAAAACACGTGCCAACCAGGAGAATTCTTTGACCGTAAGTTATTACGGTCTTAGTTCGTAAAATATGTCATGGCATTATTTATATATCCTTAAAACACGTAATAAAAAAATACAAATGCGTTCAATATCATCAATAGCATGTTTTACGAAGATTATATCGGTAATTATTAAATTATTTCCAATTAACATATTTCAAAGTGTAATAATTGACATAAATAATCATTAAATATCTGATAACAGTTGAAATATTCTATATTATTAATAATTCATATTCGAGTTTGCCACTTTTTTCGGACTTCTATCAAGGCCATATCACAGAATTAATTTACATTGAGCAAATAAAACACTCATTAACGAGTTGATAGCAGAGCAGTGATACATTCTTCCAAGAGAGACCGAGTAGTATAAAGGACTGATCTTAGATACGGATGGCACGTTCCATCGTACCTATGTACCTATGTACGTATATACTCTATATCTACATGTAGAACCACCTATTATATGTAGATACATATAATACCTATGCTTGTCCAGTGTATGTGGGGCCACTTCGGTGAAAGCAACTAAGACCGAGAGTTTCTTACTCGCCAACGCAGAGAGAAGAACACTTCTTCCGCGAGTCATCAAGATAAAGAAAAATTTTCTAAATAAATTTACTCATGTTATGCTTATAGAGTCATGAAATATAGAGTTGAGAGAACCAAGTATCGTATAACAATAATGCATATATCATCACTTTTATTTAATTATTCCTCCTGTAAAAAATAAACCAATATCAATATACTGTTAATGTTACGTATTATATAAACATCAGTGACTCAGACAATACATTAATTTATTTATTTAACTGTTGCTTTTTTTTAAAATATTTTTATCAATTAAGATTATCATGAGTCGCATTTTAGAGTGACAATATGGATATAAATGAGAATAAATTACTTACTTTCGTAGCTGATTGGTCACATATTAAACATAAATATCCTTTTGGAAATAACTAAGAAATTTTGTAATCATTTTTACGAAGGTGAAAACTATCCATCACTTTTCAAAAAAACTTTTACTCAAAATTGAATAATAAATATCACTAATAATAAGCCGGTTAAATTTTTTTATATCAACATACACTTTCAATCGTAATATTACCACTTCCTATCGCATCTTATTACAATTACGCACGCATTTTTTTTTTTTTTTTTTGATATATCTAACGTCTAAACACGATTATAATAATGATATAAAATAAAATAAAAATAGATCAGTATTGAATGATTTATCATACGGTTGATGAACGTTTGTTCAAGTATATTGTTGTTTTATTTAAAAGCAAAAAATTAGCAAACTAGTGGAGATATTTATTTGTTTTCATATTTTAAATGACCGAAAGATAAAAGAACAGAAAAAAGTATGAATGGCGAATCCGTTATAAAAAACATCCGTAGCAAACCTTGTGTTCTTTTGTCTTGAGTTCGGAGGATCTTCAAAACACATTTCACTTTAAAGGTCCGTGACGAAGAATCCTTGGTATTTAATTGTTGGCATATTGAAGAGTTCGATTTAAATGATCTAAGCACTCGGGGATCGAATTGGTCTCATGTGTCACAGAGTAGAGATGTATAATAGTGTACCGGCTGTGCTACTTAGGGAACAATCTTCAAACTCAACTACGGTACGTACTGACGAACTGACGTGTGCGCGCGACTTAATGCAATCGAAACGATATAGTAGACGAGTTACCAGACGTAAAGAGGGGGGTTACATCAGCGTGGGGCAACGTAGACATACAGTCGACATTGAGAAAGGAAACAGAGATCGTGTCATCGTCCGAAAATGATAGTGACACGATGATAATAATAAGACGTAAGCTAAATAAAGTAAGTATTGTTTGATACAAGGTGAAGAACGAAAAATATTATGTCCAAGGCAACGGAGATATGATTTTAAAAAGAATGATACATAAGTTGAAAAAGAAGATATAAGTTGGGAAGATCGCGCAATAAATGGAACGCGGCAGTAAGGTCACTTAATTTTATATCAAATTCTTACGGTTAAAAACACACCGATCTCGCAGTATATTCAACTACACAATGAAATCAACTTCGCTGTAGCGATCTAAAAGAGAAGGAGAAATAACCGCTCGTGAATGCCAAGAATATACAGTCTGTGTGTGTGAGCAATAAAGTGGATCCTGGTCCCCCCAAGCGATAGAGGGGCCATCTACGTCTTGTTTTGATAACTCCAGGTTGCTCCAGGTGAGATGCTGGTGCACATCCTTGCAGATTTAATGGTATCAAGTGTATTTATAGAGTTATTGGGTGAACGAGTTGATATAAGATACTATTCATGTGAAGAGGAAACAGAACCGGTTTGGTTAAAAATAAAATCGTGCTCCTTCTGCAATTTACATCGTTATATCTATCATAAATAAACTGCTAAATACCTCTTGATAACGATTTAAATTGTAGGTCAGTGATAAATTCAAGAAAAAAATATGATTTCGATGAAAAAAAAAATCCGTCAAATTTTTGTATTTTTAAATTTTTCGCGCTTCGTTTAAAAATACTACGGTAACGCCTCTTGTGGTGA
The DNA here is from genome assembly GCA_028641665.1 of Chelonus formosanus. Taxonomy (NCBI): domain Eukaryota; kingdom Metazoa; phylum Arthropoda; class Insecta; order Hymenoptera; family Braconidae; genus Chelonus; species Chelonus formosanus. Next base: position 16,673,636 of record CM054003.1, on the reverse strand, counting down.
AAAAGTTTTATAATCTAGGGACTCAATAAGTGATACCAACTGTTAGTAGGGAGATTTATTGAATTAATGTTGGAGGCATTGATAATTATGTGATGATGCCGTTCTAACCAATGATCTAAACTGGGTGCGGTTAAATAAAAATTTGTTGCAGTTGTATTAATTTAAATAACAGTTAGATATTTTTCATAAATTAATTGAAAAATGGTTAAAATAAAGTCGTGTTGGTCACCCATTATATGGAGCAATAATCTTAAGACTGGATGTAAAGCTATTGCGTTTTACAGTGCAGTAAGTAATCTTGTTATTATCAATAAAACCAGACTTATTTTGTGAATTAAATCTCATAAAAATAAAGTAATTAAATAATCTTATTATTTTTAGGCTTTGTGTGTAATTTTTATAACTTTTATTGCTTACCAAATTGCGGGTGGAGATTCTACGCAGCTTTATAGCCCTCTTTTTGAAGCTGATGTGAGAGGATGTGAGTAATGTTTGACAACAAATTACACATTTTAAATTACTTTGACAATAATGAATCAACATTATGGTGTTCTTACTAGAATAATAAAGTGAGAATACAAATACTTTTTAAACTTCAAATATTTTCATGGAAAAATAAGATAACTTGAAATAATTGTCTATACTATGTGTAGTATAAAAAGAAAAATTCAAACATCTTTTCCAGCTTTAAAAAGATTCAATTTCTATTATATTTCAAACATGTAGCACGTGGAATAATTTTTTAACGAAGACTTACAATTTTCCAAAGAATTAAATTTGACTTTTAAATCTTTATTCAGTAAATTCATTTTTTTAATGTAAAATATGTTATTTCATTTAAATTTATCTTAATGGTCAGTTACTTCATGTAAATTCCAATTAACTTTGTTCACAAGAATACATTAACTTATTTGAAGAATACTTCAGATCAATATATGATAAATAGCATCAGTTTCTTATTTTTTACAAAGCATTATTAGTAAAATAATATTAGTATGCAATTTAAATTAATGTAAATAAAATTTTTCAGCTCAACTTGATTTTCTCTTTATCCGTAGTGCTATGATTAATACAGATGCTTTATATAATTCGTATGGCTTTGCTAATATCATTGATTTAATGTTGATTCGATTATATTACTTAGTATTTATAACACCACTTTCAAATATAATCTACAATCTAATAATATAATTTTACGTGATTATTAATAGCTATTTTTCTATTTTAGCTCTACCTGCTGCTGGTACGTTTCTAATCGTCTATTTCTTTTTGATGATTTGTGGTTCTGGATGTATGGTAATCGGCTTGAATGAGGGTGTTCGGGGATGGATGCTACCATGGCTCATAATGTGGTTCATTTTTTGTACATTCCAATTACTTTTTGGATTATGGCTATTAGGAGGCTACTATATTTACGTGAGTACATCATTGGCTAAACTATATACTTAATTCTACAGAGAAACATAAACACAAATCTCATTTATTTCCGGTTAAAGTTGAACCCCTCTATACTTGAATAATTTTTATTTATGTATTGTTTCTATCGTTTCACGATTCTTTAACGCGTTTTTTTTACTTATTGCTCTTTAATGTTTGATTCTTAAACTTTTACTCGAAGATTTATTTTTTTTACTATTGTTATGCCTATTGCTATGTTTTTAACAGTATTTATAAATATCTGCGCCTGGAAATGATTGTTTTTTTTCTATATTCTTTGTAACTTTCTTTATTAATTACTCGTTATTACTAAAAGCATTTAATTCATGTTGTTTTTTTAATAAAAAATTTTCTATCTTTGATATATACACATGAAATTCCTCGTCTATATAAATTACAAACATTTGACATCGCAGTATACTATACAAAATGTCTTTATTATAAACAAACTTTAGCAAGCTTAATTAAAGATTCAATTCCACCAGTAAGTGAAAATTGACCATAAAATACATTAGAGGTACTGTTAAGTAAATACCGGCTACTGTTAAGTTGATGAAGTAATATTGCAGCTCAAGTAAAAAAGTCAAGTCAACACTGAAGTCGCCGGTAGAAAAGGGCAAAGAAAGTTTCTTTGGACAGTTTAATTAAACTGAAATTGAATTTCTAAGTGAAAATATTCAAAACTGCTTAGTACTTTTAAAAAATTGATTAAATGATTGTTTATCAATTTTTTCTAAGCTCAGAACTACGGTTTTATTAATATTTTTTAATGATTATCTGTTATTAGTTGTTATAGCATATTGGAAATATCAAGCGAGCTACTTTAATCGTATTATTTGAAAAAAACGAAAATTTTTCTATGGATATATTATTATGCACAAAAGTATTATTCTTCTTTTTAGTCATTTGTTTAAGAGATACATCAAAAATGTATCATTAACTACAATTTTTAAGATTATAACCATTCAATCTAATGGAAAAAAAATTTTCAACCAAGAAAGTGATTAATTTTCTTTGAATAGACTTTCTACTATACTTCTTATAGAGAGTAATGTTCCGCAAAATTACTGACAACTGTGGCGAAGAAGTTCTCGCGAGGTTGCTATAATGTACAAATTAAAATTTCTTGTTATAAAAATGTTTTCAAAGAGAGAATTATGTTTTATAACGCGACCTAATAGTAAAGCTATAATAGCAATCGCGAAAGGATAAATTACTAACCAATAAACTAAGATATAAGAAAATAAATTAAACATACAAATATAAATAATCAAATCACATATTTTTTATGATTTTCTTTCATTTTTAATAATTGATTTATCATCTAAATTTTACGATAAAATTACAAAAAAATTGAAATAAGAAGATTCTTATGAATATTTCAATGTAAAGAAATGTCTTTTTACAAAATCAAAAAAAGTACCTTAGTCCTCGATCTTCCAAAACATCAGTCTGTCATGAGCTTACTAATAACTGGGTAAACAATTCTTAGTAGCATGTGATGGAATTGAATTATTTCTTTTTTAAGTACTAACATTATACGTACATTTAAAAAACTAATACATTTACAACTTGAAAAATGGTTAAAAAGTCCTCTGTCATAACTGAAAAATTGTTCATTCATCTATCCACAAAATTTTGTCGACATATTAGGCTGATAATTTTAAAATCAAAAGAAATCCCAAGTTTGGTGGTTTCACCTCACAAATATTTAAAATGAAGCCTCATCTCAATACACTTGTCTTTTCCGACCAGAAAATTGACGATAAATTACAAAAACACATTAAATGTCACTTTTACAAAAAAGCAAATGCCACGCCTTGATAATTAAAAGAAATTCAATATGACATTAAGTGTAGATTTAGTGAGGCAAACATGTCATTATTCATTGTGAGTGAAATGATTATGTTATTGTGAAGGTCATATTTTATATTTTTAAAAACCCTGCTGGGCCAGATAAAGGTGCAAAAAAGATGTGTCAGTTTGAATAGATTTAAAGGGACAAAGCTTGTGGGAATGAACAATGTGTTACCGGAGGCTTAGGAAATTTTCATAAGTTAAATTTGTATTACAGCTACAAGTGGTCTTGCCAACTCTTTTAAACTGGTTATGGATGGGCTATAACGTAAGTCAATTATTTATCTTTATTTTATGTATTTATCTCAAATATTCATATGTATACTTATCCACTTTTCTTTTTATTTTACAGTTTTACTGTTGGCTATGTGTTCTATCAATGTACAAAATATTTGAGGAGCTACAATCACCAAATATTGAACTATTGTTACCTTGATTATTACTTCTCTGTAAAGAATCTCACAATCTCGTTTTTTTTTTTAAGAGATTATTGAACATATTGTATTAGTTATATGACAAATTAGATAGTTAATTACTAATGCATATCTTTGAGATTAGACTATTGTTCCATTTACAATGGACAGAAAAATTTTTATATTTACATTCTTGAGAAATTTTAAAGAATAATTGATACTTTTATATGAAATGAAAATTTTACAATTAGTAATAAGTGTTTAAATTTGGGTTTTGAATAACTATCAAGACTGAAAATAATCTGGCAGTAAGCCTTCCGTCCAAAATAGATCTTATTATAACGTATTGTAATAAAAGTTAATGAATTTTGTACAAACTCTTTCATTTTTGAAATAAATATTAATAATTATTTTAACAAAAAGAACTTTGAAGAATGAAAATATTTATTCAAATAAATTTATCTTTATTTCACATGAATTTTAATATTTATTCATGAAAGTAAAAAGAAAGTGTAGAGTTTTGTTTCGAAGATTCTATAAAATTATTTCTTTCTTCAATTGTTAATTTTTTTAACTTTTATATTCAACAATTCGTGAGATAGTCTTTTTGTGCCGTAACGATCTCCGCTTCACTTTTATTGATTGTTTCGTAAATCATGATTTGTTCTTCGATTGTTTTTCAAACGTGCCATGTATTAAACTGTTATTACTCGTCATTGCGCAAGTATATATCTTTTATTCATTATTAATAATCCATATCACAACTTCACTACCGATTGATTTATCCGAAAATAATATAGAACTTGAGTAGCATTCTTATAATTCTTTTAATTTATTCCGCATACCAATGACCATTATAAATGTTGAAAAACCGTACAATCATGACAATTGAAATACAATTCATTTAGCACAATTAAATTTTACTAGATGTCGACCTAAATACCTCATCAAATAAATGTCAGCTTCATTTTGCTATTAAAAACCACAGAATAAGCGTTTATGCAATGGATAGTTGAATTCAACTCCATTCTTTTAATTTTTATTTTATTTTATGGGCTTGAATGACGGGATAAATAAAGTGTTGATAGCTGAGTTGGTGAGAGTATTCACATGGGAAATACTTAACTACACCCTTTAGTTATTTATGTATCGATTTGGGCAAGATCAGATGCATCCAAGATGCTAACAGTATTGTTAGCTTGTTGATTTATCATTGAAGGCGTAATAAGGGTCAGTTAGAACTTACAAACGTTGTTGAGGAAGAAAGAATTTAGCATATACAATTTCATTGCTCAGCAGTAGAGATGGGATAACGTTTTATAGAATATTCAGTGACTATTGGTGACTCAGTGGACAATCTTCACACATTCCTAAGTGAAGACTGAGAAGAAAAAGAAAGGGACTAGGTCAGACTATTTATTAATTTGGTCAGGTTTATATTATTTCCAGCCAGATAGTACAAGACACATTCGTAAATCTTGAGAAATTTTTTTTGCTTAATCATTTCTTGCTATTTTGTTTGTAGGTTTTGCACCATGATATTATATATATTTAAAATTTGATATGATGACTAATGTAGTGGTTTTTGCTTAAGCTGAAGCTAAATATGGGCAATTTTTTAGCTTTTATCCACATATGCAAATAATTCTCAGAATATTTTTTATTGTTAAATACTAATCTGAAATAAATATTTTAAGCCAAACCAGATTTAATTTAATAATTAGGACATTTTTTTGTTGTTGCAAGATTTCAAAATGTATGATTTGTAAGAGGCCTAAGATAATTTACATTGAATAATTCTGTAAGCAGTTTTTATATTTTTGAGAGTTTATTTATCTTTGAAAGAGAAGAAAGAGTTCTTGAGTTCCATTTCCGGTTGAAATCTTCCATTTTTTTGAGCTTGACTTGCAATAACATTTCTGCAGCTGTTTTCAAGCATAAAAATTTAATCGTGAGAGCTCTAAAGTGTGAAAATTTACACAATAAATGATATCATGATGACATAGACTCACTAATAGAATATTTTTTGAATGATATCATTAATACTTAGTTCCTTTTTTAAATCAAAATGGATAATCAATTTAAATCAGTGTCATAGAAATTTTCATTTAATTTCATCAATTAAAAATTTCCATTCTCAATATCCAAAAATAAAAAACTTATTTTTCAATGGTAATAGTATGAATCATGTACTAATAATAAAAGTTTTTTAAAATAAAAATCATAAGATACAACTAAACAAATAATAAGTTAGATGTGATAAAAAAGGAATGTCAACGACTTTATTCAGTCTGCAAATAGACTCTATATATCATGATATCATCCTGTTACAAAATAATCCTGTTGTAACATCTGACAACAGTAGTTTGATGATCAATATATTATTGGCAATAATATGATATACTCTTTATAGCAGATATAAATTAATTATTCTATCATTAATATTTATTAGTACACCAAACAATAGACAGAATTAATTAATAAAACATCACTTGAGTAATTGGCATACCAACAATGCCATGTAGCTTTTTGCTGTGTCATATGATAGTGCGAAATGAATGTGTCATAGAGATAGACAAGTTGAAGTAATTATTAGGACAGTAATATATAACCGTGTGAAATATGTCAGCACAATTTTTTAAGCTCAATTAACTCTTCAAAGTGTTTTGACGATTGCAATAATGATAATATTTACAACAAAACAAACATCTAAAAAAGCTTCATTAATTACGTGTATAACAACAAGCACATCGTCATTGACTTTAATAATATTCAGCAAGTTAATGAAGAGATATTTTTATGGGATACTTTTTCATTAATATCTGTATAAAATAATCATATAGATACATTAATGTATGTACATACGTACATCACTATGTACTGATGACTCAAGATCCGCTCAGCTGCGACGTTCAAGATACTTGTCGACTTCCATTGTCTCTTGCTGCGCATCACCCAGTGAGAGACTAGATCTTTTTTTTCGAGTTTTTAACTACCATTACATTTGTGGCAACATCTGGCCTCGAGTTTACAGCGGCAACGTTGAGGTCAAAGTACCACGTGTGAGAGATGAATGCATGGGAATGAGTGCGATAAAACGTTATAGTGTTTAATAATTTACAACAAAGTGGTGCAATACTGATAATTATTAATTTATATCCCTCACGTACGTGTTTCATGATAATTCAATCGCTTAATGTGATAACTGATAGTATTCGGCTTGATTTATATACTGTACAATACCTATAGTATTTTTTTACTTTATTATAATATCACTGGAATAAGGATTTTGTAACGGTTAACGAAATTCACTAATTGTCAATAAATCTTTGCTTTAAGTATAGTGAAATGCATTTTGTTTTTGGAGCTGATAAATCATTTATTTGGGAAGGGTTTTTTTTTGGAGTCAACCTGTTTTCAGCGTTAGTTGATAAATCATACTGGACATTTGCAAATGTTTTATTTTAGTTCAAATACAAATATAATGTAATTATTGTTGATATGTAATTATACTTGGCTGAATCATACGTTGCACTTGTTAACTCTTCATAAATTAGATACAAAGTTATTTTCATCGTTATGATTACTGTTGATTCTTTTACCAAAGAAACTCTTATTAAATCAAGTACCTTTTTTTTCAATTCTAATTTATTTTATATTTCTTATTTTTATTTAAAACTATTTTAATTAAATCGTTTAATTGCAATGGGAAAGTACTGTTGATTTAAATAATCTGATATTGAGTAGATTTAAAGGAAAAAATATTATAGAAATAATTTTATAAAATAGTTGAACGAATTTTTTTTAGAATGATTTGTAGGTAGTTGATAAATACTTTAGATAGGAAATCTGGCGATAATTTATTATAAATAGGGCAAATAGAAGTGGGAATGAACTTGTACCGGTTTGTTTTAAAACACAACTTGAGATCAAATCAGTGTAACCCAATATTCTTAATTTATCTAAATTTCAGATAATTGACAATAAATGCTATTTATGATTTTCACTATAAAATAAATAAAATAATGTGGTAATTTATGTGGACAAAAAATTTTAATATATTTTTTAGTCATTATTTAATCCTATTTTTAGTTAAACTGTTTCCTATTAACACTTTGTATACCCACACATCTTCTCCAAACTTACAATCATAGATGAGATCTAGAATGACCCCAAGCAGTTTCTGAGCAAATATCTTGGAAGCTATTTAGTTTGAAATCTGAATAAAATTTTTTTTTAGGTAAATGAATGAACTATTCAACCGAAATGTTAATTTTTTAAAGAAATTCTATTCAAATTGAATTAAAAATATTTAAAGTCAACGGAAGAAGTCCTACTTTAGAGGATAAATATGTTTATCTCATCTATTTTATCATGATATTTAATATAAATTTATATTTTTAACATTTGCTATGTTGTTTTATCTAAAATAAAGTAAAGTAAAAAATCATAATTAAATACTGGACATTCAATCCTTGATATCAATGATGAAAAAAAATGATAAGCCACATAAAAAGCTACCATTGAGTTAACTTAGTATTATTATTGATGAAGAAAAGACTTTTTACTTTTTTAGTCGTCGGAATCCGGCGCATCCGTGACGATTTTTCATTATACGGATGTAATGTACGATGCCATTGTCAATTGGTTCACGTCCTGTAGACTTTGTTGTTAGTCCTGCATACTAAACAGTCCAATGTCGATGAACGTTGAGACAAAAACATGTTGCTTCTTTAACTTACCTTCGTACATAAATACAATGAGAGACTTTCTTACATTTCTTGGAAGATTTTTACGAATATAATTAATACACTTGGTCATTAATATCACAATAAATAAATAAAAAAAAAATTCCACGAGACTTTGTGCAATTTTAATCAATTTGTTTCAAGTCTTTAGAGTATGAATTGCGATCAAAGCTGGTTCTGGAGTCGTCAGGTCTGTTTTCTCTTTGATGTATTAACATTTTGAATTCATTCATGAGTCACCGATGTCCACCATTGACAAGCGGGACTTGTTTTCTTTGTGTGCGGCAAATCGCTTAAAGTCAATGGTATTTGTTGTCGTCGAACCAGATAAAAAACATCGCCGATGGAACGTCGTACGCTGAGTGAATCGAGAAGTGAATCAACTCCGGAGATCTTGGACACTGCTAAGACGTGTCATATTGAATATATAGTTGACTGGAGTGCTCATTGAATTCATCAATTTAGAATGTCCTAACGAATCTAACTTGTCACACACACATATCTCTTTCACTCTCTTTTTCACGCTCTCTCTTTTTGTCTACACATTTGCACCGACATGTTGATCATTTTCAAGTAAAAATTACTCTGTCATCCAAGCTAATTGTGGTACATTACTAAGTATCATTATCATTTTCTCTCATTTTCATTGAATTTCTACTCCTAATTATTGCAAGAAGTTTAGCTGTAAGGTAAATCTTACTTTACAGTTGAATTATTTAGAGAGTGGTATAAAAACGATTTCTTCTTTAACATTTAAAAGTTTTTTTTATTTAATGATGAATCATTTTTTATCTTCCTGCAGTTTTATTTTAATTATTCAGCTGCTAGTATTTGATCATTTCCGGATGATTTCGGATTCAGGAAACGTACATGAAGACCAGTAGTCGTCTTTAATTGTTGAACTTGGTTGGTGTTGGTCTCGACACTTGGAAGACTTTATAGTGTAGAGTTCTGTGAAAAATATATACCTTATAAAAATTAATGAATAAATACATCTATCCAATTTGATAAATTGTAAGAAGTTTTAATTTAAAACAATTAATCCATAAGACATAATTAAAATAATTTTATTTTTAATGATAATAATAATATTTGAATGAATAAAAATTGAAATGCTACTTACGCAGTATTTTGATACATTGTTGGAATTAGAATAGTAGTCTATTTGACCCTACTCATCTCCAGTGATCCCTTAATTTTAACGTCTATTTTTCTAAATAGACTCTATTTTATAGAAACATCATTTCTGACAATAGAATTAGGTCCCATTTTCCATCAGGCTTATTGATAGTTTGTGGTTGGTAGGATGGTGCTCCCCTTTTCATTCTTGGTGTTGATGCCATTCACATGAGCAGCAGATGGGTAAATATTACCCCTCATTACATCCAAAAATTACTCCAACCGACACTAAAGACTCCCGTGGTCTCTACATGACTTGGAACCAATTTTACTTCATTTTATGGAGTAATTTTTACTCAACAATTGTCTGAGTACAAAAAATGATGTAAAAAGTATCCTTTTCTTTCCACACGAAAGATTATTATATGCAAAGTAAGTCTTTATGCAATCGTAGGTATGCATTTACATAATAAAACAGTCTTTCTTTTGATGATTCATCGTTGTAGCACGTACACGATCTCATTGGATATAGTGAGAGGATATAAAGTATTTCATTGAATTACTGGATAAACTTGGCGCTGAAAACTCAAGATTGAAAATAAAAAAATTCAAAGACTATAAACATCTTGACATAACAAGAAGAGGAAGGACGAAAGGAGTGTACGTCAAAGAATTTTAGCCCGGTTTTTATAAGAAACCTGAAGATGTTCTAAGAACTGCGCATCACATTCTCCTCATGCTATTGGAGAGTTTTTCACTCTGATGATTTATGTGAATTTTAAAGAAATACCTTTTTACGGCAATTATCAGAAGCTTCATAAGTTATGTAAAGTGTTAAGGGATGAATAAAGTATATGCATATTTCATTTTCGAGCGGACAGCGTCTATAATAGATCTATTGTAAATATGTAGATGGGGAATTCATGTGTGTTAAAGGGTGTATATGTAGGTCGTGTTAGAGTTAGAGAATTATATATGTGGGCTCATAACGCAGTGCTATGGAGTTGCACTGTGAGTGGAACCATTAGAAATCCATTAAGTCCTTTCACTGTGTGGGCATGGGTTGTGTCAGTGCAGTTACATCCCACCCACATATGATCCCTTATAGCTGTATACTAAGTAAGAATGTGTATATTTGTTTCGGCATCAAAGTTTCTCATACTGTATTTGCATAAACACATATACATATTAACTGTTTTATTGCCAAGAAACCTTCCCCATAAGTATGCTTTATCGGACATTTATTGCCAATTGATTGTCAAAATGTTAAGATCCTTTAGATTTACTTCTTTATAACATTTAAACTGACATTTCAACGTTTACTATTTGCCACAGCTTGGTGATTATTAATTTTGCTATGAGCAATACTTGCAAAAATAATTGTAGGAGAAAAAATGAGAAAATTTACTGCGCTTACGGTATCACTGAATGAAGAATTTTCTGCCTTCGAGCGAGAATATTGGTTTTGAGTGCAAAAAAAGAGGAAACACTTTTCAGAACATATATTTATGATCACTAATTCAATTCTATTCAATAAATTATAATTATTTAATGATGTTTCGTTAAAATTAATTATGAGCAAACCCCGCAGCAATGACACTGCTGGACTTTTTTCAGTAATCATATAATAATGATGATTGATTTAATTAGGGTCTGCTGATGATTACATATACAAATACACACCAATTCATATAATAAGGATGTACATGAAATGATGGCTAATAAAAACTCACGTGTGTTCATGAAATACATGAGGGAAACACAAATGGCTTTTTAATTGGATTGTATGTCTTGAAAAATAAAATTATGGAAAAATTAAGGTCCAAGAAAAACTATTATAGTTAAGTAGAAAGTGAGTTGTGAAAAAGTAAAAGTGAAGGCCACATCCGACAAGTCTGTGGGAACTTTGACGGTGCAATGAAGATAAAAAAAGTCCAAGTATTTTACTTTAAATTGGATCTGAAAAAAATTGAAACAATTTTCCCTTCAATTTTAGTCAATTTTCAACGACATGTTGAACATTTATTGGTACTGTCAAGTAATAATAATATATCAAGTCATTGATATTTTAATTTTTCCAAGTTTTGTAATAGAGTAAAGTGAGCTGTGCTATTCAAGAACCCACTAATGAATAAACACGTCCACTATGATTAGCAGTTAATTATCTATTCATCAGGAAAGTAAATTCGATCCTACCTTAGCAAGCAGTCCCTCTATTAATTTGTATTCACGATCCACAAATTTTGTAGAGTTTTTTTGAAATCCTTGTGTAAAATATTTTATTACCTTTTCTCCAATATTATGAGAAAAAAAGGTTCTGAAGAATTTCTCAAAGTCCAAGAAATTTCGTGACTTGGAAAGTGCATGTGCTAACCAGATGAGAGGAGAAATGTTGGACAAATATGTTATAAGAAAAGGTGACTTTTATATGAGAGGTGCTAGGTCAGCGGCTGGTTTTAGAAAAGAGTAATAAAGTAGCAAAAGGAATAGAAAGAGTCTAAGCTTCAGGGATTAAGATTGAGAATAGTTTAAGAGAAGTCAGGAAGCATCCTTCGAAAATATTTATTAGCTGTCAAGAAGTTATTTTAATTCTAATGAAATAAATTTTATGCTTGGATATTATATTTGAGTTGATGTAAATATAAATCAGTTGAAGAAGATTTTGAATAAATCAAGCCTGTTGTCTGAACATATTTGTTAGATTTCTTCAACTTAATCAACTGATAGATGTTGGACTATCATTATCATCAAAAGTGTTTTCAACTCATTGCTTGATATTTAAAAATATTGATAAATATGAATATTTCTAAACAGATTATGCAGATAAATCTTTAAGAGTTATAATTCCGTCTGAGCAAGATAGATTTTATGAGATTTCCATTTAGGTACAAGATGTGGCAATTTGGCTTAAGTCGACAGTATCAAGAAAATTCCTTTCCCATAATATGATGAGGAAAAAATTTATTTATAGGAAATAAACTGATTTATTCCATACTATTAAAGAATACACACTATCTTCAAGAAAATGAATAAACTTTGTTCATGATAAAACTATTTACACTTGACAGTAAAATAAAATTAGAAAATATTGAATGATTATTATTAAAATATTTTTTGCAAATTATTTCTTATTACATACATTTTCTAGCTCTTCATGTGAAACTACAGAAGGTAAAAAATTTGTTTTTTATGATGCTAATGATTCTTCATGAATTTATTAGGTAAATTACAGAGTTGTTGACATATACATAATAGTTAATGATCAGGATTTCTTTTTTTTTATTTCAACTCGTTAATGTATCACAAAAAAATGGCGATTAGCAATAAGTTATTGGTAATTCATATTTTAGTCAATTAGAACTGATAATGAAATATTTCAAAGTTCATTATTGTCATGTAATTATATGTTAAGAAATATTTCAATTGGAATAACAAGATATGTGTTATATTTTATATCTTAGTGATAATAATAAAGTAGGTAAGGAATGATAAATTTTAAACTTCCTATATTAATCACTGTTGATTATTACATTTTAGATAAATATAGAATTTAAAAGCAACTACTAATCAACACTTATGTCTAATGACTCACAAATACTTGTTTTTATTTATTTTTTTCTTTATTTCTCATTTATCTAGACTTTTTCCACATTTATAGAATACTATTCAGTGTAGTTCAATACAATATTATATTAAGTTTAAAGGATTTTTAATAAACAATTGAACGAGATTGTGGATAATTAATAGCCATTGATTTTCAAAAAAGTTTTTAATGATTACAGCTTATAACAAGGCCTCTTCAAGATTAATGATATTATACTTTTTATATGTATACTTATATTACTCATTAGATACTCATTAAAAAATACTTATATATCACATCAGATGTTTATACTTGTGGTAAATTTGATTTTAATATACTCCATTTTTTTTTAATTAATAATTTATTTGTCAGTTACTTTTTTATTGGCTATTAAAGCATATATTTCATTAGTTTTATATTATTTTAAACCGTAAAAACTGTAAATGCGACAATTTTCTGCTAATATATTTATAATTAAAATCTTGAATTGATTAATAAATTGGGCTTAACAACAGTTGATATTTTTTGACGACATTTTTAAATAATACTCATTTTTTCGTAATTCATTATTTTATTTATACCATTAATAAGTTTATATTAAAATACAAACTTTATTTATAACTATTTGTAGAGCAAAAAAATTTTTTTTTTAAATTGGAGTTGAATTTTATGAATTACTGCTGTTTTTATAAATGAGTTGTTTTTTAAATTAATTTTATTTATAGTAAATATTTCTTATTAATAAATAAATTAGAAAAACAGTATTTCCTTGATCTAGAAATATAAAATGTATTTACATCAATAAAAAAAAAAAATACTATGAAAAATAACTTGATGATTTTTTTAATTTAAAATTAATTTTATATTGTCATTAATAATTTAATATTAGTATTTGAAAAAAATGATTCTGAAACAATTCTGGAAAACAATAACAATAACAATTCTCAATTTAATAATATATTATATAGGAATATAATAATTACAGAGTTTATAAGTTTATTAAGCAACACAATTAAAAATAAAATCAGCAGTAAATATAGTTTAACGATATAAATGAATGCAGTGTTTAACTATCTTTACTCTAGCCAAATATTATTAATAATCCAAGTATAAAACATGTAGCAGCATTGCTAGCTTGCAGGAGACTGAGCCTTAGTCCCATCTTTTTGAGCTCCTGATATTAAGGACATAAAATTGTTACTCAGCTCTTTAAAAATATACGTGTGATTATTTTGACGTCAATAAATAGTTAATTTTTTAATAGTTTTTTATTTTTGAAGCAAAAACAAAATGTTGGCCCATATTTGGTTACTTTCCTTTATGTTTATGAAAGTTGATAAATAGTAAAATAGAAAATAATACTGAATTATGACCAAATATTGAATAATTTTATTGATGTTTAAAAAGATAATATTTAAATAATAAATTTTTTTTTAAGGATATGTTATAAATTTGACAAAATTTTGTACGTACAGAGACGTTTCATCTCTGTACATCGTAAAACTTTTACGATACATACTATGAATTAATACCATGCGTTCCACCGTATGATGCAGAATGTTCAGTTTGCTCAAAGGCCTGTTAAAGCCTTGGTCAGCTATTTTTAAATTTAATCGTCACTTTTATATTCTATAAAACATTAACTATAAATTGAAACGGAGATTGTAAACTACGAACTTCGTTTAGAAAATTTAGGATTCAACAGAATAAAAAAGTCATCCTTTTATTCTATATTTGGTTGCGAAATAATCGCAAACAATTTTTAGTTATTGTTGTTTTATAGCTGCATAATGGAACAAAAAAAAATTTTATAAAGATCCAATGACGTAATGGAGAATTGCTGTAAGCTGAAAATAATAAGTGAGATGTAATGTATAATGTATAATAATATGAGTATTATTTAGTACGATTATATATGACTTAAAGTACTCTTAAGATATAATATAATGTGCTATATAACCGTGAAAACCAAATCGAAGTCGGTCCAGTGGTTCTTCAAGTTCATCGCGAAGGTACACAGTCAGACAGATGAGAACAAATATAAACTTGTTTGATAATATACTTGAACATATTTTATTTTATTTATCACCGTTGGTGTTAATTTGTGCTTTAAACTGATTTTAAAAAATCAAATAATATTTAATTAAAGTCATAAGTTAATTAGTGCTTGTAACAAATAATAAATATTTATATTTTTTTCTAATTACAAAAACAATTTATTATTCTGTGATCTTTGATAAATAATTTCTTATACAAAACTACTATTAGTGATTAATTTTTTTTCAATGAAAAAATTAAAACATGAATTTTCATTCAAGGTATTTATGCATTTATACAATAGAAATTACTAATTAAATCTACATCGTTTAAAAAAGACCCAACTATTATATAAATTAACATATGATAATAAATTTAATTGTTATTCTCATTATCATTTTATTATTGTTTACATATTTAAGTATTTTTAAAAAAATGAATGAGAGTTTTTTCGGAATGTCAATGAAGCTGAAGATGTTTGAGCGTTTTTGCGATGTTGATACATCAGAGGATGGTACGCATGTTACTCAGTAGAGATTTGAATAAATAAATGTTTCAACACAAAATAAAATTTTCTAACGAAGAAATGAAAGTCCTAGATAAAATAATCATTGATTAAAATCCAATCATTCTTCAAGGAAGCCCATCTGTTTGAAAATGACATAAAAATGTGTACTCGATTCAAGCTAAATCTACTTGATAATCTCTCTTTTTCTTCAGTACACTGGGCTCAGTTTACTAACTGTTGACGATGACGCATATTTCTCTGACAGTTGGCGTCCTATCCCTTTTCAATCACCAATGCAATTCCATTGAAAATTCATCTTTTTAATCTTCAGGTACATTCTTCTTGAAAATAAAGAACGTATTTGTTCTTTTCTTTTTTGTACAAAGAATAGTTTCAACATATTTCTTATTTTTTAACATTTATCCTTCGGAAAGATGTATCAATCCACTTGAAATCAACAATGAAATCCAATTAAGTTGAGCAGAAAAAAAAACATTTTATTGTACATCATATTTTTTATTTTATCCTATGAATAATAATAATAATATTTATTCATCATAAAAAAAATAAATAAAAGAATATTCCAAAGGATGCTTTTCACTATCTAACGACCGCTGATTCATAGCTGTACAATATTTTTTTTTTTCGGAGTCATAAGAGTCCAAAGTCAAATGATCAAACTCCAAGATGTTTTGCATGGAATGTTTTTCAAACTTTATCTTTTATTTCTGTTAGAATATAGGAAAAATAAATTAATTTATACTTTTTTTTATAAGACCTATAGAATTTTCTTTATGTGCTATACACTTCATGGCCTTGGATCCTTAGTCTCAAGTTCAGTTGCATTTCAGATTTGTACCAAACAGTGTTTCAACAAATTTATCCCCAATATATATTTCAAATTATAATTAAATCTTATTTCATTGCATATCATATTCGTAGTTTTTACAATAATTTCAAACACCACCACTAATTTTGGATCAATTTTTTTTTATTATGGAATTTTAATTCAGTAATAAAATTCTTAAGTTAATTTTATCCAAAACATTTACTTGCAAATATATTAAAAATAAAAATTCGTCAGTGGAATGTAATTTTTATGAAAAAAGTTAATTATTCTTCTAATGAGTATAAAGATAAAAAGTGAATATGAATCATTATTAAAACAAACCTTTACACAATTGCACTTACTACCTTGTAAATTATTACGTAAACATTCATTAATGTTCATTAATCTTGTCAGTTATTAGCTCATAATTATTTACTGTCATGTATAATATTATGTAATAACTCCCCAACTATACAACAATTGTACAATTATTGCAATATCCTTTTCTACCACCTCGAATAATCGAAAAAATCAATTTCAGATTCTCAATACATTTAATTCAAAAATATTATTTATGTCGGTCAGTATAATAAATAATAATAACGCATTTTACGATAACTTGATTAATGCGTGTGAAATATATCTTTCTTGCATAAAAGTATTATATTCGTCTACGCGGTTTTAAGCCGCAAAAAATTGTAAGAATCATTTTTCAAATATATTCTATTTTATTCGTGGAATACTAAACGTTATTTATGTGCCTATTTTTCAGTAGTATATCTAATGCTTTAGTAGAACTATTTGATGAATTTAAATAAAAAATCATCTTTATCCTGATTTATTTATTTAATTAATGTAATCACTTTGTCTATCAAAAGGAGATTTATTAATTATTAACAAACCTCAGTTAGACCATTGAGGCTCGATGATAATTAATTACCATAATATATAAACGTCATATTGTTCAGCGTGATATAGAACATCATATTATTTTAATTGATTATTTACTGATACACTAAGAAAGAGTAAGAAAGAGTAAAAAATTTTATTGATTGATTTAAACAGCTGTAGTGTTGTTGACAATAGTTTTAAAAAATTCTAAATAAATTTGCATATTTTTTTTAAAAATAAAAACACGTCTATGATTTTAGTGTCTATAGTAAAAAAAAAATATAGCATTAAATTTTATGATAAAAATTTTCCAAGTCATAATTCTAGACATAAAATGACTTGGATAATTGATTTTCCGCATTCTCCTATAAACAATTTAGAGAATAATTAAATATTGATGAAATGAATTTGATCTAATTAGTTCTCTCTATCAGTGTGAATATTTAAATCCATTAATTTTTAATCTCTCATGCTATGCCAAAAGTAATTAATAGTGTAGGATTAGCTTAATAGGTATAATTAATCATTTTCATTACATTATCTTTCACAAAGTATTAGCTAGATGAATAATATATAGTTGAACTATATTATCTCACAGTTATGTTCTTTTTTTTCGGGTCCCACAACATTCGTTGAAGAAAGAAAAGAAAACAAAGTACAAACCAGAATTATGTCTGCCGAATTATAATATCGTGTAGGGCAAATGTGTGGCCTCGCTCATTAAAAAAAAATACCATTTTCGTGTCGTTTTTTTCTTTTCTTCCTACCAACAACAAACAAGTTTTAAAAACCGCACCTCAAATATTTCTAGAATTAAAGTGCTGCAATAACAAAGCCTTAAAATTACCTGTACCAATTATTATTTTATTTCGGCAATAAAACCAACTTTGTTCGTATTTATAACATGCAAAAAGTATTTACGACATTCGTTTTGTATTATGCCATTTTCATGCGGTATATAGAGACCACAGACAAGATGTTACAAGCTTGTTAAGGTGACTCCGGAATTGCTAGCACCCGCGGTGGTAGATTAGCGTAATTGGACCATGCGTGACACGTGCTTGATTGAGTGAGCATTACTCCACTTGAGGTGGTAACTCGTTTTACTGCATCAACGACAAATGATGAGCGCATAAAGTTATAAAGGGTTAAACATCTTATGGAAGCTAAGAATCTACATATATGCATCCAGTATATAGATGGTGTATAAATAGTTTAAATGTTGATTGAGTCACTATCATGTTTTTTTTTCACGCTGAATGAGTGTATATAGATGTTCTTCACACTTGATGATTTCAAAATTCCATCCTCGTCTACTTGGAACAACAGTTTCAAAGAATCGTTTATCTGTTTTTTTTTGTTCACTTTTGGCTTTTATCTATTTTGTTATTTATTTTTAAAATTCAAATATTAAATTAACAGACAATTAATTTTAACATTGATAAGAAGCTGATAGAAAAGTCTTGAACAAAGTGAATAATAATACAAAGAATAAGTAAGCGTGACGATAAATAATATATTTTCGTATCCTGCTGAAATAATGACGTTGCAACTAAGTCAGAGTTCTATCTTGCTTATCGATAACTCGTTTTTCAAGTGTCTCGATTAATAATCAAAATAAGAATGGTAGAATAAGTATCATTTATTCTAATTATAATGATGAGATCATTGGAAGCAATTTTTTTTTTTTTTTTTATTAAATCATGGTATTTTTTATTTGCTATCCTATTGGAATAAAATGGAGAATTAAATCATCAATTATATTCATGAGAATTAGAGATGACTCATTTATCTACAGGAAAACACGTATTTTCACGTACGCGCGTGACCATCTCTAGAGGTTTAATCATCGTGAATTACATGAAACGTTTACTTATGTATTTATTTGAATTGCGTTTTATCATGTTGTTCTATGCAGTTTTTGAATGTTTTGATATGTCGAAAGTGTGTATTTGTGTGGTTTATTAAGCAATAATAGGCTAATACATGAAGTCAAAAAGATAAAAAAGGTGTTAAAACATTTACGTATGCTGTTACCAAAAATTTTACCTTTAGGGAACTCATCGTTAAGAAAACATGCAAAGAATTTTATCTCATCAGAGGCCTTTAGTATGACATACTTGACGTTATGAGAGTATAAGATTATCATGCAGGATGAGAGATAAAGTATAGATGCTCCAATCATGTTCGGAGAATTTTATTTAGTACAAATTTTTAAGAATATTTACATTTTTTTCAAATAAAATAACATTCATTTCTTTTTTATCTGAATTTTTTGAATAAATTGTATTCATTTTTTCAATTAAATATCATTTATGTAATTATTTTTTATTTCATAATTACAGAAGAACAAATTATTTTTTAATACAATAATTTGCTTCATTTAAATTTCAGTAATTTCATTCTCAAATGAATTATATTTATTTGTATTTTTATTTTACTTGAAAAATACTTTAAAAGTGAATGGTTTCATGATTGTTCAAAAATAGATTTAATCGAATTGATTTATTAATAGAATGATTCGCCAATTTACGCATCATGAATATTTATAAAATTAAAAATAGATCAATATGTTGATTAATTAATTAGATTATTGATATGGATAAAGATTGAGTAATAAGAATTATGATAAGTAATCTTATAAATTACACAATAAATAATTACTTCACTTACAAGTTTCATTAATAAATTAATAAGCTAAAGTAAAAGATATGCTAATTCATAGATTTTTAAATGAATTTTATGAATTGCTAAGTAGTTTATCACTCGGACCCTTTCAAAAAAATACTCACTTTTTTATCCCTCCGGAAAATTTGTATTTGAAGTTATATTTGAGACCGCTCTGAAAACAAACAAAAACATTAGTCTTTTATCTAAATGACTTTTTAGCTGAAAATATTGTGACTTTAATGAAAATACTTGATGGGAGTTTGATGCTGAAGAATTTTAAGTAAAAACCACATTTTTAATGGATTATTTTAATAATAAATAATTAATTTATCGATAATCTAATTCATATTATCTACAAATAAATAAATAAAAAAATTTTTTTGTTTAATATTGTTTACAAAAATAAATAGTAATAAAAATAATTAAAATTACTCCAATAATTATTAAGCTGTCATTACTAGCTATTTATTTATTTGAATTTATGAATAAACAATCCGATAATAAATAATGTAAAAAAACATACGATGATCTATGAATTAATTTGTCAACGTTAGAAGATTTTATCACTAATAATAAATTGGAGTAAATGAAAAATAAGTTGTGTACATAGCAATAAATTAAAAATCAATCGATTTAAAATCTCATTCATTAATAATAAATTCTTTCATAAAGAATTCTTTCAAGCTGAGAAAAAAAAATCAACAATTGTGAAGTTAAAATATCACCGGAAATGAAAACTTGTGTATTAATTGAAAGCAAATTAATAAAATAATCTATTAATTGAATTAAATCGAAGAAATTTAACAAAAATATTTCAAGAACATAATTAATAATTCCTTAAAAGCAAGCATATAAAATAAAGATGACACATTTAAAAGCAAGAACGAACGAAACATTTGTTGAAAAATATTTTCATCGGCACAAAAATAAAATTCGGTCTCAAACAATTGTCCGATTATTTTTTATTCAGGCGGAAAGAAGAGAATGCTTTGATGCGGGTATAGTAGTTAAGATTAATATAAAAGCATGCGGGCAGACCAATTATAATATCACTTCTATTACTGAGTATAAAATAAAGTGTGTGTATAAGGTACTGAAGAGTGAACACGAGTGAGAAGCAAAGAGTAGTGTAAGAAGAGAGTGAGAAAGAGAATAAGCACAGGAGTTATGAATTCAAAGCACTTACTTATACATAATACATACAATTCGGATCAGCTGAGTCTCTACTGAAAGACGTTAGATTATTGCCTTGCTGAAAAGTACAAGTACAGTTGGCTGTTGCTTTGTGATAAATAGTTAGCGGTTACCACGTTTGACAGGACCGCGGTGTATATTCTAAGCGTAATAAGCGCGACTGCATTAAAGTAGGAAGTGAGGAAGAGAGAAAAAGAGAAGGAGAGTGATGAAGTGAGAAGTATTGTAACAAAGTGGCGTTGGAGAGAGAAAAAAGAGGCAGAGTGCAACGAGTAGAGTCAGTAGTAGTCCTATCTTCAAAGAAGTACGTAAGGCCGCTGTACTGCGTGCCCACTGCTGGCCATGCGGTGCGGGACAACCAAGTCGGCATTGGTTGCCGCGTTTCTCGAGCTACGTGGCTACGCGTTCAGTTTTGCTTCGGCCGTCACGTTATGCGGATCTTGTGCCAAGTAATTTTGCCTCAAATGTCTAAGAACGTGCGCGTGTATAAGAAATAACAATCAACCAAAAGATTAACGATGGATTTTTTGTGTTATAAATTATATACTTTAACATTATTTACTTTTTCTCTTGTTACGTCACTCAGTTATATTTTATGCTGATTGGTGAATTTTTGAAAAAGTTGACAGGAAAAGTAGAGTTATGAGTTTTGTTGGTGTCAGTATTTGATGAAGCTTGCACGAAATTTTAAAGAAAAAATTTATTTTTATATATACACTCTGTAGTGAATAAAAAAAAAAAAAAAAATATTGTTCATGACTTTGATGTACTTGTGTGTATGAATGTATTTCTATATTTGCTCGAGTTTATATTTTCCGAGTATTCCTGACTCGGGGGAACAAGAAATAGTGGTAGTAAAGGAATTAAGTGTAAAAACGGGAGTACCTTTTGGGCATTTAGCTTAGTGTTTTTATTAAATGTTATGGATTATATGTACATTTTTATTTGGATGAACCTGCATGTGGATAGTGGACTGTCAAGAATTATGCCAGAGACTTGAGAGGTAAAGTGTTGATTTTAAGATTGAAAGTTTATTGGTGATTAAGAAACTTGTCCTTAGGTGATATTTTTTGTTGCTTGACTTTTCTTACTTGTTTATATATTTTTTTATAGTTATAGTCATTTACAGTTGTTTTCATTTACAGTGAAAAGATTCATAACACCTTGACATCTTCCGTTGTACATTCGAGAATGCAAATTGCCAGTCAGTTCTTCTTTTCCTCGAGCCACGTTTACGCGACTTGTATATATAGTGTACATAGTTTCATACACACGAGAACATCTTCAAGAGCTTCTTTTTTTTTTTTTTACCCTTTAGTTGTTACAGAACTTAACTTATGATGCTTCATGACAAGTACTAACTAAATAATGAGACAATTGTACTCAGTTAAATTAATTTTCAACTCGTAACGAGAGTATTTTTCACACATGTCTGCCTATGTAATTTACTCAACTTTGCACCTTTAAATATACAATCATTTCAATATGAAAAGTATCATGCAGTTGAAAAAATTTCGATTACCATCATTCTTTGTATTTACATTGTTATTATCTTGTTATCAACTCATTTTTCAATGTTGTACATAGAAGACTACATTCAAGACAACCAATGACAGACATTATTTTATGGATATCAAATACCAAGTCAACACTATTTCAAATATTTTCTCTGAATTATTCCAATGAATATTTATTAGAAACTTCTATTTTCTATTTTTAGTTTATATATTATAAAATATTTTTCAATATTAATAAATGCATTTTCGTTTAATTTTTTGTTAAAACTTTGAAACTTTTGACTGACATTTAGAGATAATTTGTGTCATTTTTTATGTTAAAATTAGATATTCTAATTATACATAAACGTTAAAATAGTCTTAAGTTTAATTTAAATTATTAAAAAGAATTTTTTTTTATACTGTGAATTATTTATAAATATATTGATGTATTTCAACATGCAATGTATGATTACTTTCATTAAAATTAATTGTTGTTATTAAAGTAATTAAACTTACATTGTTGTTTTATTATTATTCACAACTTTGGATAATAACTTGTATCTGCAAATTAATATTAATTGATTCAATAATTTAAAACGTTTTCTCAATCTGAAATTTGGATTAAATGATGATCTAATAAAATTATTATTCATCTAATAATATAGCTATTGGTAATAATTCTGTTTTAACTTCTTATTAAACAATCGATGACTCCATTAGTTTATCTGTATTTTTTATTGATAATAGAAGTCAATTATCTAATTAGTAATATTTTTTGTCTTTTGATTATTATTGTCATTATTTATTGATAACAATAAATATGACGATTTTTTTATAAAAAATTATCTTATTATCAGCACAATAAATATTAGTATCAACTATTATTAATATTTTTTAATCGAAGGTATAAATTTTTCAAAGATATTGTGAATAAGTAACACATCTGAACAAAAATATAAGGATAATGGTGTTGAAAATAACCGAAGTCAATATGTAGATAGTTCTGTTTTACAGATAACGCCAGATCTTTTATTTTGCACCACTCCAGCTCTTTATTTACATTTCATTGATACATATAACTTGTTGCGTTTACTTATTAATAATCCACTATACTTATATTAATTTTTTTTTTACTTAATTCTTTACAGATATCAAGTTAACTCTTCGTTAAAGTCATTAAAATATTAATTTCCTCTTGCAATTAACACAGTTCTTTAAAGGCTTGGTTTACACGCTGAGAACAAATTTTCCGTTCACTACTACGTAGTCTTCATCTTTTCACTGATTCGTATCGTTTCTTGCATTTATTTATTAATCTTCTTATTCGGTTGTTTAATTAAAAAAATGTCCCATTTAATATATTATATTATCTTTTCACCCTCTGTTCTTCACTCTTTCTATTAATATAAATTTTTATGAACATGATTTAAAGATAAAACGAATCTTTTTTATTTTTAGTTGTTATTTTTTATTAACAATAAATAGTTCAATTTTATTGATTATAATATTTTAATTTGGAGTATAAATTTATTTTTCCATCAAAAAAAAAAAGTTATTTCCATCGATTTTGTCATTTATTTTTTTTGTAAACAATATTATATATAGAAAACTATATGTTAAAAATATGTAACCATGACCCTGAGTATTTTATTTTAATGATAAAGGGGGGAAAAATCTGTTTCATGTTGTTTTTGTTAAAAAAAACAAAAATTATATATTTCTCTGAAGCATTGAGTGCGTTTTCTTTGAAACAATTATGGAAAAGTCAGTTTATGTTTAAAAGTGTGTTATATGAATCTTCAGAGGTTCATTTAAAATGTAAGAGGGGGAGAAAGTTTTTCTCTTATTGCGTAGTTTTGGTCTTTCCTGAATGTAATGTAGTGGCATATGGCCTGCACGTGTTTATAATAATTTATTTCCTTCAGGAATAAAGAGTTTTTCATTTGAAAACGTTTAAATGGTGTTAAGTATAATGCGATGTTTGCTAACGATATATTACATTTTCTTAGCGACGTCAACACTCGATTATTTGACTATTATTTACTAGGTTATCGGACAAATGTTATCATTATGGCGTCGTCTTTCTCAAGGCTTCGATCTTGCGTTCACACCTAGGAGCTTGCACACGTAGAGTTTGTTCACCAAGTGTCTCTTTTATAGTCTTTATTCTTTTATGTATGTTCATTCAAGTGAGTCATCGTCGCGACAAGAACAAGTAGGAAGAGCTAGCATAGATAACTAAAAGTAAATTAGAAAGATAAAAAGCAGAGACAACGTGGAAATGACAGTTGAGGAGTATTTTCTATCTTGACATATGCAGTCTCATTTATATATCTTGGCTTTCTCATTCATTTCTATTCATCTTCCCAAGGACTTAGATCACACATAAGCGTTGCCAACTTTATTATACCATGGTCTGCATTAACTTACAGCCACTGAAAGGACATTAATTTGCTACATAAAAAGTCACAATAGAGGCGTGGTTATTTTTCTTGAATTTAACATTTCACTCAATAAACACTTTGTTATTGTACTAAAATATTACAATCAAGTCTTTATTATTATTTCTCATTATACTGTTTGTTTAAATTCTATGAATTCATGCCTATATAATTTAATGCAGACTTTCTTTATAATTTATTTAATTTATTTCCTAGAGATTTCTGGCCGGAAATTTATGTTAAATTAATGCTTTAATGAAATTTATGGAAAAAAAATATTGAGATATAGAGGCTATTTATATTAATAATGCTAACATACAGATGCGTGATTAAAATCACTCGAACACTTTTGAAGTCTCTCGCAATAAGTTAACCACTTATTCCAAAACCTCTTGTAAAAAATGATATTGAGCAACTCTCAATATCTGCTCTTTCAGATGAAATTTATATTTTTATACATATATTTAGCAATCATTTTCGCTTAATTATTTGCTTTGATTGCAACTGAATCGTTTCCTTTTTACTAATATTAGATTTATTAACATTTTTTTCAAAGTTTATTCCTTACTTTGTTTTTTCTACTATTTGTTACTCGTGTTTAATATTTAGATATATGTATCAACACATCGTATTTTAAATCTCCCTATTTTCCCTGATAACAGAAAATTTCCCTAAGTGTTGATCATTTGAATTTCAAGATATGAAAAGTATGACAGATTATTTTTTAAGTGAAAATAGAAAACTATTAATGAATTGTAAGTTAGTTTATCTAGGTTTTCAAACTAGTAAACAAATGAAGGCTTTCTAGATATTTTGTTGTTCATTCAAAGTAATATTCTATTGAAAACAATTGCAATGTTGAAGAAAAAATAAATGTATTCATTTTCTATTAATATATTTGGAGTCAATATTGGTTTTGTTTTAGAAATGATTGCTGCTCCAAAATAAAATGATCGATGTACTAACATTAAACATGTTTAGTTTGAGTACTCGGTAATTAACTTTGAATAAAAATTCACATTAAAAAAAATTCCAACTCAAGTTAGCTATTAACTTATAAGTATCTAATAAACAAACCGTAGCAACTTGCAAAAAATATACGTTTATGAGTACCGCCTATTTTTGTTACTGCTTTCATAAAAATAATAAGCATTTTTATAAAAATAAAACTAAGTTGGCATTTTTAGCTTTCATTTCTCTCGACATTTTTTAATCATTTTTTTCCAATTAACTTGAAATTTAATTTAACAAAAAAATATTACTACGGATTTCTATTGTTTTCCAGTGTAATTTTTTAATCAAGATTCAAATTAAAATTTCAATTCAAATTCTGTGAAGCTGAAATTATTCTTTGTTATGAATATTAATTTTATTCACTCCAAAAACACGGTAATGCTGGAAAGAATATTTTATTTATGAGAAATTAATTTATTTATCATTATACAATTAAATTCATGGATACTGACTTTACTCTCAGGCATATTAATGAATAAACTTGATTTCAAGCATTATTTTAGATGATAAAATTCCCATTAATTAACATCACTTGGAAATTCTTTTGTATTTTTCTATAAATTCCGGGACTAAAGATTTAAAAATTCAAGATTTTATCTGTGTATTACTTTTCATCAGTTAAAAAAAATTTTCTTAAAACTGCAATTATTCATTCCACAAAATAACGAAAAAAAATGACGAGTGCATTTTAAAGATAATACTTTCGGTGATTTCAAAGCCTCTCTAAAAACATTTTTTCGATGATTTATTCATTACGTATGAGCAAAGTGAGCGTATGAGGAAAGGTTTGATAATAACTCGGTAAGAAGAATCGTGCATCGGCGATTAAAAAAGACATTAAAGCGGAAAATACATGCTCCACGATAATATTAATCAGGGTGTATACAGAAAGTAACTGGTTTAGTGATATAATGTAAATTGAAAGTAACTAAAATAAGTAGATAAAATAGTTTATTGATTACGCATAGCTAATTTTGACCTTCTATTTTTCATTTTGATAAGTAAACATCTATTACATAGACTTCGATGTCCAAAACATAAAAGTGATA
The DNA here is from genome assembly GCA_028641665.1 of Chelonus formosanus. NCBI lineage: Eukaryota > Metazoa > Arthropoda > Insecta > Hymenoptera > Braconidae > Chelonus > Chelonus formosanus. The sequence goes on along the minus strand of CM054003.1, from coordinate 16,646,347 downwards.
ATGAAATTTCAATACTGGTTAGCATTTTTTCAAAATATTATGTTATCTAGGAAAGAAACAATTTTTGCTAATAATATAGAATAAAAGTGACTTAAGGTAGTTATCCTGCGAGAGCGACTACTTGAAATTTTTTTCAAACCGCATTATTTTTATACAGTAACAAAAAATAAATATTTTTTTCCTCTGAAAAAAAAAAAAAAAAGATTTGATGTCTAGAAATAAAGATATTTGCAATTAAAGATTACGATTGTATCATACAGTCTAATGGTAAAAGGTAACCCATGATAGTTTTTCAATAAATATTCCAAAACAGAATTTAAGATTGCGTTTAAAAAAAATCAGAAAATCAATGAATATGTAATGAATGCTTCAGTAAAATTTCATACAATTCTGACATTCAGTTATTGAACAAAAAATTATCTAAAATGCATATTCCAATACCAAATGTAAGAATAGTAATGTGGTGGTACATACATATAAGTAATGTCGATGTATTGGTACAGGTCCGTACAAAGAATTGTTTCAAATTGTAGAAAAAAAATAATTATTAATACTTTACAGATATCATTAAATATTACTTGTATCGTATTATAAATAATTTCTGAATATACTTACACGGAAGTTTTGATATTTATTGGATATTTTTTTTCATATATCACTAATTCTTCTTGGCTGGGGCACAATGAATTTTGATACGAGCTGTCGGGGGATAACTACCTTAAGAAAACCTTTGAAGACATTTTAGCATTATTCTGGCAGCATGAAAGGGATCCACTTCCCTTTATAGTTTTTTTCCTATCTGGAAATGACTCGATGAAAGCCCTTCACTTATGGCGCAACAGTTGGCACAAAAAAATCTAAATGCCAGTGGAGGAAGTCAATCTTTAGACTTGCTGCACCTCATTTTTCATATGATAATGACATGTTCTCCATTAATTTAACATGATTATTAACACTTCTTTATAAATTGTAATATTCTTCTTAACATAGTAAAATAATTTAAAGTCAATCAAAAAATTATCGACTTTATTTACTACAATGTGATAATTTTTTGCTAGACATACTATTTCATAAATTAGCACAGACTTTCTTATTTTGGAGTATCAACAATGGAGAAAAAATTCCAGAGTAATACTTTTTATGTGTGATAATTATTTTGTAGAATTTTTTAAATTTATACTAGTAATAAATAATACTTTGGTAGAAGTTATTTTAAATAAAATAAGCAATAATTCAAAGTTACTTTTCACTAACATTGACTTTTATTTCTCTTGCAGAGGCATATGAAAATGCAGCTAAATTCAAGGTGACGTAGAGGCAATGGATACTGTGAAGAACGTCAAAAGCCGGCAAGTCAATGTATCGATAGACGATGAAATCTCATGTCAGGATCAGGAGGACAACAGCAGGCTCGATCGATCCGACCGATCGGCAGTCGCTGAAAGTGAGCATGATCATCATCCCGGCAAGCTGATAAGCTCGGATTTCTCCGTGACATCACGGAAGATGGATCCTTACAAAGAACTTGAGCTTTACCTCGCCAAAGTCATAGTGAGTTGGGAATAAAGAATTTTTTATAACTGTTATTGGCGACAGTTGTTGAGTTGTTGAGTTGGACTTGGTGTAATAGAGAATAGAAATAATACTGAGGAGTATATTAGTCTGACTGCATCATCACTAGTACGCATTATAATAGACTGTAGAGTGCTTCATGCAAGTGAAATAGCCATCGGCTTAAACGTTAAAATGCTTTTAAAGAACTCTGTTTTAAATTCCAATGAGATGCAGATGATCAAAGAGGTCATTATTATGATATTGACATACATATGTGTAAGCATTCGAATATTTAATTCATGGAGAATTGAAACAGTTGAAGGAAAAGTTTATTTACATGTAATGACTTTTTTTGCACTGAAACATTATAGTAATGAGTTTGGCATTTAATTAAATTATCAATTCATATAACGGTCACGTAGTTTATTTTATATGTATGTTCTTAGATATAATTTTTTTTTGATTTTTAATTATACATTATGCATGACAAACACATACACACTGGTGTTAGGGAAAAAAATGAAAACGTCATGAATAATAATTTGCTGAATGAAAGCATGTAAGCAAGTAAGTTGCACATTTCATTCATTTGTATACTAGACATTGAAGTTGATTTCTTAGAAGCCAATCCCGCTGTGATATCGTATCACAGCTGGAATTTCACGTCGATGTAATCAAGCTTGCTCTATATCGTTGATGTAACTGCGTTTTTTTTTTTAGGTAATATTTATGTTTAAAATTTCGAATCAACATGGGGATTCAGTTACCTCACAAGTTTACTCTTAATCTTTTGTATTTTCTGTGTATAAAAGATAAGCAGCTCAATGAAACTAAAGAATGTGTCCCATATCTAGGAAAATGCGATAAATGCATGTACGATGTTTCTTCTAATCTTTCGAGACTGTTGTACAATTCAGTAGGCATAGCTGGACGTCATTGTCTCCATAGTTTAGGTATAAAATGTCTCGCATGTGTAGGAAGGTAGCCAGATGGTTGAGGGTAGTAGTGGTTGGTTGCGAGATTCTTTGCAGAAGTCTTCTTTTTCTTGATGGTGATATTTTATGTAGGTATATGTACAATGTGGTTTGTCGATGGAAACACGTGCAGAGAACGGTAGAAAAAGCAGAGTAGAGGGAGAAAAATACGAGTTGTAGCACGTGTGTGTGGGTGTTGGAGTGTAGGACTGCCGCGCATCCGGTTGGGTGTGTCGGATGTTAGTTTCGTGTCTGATAGAAATGTTCGCAAAATCTACCATTTTCTGCCCACTATCAAACACACCAGTGGAATCCAGTAATAAGATGGACTTGGATGTATTTGTGTGTCTATCAGAGAAGTCTGTCAATTATCAACGGAAGTAAAGACTTTTTTACTTTAGAGTTTATTCATATTTGTCTATCAAGTGAATGCTCGTTATCTAATTCTGCCACTTATAGCATACCCTATTTTTGATAAAGAGTTGAAGCTGTAGCTGAAATCATTCTGACTGGTGACAAAATTATTATATTGAAATATTATTTCCTTCATTAACAGACAAATTTTAATGAATTCATTTATTCAATTATTGCTCAAACAAAATTTCTAAAATTATTTATAACAAACTATTTTTTATTACTTATTATTCATTAGCTTATTTTCTATTCATAATTGATTAATTTTTTATCGATTAATACGATCCTTTATATCTATAATTACCATAAACGTTGTTAAAATTCTATAAATTTTTACTCCAATAAAAAATTTATTTATAGGCAATAAATCAATGTGAAACTTTTAAAGAACATTAATTAATTTCTAACAGTGATTAGACATCGAAAGTGTGTAAAAGGTGAAAATGATATTTCATTTGTATGTTATCATCTTCAGTATCATTCATATATATTATCATGGTCAAGTAATCATAAAAAAATATTTTTCCAAAGAATGCAAGTTTGATGAGCTTTATTGACAGAATTTTATTATCGCCATTAAATAGATTTATTGTCGTATTTAATTTACAGTTAATTCCCTCGTGCAAATTATTCGCATGGGCACGACTAGTCGTATTTATTCGAATAAGCAATGTTGTTTATTTTATTCAATAACTTTGTTCAACTACCGATCATTTGTAATCATTACATTGACTCATAGTCTTGCTGCAGAATCATTGGAGCATAGTTGGAGCAAAATTTTATTTTACTCCAAAAACAGGATAATTTTATTTCAACAACAGTAACTCATCAGTTTCATTCAAATCAAAGCTTTTAATAAGAAGACGATATTTCATCAAAAGTAAAAGGAAGAATTGGAGCATAAACCTTCATTTTAAAACTAATAATTTAATTAATAGCTACAAGACGTAAGCATGTGAAATAGATTTTTCTCTTATATAATGACATAACGTAATGATATGGTATGAAGAATTGGTTAATTGATGCTTTAAATAGTAAGAAGAGTACGGTTGAATAGCGTAATGGGTACCTGTTGATCACGATTCAAGCGTTAATTCGGTAATCCACAGTTATAAAATGTAAATGTATCCGTGTGAGAGGATGAAGCAGCTGAAGAAAAGTAGAAAAAAAGCTCTGGAGGACGTCATAGATAGCGTGTGCCAAGGGCAATATGATCCTTCCGGTGAGAATCTGGTAATGTAATCTTAGTATGAATCTGTGTGGGAAGACCTTTTAGTGACCATCACTTTTTTTTGCCTGTCCTTCAATGTATTTTATGATACTAAATGAATACACACATTTGCAGTTACTCTTAATGTTTATTTTCTATAAAAACAAGAAAGTGTAAGAAAAAATTGCTAAGTAGGGCGAGAAAAAGCTGCAGTAAATTGATGTCAAACGAAATTAAGTGACATTTTTAGCCATTTAATTCTAAGTCTATAAGTAATGATGATTAGAATGTTCATAAGTAACTACATAAAAAATTGATTGGGTAAATATTTGGTGAATGGAGAGAGTTACAATATCAAGAATGTTAAACCTGAAAGCAATATCAGGTTCCAATGCTAGTAGAGAGATGGCGGTTAGGTTGACATATGAGACTAAATGTGTGTAGCTAGTAATTTCAAAGCAGCCGATCAAATAGAAACAGTTAATTAAGACCTTTCCTAGAATTATGCCGTTTTTACACCTACGTTTAGTCGTACATATGTAGATGAGATCGTTAAGTACGTACTTGAACAGTCGTTCAGCCTTTTTTAGTTGTCTAAACTCGAACACACATCAAATAAACCTTTTTAATCGTATCTTTGCATTTTTATTCTTATTCGCTAGAATACCATCAGAAACAAGATCGTATTTTTTTTTCGTATACCATTTATGCCAATGACACAAGATAACAAAATGCAACATAAATTTTGCTCTTTTTGATAAAAGTATTATTTTTGTAGTAGTTTTGGAGCAAGTTGGTTTCTCTTTATTTTTAAAGGACATCTGTGTTTATTTAATTCTATAGAAATTGTTCGATGGAAAAATATCTTTCGTCCTGAATCTACATAAGAATCTTTGTATAATAGATTCCTGGGTTGGAATCCTGTCTTACATATTGACAATAGGTTGAAACCGGGTTCAACTGTAAATGTCAAACTTTGTTACCTAGGTCTGGTTCAACGCTTGGCTAAGTGTTCCTGGCAAGGCACGAACTTAGTTTTGATCCTGAGCCAGGCTTGGTAAATAAATGAGTCAGGTATTCGTTTTACTTGGATAGTATCCCAGAGTTGGAGAGTTGGGCACATATTTAATCATGGACTGATCATTGCTGGAATTTTCATTGCTAGACTTTGTTTTGATCTCAACGAATTCTATGAAAACTTGAGTTTTTTCCAGAAAACAACACAGCCCACATTAATTTGTTTCAACTTAGCTTTCAAACAGGCATCAAGTTATTTAAATTGATAAAGTAGTTTTTTAGACTGTCTATAATGAAGAGATAAAGAAACTGGATTCTTTCGTGATAATGTTTTGAATTATGAATTAATATGATTATTTTACCAGTTGATATTTAATAAATGTGAAGCCTTTCAATAATAGAATATAACAATGAGAATGTTACTGACGTCAAGCTATTCTTGAATGATTTCAGCTCACTAAAATAAAATATGACGTTTAGAACTGACAGTTGCCTCTAACATGCAAGACCTATTTACCACAATATACGGGTAGTTTGATAAATCCTGGAACATTTCATATTTCGGAATAGACTTGATAAACTATCTACAAATAAAAGCGAACATCAAGAAAGTTTCCCAACATTAGATTCCATTCTTTCTCTTTGTATTCTAGCACGAGATGTACATTTCAAAAGGACATAATGTCCATTTCATTTAGACGTTTTAAGAAAATTGAAAGTAATTTTTTTAAAGATTACATATTCAATTGATTACTCTAGCAATAGCTGATGTGATTATCATTAAAATATTTAAACATAAACACTTTAGAATGACAATATAAAAATCTTTTGTTTAGAAAAAATATAATATTGTTGATTGATCTTCAAACAAACTCTAATCCAAGTAACTAAATTGGCAGTTGCTGTTGCTCAATTAATCAATATCAACTGTTGTTGAGTTGAAAAAAGACACTGCCTAAAACTATTGATATTGCATGTTATAAAATTTTCATTGTTCTATTTGATATTTTTAGTATTAAATTTAATCAACCATTTGTGTGTGAAATGTTTTTTTATAACAATTTTTAATCTTCAAAAACTAATTTAACTTCTTGATTTTAAAGCTTATCCTTCTGAGATGTAAAAAAAAAATTAAAATCCAAGATCTGTGTCTAATTAATTCGAAATCACTCGCTGATCTTGAAATAAATCCTCAGAATTTGATGGAATTTATTCGATCTACTCAACAGTAATATTCCCCAGCATGAGAAATAGAAATGATCTAAACAAGTCTCGAATTGGGTCAAGTTCATGTTGATTTATTGCTCGATTATTAAGTAGACTTTAATCTTCCAGATATTTATAATACAAAGTAAATAATCTCTTTAAAAGTAATAAAAATGTTCTATTCTAGTTTTATCAAACTTTTTTTTCTCAGACATTTCGAAATTTTACTCTAAAATATTTGTAAATATTTCCTTTATTGAAATATAAAGTATATTAATCTTCTTTTCACACAAAAAATTTTGTGATCACGTCAACAAAACATGAGATATCATTTATCTTGACGCGTTAATTGTCGCACGTTTTCCCCTTCATTAGAAATGTATGAATATCCTTTATTATCAATAATAAAAGGTAAAATCCTGCTATTCTGCTCTCTGTTACTTATTGGGTCCACCATATGGCTCACCATCTGTTTCGTGTCCCTGTCACCGGTTTGGTTTTCTTGCCCCTTTGATTAAACTGAAGACTCAGATCCTTTATAAAAATTCCACATTTATTTCTTGCTAGCCTTTTCTCTGAAAATATTCGTGACAGAATAATTCTTCAAAAATGTGGACATGATGATAATGATTTTCATTTTATTTTCATGTCATTCTTTCTGAAGAACACCTTGTTTTTTCATCTAAAACAATAATGATTCTACCCAGCCCACTCTAGAAGTTAATATTTCCCTGAAAAATTGAGATAGACACTTGAACTGAAGCTTAAATTAAACACTCGTCTTCAATATTGTATATGTATGTGAAGAACATGCTTTTTAGGATTTACAATGATGAGCATGAAGTGATCGTATTATATTATACATATGTATTTCTGACGTCAAGAATTTTTTTTTGCAATCGACTGGTTATTTTTCTTGAAATTTATGGGACTTGGAATAAAATAATCATTTTAAATCATACAGATAAATATATATACACTAATGTTCTTCTCTTTAGCAACTGATCCATAAAACTTTATATACTGAAGCAACCAAACAAGTCAATTTTTTGTTCAAGTCCATCTCTTGCGTATTTATTTACTGTCTGTTAACTTTGAAAATAATTTTTTATCATTAAATAAAATATTTCTGTTCATATTTCTATGATTTTTAGTTCCCTTTTGAATTTATATTTGATGAAAAAATTGATCTAAAAAATCGTTTGAGTTTTCTTTTTTTTTTTTTCAAGATACGTGTACTCCAATAGTTTGCTTTTCAGAGCTAAAAGCAAAAAGCGTGAAACTGATATCCTTTGGTTTACTGGAAATACATATCAAATCCCAATGACTTTGTAAATAGCTATATACTGTTCGAATTCCTTACCAGATACACAAGTGACCGCATTGGTGCAAAAGCGAGGCCAAGGATCACTAGTATATTTGCAATGTTGGCCTTTTCTCACTGATTTCATTTATCATCGATATTGAAGATTAGTTTAGTGATGTGTACGATTAGCACAACTTGACATTAAATGTGTAAACCTTGCTCAACTTTCAAAGAAAGTTTTATAGACACTGTAATTGTTTTGACTCTTTAAATTAAATTTCTTTCATTCATTTTTATGTACATCTCTCGTCTGTTGTTCGAAAGTGAAAACCACTTGCTAATGTATATGTCATGTAAAAAGCTAATTATTTTCTAATTCTGTCATTCAGATAGAATTGAGTGATGTATACGGTACCAGACTTTTAATGTTTTTTTTGTCATTGTTAATTTTATTGGTGTAAGTTGATGATAAAAATAATAGTGAAAGATAAACTGAGAACTATAATAATTGTCAATTTACTTTCCAATGAAATGAGTTTTATTAAAGAAATGATTGAAGTATTTCTTGCGTTGCAAAGTTAGCTAATATATCAATACTTACTATAGTAATAACTATTACAATGCAAATTAACAGAGTATAATTGTTTCTGTTTCAGGAGGAAATAGATAATATTATAGTGCCTTCACTTCCAGGTCAATCGATAGAGGCATCTGGAGAAAGTAAGTTGACGAGTAAGAAATTTGAAACAAAGTGTCCACCGGACAAATCGATTGTGACCAATCAACTGTCACCAACTAATAAGACATTGTCTGTCTATGTAAAGTCATTGAATGCTCGTTCGAAAGTTAATGTTGTTGAAACTCCAGTGATCCAATACCGAGACTTGTTGAGTGAATTTGGAATTTCCGATGATGATAGTGTTGATGAAGAATCGAAGAATTTTAGCAAAGTAGAAGCAAATAATAACTGGAATTTAAAAGATGAGATATCGCTACCTGTGAATAATGATAATATTGATAATAATAATAAACAAGGCTGTCTGAACTCAGATTATGATGAGCCCAAAGATATGATTCCAACGTGTTTAAGGTTAAATAGAAAAAGTGGTAGTGAGCCAGGTATACCAGATGGAAGAATGATAAGAAAAGAGAACCAAACAATAAGATTTAATTATGATGAAATTAATGATGGAATATGGGATGATGAAAAATGTAATAGTTCTAGTCTACCGGCAAACCTCGAGTTTGTAAAAATACAAGAGACTCCGAGGTGTTGCGAGATTGTTCAGGTAAAACCAAAGAAAATATTAGATATAAGTTTCAAGTCGTTAAGAAGAAGAGGGTCAACTAATGAGAATGAAAAGAATAGTCCAAAAATGCCACCTAAACATAGTGAATCTCGAAATCGAAAGAACACCGCAACTCCAGTGAGTTTGATTAAATGTAAATTACCAACAGGTACACTCCAGAGAGCCTTTAAAGTACCTGAAAAACATTCACAAGATCACAATAATGTTCTGATTGAAAGTGATGATAATTTAATGTTAAAATTCAAGTCACCGAATGAAAATTTTCACAAGTCTGTGCCAGTTTCTTCATCAGAAGATAAAAGTCTTCCTCCTTTCTCCAAAATTCTCCGAAAAAAACATTCTTTCGTCAATAAAAATAATGTCAATGATGCAATTCTCGTTAGGGTATCATCATTGCCAGATCAAGATCTTCTAGACATCTCCAAAGACCGACTGAATGGAAAGACTCATAATTTTAGCGACAATTTATTTTCTAAGAAAAAGAGGGCAATTTCTCCCTTTACTTTGCGATCTGATATCATTGCCAAAAGACTGTCAGAGTCAGATAAAGATATTAATCAAATAAGTCCTGTTAAACTAAACGCGGCATTTTTTCCTGTAATGAAAGACGATGAGGTTAATTCACAGAACGACAGAAACATTTCGGATATCAGTACTGAAAGCGACAGATCAGAGGATGTCAAAGTGGACTACATTGGAACATTTGATTGTTTAGATACGGACTCTCGTATATCTCCAGTAATTTCTCGCAGTTCAAATTCTCTCTGGGTCAATGATTGTGAATCATTAAGAGGTATTATTATTTTGTTTGCTTGCAATTAATTTATTTTACTCTAAGTTTTAAGTTGTGTGTAAATTACTTAGTGTCATCACATTCATTATAAATTAACAAGTCATTTAAATAGCTATTAAGATGATTACTAGTGTTCTTAGCTAAGTATGTGAAATTTTTCAATTAACTTATTTAATTAAATGACATTGTAATTTATAAAAAAATATTTGAGTTTTTAATAATTATCTAAAAATTATTCAGTTTTATATTATTTATTCATGTATGAGATATTGTATTTAGTAAATATAGAATTGATTTTAAAATTATTTCCACTCAGACACGAATAAAACCCACGCATATGTTGTATTCAGTAGACATAAAAATGACTTACATCCATAAAACTATTAGAGAGTTTAAATGCATGACAAATATGATATTAAATAAGTAATTGCTTGATGTTGAAGCTAATATCTAATAACTGCCTGGTTTAATTACGTTTTACAGAAGTATCACAGTTAGATAGTGAGTCTTTACACGACGAAGTTACGCTCGATCCAGCATCACCACACGACACCGTTGATGAAGACAACAGATCATCCTCTTCATCGCAAGATCTTGTTCAAAGCATGGATGAAATATCTTCTGGTAGTATCTCGCCGGATACAATAGACCGAGCTTCACCTTTAGAAAGTGGAATTGGTACAGCAAGTCCTCCACGAAGTACAGATCGACAATCTGCAAAACGTAAATAATTATTTACATTATTTTTAAGCATTTTGATAGACACGATTTATGGTGTGAATTGGAATTTAGTTGACTTAATCTCATCGTAATATTGAATACAGTAGAGAGTAATGTATTTATAATCTAATAAATCTTATGGATCAATTCGAAACTTTGTATGTAATAGTTTAGAGTTGTCCTTATGTCAAACAAATGATAATATCAAATCATTTTAATCATTTTATCCTACTCGACAGAGAGTCAATGATTTTTTCACATTAATTGTTGAATTTAATAACTATGGTTTAAAGAATTAATATTTAAATAATTTAAAGATGAAAAAAAATGACATTTTATAGAGCATATATGTTTGTCTAAGAGAGTATTTTGAACGAATGTTTTCTTATGAGCATTTACTCCAGACATTTTTCATGAAAAATGTGGTAGTGATATTATCTATCGAGACTGATTTATCACCTTAATTCTTTGTTATTGTTTCGGAGTTTCTTTTCAGTCTCGTAACCCAGATAAATTCGTGGAAAATTCTCAACATACAAATCAAGATTCTTTTCTATTGTTTTGTCATGATATTTTCTTTCTGTTTGATGGCTTAAATACATTTGCGGAAAATACTTGACATAATAGTATATTAATACAAATTGTTGAGTACTTTGTATTAGAGATAAATATTATTTTTATCGTTCAATAAATTTATATAATAACAAATTTAATAATTCTTCAATTAAATAATTTATTTTATTCGAAAATCTTTTTATTATTTACAGTAAAATATGAAGGAATTATTAATCCAATAAATTTTGATATAATTTCAGCATTAATAATATAATACTGATCCAATTTTTATTTTCTCAATAGGAATAATGGTAATTTATTTTATTCTTCTGACGTTAATTCAAATATCTGTTTAGATAGCCCAATTTCACCATGCTTTTTTTTATTCTGATTATTTAATAAATTTGACCCAATCGAATTAATGCTGTTTGTGTCAAAGCTCATTTCAAGTAACATAAAAAACAGTAAGCCTACACTGTTATTTAGATTATAACATTTATTCAACCTAAGTAAATTTCCAAATAATAGTATTTACTCGGACATTTTATCTAATGTTAATTAAATGTTCTGGTTTTAGCGTCAATCAGTAACAAACATCATCGCAAAGAGACGTGGGAAAAGTTACGAAAACGAAGTTTCAAATCAAACAACACACGTTCAGTAAAAGGATCAACGGATGTGTGGGTTCGGAGAGAAAGTATTCATGTCCAAACGCCTAGATGTGATAATGGAGGTTCTCAAGAAGCTGTCGATAGTAGTAGTGGAATTGATGATACATTGCCTAGAAAAAAATCACCACGACCATCACACCTTCCTTTAGGTTTGTATCTTATTTTCAACAAAACTACCGATTCATCTTGGTATAATTTATAAGCTCCTAATGAATTAGTTTGTTATCTTTTAATGTTCAGGTCTAGCGATGACAGGCAGTAGTTCCCTAAGTTCAGCAGAAATGCTTGAGTCGCAAATCCCATCGTCACCATCCACTGCCAGTCTTCAGCTCAACTATGAGCCACTTACGATGGAATTAAGTGGAAAAAGTAATAGTGCACCATTCCTTGAAAATAATAATGTGGGAAAAACCACAGAAATCAATGAGGTAGGTTAAAAAAACATCTATTCTTTTTTATCGCTTAAGGGATATGAAAAGTATTGATTTTAGTTAAAACCATACTGCTGTATAGTAGATTTTGATGAACCTTTGCATTTTAGAATGTCTAGAAACTGAAAATATAGGTCATATAAAATATCCACATGTCTAGTAGAATAACGAATTTTTATTTCATTAAAATGGTTATATAAAAAGTTCAAAATTTGACATGATGCTTACACAACATAGAGAGCTTATAATCATCCTTTCTCAATTTAATCTGACTTCCGATACTGTCAGAGATAATTACTCCATTTTTATCGAATATTTTTTTTTTTCAATAATTGAAACAAGTTTTTGTATCGCTGAATAAATCGTATTTTATATTTTAAAAATGATCACAAGTTATTGAAAATAACAAGTGATGTTTATTTTTAGTTTAATAGATGATTTAACTTTTAAATTTATATCTGTAATATTTATAATGAAATTTAATTAATAATTAATTAATTCAAATTTTAAAAATTATAATATAATTTTATTGTGGTTTTACATTTTTTATTTAAAATTTTATTCTAAATTATATCCTGATGATATGAAATTCAATTAATTTTGATGTGGTTTAATGTATTGTTTATATACAATAAACTCAATAATAATCACGTAAATTAATTGACAATAGCATTATTTTGTTTAACCAACTAGTTGCATCAGTGGATACATAATTGTAATAACTATCTATCTCGTTATCCTCGTAGTACAAATTGGTTCAGCTTAATCAGTATTAATCATTTTCACATAATTAAAATTCATTATTTTTCAACTATTTTGATAAAGCAATCATATTTCATGTCCTCTTAAGTGATTTAGAAGAAAAATTTCAAAAACTTATCTTCGAAAATATCCATGTTGTTTTGAAGAAAATCGAAATCATAGCTACAAGTTAGATAATAACAGAAATTACTATTTATCGACGTTGGCTGATGTTAATCATTAAAATGGTACTAACTGTTTCAATTCAGATTATAATAATTAATTTGCTATTTACATTCATATACACGTGCTGTTGGTTTGATCGATAGTCTCTTAGTGATCGTCAATCATGTAGGATTGAAAGGAAGTTAGAAGTCTATTAGGAAAATGGCAAAGTTTATTTAAAATAAGTAAAAATAAAACAAGAAATGTATTAATATTGGCACTAGAAAATTGCAGGTGTCTATACAATCTTTTACATCTCAACTAGGAGTAAATAAATTTTTTTCATTCTTTAGCTTCTGGTCCAAAACGTCTCTGGTTTTACTGCACTCTAATATTTTTTGTTTATTTATTTTTGCAGAAAATATTATGTCATTATTTCTAAAATTATATACAGAATTTTTATTTTCTCTTGAAGAGAATATTTTTAAAATACATCTGTAATCTTGAAAATAATCAGATCTTTAAATGATATCGTACTGGAAATCAAAAAATAAATCATTTATTTGACTACTCTTAGACGTTTTGTGAATTTTGAACAGGATGCCCATGTGATTGATCATAATAAATTATGACGCATAAACTTATTTTTTATTTCTAATCTTAACTTTATTGCGTTTTCCTACATCTATTTTGTTTGAAAAAAAAAAAGTAGATAAAGTTGGAAAAAAGTTTGTTTAATTTTCCATGAAATTTAAATCTGAATTTGATTAAACTTTCACAGAAAATCTTTAATTAAAATACTTTATATATATAAATTCATCAGAAAATTTAATATATTATTTAAATTCTCAAATAAAAATCCACATCCAAATGGCATGAAGCTATAAAAAGGATGATAATTAATGAAATTTTATCCAGAAATGTAAGCTTATTTTTTATTTAAATGCAATAAAGATATTTTAAGAACAGACAGACTGATTTCAGTCACTAAACGGTCAATCGATACGTCTGTAAGTAAGTTAGGGTAAATAAAACATCTCAAACAAAACCTGTTGAACTGTTCTTAAATAATCTAAAAACGTACGTAAGGTGAAGTAAAAATATTTAAAGCACGAAAATGCTAAATTTGGTTTCTGAGGGTCGAAAGATTTATAGTTTTTTCCTTTATTATGACATATGTAAAACAAATCGGCTTTGCCACTTGATTTTTTTTATTCTCTTCAGAGTTAATTCAGACCAGGACCTTGAATAAATTTCGGCATCCACTCACAAGACATTTAACGGGTTGTCAATACAAGGACACCATACGACGTGCCAATACATTACCTAACTTCCCTTTGAATGCACGATAGGATGTTTGGGGCGGTTCGTATAAAACAGTAGAGAGAAACATGTATGCTTGTACATAGTAAATGATCAAAGGAAATCGTTCAGTGAGCCGTGTCCCACATTAATCGGTTGGCATCCTTCAACCCTCTAAATAAACCGTTCTCTTACCACGTATATAATATAACGACTTAACTATTAAACCAAGCCTATCAAATAAACGTATTTCAAACCTATACTTTCAACAATAATTAATACTATTAACAGAGAAGGAATATTTATGCTACATTAACTCTGATTAATTTGCTACATGTTGAACAAGACAATTCTGTAATATCAAATGTAATCATTTATTGTAAATTTTCATCATTTCACACAAAGAATAATAAGATTAAAAAGATAAATAAAAAGAATCGATTCAGGTTAATTATAAAAATTATAGAAATACATATCAGGTCACTCAAGCTTTAGTACGACACGTGGATACAATCAAAAGAGTATGTTTTATTTTTAAAGTAATCGATCCATTGGTTGTAATATTGGGATAAAGTGTTTTTATATTTGTTTTACTTCTCAATAAAATATTGTACGTTGATTCAATAAAAAAGAGAAATACCAAAAAAGAAGTACAAACTGAGTATGATATTTAATTGAGCTTTCTTTTTGCAGAGTGTCCAGTTGCCAGGTTCTCAATCTAACAATCAACTTTCTGGTAAGTGTACATTTTTATTTTGGTTCTTTTGAATATTTCATTTAATTACTGAAATAATGTTGAAGTTGTTTCATGTTTTTTGTTGATGAAAGTAAAAATGAACCAAGTGTATGTAGAATTATTGACGCTACTTGTTTCTAGAGGGATATTTTGCATCAAAAAGCGTGTCAAATGAGGTCAAGGGTGAATGGTTGTTTTTATGAAAGAATCTTTTAAGTTAATTATAAGTTTGAAGTTGAATGAAATAAATAGATGAATAGACGTAGGAGCGTAGAAGTCTTCTACCCGATCAAGTCCAGGTGTTTGATGATAAAAGCTATTCAGACGCCTGCGCCTGGATTTTCCATGCGCTTCGGTATTTAACGAGGAGGCTAGAAGTCTCCGCTATCACGTACTTCATTGGGAAACCCGACCTACAGTTTAAAAGTGGCGTCCATACAGAGCGTTCACTGAATTAACTTACTAAGACCTACGTCTAATTTATCAAACAATGCAAAAGAACTTTGTAACATTACCTTACATCATTCAAAGTCATTTCTATCAATAGTTTCTCTCCATATGAATTATGTGAGAGTTGGTTTGTTTTCACTGATGATTTGCAAGAAGTGATGTGATATTTCTTTTGTAGACTTTACGTCTATTTCAATAAATCATTGTGACTATTTGTAATTCATACATAATATTACTTTACAAGCATTTTGTTTTCATTATTTATTACATCAACTAATACTTATATTTCAACATTCTGATAAAAAAAAAATCACTTTATTAACTTCAACTATTCACTTTTCCTCTTCTTCCATCTCCTCAGACACTTGGTTTACGTATTTCGTTTTTTTTTTCTTTCGGTCTTTGTGATCGAACAATTAGAGCATGAAATTTCGGGAAATACAAAAAAAATGCTACATGCAGTGTTACTTAGACTGTGATATAAAAATAGTGCTATTGCCAAATAAAAATATCACAATTTTAAAAGAGTAGATATTTATATTTAAACCAGACTATAAATAAGTTGAAGTAATTACTGACGCAAAATTTGTAAAATATGTCTACGGAAGATAATACTCGGGTTTCATCTGCCATGTCAACGAATATTGAAGAAACTCTTGAGAATCCCGCCAGAAGAATGTCGCATTTTAAAGAGTACAAATTTTTCCGTAGCTTCAGTGCCAAAGTGGAAAATTGGCCGATGAGAAAAGCTGAAGCATTGTGGCGACGTATGAGAGAACGAAAGATTGCAGGTATATCTAATGATTATTCAACCATTTAGGTAGAATAGTTCAATAAGTGTTTTATCTTATCTATTAGTCAATAATTGTTATATATACTACTATTGAACGGCAATAAGTTCTGATTCATTGCTCATGATATCGCAGAAAACTATCAGATAAAAATTTCCGGGCAGTGTTGCGGTTAACATTGAGCGGCCCGTGGTGAGAAGAATTTTAATTTGTCTTTATGTTTTTTCTCTTTATTATTTTTTTCTTCATGCTTTCGAAGCAGAAACTGGCTGTGGAATAAAACCACAAACCGATGTGCTGCGAGAAACATGAGTCGAGATTTAATGAAATGAATAGGCAAGATACTTACATGCCACCGTATCACCTCACAGCAAGAGTATGAGCAACACGATCTTTTCCGCGTTTTTAAATGATTTCGATGGAACAATACATGTACATATCAAAGGAACAATAGCAGAAAAAAAATCGATGAATGTTTTTTTTTTTTTTTTTTTTAATATCATTAAAAAAAAGTGGATATACACAAACTGGGTAAAGATATTTGGTGACAATACACCAGGGTTTTTGTTTTATTGGAACTCAATAAATATGGTTATTGTATCAAACACTTTCGTACAAAGTAGAAAGTCGAGATAAAACAAATGGAAATTAAATGAGGAATTTTTAAAAATATTACCTTTGAAAGATTTTTTTGATGAGAATTAGCTATTAACTAAACTAGTTGTGTTTGATCATTTAAAATAGATTTTAAAATTTTAGATATTTTCTTTTTTAAATAAAATATTTGGATTTTATTTAATTTGTTATGTTGCACTGATTTAGTCACATGATTATTGTATTTATTGAACAGTGAATAATTATTTTCTAGTGAATATTACAGAAACTTATGAATTAAATGTTGCTAAATTTATTGATATTTGATGAAAATTAACTTTCAGTTAAAAAATATTTATTGTTCATCTTTAAAAATGATATATATATGTAATGAATAGGTTTCTTATTTATTGTAAATGATTATTATTTTTAAAGGTACATTCGAAATGAATAATTTATCAACTGTTAATTAAGATACTTTTAAGTAATTACAGAGATTTTCTTTGATTATAAATATTTATAAACCAACATTACTCTCTATTAACTTGATTCAGTGTAGAATATAAACCATTTCCTCTAAATTTCGAGAAAAAAGTGAAAGTGCAGTAATTAGAATTATTTAAAATCTTTTTTCTCCTCAATAATAATTCAGTTAAAGTATATATTATTTATTTATAAAGCTTTTTTACAGATTTTATTGTAAAATTGTGTTCAATTTTTATCATAAAACATTCGATTTTTTGTTTTTATTTACTATCAATTTAAATAATATATCATCAAAGTTACTAACTTTTTATTCATTTTTTAAAAAAAGAAAAATAATTGATAAAAAAATTTCGCATAATTTTTCTTGCATGAATATATTGAAAGAATATTGATTAACGAATGATGAATGAAAAAATATAGAGAAAAAAATGTATATCACAAGTAACCTTTAATTAGTTTTTATTATTTTTTACTTAGTATTTTTCTCTTAAACAATACATAGTAAATTTATATACTCTGCAGAAACTTAATATAGGCTGATTCAGTCTAGCTATAAGCAAAAACTACAACAGCTACCCAGCATTTTAATTATTTCTCAAACAATACAGAATATTACACTTGGTTGGTTCTATCGATCGATCATTTAATTCAGGTTGTCAATAATTGGAAAATCTACTCTTGGCATGATGGCTCAACTATTCAGCATTATTTTTAGAGTATGATAAAAAAAATTACTGAGAGTTGTAAATATATATATATATTGATAAAAAAAAGAAAATAAGAAAAAATACCGCCTCGCACATCCCAACCTACGATATTTGTTTCTTTCTACGTGTAATTACTATGTCAGGCGGTCACCGTTGAAGCAACGATAGGTTCAGCGTAACGATGTGGTATTAGTTAGTGACTTTAATCTATAATGAGCCATTTAGGTAATTTCTAATGAAGAGAATATTAATGAAACATTGATTGATATCTCACGTCCACTAAACGGTTTAATCGTCCAAGCTGATGCTAAAATTCACGTTATTTATAAAGAGAAAATTGGTTGTATAAGTATCAGAAAGGTGAAACGGAAGAGTCTTGTATACGTGGAATGGTTTACATGAAAGAACTCAGCAAGCTTTAAACGTAGGTAATAGACCTCGGTTGCGTAGCCGCGGAATGCATAGAACAACGCTTATATTGTACACTTCTATTGCATTTTATAAGTCAGCGCCTTTCCAAACTCATGTACTGTCTACAGATACAATATTTCCTACATGAAGTTTATACGAAAATAACGATCGTTTTTATTAGGCAATTCAGTTTAGTCATTTATAACAAATTTTTTCTCTTCTAGAGGAATTATTTTATTGTCATTTGTTTTTTCAATTAAATTTTTAATAAAAATACGATTGTAAGTTTTAGTTTGTTTTTTTTTTCTATGGAAATGTTTTCAAAATTTATTTGAAACTGTTAACTAAAGAATCTTGAAAAATAAAAAAATTAATTAAAACTAAAAGAGAAACTTGAATGAATTTTAGAGATATCGAAAGGGTATTTGTTTGAGAATAATTTTTTTGTTATAAAATGTCAATTTGAAAGTAATTAATATTTAAAAATATCAAGAATATGATTTTAAAATCACTGTAAAACGTTTTCAATTGAAATATGAACGTAAAGTTAAACCACAAGAATTTTTATCTTTGTAATAAGTATTCAGGATTTCAGTTAAGTCATGAAAACTAAACCATTTGACCTTCAATCTTTGTTAAAAAATTTCGTAATGCTTCGAAATATTATCGATTATGAAATTGATTAGTTAGTGAGCATCAAATCTCAATATGATGAATAGAAAAAATTAATTACTTTTATAATTGAAGATGAGGTTTTTAAAGAATCATAATTGAATTAATTTTTTGTTTTAAATGTGTTAATATTGTTCTTCCTCTTATTCCCTCAAATTCATGTGTTTATTATTTTCTCATTTTTTCGAAAAAATTAATATCATTCTATTTTTATCAAGGAAATAGTATATTAAAAAAAATTGCCTCACTTTGCATGATTGTGAATTATTGTATAATCATTTTTCCTCATGAATGAGTTAATAAATTATAAACACATCAATTATTAACTTAATTAATAATAAATCAGTTATAAAAACATAACTTCTTTATTTATTAACATAAGAATTTTAAAGTTTAAAGTTATTTAGTTAAGTAAATCTTAATTCACTGAATAAAATTGATGAATAAATGAAATAACATGAGATATATGATGTCTGTAATAAATTTTCATGATTCAAAATTATTAGTAAAATATAAAATTGATAAATTAATATAAAAGTATTAACTGAAACACATTTTCAGGTTTAAACCTTTAATTATTCAACTCAATTGAACATAATTAAGACTTATTAAAAATAATTCTGCATCATTACCTAACTAAATAGCTAAAAATTCCTTCATGATTACATCCATTGAAGAAAAATGTTAAAGCTCTTGTTTCTACGCATTAAATATTATATAAACCTTTTTTTTACTAAACTTCATCTTCTTCCATGTCAAACATATTTTTTGTTTTCACTCGTTAACTTGTAAATGTTATTATAAGTCTTGACTATTAATAGTTCAACATAATCAGCAAAAAATGGAAAGTAAAAATGTATATGTTAGCTTGAAAGATCTTTAATTGATTGATACTTTCAATTTATTTATAATCATTATCCAATAACTGATATTATTATTATTAATTTTCACTATGTATAATTTAGCAATAAAAAAAAGCAAGAAATCTGCAATTAATTCTTTGATTAATTACTAAACTTTAGCTAAAGTAAAATAAAACTTTCTCATCTGAATTTAAGCATGCATTTGTCATTTGTTGAAATTATTAATTTATCCAACGTAGTAGTTATTTATTACTTTGAAGGTTGTTGATAATTACACGTACTTGATTCAAGTACATACCATCAGTGTAATTCGCGTTTATTTTGTTGTTGAGTACAAATGAAACTGTTTAATTAGAGTTCAGGGAAAATGAGAAATGAGTTTATTTTAAATTGTAATCATTTTTAAATCTCGTTTTACTCTGGTTTTTGGTATACGAAAGGGTGCGAAGAACTATATATAAAGTGAGTACTAACAAGTGTAGCGCGAAATGTGTAACGAAAATAGCTTATCTAAATGCACTTCATCATATTATTGATGCCATTTTATTAATATCTTAGGAGAGATGAAGGAAATAAGTTCTCGTCTTAAGTAAATTTATTCAAGTAAATTTAACACAACTTGATGAGATTTAAATTAAATCTATTCTGATCTAAAATTATCTTACATACAATAAATTAATATTTATTTTTAGTTAATTAACTTGGTTATTAATTAATTTTCATAATTAACATATAGACATACTCGACTATTACGTCAAGAAAATTTTATATTGATGATTACTATGAAAATTCAATTTATTTTCGAATTCAATATTAAGTACTGGAATAAATTGATTTCACGGTGAATTTTCCACGATATATTGTGGAAAGTTGAATGGTATATTGGAGATTATTTTCTATTCTTGAAAGTTACGATTCAAATGCTATAATAATTTTTAACTATTCAATACTATAGTCAGTTATTTATTCAACTTTTTTTTTCTATTTATAAATTTTTGCAAAATCAATTTGTAGTAAATGGCAAAATCATTATTATTATGGATGATAATTAGTTTGAATAACTATTTATTTCATTGCTTCATAAGATATGAACATTTTCCGTTTAGCAGGCTTGTAAATTGCAATTAAAACTAAATTATTTAGAAGTGTTTCCTTCTTGTTATTCTTCTTGTTATACGACACTTGGAAAATCTTGCACCTTGTTGACGTACAAACAATTAAATATCTATGTCAATTACACTTACTTAGATGAATTCAAATATTTTTTACTTTTTTTGTTTTTTAGATTTAAAATCTGACAGTATCTTTTTTGTTGGTGTTAACAATGTTTATTTAAATTCAACTGCTTAAATAGATAAATGAAAACGAAAGAAATAATTAATATTAAAATATTAAAGTAATTAATAAAGAATCGATAGAAATTGTAATGTTGAATATACTTTCAAAAGATGAGCATGTAAGCAATCAATGGATAAACGAGTTTACGAAAGTCTCTAAAAAAATAAACTTTTACTTTCATGAAAATGTTATTTACAGTAGTAATGTATTCTGTGAAATGTGAGGTCAGTTGGAGTATCATAATTTACTTCTAATGTATTTCTGTGACAATTTATATTAAGTTCACAAAGCTTGACTCTTTTATTCCTACCATTTTCATCTTCACTCACATTTCTTTTTAAAATGTTTGTGGTATTCTTTCTCATTTTCCTTTCTCTTTTTTTACTTCAACTGTTTTTTTTTTTAAAAAAAATTACTAGAATTATATCAGATAATTATTAACAATTTTTTGTGGTAAATAATTACTTAATAAACTTAATAGTATGTTATTATTTAACTCAACTTTATTATTAAATATTTCGATTTATTTTTTTTTATTTTTATGTAATAATGTTGCACATATCTTTCAGTAACAAAAAAAAGTACACAGTTTACTAGTTTCTTCAATTACAATACTGTTATTATATACTTACTAATAACTGAGTAAATAATCATCCAACAGTATGTGATGAAATACAATCATTTTTTTTTTATATTTAATAATATTTATTTTGCAATCCAAAAACTTTTTTTTTTTTAAATATTGAAGAATTCATGAGTAATCTCTTGAACTTTGACCATTTATTGGTCTAGTAGCTCTAATAAATAATCATGTAATCTCATGAGATTCAAACTTTACATCAGAAGTAGCTAAAACGACTGAATAAATTATCTCTGATAATTCAAAACTACTTTAAACCTAAAATGAATAAATTAATTATCATGGAGTGAATCTTTTAGCACAACTAGTACATCTCAACTCCACAATAAATTCATTTTATCATCAATTGAAATACAAAATTAACGCAATATAATTACCTCTTTGAGACAAATTAGACCAGTTAATCATTTCCATGTACATCGTAGGGTGTACGAGTTCACCAGTTTCATGGAAGATCTTTGCATGTTATAGTTGTAAATTCTGCTGTATATCAATTGAGACCATGATGTGCCAACCTCCCGCCAAGTTTCAAATTTAGAATGTAGTATTCGTGTATAGACTTCTGGGAATAAAAGACACATGTAGTAGATGAATACTGAAAAGAGAAAGAAAGAGAGTGAGAAAGAAAAAAAAAAAAACTCTCATGTCCTTTTAGAGTATATTGCGTCAGTATTAATATGTTAAGTGTCGATGACTTGTAGCTCTAAAAATATACGATTATAACATGTATCTAATTTGTTTACGTAAAAGATTATTGAGTTGAATCTAATTATATAATTAATGCAGACATTCAGTGTTATAATAATATTACATCATTTTTTAATATTTTTTAATAATATAACAATTTTTATTATTTTAGAAATCGAGGCTCAGGAGGCATGTAAATGGCTACGAGCAGCTGGCTTTCCACAATATGCACAAATGTATGAAGGTCAGTATTTTCATGTCATTATCAGGCTATTAAATTGAACTCTTAAGTCTTTAGCAAAATGATAGAACGATTTGATATTAAATCATTTATTTCTCTATAAAATTGCATAAGCAGGAGGTTGATTGAATAAAAAGGATAAAGGTCAATAAGATTGAAATATGGAAAAAAAAAACTTTTTATTTTATGTCTCATATTTTCACCAATGTATACATGAATGCTCTCATTTATTTATTATTTCTGTATTGACGTTTATTTTCAAACTGCCTGTAGGATGATATAATGATTTTTTAACTAGTACACTAGGTCAAAAACGATTCAGTTGACTTTTTCAATAGTTTTAATCTTAAAATATAAACTGCTATAATGATATTTTTCACAAACTAAATTTTATGTTGTAAAAAAGACGTTAAAAAGTTTACATAAATATTATGGAATATACATCGTTGAGAATAATAAATCAATAAGAGGAATAATTTGAAGGGAATATATACAGTTTTATGTGCTAAAAAGATGAATTTGATTACTATTTTTTTATGAAAACCGTAAATTATTGAATGTTATACCATAAATAAGCAGTAAACATTTTTTTAATTGTTATTTACAGTAATTTATTATCAAAGAAAATTTTGCACATAAAATAGCAATAAAACTTCAATCATTTTTCCACCAACTTTATTCATTTTTTATTGAAATGATTATTTATTCATGATTATATAATTTATTCAAATAGTAATATTTAGTTTTAGGTTGATGTCTCGGTTAAAAATTTAGTAAGATTCTTGTACTTTACTTAATTTTATCACAAACGAAAATTTAACTCTACAAAATTTTATAAATAGCATATTGTATGAATATTGTGTCTTCAACATAGAGAACAATTGTTTTAAAATAGAAATTACTTATCGTACGATGATTATTAATAATTTTAGTGGGTTACCTAAATAAATCAGTCATGATGTTCTTTGTTAAATGTTAGATGTTGTTTTATAATCATCCAGAGTGAAATCAGTGATGATTTTATCATTTACATTTGTTCTAATCAATTAATCAAACAATGGTTGTCAAGAGATTTTCTTTTTATGTTACCTAATCATAGCTTTTTTTAAATTTCATATAAATCAGGAAATAATATTAAAAATTTATTTGCAAGAAAACTTGATATTCGATGAATTAAAAAAGCACTTTATAGCTTCAACTTTCTAGTTTAAATATCTCGTTTTTTTTTCATTACTTTCGTTTGATGTGAAAAGTAGAAAGAAAATGAAAAGATAATTCATAAGTTCATTTCGTTTTTGAAATCAACAACATTCTCTCACGATAATAATATTCTGCTTTGAAAAACTAAAAGTGTATTAACTGGTGCTATTTTAGAGGTCAATGTTTTCATATTTTATGTCTATTTCCTTGATCTGCTGAATTTATATTAATTCAGCACAATTTAATATACAATTTGCAAAAATTTTATAATATATTAACTTAATGTAAAACATCAAAGCATTTTTAAACTCCAAAACAGGTAATTGACTTATTTATTCAACTATCACTTCATATTATTAATGATCATTAAGTTTGGTTCATGAATGAACTCTAATAATAGCAGTTGTAATTAATTCAATTTCTATATCACCTATCAACATAATTCAACAATTTTCATTACTTCTGAAGTAAATACTGAAATATTACATATGTGTGAATTAGTCATCAATAATTCTATTTTCGTTATACTTGCGTGAAATTAATTAATTGCTACCTGTTTTAGACTGTGTTCAAGTGTCGTATTCTAATCCGCATAGAAAGACAACAAATCATCTGTGCAAAATGTCATATTTAGCTCTTCAAGTTAACATTGTACTTTTGATTGAATTAAACATTAAAAATAGTTCAATGTCCATTGACATTATTCGTAGCAGATTCAATATTAAAAAGGTTATTAAAAATAAGTTTGCCTTCAATGAGTAATAAAACTCGGAGATTCATCAGTAATGATCTCTGTCAATGTGTAAATAAAAATAATCCAATTTCAAGATGCCAATGTGAAGCATCCGTAATCTATAAAGACATTGAGAAAGCTACAAGGTGTTAAAAAAATAGCTTGTCCGGGTAATCAGGTCAATGACGATCCAACTTTTGCATTGTCGTTATGTATTTTTATTCCAAACTCTTGTTATCTTTCATCACCTTGTTCCAATTTTAACTTGATATTCACGTGTTACTTTATATTAATAAATCCTAAATATTTGGTCAATTTGAATTCGTCAGATACGTCGTTGATGGTGATGTCGACGGTTGCATTCAGTCTCTAACGTACGCACAGCGGTTAGACTTAACTAAATGCAGTACAGGACATACAACCGTCACTGTCGCTATTAATCTTTTTAATTCTACCTCTTTATCACACACTTGTTTCATGTGGCATCTTCTATTTCACTCTGACCACTTGCCCCTCCACATGTGTGAGACAACTTCCTACCATACCAGTCTACCCCTTCTTCGTGTGTTCTTCAAAGCCGCCCCCACTTTTTGACGATAAGACCTCCTGTTTGGTTACATACAGTGTTCGTATTGTGGACTGTTAGTTGAAGGCGAACTGCTCTTGAATTAACATGCATAACTTTTCGCATTAGTCACGTGCTATTCGTCATTGATCATACCATCTATCAAACAGTTTCAATCAATTTGAAAAATGGATTGAAAATTTTTGGAAAAATGTCATAAAATCAAATTAATAATACATCTAGTTGATTATCATCAATTGATCATTAGTTTATTATTATTTGTGATAATATTCAACTTCAAAGACTTACTTGTGCATTATAAAATACTCCGAATTGTGCGTGAGAAAATGAGTGAATGAATAAGAAAGAGAGACTTGACTAGCGTGTCAAGGACCTCGCTATAAGTTTACTTGCAATGCAACAAGTCGACGGGCATTCTACTTACTTGTTTTTTATCATCATGATATAAAAAAATAATTCTCAGTTAGCATTTCTTCGTAATTAATAAAATATTTCTACTATTCTGTGCTGATGCTTGACTTCTAAGCTGGTTGATAATTAACGGTGTGTAATCCAGTACAGCTAACAGAATGTCAGTTGATCGTATACTATACAAACATGCAGTGTAACTGTGTGCTCTGATAGGAATCACTGAGAATTTTTAGATACTGGAACAGTCTTCAGCAAACTGGTAACAGTAAGCCTTTCAAGTTTCGCGAAGAATCGTCTTCAGAAGAACGAAAAAAGTCAAGTAAGATTGATATGAATGTGCAGAGACTATAGACGAAAAACATGAAAGGCAAGTGTTGAGAATTCCAGCTCAATTCCCTTTAATTTTTATTCTATTTTGTGACCTATATAAATAAGTTATAAATCAACAGACTGTACTGTTCAAATTTTTGCTTTACTTTATTTTCAACATCTCAAATTTATAACAGAGACTAGGTATAAAAAATACTTCAATAAAAAATTCATATTCATTTAATATTCAAAACATTTTCTAGCAAATGAAAACTCTTTGATTTTCATTTGCTATGCAACCTATTATAAAAGAAGAAAATTCTTTATTATGTTAAATTCATATTGTTTTTTTTTTTTTTTTTCAAAAGAAAAATTACTTTGATCACAAGATGCTAGGGGGTTTCTTTCAGCTACAAGCAAGATTTTATAAGAAACTCTTAATAAACTATTAGAGTTTAGTTAAAGTATTGTTCTCTTTTTATGATAAATAATTATTCTCTCTGACATAGAGTTGATGAGGATGAGGGAATCCCATGACGAAAATACCTTTGAGTAATTCTAAACTGAATGAACAGTTATGATATGACACGTGAATAGCCTTTCTTCCATGATTAAATTGATGATATACGATTAAAGTTATACAATATTACACGTAATGTATATCAGTATCCAAAAGATTAAATCATAATTAATACCATGATAATGTGATTATCTCTTAACGTAATTTCTTCAACAGCAAGCAAGCAATTTGATTAGGCTAATAATAAAATGAAGTAAAAGTATTTAGGTCGAAAAATGATGTAAAAATTAACCAATAATTATGATATAACTTGGCATAATATTATAATAAATAGTAAACATTTAGCTTTTATCATCACAATATTAAGTAATTGATGGCTTTGATATGTTACAGATTATCAATTCCCAATCGATGTGTCCGGTGTAGCAAAGGATCATCCTTTCTTAGAGCCTGACTCGCTTCAGAGTTTGTATCGGAGACTTGATGCGCTTAACCGTTGCGCAAATATGAAACTCGATACGAATCACACCCACCATCATCACAACACGAGCCACAGCAAAAGCGTGAGTACCTACAAGCATTATAATTCCAAGGAAACCCGCCTACATCTTTTTCATTTGTCAATCTGTGGTCCTTGTATGCTTATTCCCATATATGTTATTCGATAGGACAAGAGATTTTAATCTTCATCATCGACATCGATCATGAACGAACGTAATTCAATTGATACTATATCGATTCTAAAAAAAATCACATTCAATTGAATTCGACAAGTCATTATAGAATCAAGTATCTTCGACACGCTTTCACACACTCTAGAGATCCAAGAATCTGCAATGAATTATTTGATAGATCATTATGCCATATCTTTGAAAACTTTCTACATCTATAAATGGTTCTGATGAGTGTCCAAACTTGAAGCTGTATGTGACTCGCAAGTGTAAGCGTTAATTCTGCAGTCATGTGATGAATCTTTATATCAAGTAGCCTTTCACTCTACACCAACATTTCGTTTGATATTTTATTTTTTACCACAATTCCATTTCGATTAGTTGACTCTTTTAAATCAATCCATCGATGGAAGTTTTTTAAACCAATTCTCTTTGTTATTCTTCCTATTGCTTTGAAGTTATTGTTGTATTGCGGTCAGCTTTTATAACGTACATACATATCAACCAGACACTGTAATTACAAACATACGTTCATATACACAGCTTCCAATCAGCGGCTTTTGTGTATATATAAAAGTAGAAAACTGGTATTCCTGTATATCTGCTACCCAACTGCTACCGTTTCTGTCGTGAGTCTACATTATATACTAAGAGAGCAACAGACTGCGCGGCACGGTTTCGAGCACCTGCGTATACTTGTATACCGATCACCTTCAGTGATTTTATATACTGCAGTGAGTGCAAGTTCTATACGAGTTTAACTGGTACAAACAGGTACGAGAATAAGAATTACTAAATACGGTAATATGCTACTTGTCCACGTTGAAAAATGACAAGTTATGATTGAAAAAAAAAAAAAATTTTCAAAATTTACCAAGTTGTGATAACAATCTAGATGTTGATCACACTTCCAAATCTTTTCTTTACGTTAATCATATTTGTTTATTTACAACTAAACTCACTAGGCAGTTCTTCAAAGATATAAATCAGTTGGTTAATCTTAAACAATTCTTTTCACAAGGACTTATTGCGTACAGTTGTACTTAAAAATCTCTTGAAAGATGTAGAGATATAATGCCACAATATGTTTGTTTGAAAGAATTCCCGTAGTGTTGATACTTATCGCGTGTTATTATGGCATTTAAAAAATTGTTCATTTAGCGGTGATAATGAGATTATGATTAGATTAGAAAAGGTATCATTAAAAGACAAGATACATCACTCAAATCCAACATCGAACCAGCTGAAGATCGAATGTAATTCGAAGTGCATAAAAAAGCCGACGATACTTTCTCATCGTTAGTGCTGAAATAAAGTCACGTAACCACCTTTATCGTTGCTGTTGAGCGATCATGATAATTACCATCTTAACAACTTTGCAGTTAAAATCAACCCTGATGTGATCTGCATTTAACTTTTTCCAGCGTGAATCGGCAGTATTAAATGAATAACATTAAAAGTAATAAGTATAACGAGTGTTGGAAACCTACTTATTTCGACAATTATGGCCAAATACTTTCGATTGCATTGATGCACAATTATTTCAAACTTATTGTACATTTTCTTATCTAATTATCATATGCTAATCGAATCAACTTTTAATTGTATTACATGCGGAAGTTGACTTTTTTAGCTGTTTTTATTTAAGATTGAAAAATTCAGTTGAATTAATATTTTAAAATAGAGACGAATAAAATTAACATACTTTCAGGAGGCAGTTTATCTTGGAACAGTTAAAATAGTGGAATCTGCTAATCGATTATCTTGTTTCATATCTCCACGAATTTTAAATTGAGTTCAAGAAAAAGTTGGTAAAAATACGTATTTTTGGAATAGCTAGCCTAGATTCAACATTTTGGAGCAGCTAGAATTTTAAGTAAAAAGAATTCTTGGGAATAATATGCCAAGGATGAATTACTTGATTTTATTTGAATTTTGTTATTTTAATACTTTTTAAAATAATTGAAAATAGATTGTTTTATTATTAAACAAGTGAGATAATATTGAATTCAATTATTTAACAATGCATTAAAAACAAATTTTGAAGGAGATTCTTTAGTGAGAAATAAATTATAGTCTGATTATTAATTAAAGTGGAAAAAATTCATTTCCTCATGAAATGAAATAAAAACAAATTTATTTTTCAATTAAATTAAAAATACATTCAGTATTTATCTTTTTTAAATGTAAATTATATTTTTTTCATACCAATGAATTGTGAATAATCTAACAAAGAAAATAGTAAAAATAAAAAGAAGACTTGACCCTAGGAAACGTTATATTTATTGTTAATAAAAATCTAATCCACCTTAATGACATTTTTTTTTTATTGATAAAAGAATTCTTCCAAAGTAAAGTCAATATCATTTTTCTGATCGTACGGTATATAAGCATCATTTTTATTTACAAGGAGACAAAGATACTTTTTAAAAATCATCTAGCATAATTCTCAAGTTTTAATATCTTGACTTGATTCATCACTATATAGGACAAAAAACTGTCCCTCAAAGTTTGTCTAACGTTCTCAAGAAATAACAGTTCTTTTCGTAAAGCGATTACAAAGTTGGATGAACTTATTAAAAAGATATTTATAAAAATAATATTCCCCTGAGAAAAAAAATTTTAATATTATTTAAAACTATTCATCTACTTCTATCTTGTAACAATTTATTTATCTCAACAAAGAAACCAATCCTAACAAAAAAGACGAAATAATTCTTAAGTAGATCAAGGTTTCATTTAAAAAAATATACATTTCATCATTAATTTTAAATAAAAAAAATTAATAGAATTAAATTGGACAAATGTATCTATCATTTTACATCTTTTAAATTCGTTAGACTTTTAAAAACTCATATTTCATTTTCAGATACGTTAATTGTACAACTGTTCTCTTTTTTCTGTTAACTACATCCCATTATTTGAATTATCTGGCTAATTGTAAATACAATAAAAAATTTCGACTCCAGTAACGTATATTTGAATAATTCAATAACTAGAGGTATTATATGCTCTTTTGAAATATCTTTTTGCTTTCATACTTGGTCGATAATTGAATTATTACGCTTTTGATTTCTTTTCGATTACAATTCTGATTGAAAAAAAAAAAAAATTCAATCATGTCATATTTTACCAATACACTAATTATTATTGAAACGTATAATGAATAAATTATCCCAGTATCTTCACTGACGTCATTATTTGTTCAAATTTAAAAATCTCTTTGACCAAAGAAGTACGTCAGGTGGGAAGATAAATTTTTTTGAGATAAAAATTGTCTATATTGATCAGCAATTTATACACAAAGGATTCGAAAACATGTTTTTGAAATACAGCATAATATTAGATTATTTAAAATCAATATTATTGATTATTAGGAGGTTTATTTTATAAACTGAAAATAAAAAGCTTAAAATTACCAGATAAAGGTCGGGTCACAGCTTATAACTTCCTGTCTTCAGTGTTCTCGAATTTATGGATCACTGAAACAATACAATCGATTAAAATGATAATTTTATTTCATTTTTTAATTGAGATCTTCTTTGTGAATAAAATAAATGAATATAAAAATATCACGAAAATGTCCTGTTTTAGTTTCAGGTATATATAAACCATGATAACATTTTGCTTTTCAAAATTTCAGTAAAAATATAAAATAAAATCACGGTATACCTAAAACAGTTATAGTATAACCATATAGGTTTTATAGCGTGTTATTATGATCAAACTAAACTACCGATAAAATGTTAATTTTAAACACTCAGTTGACATAAGTTATCGGTGTAATATCTTCTAAATTACTGGTGTAATAAAATCAGAACTTTGCTTATTTTATCGAGACATTTGCTTTTATCATGTAACTATAAAAGTAAAGTGTCAATTGTTAATTTGTAATCAAGTGCGTTCATATATAAAATATCAGGAAACTTAAGAGGAATGTAGGAAATGACCTTATTCACTTTGAAAAACTTATTTACCTTTTTTTCCTTAGTATTTTAATTCATAACAAATTTGTTTTTAATTCTATTATCATCAATTTATTGAATACAATTATTTTTTAAATTGAACTTTAAAAATTAATTATTCTTGAAAATTTTTTTTACCTAGAAATAATAGGTAATCACTAACAGCAGTAAAATAATTTGATTTCGTTTTCAATAAATTACTTCTTTATTCAAAACAATAGTGTTGTTTATTGATCAAATGAATATATTATTGTTTATATTGTTGTATGAATACAATAATTACTGAGTGAAATTGAAAAATATTTAATTAAATTATTTTTTGAACAATTTTAATAATTATTAGAGCAATGTTTTTCTGCTCATGCAATGTAAAGATAAGTGAATTATCAAAATAGAAATGATTCTATTCAAGTTTTTTTAATGAAATAAAATTACATCATTGAGAAATAAAACTCTCATCAACCAATGAAATAATAAAAAAATAATGGAATTGCTTTTGGAATTCTCAAGTGGTATTTCATATTGAAAAATATGCCATGTATCTAAGAAAAATTTCCTCCTTATTTTATTAAAAGAGCATAATAATAACGTTGAGAATTATAAGATTCATCTAAGTTTTCCATTAATTCAATCATTAATTCTTCAATCAGAATAAGTAAAAAATGGCAACTTCCAACTAAATAAAGAATATTTGATTAATGTATTTAGCAAGTACTTTATGATGTGTGCAATGTAATGAAATTATTCCTTATCAATCAATTATTTTCTTTGATCATACTAACAATATACCTCTTTGAAATTAAATATTAATCATCGACCCACCAGGTTTAAGTATTTTAATTTCTCTGTTTCTCTAACGTTCATTAGTACAATTGATTTATAGGATTGTGTTTACAATGGGTCAGAAATCGAACCCTTTTGGAATTCCAATTACTCCATTGTTCATTCGTGTATGCTTGACCTCCAATTTCGAAATCATTTGGCTCTTAAAACCTTGGAATTTTCAGCGTTGTTTTCATTTCCATTCTCTGATGAAAAACAACTTACTATTAATTTAACAAACTGTTTTTTTTTTTTTTTTTTTTTAGATTTAACTGTTAGATAAAAAGGAAACTTTTTTATTCTTTATATGACACTTCAGGGTTTTTCAATCTCCTTGATAAGTTTTTTTTATCATGTTACAAACACTTGACTATGCAAATGATTGGTCGTACATTAACTTTTCCACTATTACGTAATTGATATTATAATATCAGCACATTCAAGTTTTCCCACATAATTATCAAGTAATATAGTGGTTAATGAGATTTTAGGGTTTTACTTAGTGCTAATGTAAATATCATAGGATCAAAATGACCCTTTCACATTAAATTAGACCAGAGGGAAACCATGGTTAATCGGTTGTTATTTCCTTAGAGTCTCTTAAGATAAAGCTCATTGATGCTATCGATTTCCTTTAAATCTGTTACATCCAATCCACTAATAAAAACGTTTATTTTTATTGGAGTAAAGTTTTACACATGATAAGATTTTATTCATTCATTGAAGATTTTTTTCCTTTGAATGAAAAATTATTTTTATCAATCACCTCCATGTAGGACTTGTTGATTATTTTTATCTACATTCCAATTAATTGTTTCTGACATTTAGTGAAGTGATGGTCTTTTTATTTATTGAATAATAAATAGACTGATGTTTAAGCTTTTAGCTGAAACTTTAATGACCTGTTTTTATGATTTAATTCAATTGAAATATTGTAAAAATAGATTGATTGTAATTAGTGAAATCTAACAATAGTTTTTCAGTTCTAAGGTTCAGATATTTGTTTTAAGATTATTTGTTATACGAAGTTTAAAAGAAAATAATTGTTTTATTGAGAATGAAAGTTTGAAACAATTTAAAATTGAGAAAAATAAGTTCTTTCATGTTGGAGAAGATGAATATTATTTTTAATTGAATACTCTTGTCATTAGTCATTTTATAATGACCGTGATATGCACATTGTTTCCTACCAATTTTGATAGAGTTGGTATGAAAATGACAGCACAATTATTAGATTATATCATATTCTTGAGAAAAGGTTGTTCAAAGTAAAATAAAATGTTTTTATTAAATTATCTCATGAGAGTTATACCGACTAAACAAATAATTATGAAATTTAGATAAAATTACATTAAAAATAAATAATTAAAAATGATGATATTTAACTTATTTATGTGTCATCATCAAAGTCATCAAAATGATAGAATGCTAACAAATTGTTATAAATTATATTCGGTATAACACCGAGTATATTACATCAGATTTTATATAGAGTTGCTTATACAGCAATGATAAAACTCTACTATTTAAAAAGAACAAAAGGCTGGATTAAGAAACACTTTATAATAAAATAGCATTTATTTTTTGCTTGTTGTTCTTTATTGATCAATATTTTCTCGTTTTTTGCTTTCATCCACTACTCAAATGCTTTGTTTTATTTATTATTATATTGTAAAAATAATATTCCAGTCTTTTTTTATATTATTTGTTAGATAAATTATTTTAAACGTATTGGTCGTTAGTTAACAATAAAATAGTTATTGTTTTTTCAATAATACAAAATTTATCCATTTTTCCTGTATCATGATCCTTTGGATAAAATTACATCAAACATAATTGAAGATTTTTTTATCAATAAATTATTATTTATACTGAAAAATTGAGAGAAAAAAGTAAAAACAATAAATTTCAAAATACAAACAAACAAAATTTAGTGGTCAAACAAACCGACATTCCTTTTTAATAATTTATATCCTTTTAACCCATTAGATACAATCCTTGAATATTATTTATTTCCCTTCGACTCACCATGCACATCACTTTAAAATCATTTATTACCCTTAGATTCACAGTATACATCACTTTAAAATTATTTATTTCCTTTAGCCACACTATAGGTACATCATTTTCCGTACACCCACTGCATGTAATGCTTTCGATTCATTTATTTCTCTTAGATCACAGTGAGTGGAGTCTTTTCATATATGATACAATACAATGATATTGATAACTATTATATTCGAGTACATATTGTCACACGTAGAGGAACAAAGGAAGAGGATGTAGTAAGTAACAAGGTATATACCGGTGAATGAACCCGCAAAAATAACTCACGTACCAGCAAAAACACGTCACGTCGTGAAGGTTACGTGCTGGAACGGAAATAAGGATAAGGGAAAGAATATATAATGTTCAAAGAGAAAAAGTACCAACTCCATAAATACATCGAGAATAATTGGCAGACACTGAATTTATCAATCGTCAATAATTGTGCTCGATTACAAAAGAGGATTTGTTACTCAAAGTTGTCGAAATCCCAACAAATGCTTTTTGATTACATCATCAATTTATCATCTGCTTGATACGGTTGACAATGAAAATTAGATCACAACTATTGGAAATTTGCTTTCCATTTTGAGAAACTATTTGTCGATTAAGTAGGTGAAAAGTATCCCGGTATATACAGAGAAACTAGGTCCATTGTCACACGAGGTCAGGTCACAGCCCCATACATTTGCTTTTCTCTTTCCCTATGTATCTCTGCTTTACTCGTGACAAAGGCGTCAAGTTTCGTAACGAACTTGAGTGGGTGAAGAAAATAAAGAAAGAAGAGAGGAGGCTTTGAAAGTAGCTATAACCCACGAGTTCACGAGTGACACGGACACGACCCTCTTATTTTTTTGCTGAATTAAGCCGACCCTTTGTAATCCCTTCCACAGTCTGTTGATCCATTATTTACTAGTTATATACATTCATTGTTACAGGGTGGAGGTGACGATTCAGATGAAGATACCCAGTGTGCTTTGAGCGAGAATTGGACCTATGAAAAAAAGACTAGAAGATGGTCTAGAATTTGTGATATCAGTCAAGCTAATGTAGAAAGGCTTCAAGCTATTGCTGCACTTAATCGTACAGATACACTGGAAGATCGTTTGGAGGCTGAAGAATCAGAAGATACAATGATTGATAGCAACATGAAGTTTGAAAATATTGCTCTAAACCAACTTTCAGATGAATTAAACACCAAGTTTCGTCGAACTGGATCAGAGCGACTTCGTGATGGAGCTAAAGCGTTACTCAGACGTGTTGAGTCATTAAAATCACGCCGAAGGAAACGGCAAAACCGTGAGGGGATCGTTATCAGTGGACCACAAGTATTGGATGCTATATCGATGCAGCAGAAGGTAAAAGATCTTAACTGCGTGGATGTTTCTCCAACTGGGCCGGCACCAGTTTCCTTTGGAAGTTTACTTCCACCATCACCCATCAATCGATCAGTATCACCATTAACTTTACCACCTTCACCTTATCACCTGGCATCCAGTAATCAGACATCAGTGAGCCCCTTTGGCGATGACTCATCGAGTTATTGTTCAGATGGTTCACAAGGTGGTGGACCCACTTTAACACCAACGAGGATCAGATTAAATAAAGCAAAAAAATTAATTCATCGTGGGCGTGATGATCAAGGTGCTTTGAGTGATTCAGAATGTCAACCATCCAGCTGGAGACATAAGTATTTATCTAAAGATGCTAATAGTAATAATACTAAAGTCTTTGAGTATGTTACTCCTCATCCTCAAGCATTAAAAGATACCGGAAAATCAGCTCCAATAAACACTCGAGGTGGAAGTCTCAATCTCGGTAAAGAATCACAGGGTTTTCGTGATAAATTAAGTCAATCAAAATATAAAGAGGACAAAGTAGCTGTACTCAAACGTGAAGATAAATTTCACAAAAGTTTCAGGTACACTCGAGATGACTCTTTTAAAGAATGCAAACAGTTGTCGAAAGAAGTGACAGTGTATCGAGAAAAATCTGGGTCACGAAGTTCGGATCTGGCTGATAGTCAAGAGAGCAGTTCCACGATGGCTAGTCGAGACTCAGATCAAGAGGATGAATCTCCAAGACACAAAAGTACTGTTGTAAGGTGGCACAGTTTTCAAAGAGGTTCTTTATATCCTGAACTAAATCCACTATGTAACAGAGCAATGGCATCTATGTCGTGCGGTCAATTGCTTGTTCTAAGGAAGCTATCGTTGTTGAAGCTTACAGCATGCATGGAACGCTATTGTCCTACACATCGTACCGGATGGAATTGGGAATTACCAAAATTTATCCGAAAAATTAAATCACCTGATTATAAAGATAAAACTGTTTTTGGTATTCCACTACTTTTATCATTGCAACGGACAGGACAAGCCTTACCTAAATGTATTCAAATAGCTTTGAGATGGCTACGAACTAATGCTTTAGATCAAGTTGGTATATTCAGGAAGAGTGGTATGCGGTCAAGGATACAAAAGCTAAAAGCAATGACGGAAACTCAAGGTGATAATATAAACTTTGATGGGCAACAAGCGTTTGATGTGGCCGATTTAGTTAAACAATATTTCCGAGAATTACCAGAAGCTTTGCTTACTAATAAACTGTCAGAAACATTTATTGCCATTTTCCAACATGTTCCTCCTGAATTACGTCCAGATGCAGTACAGTGTGTTCTGTTGTTATTACCTGATGAACATCGTGAAGCGTTAGAAACACTTTTAGACTTTTTACATCAAGTAGCAAGTAATGCACCATACAATCAGATGACGGCTTTCAATTTGGCAGTATGTTTAGCTCCAAGTCTATTCCATTTAAATCACAGCAATGCAAATGTAACTAACAGATCAAGTAGTGTATCACCTCGGAGAAGAAAAACTGTTGGCATGGTAGATCAACGAGAGTTGTCAGAAAATAAAGCTGCTTATGACTGTCTTCTGTATCTAATAAAAACGCATCGTCAATTATTCATGGTAAGATTTTGATTTTTATTGTGTCACTCAATTATTATAACAATCAAAGGAATGTGAATGGTTGATTGATTTATTGACTGTTTATTGATTGACTGTACATTGGCTTTCAGATTTCTTCAGACATGCTGACGCAGTGCCACTTTAACTACATGGAGGAGAGTGTACCAGTTGGATTGGAGGAATTAGGATCTGAAATGAAGCAAGACTGGAGTGGATATATGCATGCTTGTACGAATGCTTTGTTGAAAGAAGCACGTGAGAAGTAGGTTTTATTCTATCTGCTACATAATAAATCTTCAAACTTATTATGTTGTGAAAATTAATCAAAATGATTTGAATGATTACAGGAGTCGCGGTTGGGTAACAGTTAACAATCCTGCGGATACTAGCGTTGAAATGGCATACAAAAAAGTTGGAGATGGTCATCCACTTCGACTTTGGCGTGTTTCAACGGAAGTTGAGGCTCCGCCTCATGAATTACTTCATCGTGTACTGAAAGAGAGACACATTTGGGATCCACAGCTATTGAAATCTCGAGTGGTAAAGCAATTGGCTACAAATGCAGAAATTTTTCAATACGCTGCGGGGAATATGTGTCCATTACCTGCTCGAGATTATTGTGTTCTGAGGACTTGGCGTACGGATCTGCCCAAGGACGCTTGTGTAATTGTAGAAACATCCGTTCAACATCCGGATGCACCAGTAATGCCGGGTGGAACTCGTGGGATTGTATTGGCTTCACGTTATCTAATAGAAAAATGTGGTAGTGGAAAGTCACGTATAATGCATTTGTCCAGAGTAGATACAAAGGGACGGACTCCAGAATGGTACAATAAAAGTTATGGCCACATTGCGGCCCTTTATTTAAGTAAGATCCGCAACTCTTTCAAACACACTACCGACGGTCCCGAAAGTAAAGTCTGAGATAACGCCTCCGTACAATGCTCGTCATTGTACGGATCACAAGTCTTCGAGCAAGAATCCACTGCATCTGATTATTCATCGGGATCAAGAGATGACATGGATTTCTTAACGGTTCCCTCAGCAACAAATCAAGAGTAAATATCTCCACGACAAACATTTACATTTTAAATAACTGATAACAAACCTAAATGTATCATATTTATTTGTTATTTTTTTTATATTAATTAAAATACCAAGACCAATATAAATAAAGTTAAAAAGATCTAAAACAAATGATATTTAGCTAGAAAGCAGCAAAGAAATGATCCAATAATATTTTTTAAATCCAATCAGAATGAAGATCTGAATAAATTATTTAATCAAAAGTGAAAATATTTAAGAAAATAAGACATTATGTTAATATTTTTTGTAGCTACGTATATTCTTTATACGTATATATTTATGTAAGAATTTTTTATAATTTTTTTTGGACCAAATATCAGTTTATTTTTATTATTTTATCTACTATCTATTATAAATAAATAACGTTTATAGTATAATTAATCTAGCAAATAATTATAAAGTTCGTTTACTAAATTATACAAATTGCAGTAATTACATATCTATATGTATGTTTATCAATTTAATGTATGAATGATAAATATGTATTATTGTACAGCATTAATTATTCAAAGTACCTGGAAAAATGGGATCATTACTTATATAATCCTACAATAATGTTTATAATTTTGTGTCTATAATCATCACAGGCCATATATGCTAATATTAATATATCATAATAATGTTTATAAAAATACATTATAATATGAATAATTTACATTACTTTTAATTTACTTACAACTAGTCATCTAATTTAGTTATATACGTCCATACATTGACTGAGATGAGTATATTGATTTTAATTGATTATAAACTGTCTTTAAAAGTTGATAAAAAATTTTAAAAATATCAATGTCCATGTTGTGAATTGTACAGGTGTTGAAAAAGTATATATAAATATTATATATATATATATGGAAATCAAAGTTTGTCATAATATTAAAAAATATTGAGTCTATATTCTTGTAATCAATGTGTTATCAATTGTAAATATGTATATTACAATATATCGACAATATGTAAAAATAATTCAATTACGTTTTTGGGTGTTTGAATTTATTTCCCTTTCATTATGTTGTAGATGGCAGGTTAAGGTCAATATTCCAAATTGTCCTGTTGTTGTCTAGGCAACACACTAAACAAGTCACTTGACTCTTGAAGCATTAGTGAATGTAATTTTTGCATTTCGATTCCAATTAAAAATCAAACAAAGATGGTCCGTTTGCATATCAAAAAAGGTGATGAAAGTCAATTCCTTTATGATACATTTGTAGATTGTTCTGTTGATCAAATAATTAATGAAGTTACTATAATTTATAATGGTCGGTTAAAAGTTATGCGAATAAGTCATGGTATGTTATAATAATTACTTTATTGATACTACTTACTTTGATTAGTCAATATAATATTTTTTAATTTATTTAAAAAACAGAGATAGAACAACTTATTAAACACGGTACGCTATTACCGTCCAATATGATGGGATTAACTGATGAACAAATTGAAGAGTTAAAATTGAAAGATGAATGGGGTGAGAAATGTAGTCCAATGGGTGGATGGACTTTTAATAAAGATGTTATGGGTAAATCAATTGACTTGCATCAATTTAACCTCTTTTAATTAACCCCTAATTTGGATGTAATTCGAACGACACCATTAAGTATCACGTCTGACGATGGAATCTTTTCAATGAGCTCATTTGTATTTAAAGAGCTCGTTAAAAAGGCAAGAAATGAAAAAAAAAAAGTAGATTTTTAACTAAAATAAAACTTTAATTATTTATTAATATGATTGAAAAAAAAAACTTTAGTTTTAATTGAGATTTTGATTTTTTTTTACCAATTTAGGGGTTAAGAAGAAACTTAATGAACAAATTATTTCATGCATTTTCTAAAATTATTTTATATTAAGGACGCAGGAATGGTCGTCAACCAAATGATAAAATGCAACAGGTATTGTCGAAAGCAGTTCAAGATGCTCAGAACATGATATCTAAGGTAATACATTACAATAAAGTTGGCCAGAAATTTTTTTTATTGACCTTTTGATGATTATTCATTGAGTACTTAAATAAGCTGGGTACTGAAATGTCCAATTCTCATGAATGTATGGTTATGCATTTTTTTTTCTTTCAGTAACATTAAAAATTCCTTAGTAATTCAAAGCATAAAAAAACTCTGAAATATAACGATGTTGCTTACATGCTAGGTTTTTTTAATTATCCACTTAAACACATTTGTCGGTTTAATATAAAGAAGGTCAAGTAGAGTATCTAGCAAGTGAATTAAAAGTAATCATATTTTCTCTACAGCAGTTTTACATAAACAAAATAAAATCTTAAGAAAACTGATGTAAACTGATGTAAGTGATTAACGGCAGCTATTACTTTTGTCCCACCTATTGCATTTATTCTACTTGACTCTAGATTAATTATATTGTTGAACATTGAAATTACATATTCACAATGAATACGAGTGTAATGTATTATATTACGTATCTACTAACATGGTAAAAGTTATGCCATTCAGACTTGAAATTAATTTCAAACTATCTCATGGAAAGTTCTTGGGAAATAAACGCCCTTTTATCTTTAGCTTTATTATTTGATACAAATTTAGGTGATTGTGTTTTTAATTAATCAACTGTTAATGAACAGGGACAAAATTATAACGATACTGTGGTCTAGAAAGTTGTTTATTAAATTAAATAGAATAGATACATGAAGAAATTACTAGTATGTAGATTAACTTACACTCTTGATAATTTAAATAAAAATCTTCTTATAATTAACAGGAAATATTAAATGAACATAAGAAGGATATTGTAATGTTCATTCGAGTTACTTTAACATTAATTAATAATCTATATTCTTTCACAATGATTTTCATTATAAAAAAAAATATCAAATTAAGTCGGAATCTAGAACAAGGTCATTAACAAGGCTATTCCTTTAGTTAAAATTTTTTTCCAAAAATAAATAATGAAAATATTTGTATAATTTTTTTATTTAATTATCAAATTCTTAAACATTATACATGATGGAAAGTAGATCAGAGTGATTGATATTTTTTCTTCAAAGGTAGTCTAGATAAGAATTTTATTTTTATTATTATTATTATTAGTCTTTATGAACTGAGACAAGATGACAAGATTTCTTGATATTTTTAAAATTAATTTTGACTATGCATGGAAAGTTTAAAAAATTTCCTCATTTTTTAAAAATATATTATGGAAAAATTCATAAAAAATTCTCTAATTAATCTGAGAAAAAAACTGAATGGATTCCATTCAAGTTTTGTATTATAAAATGATTATGTGAAATAAAATTTTAAGAGGAAACAAGTCATATTCTATGATTAAAGAGCGTCTTCTTATTCATTAGATCAGAACTTCTTGAAGTTAGAAGGATAGAAAAATGTAATTCTGAATATTTCCCGAGTTTTTAGTTTAAAAAATTTAAAACTTTTATTCTTTTATGGACAGCTTTTAATTTTCATTGGTATTATAAATTTAG
The DNA here is from genome assembly GCA_028641665.1 of Chelonus formosanus. NCBI lineage: Eukaryota > Metazoa > Arthropoda > Insecta > Hymenoptera > Braconidae > Chelonus > Chelonus formosanus. Next base: position 16,604,590 of record CM054003.1, on the reverse strand, counting down.
TTTATTTTTATCAGAACATAAAAACCAAAGTTATAGGAATTTATGCATAAAAAATTTAGTAAAAGTTAAAGTAAAGAATATTTTACTTTTTTTTTAATTACATTTTTTTTATATTCCTTTCAAATAATTAATTATGTTAAACTTTTGAAATATTTTTTCAATGTAATTCATCAAAATTGAATACGTCAAAGTAAATTAATTTATAGTAATAATTTTAGTATTGAAAACAAACTTAATTAAAATTCCATTAAACAGTTGATTATTGTTTGCATATTTAGTAGATTTATTTGCTTCAATTTCCAAAACATTACCAAGATTATTAGAAATTAAAAAACTAATAATTTTATTCGATTTTCTTCAGAAACTTGTCAATCAAGAGGAATTAGTAACTTTAAAAACAGTGCAAGAAGCCATAGATTTATTACGCGGAGCAGTAATGATAGTGTATCCCATGGGATTGCCACCCCAAGAAATTATTCGTCAAGAATTTGAAAATACTGAAGACTTAAGTGGTACTCAAGCTTCGCTGGAGGTATTATCAACATAAATTTTGCGTGAAAGGAGGCAGTTAAACAATATTTCAATTATGTACAGGTAATAGATCTGCAGATGAGTCAATTATGGTTTTCGGGAAAGGAAATGTTGCGTGGTAAAAAGCTTAAAGATTACGTTGGATCAAATGAAAAGACAAAGATAGTAGTGAAGCTACAGAAACGAGGATCAGGACGTCCAGCACGCGAGCCTTTGATGTCTGAGGAAGCACGTAAACAATTGATGCTGTATGCATACCGTCGACAAGAAGATCTGAAGGTAAGTGGACGTCATATTCCTATAAGAATAATATAGCTATTGATAGACTCTTCATAATAACAAAAAGTACATTTACTCATGTATGTGTTATTCACATATATGTAATATAATACGGCATAATGACATAATGAGGAATTGCATCGATTTATTTCAAGGATAGTAGCTCAAGTTTATTGATTTCAATAACCTTATTAATTTTTTTTGTTTTTAAAATGTTAGTATTCTTTTGCTACCTTTTATCTTCGTGATAGCTTCATTGTCTGTTTGAAATGATTGGTATTGAAGCTTGTTGATGAAATCTATCATTTATATATTTGTATAGAGGTTTTATAATCAGTTTATATGCCATTAAGAATCAAGACATCTTTAAAGAGTTGGTTTTATATCATAGGCAACTCGATTTTATCCTTAAAATATTCGAAAAAAAGATTAAGACATTTTAAATTTCTTTTTCAAATTCCTCTGAACGTCAATTACTTGGAGAGTTTACAACATTCACCTACTGTCAGGATTATCATTGATGTTAATGGGTTAGTAGGATTTAAGCGAATCAAATTATGTAAGTTATTTGAATCCAATTCATACCCAGTCCTACAGCAATCTATAAATCAAAAAATTGTTGCAATTATGTTAGGCAGATCAAATTAAAACGTAATAATTTAAGAAGCATTATTTATTGATGAAATAATTTTAAACTTTAATACCAATTACATCAAACGTTACATAAAAAGCTGATGGTCAGTGCAGAAACATTCTATTCTGCAACTATGTTTTGAATTTATTTCTTAAAAATATTCTTCTCTAAAGTATTATTCATAAAATTTCTACAGACATGCATTCACTAGAGCATCTAAACATTAAAAATCAAGCATCTTTTCTATTGACTGAATACAATTCTCATTATCTATAGATGCTATAGCTATAGCTGCTCAATTCGTGAAATAGTTATTCAGCTTATATATTTCTAATGCCTATTGCAGAACATGGCTTTTTAAAATAAGCTTCGAGTTTAACAATCATAAATCAACATCATACTGGAAATTTGCTAATTCATGTTTCGGTACTAAACTCTCTTGTAAATTCTATGCCTCATTAAATACATAATTTTCTCCATATTACAAACAAAAAATGAAATGTTTTATTTAGCTCATATACATATATTTATACCATTTGATACAAAGTTAGATTCAAGTGTAATAATAGCAGTAAGTACGTGTATAATAGACATTAAAATGGATGTCATAATAAAGCAGTTATATTATAGAGTAGATTCTATGTATGCATTCCATACTTTCCAAGTCTACTTTCATCAATGATAATGATTGAACTTATTAGTACATAATATGGCTATTATATCATATATCGTTTATTCAAAAATTTTTCAATATGTGTCGAAAATTATATTGTATGAGATTTCAATATTTTATATAAATAGAGCATAACTTATGATGTAAATAGTACTTATTGAATTCGTATATTAGATTATGAATTGATGGTAGAAATATCTGAGTTCAAAATATCGTAAGCTGTATATTGCAAAAGTGTACAATTTTACATAAATACAATTATTTATTATGGACATTTTTTCTCGTTGTTTGAATGATAGACACATACATCGTTTATTTATACAAGAAAATACAATAAAAATCGCTGAAACAAATGGAAGAAGGCACATATAGGACAGTGCATTATTGAACCATATTCAAATAGTCAATAAATAACATATATTTTTTTAAGCCGCATCAGTAAAGAAATGTCGTAAAATTCCATTTAAATATTAAATATATATTCTTTTGTTAATAAATTTATTCAATTGCTCCAATTTTTTAAAAAAATATTTTTGGCTGATACTCCAGTTTATTTTTCATTATTCATATTTAATAGTATGTTTTGTTGTTATTTGTTTATGATTTTTTTTTTGGATTCCATGATTTGTTGTTAACAATAGTAATAATTAGGCCGAAAGAGTTTCAGTGATATATATTTATAGCAAATATTTGATTGTTATGATTGAATAGCAAAACAGTCAGAAAATGAATATTTAATATATTCATCAAAATATTATGGTATTTAATACACGAGTAGAAAAATTGATTGGTAAATTCATTTTGATTTGTATTGGATGAGAGTATAGTTACAGCAGTGAGCACAGTAAAAAATTATTTTATGATAAGCATTTGCTGAAACTCCTTCTGAAAAGTCAGTTTTTGTTAGCATTTAGTTTCACAATGAACATTACAATAATATAATATAATATCAGTCACTCTTGGACAAAATTCAGAATATATTTATTTTTTGTTAGAAAAATTTATTATTTTTTCAAATCTTCTGGATCAGTGTATAATTATTTAATAAAATTTTTGTTAGGAGCATTATTTCTCAATTGTCTTCAAGAATGTAGAATATCTCTTTTGAATCATTGATTACATGAATAATTATCATAAAGTGCTTAATCATTATCTTTGATACACAGTAGTAATAATTATGATACAGTAAAAATTTGAACGTGGTAGCCAAAATGTAAATTTGTAAATGTGGACCGTTGTAATAATTATAATAATGTTGCTCAATATCTTGCAAGTCTTAAAATTGCTCGATATGTACGATCGGTTAAGTCTTTAATTTTTTTTATAGACCGACAAGTACATATTCGTTCGACTTCGATTAAAATTTCAATTTATATTTCACTACATGTATCTGAAGTACATAAAGACTTTTTGTGCCTCTTGTTTTTTATATATAAAGAACATAAAATCTTTATTTCGAAATGATAACAAACGAGTGTCTACGCATCGTCCTTGAATGAAAAGAAAAATTGATCAAAGTGTTTTAAGCGTTTCCCTTTAGTACACAGATGTATATACATATATATATTGTGTAAAAGAACAGGTAATTTTCTTACCAGACTTTTTGTAATTTTTTTTCATACGCCGTCTCTCTCTCTCTCTCTCTCTCAACATTTCAGCAGTTTTTTCAAAGGCATACAACGGTTATGTAAATATTAAAATTACATTATGTTGGCCCCTAAGAGTGGAGTAATGAGTATGATGTTAACGTGTACAATTTACGAGACTTTCTTTTTAACATTAATTATAGTAAACGTAATAAAAAAGGAAGACAATTATCGGTTTTGCAATATTGATAACGATACATAATTAATGAATTTAGAATCAGTACTTCGGGATGTTCATTTTATAATTATAAATAATAAATTATCAAAGTAAACTTAGAATGAGTCTTCAGCTTGATCAATATCAATTAGAGGCAGTTTTTCATATCTTCTTGAGTGATTAATATTTATTTTAAACTGCTAAAGTGCCATACTTCGGACTTCCGTTTCATTGAAAATACCTTGGGGCGTTGAAGAACTCCCTTCAACAAGTCCTTCGTCCTCTTCCTCACGTGTTTGTTTATCTGTGCAGTATCGGCATCGCATCTTAGCATCATCTCCAACCTTCACTGCGCGTGTAATGATAATGAGACTAGTAAGACTGACGACAAACAGTACGGATGGAACTATCGTGGCAATTAATAGGTCCGTTCGTGTTTTATTCAAGTCGAATCGTGCAACAACGAAGAACGAGTCGTTCTGAAAAATCATTTAAATTTATTACACTATGGTACTTGTATTTGATATCTTCTAATTTATAGCCAAGCAATATTCAATATTACTTTGTTAAAATAAATTAATACAAATCACTGTAAATTAATGACGATTATTAATTGATTACTAAGTGCTAACTTTATCACTAAATGAATCAATAATTAATTAAGCATTAATAATCATAAAATAGCTGCTAATTTGCAGTGATTTTTACTGCTTTATTTTAGAAGAATATTCAGCAAAAGGATCAATTGAAAGAATGTAAAAATAAGCTAATTTATGCTTGTTTTCATTACTTTATCAATAAAAATATGATAATAAGTTGATAATATCCAGTTTCTTCTATTTTGTTAGAAAAAAATGACTAATTAATTGATAGTTATCAAATGTATTCATGCAAATTCGAAATAAAGAAATATCTCCAATCTATTATTTTAACTTTTGATCTCAAGAAGTCAAGCTATAATAATGGATTCAATAATAATGATGGCAAAAAAAAAGGAAATCGTTTAAAAAAATCATAATGAGAGTATTTCCGTTTACAATAAACTTTTTCTTGTTAAAACAAGTTCCTTATGCTGGTGAAACAACAAAAAATTAATTGATTGAGTTGTTGAGAGTTACCTTGTTAAAGTAACAAGGATATCGACTTTGTGCAGTTTGATTATCACCATCTCGACCATGGGATTGAAGAAAATCTCGACATTCGCCTCGAAGAGTGTTGACACAGCCCTCAAGATTGATGTAAAGTCGCGAAGAATTGTAGATGGTTAGTGATTGCTGTGAAGGTAGATAAATGTTTGTGGGGTCAACAGGATTGATCAGACTCTTTTCATATAAGCCCAGAAATGTCGTAAAATTCACTGCAGGTTTGGGGATTATGTTTTTCTCTATAAACGTTCCGTTTACACAATCTTCAGCCCTGGAACATAATTACAATAAAATAAGTGAATAAAATGAATAAAATATGATGAATAAAATCATAAATGTTTGTATATGAATAAATAAAGGAGAATTTGAGGATTTGATTGGAAATCTTCTTCATAGAAATAACTAGAATTGTTGAAAATTTATGTTGAAAAATTTTTTCAAATCATTGAGAGTATTTAAGGTAGTTTGGCATTCACAAATTGATAATCAAAATAATAGTGATTTTTTAATATTTTTTTTTTTAATCTATCAAACAACTTTCTACATAGCATGTGCATATAATTTGTAATAATAATTTTTGAATTGAATGCAATAGTTATTAATAAGAAATAAAAGAAAAACTTTAATTTATATAAATTGTTTTGATTAGCATTGTCGCCATTTTTTCTACCAAATATGGTGGAGAAACAAAGACAGACACCGAGTTACAATGTTAATAAATAAATTTAAAAAAACTGTATGGTAAATCATGTTGAAATTTAACTTAAATACTTATCAGGTACTATCTTTTGTATTAAGATGTTTTTTACTGTGGGTCAACTGTGTCAATTTTTTATAAATCATCAATTTCCGATAAAATTGAACAAATACAGTCATAAGAGCTCATATATTTTTGCATAACTTTAATTAATTATATCTCCTAAACAAAGTGATAGAAAAATCTGTTTTGTTTTCTCTTAAGTCGTGGAGGTATGGTTTTTCAGAAAAAATTTAAAAAAAGGGTAGTCAACTGTGAGTTTTACCAATGGCAAACTACCTTAATTGATGTTTGATATTGATCCATTCAAGTATAATCTGAATAATTATAATATTAAGAACAATTCGTGAATATAAATAATAAAAAATCGTACTTTTAGATCAAGTTGGATCAATTTTAGCCTATCTACATGTAAAATAGATTATCTGTGATTTATTTATGCCACTTCTTTTTATTTCTAAACTTTATTCATATTTTTAGCAAACTTATTCTATAGCTATGAGATATAAAAATATATCCAACAGCTATAAAGTATCCATTTTGTTATAATTTCTCAACAAATCCTTCAATTCTATAGAATTTATGAAAAATAAATTCTCATATTTCACACGAACATTTTATAGCAATATTTTTTCAACTTACCTCATGATACTTCCTTCTCTTTTGACAGCAAAACAGCTAGCAATAATTCCTTGTTTATTATCATCATCCCATATTTTTTGTGGTTCAGTAAGCCTGGTACCAGGTAGATTTCCTTTGGCTTGATTGAGAGCGAGTGCTTTAGAACATTTAGCTATAAGTATATTGTCATCTTGCATCAGAAAAATATTAGTATCATTTGTAGATATTGCTGGGCAATAACGATCGCACGAAAAAGAATGTTTGATCTTTGTACATCTTGAATAATGACAGCTGAAGAATCCATTAAGTTTCATATTATCCTTTTCACTGTCTACAACTATTCCGTCAGCTTTGTAGTGACATAACATAAGCTCACTCATGTTTGTGCAATGACCGAGACTGCAGTTAAACACGCCAGATAAGGAGCCACAAGCACTTCCGTTATTACAATTATATCTCTTGGCAGTTCGAAGATTTACCTTTAAAAATATATCAGAAAATATTTTGAATACTTTCAAATTTTTTTCTGGTTCATTCTAAGTTTATTTAGCAAAACTTCATTTGAATATTTTTTTTTTATTTTTATTTTATCAGACAAATTAATTTTTACGGTATGTGTAATGATGGCTGAGAATAATTATTATTTTTAGAAATCCAAAATTAAGTTCTAATGATATTGTTTAAGAATTTTTTTATTGCCTGAAGTCTTGAAGTGGATAAAAAATTTACGAAGTTTATATTTCGCATGAATTTCAAGCAATGCTTTTATATTTTGAGAATTTATTTGATCCTCTCACTTCAGACAATCCCGTCCTCATTTTTCATGTTACTTATTCAGAACTACTTTTTCGAGATTCTTATGAAAGCAATGGAATTATTTCACTTGAGATGATAAAAAATTTACAAAAAGAAAGAGCAAAAAAATTATCTTCAATAAATCATTTGATTTTAAATAGAAAAAATAGTTAATTAAAAAACAAACCTTTCGTGACTTTTACGAGTATTCATGATAAAAAGTTTTCAGACTGGAAAAAATGTCTATGCTCGTTTGTTTATTAATTGCTTATAAATTAATCTTATATGATGTAAAACATGATAACATCAAGATCTTTGTGCGATAATGTAATCATTTGAAAAAATACAAATCACTTTATATTACATCTTCCATTAAACATTTCATTTTATAAATAATTGCTTCTATTATCCAACAATAAACTTTACTTTCATTGCATTAAATCATGAAAAGAATTATTGTCAGTCGCTGGATTTCCAAGAGATGAATGCAAATGTGAATTGAGGGAATGTATTTACAAAAATTAAAATTTATGTTATGCTCTGAAACCTTGCAAAAACTTATTATTCAGTAGTATAATATTGTCAACATCTAATACAAAAAGATGATAGCTATGAAGATTAAATTATAATTTGTTCTTATTCGTTCCGAAAAAATGGAAATTGATGGCAGAAAATTTTTTTAATTTTATAGTATTGACCAAGTAAAGTTCAGTATCAAATTTATATAAAAAGTAAGAAATTTTTAATAAAATGATTGTTAAATTCTGAACCAAAGCTTAGAATGATTTATTTACATGAAAAAATTCAGAAAAAAGGTGCATATTTGACATTCAGCTTGATTATAGATTTCATATATTAATTTATTCCAATTAAACTCCAACGTCTCACTCATTAAAAAAAATTTGTTCATTTTCTAAACGATAACCATCAACTGGTCTACTTTAGCTATCAGAAAAATTGATTCTCATCTAATTAGAAAATGAATATCCTCTTTTAGATGACTTTACCTAATCGATTCAGGTAATATGATCATGACAAAAATAAGCATGTACACTCAATGATTTTCTTAGTAACCACATGTCCTTTAAATAATTTTCCTATTTTCTAATTTTACCAAGTGAGTGTGCACCAAGTAGATAAATATACCTGACAACAGCTTATCAACAATCTAGTTAAATAACCTGACTATATTAGTGCTTCCATTTCTTAATATAAGTAGGAAATAATAATATTGATGTTGAGAAATCGAAGTATCCATGGAACGAGAATTCTAGGACAAAGGAAAATAAGAGCGTCAATGTAATTATAACCATGGTAACGGTAGTGTTTCCTTTAGGTGTAGACCGATAACCTTTGACATCTATTTTGTAATACATAGTTGATTTTCTCGTCTTTACTTATTGATGACATTTATAATTGATGAGACAAAGTAACTCACTTGTGGACATGAGATGCTTGTAAACTTGGTGCAGTTTTGAAATATAACATCAGTGCCATTTCGTCTAACTGTTGCATGAATCTGTGGACAGAATCCTGTTGTTTTGGTCAAGCACCATTCTCCACAGCTTGCCCAAGCACAATAATTTACCAGTGTTGTATTTACTGTTTGGCACATTACTGGTTCTGGATCGATACCTGCGTTGAATGCTCTAAAATAATGTAGTAATTTTGATCAATTTCATGGAATTGGTATTATTACTCTTAATGTCAGTAATATCAAGGATAAAGAAAGTTTTATCATCATTAGTATCATTGAATAGTGTATTACCTATGTGATGGTATGTAGATAGCTACACTCAAGTAGACTAGAGCTACACAGCTGATGACTATGGTAAATTGACAAAAACAGATACTCCCACATATTCGGCGATCTTGTTCAGGTATTAAACGTGATTTGTATTTTCGGCCCATCTCAATGTGCCAATTAAATCTCTATTTAATATTTCTTTATAATATAATTAATTTTGACTTGATAAAATTTATTTGAATAAAATTTATGATATAATTTAAATTGTTCCACTCATCAACCCCACTTTAGCATTAATTTTTCTTATGAAAAATGTTTTAGATTTGAATATAAGTAGATGAAAAATTTATAAAAATTTATCATGTTATTATTTTATGATTGACATTCATTTTAATTTATGTCATTCTGATTATGTACATTGGCAGAAACAAGTGTATATAAACACGAACAGTACACAATTGTGTAAATTATTTATTCGTTATACTTTATTTTTTATTACTTATTAATGTATTTATAACAATGAGACTTGTTAACGTTTGAAACTTGATACCCAACAGCTTGCGTGCATGTTTTCGATCATTAAAAAAATACTTTCTCCATAAAAGCTAGTAATTATCGTAATGGAGGTCATCGCTTAACATTTAGAAATGGCTTATTAATTATTGCATAATTACATGTAATATTTGTAATAATTAATTATTATATATTTTTTTTATATAAAAGAATTGTAAAAACAATGAAAATAATGATTTTACTGGAATCAAAAAATGATGAAAATTTCGGAAAAAAAATTTGAAGGAAAAATTTCTAATGATCACAGTAGGTCGATTCGTTGGTATATTGACCAACGTTTTTTGTTTTTGTAATAAACTTAAATTTTAGGTCCACACTAAATATCTACAATAACACAAGACACTGATCTCATTTCCGTCCATCCTTTGTCTTTACTGTTTAATAACATAAATTACGTTATAATTATATTCGTAGTAAAATATAACGTAAAGTAAAGACAAAATAAAAATTCAACTCCCAAATTTGTTGCTATGCTTCTTCGAACCACTCAAGTTGACTGTTTGAAGACAAGAGGGGAGACCAGGATAAATGCGTACAATATTTATTTGAGGTCTACACATATATTTAGGTTCATGCGCGAGCGCAAATGTTCACTTTAGGGGTGAGTTTGCGCCTTAGAACTGGAGCACGCAGATAAGAAAGTGAAAAAAGACTTGTTTTTAACCTTCAAATAAATTCGACAAGTTTATGAAAGCTCTATCATGTTTCAGAACTGATCCACTTAAAAGGTTTTAAACAAATTGTGCGTTAAGTATTATCGATCAATAAGATTATTCGTTCAGCAAAAAATTTATTTAAATCTGAGAACAACGCATAATTATTACTTTAAAATACATAAAAGCTTTGTCAAATTTTAAATCGTATAATTACTTATTTACAATGGTCACTTATTACGATACAGCTCACAGACAATTTTCATATTTACAAATTTTTAAAAGATGGAGAATAATTGAAAGAGATACAATGTGACTAAGTAACGATTCATTTATTTATTCTAACTAAAAATTATACCAACTATCAATGAAGATAAATTATTTAAAATTACCCAAACTAATTCTCATTACCCTTTAGGATATTTTTGAAGCCTTTACTTGATGCTGAATTTAGAAATATTTGATTTTAATTAATTTTATTTAACTATTGAAAATTTAAAAATGAATTTTTTAGTTATCTACTGAAATATTGATATAAGATATAGGAAATTTTTTTAATTTAATTGTAATAATTTGTTATGTCTACTTAAAGCCTTGATATCAAGATTGATTTAGTCATCACAATCATATCCTAGATGTTCAAGTCATCATTGTATCTATTATTATTATTGTTTTATTTAAATTGTTAGTAATATTATCCGTAAATCTGTTTTATTCCTTTGCTGTGATAAGTCTCCATAATTAGACAATCACGAAGACGTAATATAAAAATTTTTATCGATGAAAAAAATGCAAAATACTTCGAAAATTTTTAAAATCGTCTTTCAGAAGAACAAACACAAAATGAGATTATTGTTCACATTATTTTTACGTAATAAAATTCGATGAAATGTGAACAATTGTTCATTCAATGATCATCAAGTATAAAATTGTGGCAATTATTAATACGAAAATCTTTCATAATTTTATGAATAATTATTGCAAAAATTAATTTTTATATTTAATCGATAATTAATGGCGATTAAATGAAAACTAATTTATTGGAATACGAATAAGTTATTATAATATCGAAAATCAATACACTACTCAGTAAAGTTAAAACATCACTCGATAAAATAGAAATTTTCAAAACTTCAATCACTCTATAAAATTTTCCATTTAAAATTTATTATTAATTTTAACATTTATTATATCGTTTTTTGATAACTGCTGTTCAACTTCTACACTAGAGTTATTAATTACTAAAAGACAAATTTTGTTTTCAACTTTAAACTTTAGTAACTCTTGAAACAAACACTATATAGCAATAAATTAGATATTAAAAAACTAGTTTATTTAAAACTTTTAATCAACAAATTTTAATTAAAATTTTGATTCTATTTTCTAATTTTAACAATGGAAATGAATTTTTTATTCAGGTGGAAAAGTGTTTTCTCAAATACTACTTTCTAAAAGTTGTTAATCACTATTATCTTTATCGAGTGATTGTTTAATTCTGTCAAGTTGTGTATCTATAATTAGAACAAAAAACTACTCAAACCATAAATATTTAAACTAAAGTCTAAAACTAATTCCAGAAGAGTAAGATTTAAATGGATTTTCTCGATCTCAAAATTATTAAGTTGAAAGATTTTGTAATATTGAACGTCGCGACATTGTTATGTATGAATGCATAAAATGATGACATTAAGAATACTGGCAGATGATCGAGTTTAAAATCACAAAGATTAGTTCACTTCATAAATATATTGAAAATATCACAAGTTAAATATCATATCTTAAAATTATTATCTTCCACTTAAACCCTAATTGTACGACATTTTGTAATCACTGGCCAATTTTTCTCAGCAATATTTATGAAGTGAAATAATTCAGATTGGCTTGACAGTTTTTTCGGCGTCACTCCCGTGCAGGGGGGTGAGCCCTTGGTAACAATCAGTACTCTTCCTCGTCTTCCTCGAACTCGTCCTCTGCAAGGATGCTGTAAAAGAGGTGTTACACTATTAACAAGTTGAAGAAACAATTCTTTCTATTTTCTTTCCAACAAGAATCACCTTGATACTATCAACTAATCATCACTGCTGAATTTTGATGCTTATTTTTCAAGCTATTTGAGGATATAGTTTATCAAGTAAATCTAGTTGATGACACAATTAATTGAAGTATCAACGTAATTCTAATATATACCTTAAATACTTTAAAATAGCAGTTTCATTCATTAATTAAATCATTAATTTTGATGAACTATAACAGATAAATTTGTTTTATGCCATAAATGAACTATCTATTTTTACTTAATTTCCAATTAAATATGAATAAAAAGTCTGTATTATCACATATCTATTTATGAACTAAAATTCATCAAATTAGTTCTTAATTAGCTTCAAATTAGTTTTTAATTCAAGCCTGATTCACCAAAGATCATCATAAACTATGATCAATTATTTTATTTTAAATATTTATTGTTAATATGATTTTATCACTAGACCAGCTAGTTAAGCAATTGATGATAAAAATAAGTTAAGATCAGACTCTTACTCTTCCTTCCTGGAGTATTTTTCAATGAGATTACGACCTGGACTCCCACAACTCTTGCTCATTGGTGGACAGTACCAGTAACACAACACAGCAAGAGACATCACAAATAATATAATTGGTGTCACTAAAGCAAGCACAAGATGTCTCAAATTCTCATCCCATGAATACCTGAAAATTATTGAGAATTTTTAATATAATTAATCTTTTGGTATATAGTTTATAGTAATAATCACTTGGCATATTGTGACACCTACCTTGAAACAACAGTTTGTGGATATGTTCGACTATAATAACAAGGAATGATCTTTCCAATATTTCGGTATCCAAATTTTTTGGCAAATTCTGAACAATTTACTCGCGGTGGGTAGCCACAGCCTTCAGTGTTTATGAAAAATTTCGTATCTGCTACATCCCACGATATAGAACCTGGTGGTTTTGATATGAATTCATCGTATGGTAATCGAGAATAATTGACTCTAATTTGATGGCAACGTAATGCAGCACTTGTGCAGCCTGGAATAGATAAATATTAGAATTAAATTGGTGAATTCAGAGAACCATAATTTATAGTTAAAATAATTTAATGTATAAAGATCAATATGAGATTTAATTAACGATGAATAATTTTCAATTCCAGAGATAAAAATTCAATTGAATTTCTCACTAGGTCTTCAATACATATTTCATTATGATCTATTGTTATATTTTTATGATGACAAAATGGTGAAAGAAATGTTTTATGCAATAAATTATTCAAAAGATTCTTTTAAAGATTATGATCTTTTTATAGCTTTCTTTATTGAATAATATGTGAACTAGTTTTTATTTTTGTTAAAAAATGTATTATTCAAAAAGTCAAATAAGTAATTAATTAAGTATTAAAATATTAAAAATTAATGAACAATTGTGATCTTTTTAGGAATCTTAATCTTGATATCTAGATAAAAAGAAATCTAACTAAATAAAATGAACTTCAGTACTAAAGTTAAAAATATTAACAAATATTAGTTGACATTAAAAATATTATTATTTTTTGAAGATAATATTGAAAAAGATGGTTTTAAACCTTTGAGATAAGTAATTTTTTCTAATGAAAATGTTCAGAGAGATATTTCTAATTATCACTAGATAGCTCAGAGTTCTATTCAGTTGAGAAAAACGTCAAAGAAGATGGAGTTAGTTATTATCAGATCCCTTATAAATACTTTCATCGACAACCTTGAGAGAGAAGAAGGTTGCTATGTTCTCTCTCTCGAAGAGTATTTTAACCAAAACATTCTTTAGTTTATCTAGAAAAATTCTGTTCAAAGTTATCTTTAAAAAAAAGCTCTTCAAATTCTTTAAAATAATATTTGAGACCATCTCTTCAAGTTTTTAAAACCTAACTACTGATCAAGTTCCATCATTAAATTAAAAAATGAATGATTTCTCAGTTAACTGGAGATATTTGATACTTTAATTAAAAAATGAAATCTATAATAATACAGCATAATGTTATGGTATTTTATTAACTTGAATGATTGATAGTAATTTCCTTTATTATGCAAAACGATTTAATCTCTAGTTTTCATCACATTAAATCTGAAAAGACATTTTCTCAATAAATTATAGTTCTTGTGAATGATTAATATATTCCTACTCTCCACCATTTAATTAAAGAAATAATTTAATACAAACCTTCTCTACAACTCGCCCAAGAGCAATTTTTAAGTCCTTCAGCATAAACATGATCAGTGATAATACAAGCAACAGCATGCGGTGAAAAATCAGCTAGAATAGTTGTAATCGCTGGTTCTACCACAAATGGAATGAGGAAGAGAAAGCCAAAAACTGCAAGAATGGCTGTAGTTCCTAGACATAGTGAGGTATAGAATTTAGCTTTCTCTACAAATGAGGCAACTTGAATAATTGGAAGAGGTCCAGTGGTGCTGTTGTTCCCGCCAGCAATACTTGATTTGTCCTCTTCCTGAGCCCCCATTATCACCGTTGATTCGTCGGAGTCAATAGTGAATGCGTGGTTTGGGTCACTAAGACCCAATAACTCAGAATTAGAATATTTGTATGATTCCACCCTCCGCCGTAAGTTACTCGGCGTATTGCGGACTTTCCTTGTCGACTCCAGGTCACGCGATTACGTTTATCAGTTCACCACTTAGAGACACACAAGCAACTCATGCCTGTAAATTTTATATTACACGTGAAGTACTTGTGTTAAATAAAAAATTATCAACAACTATTGTTCACATTTCCTCGGGTACATAATAATTATTTATTTATGTCTACTGTAGTTAATTTTTATTTATTATGGTAAAGAGAGAAAGAGAGAGTGATTGTACAAACCGGTCGCCTGCCAGTTGAATAATTTATTTATCAATTACCAAAAATAAAAAAATTAATCCAACGAACCAGATGATTTAAGATGTAGTGCTTATTACATATGCTATAAATTATTATTATTGTTATTATTATTATTATTTTTCCTATCTAATATTGTTAATAATTAATTTTTCATTGCAGATTATTGGTACGTATGCCATTATAGTGTAATTAGTGTTTATAGATTTTGTAATGCAAAATAATCATTTGTTTATATTAAGTATCGACGTGGAAGCGTGAATACGAATTTCGCATTTGTATTTATTTGTTGAAGAATTATTATCCCTTCACATTACTCGTAATATTCATTATTCTCATTTCATTATTCTGTTAAACTATCACTTTTGAACACGTGTATATATTTCCAACAATTGATATATTCATTTTAAATTTAATCTTTTATACAGGCAGTGCAAATATAGGAAAATCATGCTGCACTTTATAGCGTTATCTGATTATTGATTTTCCTAGTAATTACTTTATGTTTTTTTTTTCTTCGACTGACAATTGATCTAAAAGTATGGAGATTTAATTTTAATCACGCGTTCCCCTCCTTCAACATGTTCATTCCGTTCTTTTTCCTTTATCTTGTACACTTTTAATAGTGCCCGCGTAAGGAGAATATTGATTGGCGAGCTGGGCTCTCCTCCAGGAGGGGAATGCCTGTAAAAAAGTGTTGAATTGTAAGAAAAGCTTATAAAAAGAACCTTTAGTTAATTATAAATAAAATACACTAGAGAAAAATCAATTATCCCTCTAGTGTATAGATGATGATGGTGATAGTGATTATGATGACTTACGTGACGGATCTCAGAGTGCCATAACAGAATCTCCTCCACCAGCATCACCCAAAGTGCCAGAAGTGCTTTTCTGAATGTCACTCATGCCTCCAGCTAGTTTGAACCTCATTTTCGCATCATCACCAACAACCACAGTTCTCTGACAGAGAATTAATGTCAAGCAACTTACAACAAATAATATACTAGGTAATAGCAATGAGACAAGGAATTCTTTCCATGTATTTTCAAGGTCAAACCTCGATACTACAATTTCTGTTTTGTCTTTAGCATAAAAACAAGGAAATCTAGCTCTTGCATTATGATCAGAACCATCTTTACCATATTCATGCAGGAAATCTTTACATTCATCACGTAATGTATTGACACAACCTTCAAGATTAATTAATAATCGACTTTCATTAGCTATTATCAAGTTCTGCTCAGGTGGCGTTACATTTCCGGTTTCGTCGAGCAGCTTGGTAGCATACAAATTAAGATATGATAAATATGTAAAATTAGTTAAGTCAGTGAGCATATTTTTCTCTAATACTGATCCATTAATACAATCAACAGCTTCAATACCTAAACTAGAATTATAAATGCCATAACAAGATGCCATCATCACATCATCTCTATTTTCATTCCAAATTTCTCTATTAGTCTCAACATCTAAAGCTTTCTCACATTGACTCAGATACACTTTGTCCCCACTTAGCAATATGACATTTTTATTTCTGGTTGGAATATCAACACATCTACGATCACAATTGTAAGGTGTCCTAATTCGTTCACAAGTCCCTCGATTACAATTAAATAATCCATCTATGGCTATACACGTGATTTTACCACGTCTTCCAGAACACTTTAAGGGTGGATCGGTGTCACGAAAATTGCACTCAAAGGCATCAGTAATATTAATACAAACACCCGCGCTACAATTGAATGTACCTGTGAGATTTTTACATTCATCTGCTATACACTTGGACTTTTTAGCATTCTCTTGGTCAATACCATAGCAAGTTTTATTTGTTATATTGGTACAGTTTGCCAAGAGTATGGTGGATCCATTTCTACGTAAATTAACATGAATTTGTGAACAGGGTCCTGATGTCTTTGATAGACACCATTCACCACAGCTGCCCCAGTCACAGTTGTCAGCATTTACAGTGCGTATTGTAGTGCACATAACAGGGACGGGAGTGATTCCAGACGAGAAAGCTCGTGTACTAGGCATATAAATGGCTACTGTAAGATATACTAGGGCAACTGATGATAAGACTGCTGTCATCTGACAGATACAAATAGTTCCACAGATACGACCATCCTGTGGTGGTATCACAAGGTCTTCCACAGGCACTGATTTTGGCATGATCTTGACTCCACTTTTGTGTCAGGATGTTTTGTTCAACCTTTGTTTTATTATATGTTATTAAAATAAAAAGTCTTTCAGTAATAATTCACAGCCAACATCATCATTGTATTCGCATTTTCTTTCTCATTTTTACGCTATTGTCACGTCTTTTTGATATTATTAGCACTTCCTGGTACTAACAGTACCGGTATCTAACTTACATTAAAAAAAGCCCTGTCACTACAGTATCACGAACGTTTTTACCGCAACATGAGCAAATATGCGAATTGTATTGCGCCGCCGCGACCTGCACAACCAACATCGACCTGCGAATGCGCGTGATCTTCACTTTTAGATTATATACCAGGGGAGAATCAATAAATGAGCATGCGCATTTGAAGGTCAATTTAGAAGACTATGCCGCAGTGACGTCACTATAATTTTACACATCATGCAACGATTTTATTGAATTGTAATGTGGAAAATCAACAATCAGAAAGCTTCATTTATTTTGTATCTATGTCATGACAGACGAAAATAAATATTTTTGAATCTACTGGATTGATAACTTTGGAGATATGTCAAAAATATTATTGGATTGGAAAACAACTCTCCAAATATTTTTTATTTTTTTAGTCATTTTAATAGGAATTAAATGTGATGGAAATACTTATATCAATAGTGACTGAGGAAATTTTTGAATTTGCAATCAGTAGAAAACTTTGGAACAAAAGGTCACATTTGCATTAATTGATAATAATTTATAGAGACTAGGTAGTGGAAAAGTGAAATTATAAAATGATTTATTAGTAGCTATGATTGATTAAAACCAGTACAGTTAATATTGTTGGTGAGTTTTAGAGTCTTAGTTGATAGTTAATTTATTTGTAGAAGTAATGGTAAAAAGTTGTAAAAAATATGTCAAGTTTTATTAATTGAAAATTACAAATTTCACTATGAAAATATTTTTTTCATAGTATAGAACTTTGTTGAAATACTTTAACAAGTTTTGAATATGATACGAGCTTTTTTTAATTTGAAAAAAAAAATCTAGGCCATACACAGAGAAAACAGTCATTACAATATTTCTAGAATTCTAGAAAACTTTGTTAGAAACTCCTTCACTTGTATGGATAATCGTCAAGTCAAGCAAAATTTACTAGAAATATCTCGTCAATAGATATTCGAAGTTTAAGATAAATTCTAGTAAAATTTATTTGACTTGAAAGTAATTTTTACAAATATTGTAGCTAATTTAATTCAATTATTCAACAAATTATTGAAAAAATTTATAATTTGGTCAAATTAACAACAATATATTTCATTAACGTAATATATCGTCTACTATAATATTCGAGAAATCTTTTTATTTCTTCAAGAAATCTTTAAATTCTTTATCGTAAAAATCGTTGTGGTTTACATAAAAAATGCGAAAAAACAATTAATAAAAATAATTTAAATATTTAAAAAATTATTTTTGATAGACTTTATGGATATGCTAAACACCAATTTTACGCACTTTAAAAAATAATAGTTGAGTCCCATAGTTGGATTTACAATCCTGTGTTAATTTCTAATTTGACAGAAAATAGTTGAGTCCTTATCGAACTATTAATCGTAAATTCAACTGTTCATTCCTCTCAGTGCGTATGTACAGTTTAATAATTGTGAAAAACGCAGATTTTAAGCTAGTAAAGAATATTCTATAGGGAAGATTCGAACCTACGATTGCTTATAATACACGCAAATAACTAAACCGATGCTTTATTATCCGAAACTATTGGAAATAATTAAAACTTTTATGTATATAAAATTATCACAGCACGGTTATTCGAATACTGTTTATCAGAAAGTATGAGAAACAGTTTCGTACTACTAATAAAATTTTACTAGAATTCTAGCACTGTTTTCTAGAATAAGTTAACTTGATTAGTCAACTAATAACGCTCTTATTATTTTCGTCCGTCCAGTCATTTTTACTAGACAACATAATAAAGTGATTAAGAAATAAAGTAAACAATCATAATTTGTCTTTGCTTGATTTTTCTAATACTCTTTATCAGATGGCATGACAAACTATTTTGCACTACAAGTAAAATTTTACTAGAATTCTAATAACGTTTGCTAGAATAATTTTACTTGATTAGTCAAGTAATATAGTCCTGATTATTTTTCTCTGTGTATTTTAAAATTTTTCTATTTGGAAAATAAAAGAGAATTTTATTGTTTTTTATACACGTTCAAGTTTTTAGAGAGAAAAAATTTGATAACTGTATGAAGCCAATCAAATGATCAAATATTTACGATAGATAAAAATTATTTTTGTTATTTGATGATTGATGTAAATAAAATTGACAATTGTTACACATAGACTGATCACAACGTATAGTAAACGTTTTAGAAGTTTAAAATCATTTTTTAATTCAACATCAAGCTTTTTATGAATATTATAAATCCAAGATCTTTTTTTTTGAATAATTGAATGTTGAATTTCGTTATTTTTAGTTATCTACAAAATTCAAAATAATGAATAAAGTTATCAACAGATATAGTTTCCTTGTACTAATTCAGCGCATTCATATCAGATAAGATGATGATAAGATAGCTTTTTACGTAATTGATCTATTTCATGAATGAGAATTATTTCAAACTATTCCATTATGAATCATGTTTATTTTTATCTCTATTCATTCTTCAGATGCATCAATAGGTTTTCTCTAACCAAATTTATTTTATTAACAACAATTTTAATTATAAATATTTTCATGATTAATTAAATTATTAACTAGTATTTAACAAAATCATTTGCAAAATTGATAATTCATTTATTTAAATAAACAAATAGATAAAGTAATAAAATTATTAAATAATAAATCTTTTTTTTTATTATTATTTATTAATTATTTTTATTATTAATTATAAATTAAATAATAAAAAATAAATAAATAAAAAATAAATAAATTTATCAAAGTTACTTTATCTTATTTATAACATGATTTACCATCGAAGTTTATTGTTAATAAATTTTATAAAAAACATAAATAATTAATATTCATAAACAATAAAAAAAATTAGATTATTATGTTTAAAAATTTGAAGAAAAGTAAATAATAAACATATTACATATTTGTGGAAAAGCTTTTTATTAATACTAGTAAGAATTTGAGACATTAAAAAAAAGAATAAACTTCTTTATAACTATAATATTATTTAATTAACAAAAAATAAACCATAATATTTCTGTAAAGTTCTAATCATTTAGTTAATCAATGACTCAGAGTAATTACTCAATCCCAACATGCATGAAATAAAATACTATTTTTCCCTAGTGTTATTTTGGTGAAGCTTGGATAATTAATTAAATAAATTACATCAAACAAAATATTTCTCAACTTTATATTAATTGTAATTGTATTAATTTATTTATTATTGATAAATAGTTCACCAAAATTCAAAACAAATACAGATATTGGCATCAATCATTTTTTCCTATTCCCTTAACCAACTTATAAAACATAATAAATGAAATTGTTTACAACTTAGGAGTAGTATTATATACAAAGTAAAATACACAAACTTAATGCAGGTCACACGGATTTAATGTAAAAGAGGAAATGAGGGCATTTGCTTTAACATGAAAGTTGTTTTATTGAGCGTACGCCTTTGCGTGCAGGAGTTGTAGAGACGGCGTGGCGCCGTTGAAATATAATACGTATCTACTCGTTTTCCGCAATTATAAAATATGCAGGTCACATGCATACCATAATCTTCATTATAACTTTCTAACTTACAAGTTGACAAATAAAAAGATAATCCATTAAATAATCAAACTAATAAATTAAAATCATACATTGAATTATTATTTTTTTTTTTAAAGAGATAATTTACTGTGATCGTTTTTCTTCCTGGTTTATTCAACAAACTAGCAATATATCAATTTATATACAGGAATAGATAGTTATTGATTATTCTAAAAATGTTACCGTTACATATATATATATATTTTTTTTTTTCGTTCTTTCCATATATATTATACCTCTAAAATAATATATGTACAACCCTCACATTAATAAAACCAACAAGTCTACATAATAACCCGTTGGAGCGTTATATTATACTTGATATATTGAGTAATCTAATGCTGATATCATTTTTATCCGCAACATTACACCACGTGACTAAATAACAACAGAATAAAGATGCTGTCACTTTGCACACTTTTTCATTATTATTCAATCTCTTCTCGAGTTTATAAAAAATAACATCTCAATACATAGCACTTAATTACTATAGATAATAGTTATATTATTTTTTACCATTCAATGTCACTAACACATCTCTGCAGTGTAATTAAATATTTATTTTTAGCATTTATTTTTAAATAAACTGGAAATTCGTATGGTAAACAATTGATTATTTTGATTAAAAATGAATTGATGATGATTTTGCGGTTGTGTAATTGATAAAAAGTTGTTTTGAATAAAGGAAATAACATTGTTTACATTAACGACCATTAGACACTACAGTAGACAGATATACTGCAGACCGCGTGCGCACCCCACGTGTAGAGAAGTTATTCATAAAAATCCAATGAAAGAAATATTATTCACTGATGTATACAAAATAATAATGAAACGATTACTTACGTAACTAAGAAGACGTTGTCAGCTCTTCGGTAGTAAAAAGATTACTTTCCGCAGTTAAGCTTTCTTAAGCAGAAACAAACATGGCAGTAACACAAGATAGAATGTAGCGCCGTCTGTAGTTTGCCGTATTTTACTACTTAATCAATACCATATAATCACAAATTTTACGACTTTTCATTTGCCTCCAGCTATTCAATTACAATGTCTTTGTCCATGACATGAGCTTTTAACCTTTTACACAAGCTTTTATTCATCAACTTTTTTATACATCTATTAAAGAAAAAAACGAAAAAATTCTACGATTCAACAGATATCCTTAGGTCTGATCGCTTATCGGCTTTTACTACTTGTCCAATTCACAAGTCTCAGAGCTTCACAATAAGTGAAGGTTCAATTAAAGTTTTCTTTTCCTTTCTTTTTTTTTTTTTTTTTGACATTCAGCAGCGAGTGTAAAAACAATTTTAATTTAAAAATATTCTTTGTAATGGATATGAATTTTTTTTTATGAAAAAATTTTGAAATTAAGAAAAATTCTTTATTGGCACGCGATACTATTGGGCTTACAGCTGTGCGAATTCAGACATGAAGATGTGATAAATATTCCGAAGGATTTGGCAAAATTTTTTAGACTCTATTGGCTCAAGCCCAAATAGTGTCGGCATGTGGGCCAATTTTTTCCAACTATTTCGAATGTTGTTAACAGAAATAGATTGATTTGTGTGAAATGTATTGAAATGTCGACAATAAATATTTTTTTTTCAATTTTAAGGCTGTAAAGTCATCAGATTTATATAGATCTTAAGAAAAAATAATAAAATAAGTAATTAATAACAAATAATTATTTAGCTTCATTGTAATTGTTATTTTAATTGTCACTGTGACTGTAATATGTAGGTGTATAGCTGTTTACTCACTTCTGCACCTGTGACAATAAATAAATAAAAAATCATTAAAATTCATAGATGACATATAAATAATGCTTGATATCAAGTGACCTACACTGTATGACTCTTGTTATATCAACAATTCGATATAGGTTCGAGAGTCGAGAGTTCTTGACTTTGAATACTCGCAGATTCAAAGCAAGTACAGATCCCTGGAAGTTCGTTAAGACGTTTTTGTGCTTAAACATGTATAGATTTCTGATGTTAAGACTCTTGAAGTAACTTTTTATCTTGTCATTGTTCTAAAAGAACATCAAGAAAGCATGAACATTTGTCAAAAATCGTCTATTTTCATATAAGTATGAATGTAATTTTAAATAATCAACGAAAAAACACCAAAAAAGAAGGTCAGTAATTGAAAGGATCAATAGCTAATAACAAGATTTATAGGAATGTAGTGATAGTTGAATTATTTAATTAAGCAAAGTAGCACCCGACTAAAATAACTGAATAAATGAACTGATTACTGTTCAACTCTCGTACATGGGGATGCCCTGGAAGAGTGGTGATCGATGCTACTAGATGCCGCTGAGGCGCTGGTGTCGCCTAGAAAATAAGCTCGCCCAAAAGCTCCTTGGACTGCAGTAGCCCGGCATTTGCCGCCGTACTAAGTGTGTAGTGTAAAATTACTCGAGACCAGTCATGACACGTTACTGAAAAAGGGTGTGAATAAACGGTTTAATAGATTAACACTACTCCCTCACTTTTAATTGATCAAACTCGAAAGATAGTACGAAAATTATTGTTGAGTATTAAAAATACAAAATAAGTGGTAAGTTTAAGGAGAGAAAATAAATGGAAAGAATCATGACGTAAAGGAGACAACAAATAAAGACAGAAGGTGGCAAGATTTTTTTTTTAATTCTTCGATGATATTTGTCGGATAAATGTGCTCAGTAGATATCAGTGGCAGATAGTGAAAGGAGGCCCGCGGGCTATTGTGGAAGATAAGAAGAAAACGACAAAAGGAGGGACAAAAAGGATGCGGGGGCACCAGAAAGGGGCAAGTATGCCCGATCATCGTTTCGTTTTATTATAGGGGGTATTATTAATAATTTTTATTTATTTCATCACATTAAAATAAAAATCTTTGGCTTACAATCGACTTCATCTCAAAAGAAAACTTTAGATTGATTCCAATATCCAGAATAGTTTAAGCTCAAAGCAAGACTATTATTGATCAGATATATTAATTTTTTATAAACTTTAGTTTTTATTCATAACGAAAGAGAAAACTTTTATTGCATTAATATATATTTATATATATTATAAAAGAAAATATTCATCATATATATAAAATGAGTTGCTCTTAATGCCATCGTGTATTTTGTACGCTCAAGCTTTTTTTTGTAATAAGCTTGCGTGTTAAAGACTCACGTGTGCTTTCAATGTTGAATTTTTCATCCGGTAAATTATGGATCAAACCTGATTACGTCTTTTGATTAGACAATTTAACTTGAAGCAATTATTACAAACATCTAAAGAAATTTCATAACTGTAAAGAGAAATAAAAAAAAAGTACAGTAAATTGGTTAAATGACATAAATGCATAATTTTAAAATGTATATGTTGATATATTTATAAAAATCCTCCGATATGTATAGCCATTGATTTAGTTAACCTTGAAGAAAAGGATCGATTTACTGATGGTTGACGCAAGTAAAAGTACCACGTGCTTAACTTGAGTTTAATGTATGTGAATATTTAAAAAACTCAAATATTCTTCAGAGGCGAATTCTACAAAATAATCATCCCTGCATCGTTGGACATCCAACGCAAGTATTGAGAAGCTTCAGCGCTACCAGCACTGCCCCCGTTCACCAAGATGGCGGACGGGAAAGAAGACCAGACGTTTCTACAGAAACTATTATTCTATACAACCGCGTTCTTCATTCTCCTTGGCACCTTCAGCCTCTTCGCCTTTCTCTTCTTGGTTCCTTTCGTCATCGACCCCGCATTCACCACTATTTTCATGGATTTCGAAACACAACCGGCTGAATGTATCACCATTGATGTAGAATCGAGGAGAGGTGAACAATCAGAAAAAAAAACAAAAACATTGGTGTAACTCACATTGTTTAATGCAAATAGCTTTTACCTCGTGGTTGTGCATGTTATGAACTCGTTTAACATGCAAACATGAACGAGTTTATATTTCCATACTCTCCTTTATTTCATCCAATTCTTACCAATGACTTCTGTTTTTGTTACTTATTTCACCATTTCATCTATCAATACACACTCAACTTCATCATGAATGAATGAATTTTATATAAAAAAAAACCTCTTGGAGAAGGTTTTGCATTATTATTTTTAATAAACCTAAAAATTCTTCTGTTTATTTCAATATTTAATCATTGAAGGATTCTTTAATTTAAATTAACGTTTTTTTTTCAAGTCTACATGTTATATTATCTCTTTAAAAAGATGGAATGTAACATATAGGAACAATCTGGATAATGGATTAACTCAATAACGAGTTGTGATATATCAACTGATCCTAATAGGATCATGTGATTCAGGAAAAAAAATCTTATTGAACATTTCGTTCCTTGAAATGACATTTACTATGTTTGATGGAATTACTCGAGTATTTTTTTTCGTCATCATTACTTTCGAATCTACTGTTCAATATCAAGACCGATGTTCTATTGTATATTTGTGCAAATATGCTATTTTCTTCCTCTTCTTGGTCTATACTCTGACACACATCTATACTTCTACTTCATATCATTTATCTGTTAATAAAAATATATGTCCTCAGACTGCTATAAAGCTTTTTCTCTATCTACTTTTATATTCCATCATTCAACTATTTCTTGTTAACGGTTCTACTTGTCTGCACGATTTTTGTTGTGAATATAATAGTATTCTTGTTGAATAAGTACTAAACTATCTTCTCAATTTACTGCTATTCTCAAAATCTGTTTTAATATTGTTAACAGATGACAAAAATGTTTAAAGTTATTTCTGGAATATGCTAGTTTATATAAAAAATTCATAAGTCAACTAAAAAAAAAATAAACAGTTGTTGATGACTTCAAAAACTTTGTATTTTGATGAAAGAATTTTGTACTCCAGTGAATGAGGATGCAATTAAATACTTATTTTTGTAGTTTATAAATGTGAGATTAGAGAAAAGTTTAATCTTCCCTCTGTTCTATAACTTACCAAAAAAAAAAAAAAAAATGATCATAATTTTTTTTTAATCTCCAACGACTGTGAACACTTGAAAAGAGAAATCTCGACAATTGTCGCTTTACACGAGTTCTGAGGACAGATTTAACTGGAGAAAAATGTTCAAAGTTTCTTGATTTTGCAGTTTTAGGAAAACGACAGGTGCATAAGAGAGATAGGTTAAAAAGTCATTTTTCGATCAAACTTTTGAATAAAAAAATTAAAGTATGAGAAAGATTTTTAATGAAAATCTAAAACCAGAATATTCTATAAGACATTTTTTACTTTTTAATCATTTTCAGTTTATCACCATGTGATATTTTAGTTAGAAATTATTAGAGTCCAAATGTCTATTTAACAAATGATATAAAATATCCATTAAAACAAAAAAGTTTGTTGAGATAAAAATCAGCTTCCAATACTTAATATAGATTTTCTTGAAAAATATTTTATGTTATGGATGTTCTCCAAGTTTAGAGATTATGAAAGGTTTTTTCTCCTTGATCTAAGTTTAATTCCTCATAAAATGGATGAACAGAGTGGAGTTATTTTCCAATAAATAATTTTAAACTACAAAATAATGCTTTTAATTTCAACCTTGATGATCAGAATGCATAAATTATTCCATCAAATTCAGATTTTCCAAATTCACTAGATTCATTTATTGACCTTTCAATTTTTATGAGCAATTTTTTTCTTTGTGTGTGCTCCAAGTGTGCTTGTTTCTCACTAATTGTGCTTGTCTTACATCCTCTCAATCATTACCTTGCGATCTGTATCTTCACGTGGTTAGTGTACGCCTGCGTATATCAAGTATTACTTGTTACTTGTATTATCGATGACACACAAAATTAGCTTAAGTCAATGGTCGCATTAATCATGAGTTCAGGTGCTAGCAACTGTTCGTGGACATCATGTAGAGAGGGTTGCACAAAGGAACTTTATGATTGTACGCAAATACGCGTGAATTATAAATTACCGGTGAATGGAACTGACGGGAAGGGCAGGGCGGGAGGAGGTGTCGAGGATGACGAGGCCGAGGCTAAATTGAGATATGAACGATCTCCAAGAGATTACAATAATTACATTGAAGATTTTGACGACGATTTCGATGAAGACGTCGATCTCAAACTGCCAAAATCTTTTCCTACAGGTATAACTTTATTATCCTACTTTTATTCATCATAAACATAAACATCAACTCCAATACTAGCTAAAGTTACTCAGACATTTCCTCATTTCATGATAATATGGTAGCTCCAGGACTTTTCAACTCATCGACGTGTTTAACGATAATTTACAATTTTTCATGCTGGGTATGCAAAGCAAAGTTTAATTTAATAACTATTTTCAGCTGATAATTTTTAAAATTCTCTTGGAAATGATTTCCTTTCATTATTATTTATTATAAATGCTTGAAAGTATACATTATAAACAGTTTATACCAATGGGCTAATATTTTTTGTGAAAACAAAGTTAATTGGAGTGAATTAGGGTAAAGGGTCAAGCATTAAAATGTTATTTTGAACCATTTCATTTGATGGTATAATAAACTTTACTGTAAAATATACTTTGCTGTGGAATATAATGAAAATTAGAAGAATGAATAGTGGTAGAAGTAAAGGATAGCAGTTCCCTGTTGGTTGATTTAGAGCTAACTATATAATATTAATAAGCATTCTTCACTAAATAGTGTCGAAATGTTTCAAATCTTATGTAACTTTAAATTGTAATAAAATCTAAAATATTTCTTAGGTCTCATGGGTAACAATTCCGAGTGGTATTTCACTGGAGCTAAATTGTTTCCTAACGTAAAAGGCTGTGGATACCCTCCAATGTTGAATTGCAGTATTTTCTACCGGCAATATGCCAATATAGGACAGAATTTTAGCTGTTACTATTCCAAAGTTGATCCTAGTATTGTCATCAGTGATCTTGATATGTGGCAGGTCTTTAAATAAAAAATTTTTATCATCTTTTACGTTATTGCTTCGAGTGGTAACTGTTGAAAAAATGACATCCTTTAAATTACTGCTGGATTTCTGGTTGAAGTAGTGTGCAACACAATAATGATAACCAAGTGGTGAAGTTCCTGATTGTAAAAATTACAAAGATGCAATAAATTTTTAGAACTCTAAACTTTACTGTACTTCCAAAGAACTCTTAATGATTGGATTGTGCATTTTATTTTCTTTTGTCTGAATTAAACTTTATTCAAATATTTTAAACCATTCTTGTGGTCTTATATGTTAAGTTACCTAATTTTTTGTAATAAAGGAAATTCATCACAGTTTATCACAGTAATTTTTAAAAGGTACTTTTTTTATGAAAATATGGTTTTTGTATAAAAATTATATGAAAGAATTATGGAGATTAAAATTGATTGAATTTTTTTATTATTTAATATTGAGATGCATTATTTATTGTTGAATATTTATTAAATATAAAGTTTGATTTTTATTTATCTCTGATATTTGTAATGAGATCATTACCAGCTAGTTTTATAAATTAATTGAAAAGTTTTAACGAAAAATTTAAAATTAAAATAAAAAATTCGATTTTTCTAGAATAAACAAGATAAAACTTCGTTATAAAACTTATTTTACTTACAAAATTTAACATTTAATTTAAAAGGACTTTTTATTCTTTTGAATTGAAAGTATTCATGTGATTCAATTTTCTCGTTACCAAAATGCTGTAGGGGTCTATGAGTTAAATTGATTAAACTGTTCTTATTTGTTTGAATTCACTGTGTTTTTGTTATCAATTCGATTCACCCTGTTATGATATTTTTCAATTGATTGCATCCAATATCTTAGAATGATTGAACGTTCTATTCCCTACTTGAGATAATCTATTAATAATATAAGCATGAATGGGTTTCTTGCAATAGAGGGGAAGAATGCAATATAGTAGACTTTTATTATCTATTTGAAATCATCTTAAAACAGAGAAATATTTCATATGCTAAATCTTTTCATCAAGTTAATCCATCACAATTCCTTATCAAATATCGAAAACTTATTTTCAATTTTCTCTGAAAATTTATAATAAATATTACTCTTCCATTTTTATTGAATTTCATGCAATAAAATTTTAATTGAAACTTATTAATTATTTTAAATAAAAAAGTATTATTATTATTATTATTCAATAGTCAATTGTGAATATTTAATGAGAAAGTTCCAGTTAAATTAATGATGAAAAAAATATCATAAAAATTACGATATTTTATAAAACAGAACTTTTACAAAATGATGTTACATTTTGTTATAATATTTTCAAAACTACAATCTGATTAAATTGTTATGCACAACCTTCTATTAAAAGTATCTTAAATAAAAAGTTTAATTGTAAATTTTTTTTTTGAACTTAGGATGAAATTCTACTCTACTTATGCACATCTATGACATAACAATTATTGATTTTTATTTAAAAAAAAAAGTTAATCAAAAACTGGATACAACATTTTCACTATTAATTTTCTTCGATTTCACCAATTAATCAGTCAAGTTGTATTGAGCTATTGATTTGTTTACTCTAGTAAAAAAGGTTATTAATTATTGTATAAAATAAATGGCTGCAGTGACTGAATGATTGTACATTTGGACTCTCTAGACAGTACTATAAATAATGTTACTACAAAAATAAATGCCATTATTGATCGTAAACTTGTATAAAAATCATTTACTACTATTCATTTATCACATTTAGCACTCATAAATGAAATCATTTTATTATCGATCCAATTTTATATAGCAATTCTGCCAAGAATTTTGTTGGTAGATACTGGTAATTTCATTTTTAAATATTGACATTCCTTTTGCATACTATTATATAAAATCAAAAAAAATGAATATTTAAATATTATGTCAAGCATATAAAAAAGTTGGATTTTATATTAAAGAATATTCTACCATCTTTACAAAATAATTCTTGATTTCTTTATTACTATTAAATACCACATTTCTTAACACAAATTGAGTCTCTTAGTAGATGAAGGAACATCTTCAATACATCTGTATACCTTATTTATTTCCGGAATATAAATTTTTTAATATGACTTCTACATTAGGTGTTACTCACAAATATCAAATGTTGCATTACTTTCTCAAAATATACATTATTTATTGCAAGTAATAATTAAATCGACTTCACTTAATCATACAAATTATTTGTTATTACATACAAACCAACCTTTTAATATAAACTAATCCTCATATATTTTTACATAATTTTTTCTTTATAACAACCATAAATTTTTAAAGTCCTGGAATTCAGTAATTTAATAATAATATATGAGCATAAATAAAAAGTTTCATTTTCAATAATATTGATAAAGTATTTTCTTAAAAACTAGTATGATTAAAGAGATAATAAATAAATGACACTGGATTGATGGTTTCCACTTCACCAATTAATCTTGAAAATTTTTTAATTTTCTTGTGGAAGCATCTTATAAAGAAGTTGTTCAATGCACATTCATAAACTTTTATCGTGACATGATTTCAATTTAGCAACTACATAACAAGATTTTATTTACTTATAGAAGCAACTTTCTTTGCTTCTCGATAAGAATTGATGAGACCACTACAAGCTAATAAAACTGCGGTGGATCTTTCGATTACACTTTTTTTCACAGGCTTTCTTGATTTCTCTTTTATTGCTTTTTTATCTCTACAACTATTGTCAAGAAGTAACTGAATATATGTTGTATGAAGCATTATTGAAGATAATATTTCTGTAAAATGTTTTATCAACATTATTTAAATTAGCAAGGGATCGATAACACAAATACTATCTTTTGTAGCTTATTTTTTATTAAGGATTTATATTTATAATGTAAACAATATCACTGAATAATCAAAAGTCATGATTATTTTATTTTTAGCTGATTCTTTTGTGTTATTTTTATGTAAATAGATAATAAAAATATATATTTAATTTATATTTATTTTTTAAATTATTAGGTAGTTATTTAATAGAAAAATTTATTGATCGAAATGATTTTTAAATTTAGTTGTAAAGATATATAGTTCAAAAATGAAATTGAAAAAAACATTTTTGAACTTTGAAATAAAACTAATGATTTTAACTAGTTGGAAAAAAAGAATAGAGAAAATTTTACACAGTATATGAAAATTTATTTTCATTCTACCATTTTTTGTAAGATAATTTTACTATCTTTAGCTTCGTGTGTATTTAGATTAGTATGTGAATTCATTCTTGAGAATTTCTTTTATGTACAGAATTTTGCTCTTTTTATATTATTTACCTTTTTATAACAGGCATTTTTATAACAAAGTACACTCTTTGTTTGAATTTTTTAGTTAAAACTTGATGAACTCTGAATTTCATATTACTTCACCATAAAACTCACCATCAAAAACTTACTTTTAAAAAATCATTCTCGGTAGTTTTGATATTATCATACAGACTTCTTATTCTTTATGACTAACTAAACTCATAATTTATCCAAAAAAGTTTTAAATAACTTTAAGAAGAAAAATTGTGATTATTCAAAATATATCTTATTTTTACTTTAGAAATGTTCTTTATAAATAAGCAACATATTTTTTTCTCTGAATATTTTTATTACTCAGAAATATAATCAAAAGTGAAATAGTAGAAAATACAATATTCATTATTTCTCACAACTCGGTCTTTTGAAGTAATAAGTTGAATCACAGCAGTATAATTTTTTTTTCTTTGCTGCATATTCAAGAACACATTATTATGTTAAAAAAAATTTCTTAGTGCAATCAAAAGCTTTCTTAATAATAGAAGAGAACTGAGAATTTGAAGTGACAAATTTAACTATGCTTTTGAACTTGTAATGAAAAAAGTGATCTTCTAAAGTCTGGCATATTAATAAAATTTAAAAAAATTTTCCAACAAAAAAATATAAGTAATTCTTTTTAAAACGTAAATTTATGTATTTTCATTCAAAACTACATAAAAAGCCTTTTTGTTTTAAAAATGATATATGCTTTGTTATCAAGGAAATTGAAAATATCCTTTGTGAAAAATATTACAGTGGTGAAAAGCACATTCGATTTATAGTTCAATATGTTTTCTTTTTCATTACATTGTTCTTTTTTTTTGGAGAATCAATCTCACACTCTGAAATAATCAATTAAGTTTGCGAGTGACTTCTTTTTTATGGTCCTTTATCAGAAACAATCTATTATCGATATACCACCACAATGTATCTGACGTATTGATAATTGGTCGGTGTTAAACATTTAAAAGATAACGGTCTTTTTTTAAATTATAATTGATAATATATTATTAAATCGATTATAATTTGTAATATTTTTTCAAGCAATGCTAGTGATTTATTTTAACTGTAATAACGAGGTTTTTAAAGAAAAAATGGCTTTGATAGTTATAACTAGATTAAGATGCTTCTAAAAAGTGAGAAAATCATCAAAGACTTGCCTGAGATGTAGTATAAAGAGAAAGAAACACTCATAGTATTTGGCAACTTCTTTTGTCATTCAACAAGATCCTAAGTTTACTTTGGATGTTGAAATTATTTTCACTTCAAAATTCTCTTTATGTCTTCACTTTAAATCAGTTTACTTTTCACGCTTTTCTATATCTGTTATGTTAGCATTAATATGCTTAACATGAGATTTATAATTATTTTGTCTTTTCATTTTTAAAAAAGTCAAATCATTTTTCTAATGGATTCTTCATTATTTTCGATTTCTATTAAATTGTATTTTGGATCACGAGAATACATAATACCGTAGCGTATAGCTGAACACTGTAAATCACCAATTTGGTAGTGTTTTAATTTAAAACATTTGAAGTGTTTTAAAATGATGTCATCGATTTGATTAAAATTTTAGTCATTTTTTAAACACTTCCAAGTATCTAAAAAGTGACTACAATGTTAATCAAATGGGTCATTTTAAAACACTACGATTTACAGTGAAAATATTATATTGTGATCTCAAAATAGTTGAGTGTCTTTAGGAAATTGGAATAAAAAAATTTTTCTGCGTCAATATTGATATCAACTATTCAATAGTGAATGAATGTCAAATGTCTTTCTTCATATTTTAAATGTAATTTTTCATAGAAAGTTTCCTCTTTTTATATCTGTAACAACAAAAAATCACATTTTATTAAATTTAGTTCAACATACATTTTAAAAAATTTTTTTGTTCGTTACGATTGTTCAATTAACGAGTGTATAGTCGCGTATAAATTGTACTGTGAATAAGTTCCGGTTACTTGGTTGGCAAAAAGGGCGGAAACAATGATAACAGGAAAACTTTTAAGTATCGACAACAATAGAATGCGCGTGTCAATGCATGTGCACAATGTATTACAATACAACAAAAACGGAAGTTATCATCTTTGCGACGGAGTTGTATCAAAGGAATCTTTTCTATTATTATATATCTTGTTTTACTGTACATTTAATATTTTTTCCACTTGCTTGACATTTTCAATGTATTTTAATCTTCACTGTTGGAAATCCTGATGAACTTGACGTGATGACGTAAAAGATGAAAATAACTACTAGTATAAAGTAGGGGTAAATTATTGAACAAAATTTAACGATTAATTCTCAGGTTTATATGAATCTGGTATATGCAATGGCGATACCAATACCATCTTTTATAATTTCGGTAATATATCTTACTATTGCCTACTTCAAAATTTACAACGAAGACGAAGAAAAATTGGTTAATAAAAATGATGGCGAGGATGAGGAAGTCGAAGGTCTTCATAGCAACGCAACACCAATTCCACCTACGAGTGGTGCCATTACACCCGGAAGTGAAGCCTTCAGAGAGGACCTTGCGAGTTTTGGTCATCAACTCAAAGTTGCTATGGCAGATGAGGTCAGCAGAGAGAGCCTTGATGGAATACCAAATTCAATTTCAGTTCAAGGGTAAGTAATTATCAAAAAACTGTTGGCAGTTAATTACATCAACTCTAAATAGATTATTGAAAAATAAACTATTTCAGACAACTAAAATATTTTGAATTAATTTTATTTATTTATTAACAAAAAATAAATAAATAAATGAAGAAGATATTTCATGAAATAATTTTGTTTAAATTTAACTGAAATGTAAAATACTATTCTCGTATATTTATGAGCTAAAACATTTCATTATCAATGATAATATCATCTCTTTTCCATCACATTCAAATACTACATATTGGAAACTAACTCATGATCAACACATATGTTATAGATAAAACTGATTCAATAAATTCTGGTTTCTAGTTATAGTTTCACTCGAGGCTGATATTCATTTTCAGACAATAAGCATGAAAAAAGACCACCTGCTCATATGTATACATTATTATTACCTTCGTTATCAAAATTATCTATTAAATGTCACTAAAATTGATGAGACTTTTCCATAGTAATTATCAGAATAAAAAATACATATTAAAAGCATTTCTTATATTCAATTCAAAATCAATACAGCAATTCTACCAGAGAGCACACAATACCTAATGTTTTAATTCTCTTATCGTTGATAACTTGATCAAAACTGATGATATCAACTTCATAGAAGTTATAAAAATTTGATTAAAAAATGCCTACACATCAAATATAACTATGAGTAATTTATCGATAAAGAGAAATAAAATTAATTTATTATAAACTTTTATTATATGTCAAAGATTTTTTCAATTCCGTTTTTTTCGGAATTTATTGCTCCAATAAAATCCCCAAGACAAAGTTAGCTCTCTAACCGAACAAACACACCGATGCTCTAGTTCAACCGGAAAGTGGGTGTGTGCATATCCCGAATGTACTAAAAGGTGGTACATTTATTGCTAATACTTGAGTAGAAGACATAAAAGCTAGAATATATATATATATATACAATACGAGAATAGTGAAATTCATGCAAGGACAGCAAATATCGATTCTAAAGCGACACGAAAAGACAGTAATTTATCTATATAGCTTTTCTAAATATGAATAAACTTGGACCTAGTTATTGGTTTTTTATATATCTCTAATAGTTCATGATAAATATTCTTGTAAGATATAAAATTATATAGAAAGTTTATTTTTATTGGTACTCAAATGATGAGGTTGGTGAAAACTGTGGTTGTAGCAATTTATTCTTGTGCTT
The DNA here is from genome assembly GCA_028641665.1 of Chelonus formosanus. Lineage (NCBI taxonomy): Eukaryota > Metazoa > Arthropoda > Insecta > Hymenoptera > Braconidae > Chelonus > Chelonus formosanus. The sequence goes on along the minus strand of CM054003.1, from coordinate 16,569,446 downwards.
TACCTGTTAAAGCCATCTTTATCATGATTGGATCACGTTAGTTGATTGATATCAAGCTTCGATTGTCTCCTGCATGTCGTGCCTTGACATAAGTTTCGATCACGAAATGTATGTATGTATTTGATCTAGCTAATGGAAATTATACTGACATGTATTACAATATAGGTCAAGCTTAAATAAACCTTAAGGAATATAATCAAAGTGGATCTGGATTATTTTGGTTCTTTTCTTACAAATCGATGCAATTTCCTCAAGTATTGGACCTGATAGAATTCTTCATTGAGAAGGAGTTAATGTAAATCGCTTTAGATAATCAATTGGTACTAATTAATCAACCGTCTGAAAGTTTGTCTAGATTATTGGAGTATTTTTATATCATTAAAAGTATTGATTTTTTGAGAACTGATGGAGAACAGAGCAAAAGTAGATGTTGGTACTTTTCTTGATAAATAATCCAAGTGAATTATGTATTGAGAATTTCCTTATTACTTAATTATTTTCATGATTTCATTGATGAAAAGTAAAACTATTATTATATTTCGCCATTTATGAATTTAAACATTTTTCATTTATTGGTGAATTTTGGCATATTGAAATGTTCGAGATAGCTACGTTTAAAATTACAATAAACTATCTAGATATTGTTGGAGATATTCATTATTTATGTGAACATCATCATTAAATTATTATTGGTAATTATTTAACATTCATTAGAGACACCGTTGGAGCATTAATTTATCTATGTTCGGAAATCCTGATGTAATATAATATAATCATATTATCAACAAACTTCAATAAAGTGAATCTACCATGGAATAATTACAGGAGATATTTTGCAATTTAAAAACATGCAAAAACTTTATAATAATAAAAATGTATTTTTTTATATTTTAAGCTTCATTTCGAATTTATCAATGAGTGGATAAAATATGATCATGTGTTGGTAAGCATCATGCAGATCAATGAACGTGAATATACGCTTAGTTGTTTATATCAGAATATATGCCATTATTGGAAAATAAATAGTCATAAAAGAATATCTGTACATAAAATAAAAACGCCTAAGAAAACAAAGAATATTATAAATTGAAATCATGCTAGATATTTTGTTCTAAGTAAACGTATTAATTTTGTGTACTTATAAACATCAAGTTCTTTAGCACTTGTAGGCAACTTTATTTTAAACTTAAAGGACTGCTCTCCAATGAAATAACATTAATTAAATTCTATTCACATCGACGTCTCTATTACTTTTTAGGACTATAGAGCTTACACTTTAGGAAGCTTAAACTTATTTATTCCAATAAATAAAGTAGAATTACCAATATTTTCTTCTACAAGATTTAACATTCACTAAAGTTCAACTACTAGAATCGAACGTATTATCAAGATTTATTTGCAGTTCCTTCTGAACAAAGTGGGAATTAAATGCAGTATGAAAAAGAATCGATTCTACTGCGGTGAAGAATAATGAAGTATGTACATTAAAGGAGTCTTTAGCATTTTTCAAGTTTTTACGAAAGTAATTAATTCTTTTACCATTATAAAGTTTTTAATAAATATTTTTTGAATAATAAAGAGTATTTTAATTGCTAGGTATCAACAATGTAGATCTCTGTCAACTAGTACTATCAGTATACCAATTAGTTTTTTGACTTAACATAGTTGCTACTTGAATGATTTTTGATTTGATAGGTTTAATAAAATTACTATCCACTTAACCCACAATAATCAGTATAATAGAGTTTAACAATATCCACTTAGTTGAGAATAGTTTATAACAATAATCCAATTATTGATGGGAAAACTTTTTGAGTCAATGATCAAAATGCTTCAAATAATAAACGAATAGTTATTAGAGTAGAACTTTTAGCAATATAATGGAAACTAATTTAAGATTTCAATTAAAGATATGCAAACTTTTTATGAAACGTACGTAGATGCTTTCCTGTCCAAGTATATATAAAAATGTACAAATAAAAATCAATATTATTAGGAGTGGTTTATATTAGCACCTTCTCTTGAGTAAAGAATGCGTAGAATAGTCATAGAAACAATAGATAATTATTTTTCCTTTCTTCTTGCTGTTTCTTTCTTTTTTTCTAGAAACTTGAACAAGATGATGACGACGAGTATCTTAACTCCACCTGGGCCGACAGCAGCAGTTTGAAGCGACACTTTCAAGGTTTGAACAATATCTCATGGAAGCCCCACTAGAGATCATCATCTCTAAGTCAAATTATAGAAGATGAGGTTTGCATTCAAGGGTTCCTCAGTCCTCTGTTGATGAAACAAGTTTTCGATACTTCAGCACGTCACTGCACGCCATCGAGTGAACCAGAGGCTATTGAGAAGGTAATGATTTAATACTTAACAGATTAATTACATATTCAAAACGAGAATATTTTTGTTTGTCTTTTATTCTTTGTCATCAAGTCAATTACGGGTAAATGATAACAACATATTGGATAATTTTTCAACGAATAAATGTCAAGAGAACGCAAATTCAATAGGTTTTAATAATCAATTTTCAATATCAATGAAAATCAATGATAATAAATTACTCTGGTTCGCTCGTGAATAATAATAATAAAAAAAAAAAAATATTTTATAAAGAAAAAAATTGGAAATTTAATTTATATCATGTATTAAAAAATTACATTGTTTATTGATACAAAGATAAAGGCTTGAAAAATGGTATAGATAAATAATGAAAATGTTAATAATATACTTAAATAATTTGCTTGCTGTGTGACCATGCGTATTCACCGTTACATCGTTGTAATTTATACGATAGAATATCAATTTACTTATTCACTCCACGCCAATGAAATTATGTAAAAAGACTAAAAATAAGCTTTACAAATATTTAAAGCTAATGTAACCGGTTAATTAAGTGCGAATTGTTCAAACTCTATCAGTCCACAATTTAATTGAAATAATCTAAGAAAAAAAACAAATACTAATTGACTTTATCTCCCAGCCGTCCAATTGTCAGGCTGTCATTGATTTGTACTTAATCAAAAAGTACTTGCATGAGGACGAAATGTCAGAAATACCATGGGTAATGCTTTTTTCTCTCAAGTTATACCTGGTAAGAGCATTGCTTGTGCTTCTCGCTTAATTATGAAAGTTAAAAATTAGATTCATCAAAACATAAGAGTTTTTTTTCTTAATTAGTGAAACAAATAATTAATATGAATAAATGATTGAAAATTGCCAACATCAATCATAAATTTAATGTCATGATAACATTTATTTTTAATTCAGCAGTGCTCAATTACTTGAATCATTAGTTTTTTATTTTATTACATTGGCAAATAATGTTAAAAATAATTGTGAAAATTGCCTGGACATGCGCACATGACAATGGTACACTGATGTACAAGTGAGACATGTGTTATCATAGTTACGAAAAAGAAAAAAAAACAAAACCATTTGAATAATGATAATAATATTAATAAGATAAATAATAATAAACAACTAAATTGTTTTTATGAATTAAGAACAAGTTGTCTGTGATCTACAATAATTGACATAAATATGTAAAAAGTATCGACAAGTAATAAAAGTATAAATTATTAATACGTTAATAAACGTATGTACGTTAAAAAAAAAAAACAGTTCAAAGCTATTGATTGGATAAATGATTTATAAACTAAATTTCTTCAAAGTAATACAAACAAATATTGTGTAAAATAACATATTGAAAATATGAATTGAAAACAGTTGACATTTGTTTGATCATAAAACTTGTCACTGCTGTTATAGATTTTCCCACAATTGCAAGAAGGGAAAAACGAAATAAGTAAAGTATTAAAAAAAATTATTACAGAATATAAATCATAAATATGGCACCTCCTTATCACCTTTATAAATAATATAGATCTAGATAGATTAATAGAAGCTCAAAACACCAAAATTCATTCCTTCCACCCGCTCCGGCCGTATATTTGATTGTCTTTATTACATGGCGTTGCATCTAAAATTGAAGCAAAAGTACTAATATCTGTTAACAAATTGAGTATATTCTTGAATCTAAATACCATTACAACTAAATGAACCATAATAAAATGTTTGGAAAAATGTACATGATAATTTTATATTATGTAGCACATTCTACACATTATAACATGTTGAATTTATTTCATTTGTTATTTATTATCGACATCATTGTCAGCTGCGATTAATTTTATGTACAAATGTATAATGCATTTTTGCGACTAACAATAAACAAATTTCAAAGCTTTTTTCATTGTAGTCTACTTATTGTTCATTACAATACAATATTTCCTTCATATTGTTTTTTTTTTTTTTTTTAAATTCATGAATAACTGAATAATAATATCTCAATTTCAAACACAAATAATTGTAGTGTGTGGGTATTAGTCAGTATATTAGAAATCACAAGCAAGAATTTTTTTAAATTTGATCAGTGAAATTATTTTCAAACATACTGATTTGTTTTTAAATAATGACGAGCATTAATTGAACTGTTATTTCAAATTGAGTTATTTTTTGAAAACTTGATAAATTTATTATTCAAATAACTGTTTATTGATTAATTCCAAAGTTTTTGCACTCATTTAGGCTGAAATTGGACTGGTTGAACAATTGTGATAAAAAATAATTGAAAATCAACGTACATAGTTATTTTGGAAAAAATAATTAATGGAGTTTCTATTATAAATATAAATATTAAAGAAAAAATTGAATACATAGAAAGTCAAGTCTAATGTTCTTGGAGTCTATGAGTTTGATGTTTTTTAGTTCAATAAACATTCATTAGTACATACATAAATGCTATGTGCTAATATTACTTGCCAAATTACATAGAAACTAATTTTCTGAAGTTTGAAAAGTTTTACTATATTCAGTTGAAGATGCAATAATTTTCATAGTTTATTGAACATAAATGCTTATAGATATAAAATAATGAAACTCGATAGACCAAAAAGTCAATGTAATGTCACAGGAATTGAAAAAAGTAGCATAATATTAAAATAGTAAAAGTTTTATATTCTGTATAATTTTGTGCTTGAAATAAATTTGGAATATTTTTAAAAAATTTTCTTTCTAGAAATGGTATACGTAGTCCAAGTGAACATTTATTCCACTCAGAAGTCTTTTTTTATTTTTAGCATAATAGTTATTAGCATTTTCTAGATATAAATGTATGTATGCATGTATATAAATTATTTTCAGATTTCTTATTTTCATGTTGAATAAAATATAATTATTTAAAAATGAACAAGAAAATAAATTTACTCCATTAGAATAGTATTCCTCCAATAAAGAAATATTTTATTTAATTTCATCTAGAAGGTTTTGGCTCGATATTGAATGCTACTTTCCTGAAGATATTATTTATTCAGTCAGCCAGATTGTTATATCTTGTATAAATTATTTTTAGAGCGAGTCTAATTTTTATCCCCGACTGAAATTTCCTGCCCGACTTTTAGTGTTGTCCGACATGGAGAGTATTCACCCTCGTGCTGTTAACCTCTACATGCTAATCGACAAGTCGACCAAATGTTATTAATAATTAGATCACGTAAAGTATTTATAGGATTTGTTGGACGTGACTTCACCCTAAATTTGTCAATTATTTTGTCATATATAAATAATTGGAAGTGAAATTTTTTGTATATTAACATAAATTACTACTAATTCTATCATCAAAAATATTTGCAAATTGAATATAAAGAATTATTCATTAAATGTAAATAATAAAAAAATATTTCAATCTATTGAATAAAATTCTTTTCTTCATATTTATTTAGTTAATACAAAGTTGTAATACAAAATTACTGAAAGATCATTTTTCTTAGTTTTCCGTGTGCACTTTTCCAACTATATGCTGCTAAAACTGTAACAAATAATGTAACTCTTATAAATCAGAGAAGTTTTCAATAAATAATTTGATTTACGATCTATTTATTAAATCAGAAAGTTTAACGAAACAATTTGTCATCTTCAAGTCAGGACTCTAGCCTTAAATCATCATTCTGTCCATTAAAAAGATGGATTATTCCACGCAAACTAAATAAAAATATTTTTACCTTATTCTTTTTACGCAAGATCATCCCTGGCTTCATTCATGTCTCTCAGAATCTATTTATCAAAATAATAAGTAAAACATTAATAATAATTCTAAAAATATTGTATAATTTGATATTATATTGAAATATATCAGTAAGATTGTGACATCAATGTTAATCAGCCCCGAAAGATGAAAGCATCATGTTTATTTATTTATTTTCTTTTTGATTTTAAAAATTATTCTAAGAGAGTCAATAAAAATGGTAATGTATTCAAATGATGCTTACTTGTAATTCCATATTCTTTGTTGTACTGTTTCTCGTCACTAAAGGCGGATAATGAGATGATTAATTCCAGCTAATCTTCATTGTCTGAACTGCAAAAGAATAAATATACATTACTTTCTAGAAAATATTTAAAAGATACAAAAAATCTTGAAAATATCATTTAATGTCAGTACACGTTGGGAAATAAGCATCACTACAGCATATCAGTATTTAGCGTAAATAGTTGTCATCATAATAAAATAAAAAAAAGATATATTAAAAAGTTAATGAACACTGTTTAATTACCATTAAAATGACTCATCCAGATATGGCTTTTGGAATTCTGCTCGTCAAATTCAATTTATAAGACTTTAGACTGTTCAGATTGCAGGTGTTTCAAAAAATTTCATCCCGCAGATGCTCGTATCTGTAATGGAGATCAAAACTTTTAATTTAGCTTATTTAACTCTACCCAGCTGTTACTTGTAATTTTTTTTAATAGAGTTTAATAACATTAAATCACAGTAGAATAGGAGTAAATTATTTTACTGTTAAAATAATAAAATTTCTCTGTAACATATAAAAGTTCAACGGCTTCTATGATAATGTATCTAATAATAAGCTTCTCAGTTGGGCAAAAAGTAGATGTAATAAATATTAATGTAGTCTATTTTGAGGACGATACGATGAAGCGCTTATTCGATTACAGATAAATACATTGCCATGGAGACAATGTGAAGTCTTGTTTCAGTACAATAAATCATTTCCATTCTCAGTAGGAAAAATTTCGATCGTAACTATTAGTATAACAATAAGAGAATAAAGAACCTTTTTATATTGATGAATCAAAAGTTTCCTAACACAGTTCAGATTCACAAACATATAAACCAAGACAACCTTCAAATAATTATTGAGTGCTCACATATTGTGGCTGTCGTTGGTATTAATCCAAGTTCTGAACTGTTTTCAAATATAGAAAAAAAATATTTTTTTCTAATGTATTAACATGTATTGTTCATTATGAATTTCACTGATACACTATTTCACATAAATCAAGAGAAAAATTTGTTTATATTCATGAGAATAATGGTATTTCTTTTTTTTTTTTTTTGATATAATAAAGTGTGAGAATCATCTTCTGATGATTTTGTAATAAACAGAATATGAAGAATACAAGCAATAATTTATTAGATTGATATTAATTAATCGATCGATCAATTAATTTCTCTTTCTTTTTTCTATTTCTCAATAATACTAAAATTATTTCGATACTTTTTTGGTTCATTGCTTTACTATAAAATCGATAAATAATAATATTTTTCGTAGGATTGCTTATACTCTTAAGACATTAAGTGGACCCCACCCAAATGGAATTCAATAATAACAGTGTGTAATAACATTTTGGCAAATCTACTCACCTGATATTAGTGGTTCATTGACTAGTGGTTTCAAGAAAGAAAGAATATCTTGTGATTGATGTCCATCCGCCGTAAAAGAATGTCGTAATAACAAATGCTCAAATTACATGATTTAGCAGTAACTGTAAGTTTTTTGTTTTCAAAATAGTCGAGATAAATGAATAAATAAATAAATAAATTTATTTTTACGACACAAAGTTGTGTATAAAATTAAATAAAATAATAAATAAAAATTGAATATCCACAAATGAAGTGAGATATTTTTGATTGAGGATTATATATAATGCAATGGGCAAATAATAAAAATAATGGTGATAAAAAAAAAATAAAAATTAAATAATATCTGTAGAATAAAATATTATTTAAGATAATGTTGAGTGTAATTCAAAAAAATTCGGTTAATTTTTTTTTTCTAAAATTTATTGATAAATTAATTTCAGCAAGTAAATTATCAATTATAATCCTACTAATATGATTGTATTTAATTCAATTCTACTGAAGATTGTTTCAAATACGTAAATATGGATCCTTAATAAGTAATATTATAATATGACTTAAAACATATTTTCATAATTCAGCTATACGTAATTGATATATTCTAGTCAGAAAAATTATTACTCACAGAAGTTTTCCCATAAAAAAAGCTCATTTGATAAAATATGTTGTATGTTATATCTTAACGTTACTCTGTATCAAGTATTTTCGTGAAATTTGTCAAGTAATTCAAAAAAAATCAAAGTATACACAGCAACTTGTTTCAGCATACACATAATGACTCTCTAGTAGCTTGATTATTGAAAAATCAACCAACTAATCACAATTCAATGAAATAAACGATTGTATAATAATTTATAATAAAAACTAATGATTATTAATTTCATAATTTGCCGGAAGATTTAATAATGCGATTGAGTATTTGATTTTGTAATCCGGATATTAATTAAATTCATAAATAAATGATGCCTAATGATAACACACATTTTTATAGCAATACTAATCATCGTAATGATATTTTGTTATATTATAGAGAATGTCTAAAGATTGTTTAATACAAATTTACCAATAAATGGTTAAATTTGTAAGTGGATAATTGTTTTGTTTGTCACAAAAGTGTTATAAAATCTGTAACAGACATCATAATTTGTGAAGAAAGATCATAGACGTTATTTCCAGAACTAATATTTACGAAAACAATTATTTTGTTACAGATTAGATGAATAATTATTAGTGATTGCTAATATGTTTATTTCGGGGTTTAATAACGTCTCCTTTTATTCGGAAAGTCTTCTTGGCGATTTCTATTATCATTTCCGCCTTGCCAACGCCCACCACCACCAACACCATTATTTCCACCACGATTATTACCCATGTTGCCCATATCAACTCTCATATCCATAAGATCCATAATTTGTCCACGATCATCATTGTAACCCCCACCACGATTATTGCGTTCCATATTATACGCGTCCATAAATGACTTTGGGTCCTGACGATTGAAATAAATCGAGCGCACGATATAAAGATTAAATTGCGGTTAAACAATTAACCGATTACCACGAATGACGTTTGCAGTGAAACGTACAGTGGATTGTGTAGATTTTGGATGTACCATAAATACATTTTACGGTTCAGGGCGACCATCCATGACAGCAGCACAGGTCATCGTCAATTTTCGTCATATCACATAGAAAAGAAAGGGGAAAAAAACAATGTTAGAAGATGCGAGATATAATACAAATTGCATGAACGCGATTATCACGCGTTACCATAAAGATTAATTATCTAATATATAGAAAACACATTTTATATCTATACTTATTGTTCCATTAGTGGATATCATTATACACAATAAACTAGCAGACCTACAAAAATGCCCAACTCCATTCTAGGATTTATGATAAAAAATTTTCAATGTTTTCTATCAAGCCGTGCGATTATTTTCTTTTTTATCATCAAGTGTCAAAGTTACGATAAGCAGCAGAGAAACTTGATCAGGGTTTCTAAGCAGACTTTGTCGAACTTTTTACTTCTAGATTTTTTGATATTGGGACTAGCTAAATAGACATGACAAGTATTTTATCATCAACGATTTCAATTAGACATCTGTTCAATCATGATGATTGGACATTTTTTATAATCGGTCTGTATAATAATATAACAGAATTCAACGACAAGGTCAATCCTTCGAGATTATAGTTTGTTTCAAAGAATTAATGTAATAATTAAGACATAATAATTCAGAATCTCTTGCCTGCAAACGCTTGGAGAAATCAGTCATAGCATATGAGAGTAATAATTTATTTGTAGAATAATAACTAAGTTCAGTCTGCTTATTAGCAGACAAATTACTCGAAAGTTTCTTTTTTCGTATCCCTCCCCAAAATAATAGAGAACCTATCGATTGTAAGATAATACAAATTTAGTTTATTTTTATTCAATAAAAATATGGTCGACTTTAAATTGGCTATCAAGAATAATAAAATTTTGTAATAATAATTTTGTTGATGGCCTACTTATTCAAGACAGCTATCCAGAAGATATGAACGTTTGAATTCAGTCAAGGTTAAATCAATTTCGAGTTTTGTATAAAGAAATTAATTAAATCAATGCAAGTTGAATTTGCATTTGATATTTTCATTGTTTTAGTCAGAATAAAAATATCACTTTAAATCAATCATGCTTAATATTCTTATAATCCAGTTGATCATTGATGCTAGATGATATCTCCATGCGATATGTTCTTTTCAAATTTGTATATACCATCCATTACAATTATGAGAATAAATATAAAAGATTGTTATATAATGAATATATTTATTTTAAACATAGTGAATGATTCAAATAGATTTTTAGAGAACGGTTTTGCAGGCATTAGAATTCTGTTTGTTTCAATTTGTTCAAATATAAAACTTGCACATGTAAAACTTCAGATAAATTCACTCCATTGTCTAGAAGAGATGATCATGCAAAAAAAAAAAAAAAAATAGTAATTATTTCGAGAATTGTTATGAAATGAGAGTATAACTGAAGACAGCTACTATTTGTATTTGTCTGACTTCAATACCAGCTTAAAAATGCAAGAGTTAGAAACAAATGGAAAATTTTCGTTTTTTTCAATCAATTACGGAGCGTCAAATATCTCAAAAGTGAGAAAGAAACAAATTTAAGACAGTTAAATAAAAAAAGTTTTGAAATTGATAGGAAAACATGACAAAAATTAATACGTTACCACTGGTAAGTTGCTGCCGCCTATTAAGCAAAAAAAAAAAATTATTGATTAGTATTATGCTATTTGCATAGACATAATATTGATTGAAATAAAAAATTTACCATCGACGTTGCCGTATCCATCGCGATCATTGCTATTTACATTGTCATATGGTTTACCACCGCTTCCACTACGCATGGCTTGTTCCTGTTGAATAAAAATTCAATATATTACAGAAATTTGTCTAGCGGTGTACTATTTTTTGTCACAGTTTGACATAATTTAATACTAACCTGCATAAAGATAGTATTTTCTTGTTGACGCCGATGAAGTTCTTCCTCTTGGCGTCGAATTCGCATAGCCATTTCGTCTTGTTGTCGACGTTGAGCTTCCTCTTCTCGTGATCGTCGTTCTTGGGCCTGTCGTTCTTTCATTTCCCATTCACGTTTTTGTCTCTCTCTGTCGGCTTCTCGCACTCGCAATTCTATATTTTAATGATTCACACATTTAATTTCAAATTCAAGATAAATTTGAAGAAGAAAACATTGTATCCAAGTTTTTCGGCACACAATCACAGTATAATTAAACGGACTGTGCTTCCTAACCGGACTTTCTTTAATTTTCCTTGATTTTTGTTTTTATTTGGCACTTGATGATTTTAAGCCATCATACAAGCGTGGCGTCAAGGATAAAAGAATTAATTAAAAAACTTACGTTCACGTAGCAATTCAGTCTCATGTTCATATCTAGCAAATTCCATTTGAGCCTCTAATTTTTCTTCTTCCATAGCCATTTCTCGTTTCAGTGCTTCTTCTTTTTGTTTATATAGCTCGTACAATTGCTTCCATCTTGTTCCATACTCATGTTCAAAACTACCAACCTGGGCAAATCGTGGGCCAACTTCTCGAGCTTTGAAAAAGTCAGAATTTTTTCGTGGAATGTTTTTATCTGGAAAACCGTCGATATCATCTTGTTGTTCGAAAGGTTCAACGATTACTGGCCGGAGTGAACTATTTGAAAAGATAAAGATAATGTAAGTAAACATTATTATGGAAAATATTGGAATTACAAAGAAACCAAAAAAAAAGAAAAAATACTTACGCAGTTAAGAAATAACATCCTTCATTACATTTTCTGATAGCCATCAATGCTGATGGCTTTCGGACATATTCAATAATTCCTTCACCTGTACTTCTTCCTCTATCATCAACAATAACAATAGCCCGTTCAATTTCACCAAAGACGCTGAATGATCGTTCTAATAACTCATTAGATACAAAAGGTGTTAAATTCTTAACTTTTATCGCAGATGAATGTGGAGAAAATCTGACTCTAATAGCACGGCCTTTGCGCATTGTGCCATCTAACTCATGTTTAGCTTTCTCTGCATTTACTCTGTAATCCTGTGAATCGAAAGTTATATGTTTAATCATTGTAAAATAAACATTAAATGGAACATTTAAAATATCAATATTATCATAATAAATGCAGCCAATATTTTTTATCATAAAAAATCAAACGGTAATTTTTGTAATCATTTTTAAAAAAAATATTTTTCATCAATAAATAGTGAATTAAAAATTATATTTACCATTCTTAAAAATGCAAAATTTTTTTCTTTGTTGACGAATAATTCTGATATTTCGCCATAAGGAGAGAACATATTGGTAATTTCTTCTTCTGTGATATCGTTCGTAAGATTACCAACATATAAGCGATTACGACCGCTAAATTTTTTTTCTGCGGTATCTTGAGGAGGTAATTCATGTGTGGGGCCATTTAAACTCATTATTCTTTCCATTAGACGATCCTGTAAAAATTCCATTGTTATTAATCAACCATTCAAATCAATTTTTGTATAAGTTTGCAGATAAATAGAACTAAACAGTTTGAATAAATTTTTCTCATAATTTTTATAGATGATATAAAACAGTATCTGATTATACTTTCTATTGATTTGCTTAGGACCAAACTATAGTTTCATATAAATAAATAAATATTTTTAAAAACAAACTTGAAATACAATATGATTTCTATCAATGATATACTTATTTAACTATTTATAGACAGAAATTGAATTATTTGACAAAATATCTTCCCATGGAGAAGTTAGTAAAAATTTATAAATTCATTACAGAGGTATATTTTATCTTCAAATTAAAAATTTCAAAAAAAAGATAATGAATGTATGTAATTTTTTAAATATAAAAGTTGCTGTTTTAGATAAAATTTTCCATTATTCGAACGTTATGTGAAAAGCCATAAAATATAGAATTCATAATTGGTTAATATGCATACCCATTGAATTTAATAAGTAAGATAAACTATTATGCAATTCAATATCAATAGTTTATTCGATTTATAAAAAAAAATGAAACCTTACATCTTGTGATCTATTTTGTCCTCTATCACCACCACCTGCACCGCCTCCTCCTCCACCTCCGCGACCACCTCGTCCACCGCCACGACCGCCGCCGCGTCCTCCAGGACCTGAAGGTCCAGTGTTCGAGTTAGAATTATCTTGCATATTTCCTTCAGAATTTTCCATCATTGATTCACTCATTTTCATCTGCAAGTGATTGTTAATATTTAAAACTTGTTTAATAAAAAGAAACGTGGCTTGGGCAACAGTCCATTTTGCGTGCTAAACGCGTGCAAGAAAATGGCGTCCGGAACAGACGCTACACAATTTTCAGCCAAGTGTTGAATGAAAATGTATCTTACCGCCATATCATTATTCCTAGGACCTCCGCCACCTTGATAGCCTCCTCGGCCACCAGAAAATCGTGATCCTTTACGTCCTCGTCCACCACGACCACCTCCGCCTCCTCCTCCTCCACCACCGCCGCCACCACTACCACCGCCTTGGCCGCCACCTTGGTTTCCACCAGATCGTGGATTATTTTCATTATTACCTTCTGCTTTTACATTTGAAGCTTCTTGAGTTGTTTCTGTAGCCATTGTTTTTATTTTTGTTTAAAACTTAATTAATATTATAAACAAAAAGTAAAAACTAGGCAAATTATTCTAAATTTCCGTTAACTAGAAGCACGCTTAGATAAAAACTGTGTTCACGTTCGCGTCTGCTGACAAAGAGACTCGAATGAATTTCACGCTTCTGGAAGAAGCCGGATGAGCTGTGCAAAGCATCATGGGAATTATTACTAGTAGCGCCACGTCTTTGGTAATGCGCATGTGCGACAATTAGTTCAAAACTTTTACTTTATCTTTTTACGGTAACAACGGGAAAGGTAATTATTTTATCGGCATAAGGTTAATCTTTCAGAGTGTTTGACAGACAGCGCCATTTTTGTAGTAAACAATCAGATGAAAAGTAATGATATGTGTCGAAGGAATAAAAACAAAATTCAATAATTAAAAAATTATTTATTATTTTAATATAACTATTATCTTAGAATAAATAAACAAGTATGGCACAAAAATGGATATATTTATCAATCTGTGGTGGAGTAGTTTTAGTTATTAGTGAATTAGTGTGGCATCTCATCAAAAAGTACAGAAACAATTTACAATTAACTGATAACAAAAAAACCATTTCCGAAGTGTTACTTTTTTCTGATGCTTCGAAATATTGTCGTAATCATGCTTTTGGTAATCCCTGCAATAATGAATGTCCAGCTGCCAAGTTAAAGTATGAAATATATTTTTAGGTTACTTTAAACTCTGTTCAATAAAACTTGAGATTCATCAATAATTATAAAATAGTTTGAATTAATGAAATTAAAATGTTATTGGTAATTATATAAATGAATCAAAGTTAATTCACTAGTTCAAATGGGTAAAGAAGCATTATTGTTCAAGATTGACATCGTCTATCTATTTGGAATATTTATTCCACTACATTAACCTAAATAGAGATTTACTAAAGCTCTAAAAATTGAGTAGAAAAGTTAACTATCAACGAGAATAAATTAAGAACCTCTTTTATTTTTATAACAATATGAACGTTTGAAAAAAAAAAAAGGAAAAAGAATTGTTTTTATTAAATTTATTTAAAGAAAGGAACAACAATTCTTGCCCTAATAAAGCAACTGTTCATTATAAAATTTTCATCAAGAAAAAACCAAATTAATGAGAGACTTTTCAATTAACTTGTTGTTAATAATTCATTTCAATAGAATATTCTTAAAATTAATTTCAACTATTGGTATAAATATTAACTAATAAAATGTTTGTAACTTTTCGAATAGATATTCGATATATATTCAATTGAAAGTTGGATAATCTTTAGTTAACTCTAGTTAATTGAAAATTCTATTTCTAAACTATATAAATACCTATAGGTAGTGTAAAGTAAAGTACATGTAATAATTGAGGTCAATTTAATAACTATTATTAATCTATTTTATTAATACTTTCACAACATACATAAAAAATGAATAAAATTTAATTTTAGAATTTATAAAAAATAAACACAAAAATTGCAATAAAGGCTACCGATAGCCATTATTTTTTGCTCTATCTAGAATATTTACTCCTCTCGACCTTTAACCTTTTACAAAAATCCTATTAAAGTTTAAATTTGTTTTGTAAAGGCCGACTTTTTTTTAAGAGTAAAGTTAGTTAAAGTAAAGCTACATTCCAACGTATGAATAGTTCATTAATTCTTAAATGTGAAAGTTATTGTTCTAAACATCATTTTGAAATTAATCAAATAAATCAGCATTAATATTTTATAAATAAAAAAGAATTATTTAAAATTGGAATAATTTTTATTTTTCAATATTTATATGCAAATTATAATTGAAAAAGTATATACAGGAAATATAAAGAATTGATGTGATATCAAAATAAATTACAATTCTATTTATACTCACCCTTATTTTTCCAGGGTATTAGTTATTCATTTACTATATTGAGGAACAGGTTTTATGTTCACATCTCGGAAGAAAGATGTTACATAGTGAATTTATATAAACCCATTATTCCCTTATTCAATCTCATTTGAATCATTTTATATTTTAGCTATTTCTTTTTCAATATTCCATTTTGCATAAAATTCACAAGATCCTTTTCATAGACGAAATGTATGAGCATCTAGTTCGCTAATATTGAAATCTATTGGTATAAAGTAGAAAGAAAAAGCATGACTAGCATGATAAAGTAAAGTGAAGTAAATTTTAAATGGAGATTTACATTAAGATTATACGTTAAATTGTAAGTGAATGCATCATTCATAAATTGAAGATTTAATAAAAATTATGATTAATTGTAAAAGATTAACTTCTTTTTAGTATTTTTTATTTTAGTATGAGCAAAAGGTAGTTCAAATAATATTCACTAAATTTTTTATAAAATTAACGAGTTCAAATAACTTGAAAAGTGTCTTTTTGAATTGAAGTTAAGTATTTTAAAATTTATATGTATTTCTGCAAACATTTTTTCATTCTCTTCAAGTCAAATTATGAACTGTCAAAGTAAAATCTCAGTCTTGACTTTGAGTTTTAATTAGTTTCAAACTTCATTTCAAATTTCTATGTATATTTCTGTTTTTTTACATCAATCAAAATTTTAAACACTTTGGACAATAATAAACTTAAAATAGATTCAGGATTTAAATTTAGATTTCTCGATGTTATACTCGCTTGAATTAATCATCAGCATAATTAATTATAAAAATAACTACAAAGGTTTTTGCACACATTGTTGATGCCATTATTTAATAGAACGTTTATTGTGTAAACTGTAACCTTTCTATTTTGTTATTTCAAACTGTATGTGTTCAAATTCTTTATGAGATTGAATACTGAAAGGTTGAATCAACAACTGATTAAAATATTACCCTTGCAATAATAATCAGTATGGATTTATTTCTATGCCATTTTTTTGATTGTTTCAGACAACTGATCTCATATTTGGACTCTAGTATACATACCCTTGATATTTGTATGTATGTAATAACATGCCAAAGTATTGCAGAAGCAATAATCAGAGCACAGAGAAGACGTGTTGATGTTCGAATTATTGTTGATGCGGGTATGGCTGAAAATGAGGCTTGTGCGAATAAATTAAATCAAATGAGAAATGCAGGTGAGATGTAAACTCATAAATTATTTAATTATGTCACTTTTGTGATCAATTCGTTAAATCTTTTATTTATTTATAAGAATAAAACATTTTCTAGGTGTATTGGTACGGATGGCACGTTCGGCCGATTCTCTAATGCACCATAAATTTGGAATAATTGACCAGAAAATCATGATTTACGGTAGTACAAATTGGACAATGCAAGCCTTTTTTGGGAATTTTGATGGCATCATTATTACTAATCAAGCTGGACTCGTTAAGCCTTTAATAATCGAATTCAACAGAATTTGGGAGGAAATAAAATAAGCTGCCAACGATAATTTGACAAGTAAATTTTCCGCAAGGTATTTGAAGAAAGTCAAGTCAGCAAAATATAAATATTTTTATAAATGAGCTGTAATATTCTGATTTTATCAGCCTTAGCCTTTCATACACATGCTAATTCCGTAATGCCTCAATGATGTAAACAAATACACTCTTTTACTATTAATATTATATTGATTACAGCATTAGTGTCAAAAATAACATAATGATAGACAGTTACGTGGGATGATTCAAATCTATATCTAAAATTAGATCTGTGATTTGTTATTAATTCAGTTAATATTATGGCTGAATGTTGCTTCCTAATACTAGGTTTCTTTGTCTTTGATGAGAGTTAAATGTACTTATAGTATACATACTCAGTTAATAGAATACTGAGCACCTTGGGGGTGTTGCCATGACGATTCTGACGTCATTACATCTCTCTGTATTTGAGACTTTTGTATTTCTATTGTGCAAAGGTTGATGTTTTAGATTCTATTGCAGTAAGTTATGTTTATTAATTGGATAATTTCCAATAAACTTAATAAAGATAGATTTTATCCATTTTTATACATTTCTATTTCGCACTTAATCTATTTAAGTGTCGTTGTTTTTTAATTTTATTCAATTAAAAAAGTAAGAGATGTATAATTTATTTAAAAAACTGTTTCACAGAAATTTATTGTAGAATTTATTTCTTACGAGAAGAAAAGTTTATGAGATTCATTGCAATATTTCTCGCGTTTCATTAGCTAATATTAGAATTCCTAAGTTTTAATTCCGCTAACACATCAAAAAAGTATTTTTATATAAAAATGAGAGATTGAGGTCATTGTATTTTAATTAATTAAAGAAATTAAACTAATATTTAATTTGTTTAAAAAAGATAGAGAAGAAATAAATTATTTTTCATTAGTCCAAAAGCTTTTTATTTCGAGACAATGTTCATAAATAAGCGAATAGATGATATTTATACGACAGGAAATGATTCTTGCGAAAAAAATAAAATAGAAAAAAAAACGAAGCTCACGACTTTTCTGTTATTCTCTGAAGCTTATTTTTGAATACGTTTGTATAAGCACCAACCCTCACTCAACAATCATCAGCCCTTCTTAAAATAGATTTATAGATCCTACCCCTAAGGTCACCTATCTTAGAACAAATTTTCATTTATTTTATGACAAGAAATCCAGTTAAGTGTAATTTACTTCTATCATTCTTTCTGTGAAATGATAAAATTGGAAGTTCTTGTTAATATTTTAATTTGCTATTCAGTTTCAGTTTTCTCAGACTCGGTAGTATCTGTCGGCTTTGAAATTTATATAAACTTACTTGCAGCTGAATTGAACAGATTTAGAGTGAAATCTTGGAAATCAGAAGCATTAACCAGTAGCTTGTCTAACATATTCACACAGTAATTTGTTTGTAGTAAAGACTAAGTGCTTCTACTAAGAAGATTCTACGAAGCACAAGAGCAGAAATAAATTCTCTTTCAGACATTCGCTGTTTTGTTCGTCATTTTATTTTTGATTTTTCTTTTTTTATAACCACTTCAAAAAAACCACCTGCCACGTGTGTTAAATAATGTTTTTGGCAAAATATAACTTGATGTTTATCATGAAAAGTAGTTCAATCAATTTCATCGTGCGTGATTCAATCATTTTTATTCTGGAATCAATCAAATCCCTAAATAAATGATGAAATCCTATCATTACTTAATGTATACGTTTCACACTGATTTCCTTTATACTATTTCTATATATAAAATATAATATATTCTCTCTTCAAATTTTTTCTTTCTGCATTATGAAAGAGCCGTAGCCTCATTTTCCTCAAAATCAATATATTATTTTCGTGTTACAATAATGTATAAACGACGTAATAAAATAACAAACGTCATTGGTATTATGCAGATGGGTGTTTAAGTATGTAATCTGCAGATTCAAGCAAGCAGCTTACGTTGGAGGATTTTGAACTTCCTGACGAGTGTGAGTGGCCTTTAGAAACCAAATTCTCTGTCACCGAATGTGCTGATACAACAGACTTCTTGGCTGCTGTTGGTTAATGTGTTGCATCTCTGTTCAGTGTTTGACGTCAGTGAAATAAAGCAACGTCGTAAAACGAGATCGGCCACCACAGAAATACACGACTGCATCACATCGGGTGGTTAAATATTGCCGCAACTGATGCAAGATGCCGGGTCGTAGACTGATAGAAGTGGAACATTGTCCGTATGATGATTTATAAATAGTATTTGAAAGCACAAAAATAGACTACGGGCCGTTGGACCTCAGCGATAAAGATCGATCATTCTCTTCTGACGCGCGATATAATCATAAGTCACTGCATCCCTCTTCAACTTTTCCGATGCTAAAGTAAATCGGACATATGTGCTTGACTTTCTTTCATATAACAAACTTTCTTAACTTATCGGAGCTTCAAGAAAGTAATGAAAGTAGAGGAAGTTATTGTAATTGATTTCAAAATCAATAACAGTATGGATTAAAATTAAGTTATTGTTGTTTGGTAGAAATGTAAGGAGGATAAATTAGGCTACGTAGAATGTTCTAGAAAGTTATAACAATTATTTTTGTACTGTTGGCTCTATAGTTAAGCTTTTAGGAACATGTTCTTTTTAACTTTCTTATTAATTAGAAAAATGAAGAAAAAAATGGCTCTTTTTGTGGTTAATTTCTAGGAATACTAGAAAATATCTAAACGTTGAATTATTTTTTTAACTTTTGTGAAAAAAAAATTTTTCGAATTTTTTTGGTATAAATTTGATTATTTTAATTAGTACATGGAGAAAAGAATTGAATAAAAATTCTCCGTATAGTGTTTGTGACATATCATTGATTGAATACATGTTATATTCTATGACAAAGCTTAACCAACTTATTCCAAATAATTGAATATCTATTGACTAATATTAATGTCACGTTTAATAATCGATATTAATTTATAGACTTGTGAATAATGTAAATTTATATTTCATTATTAAAAAAAATCATATGACTAATTTACCTATCTACGATGAATGGAAATGTTGGTTTTGAGCAAAATGTTATTTTCATCTGTCTATCAATAATCCATGACTTTTTGAATAATTCAGGTTTCTAAATTAAAGAATATTCAATTCGATATTGGAATCAAATAGCCTGATTCGATTTGCTACGAATAATTCACAATTTTGAATTATTTGAGAATCTCTCTTAGTAACTCTCAGTTATTGTCAGTATACTAAGATACTTCTGAAAGTTATTTTTTTATATTTGAAAATTAAATTAATTATTTAAAAAAAAGTTCAATTTTAAAATAAATTTTTTTTTTATTTACTTATTATACCTCTCAGTTTTGTCATCAAAAATTTATGTAGAATCTTTAAAAATATTTGTGTCTTCTTAAAGGCCATGTGTGTAAACAATTAATTGTCCTGAAT
Source organism: Chelonus formosanus (assembly GCA_028641665.1). Lineage (NCBI taxonomy): Eukaryota > Metazoa > Arthropoda > Insecta > Hymenoptera > Braconidae > Chelonus > Chelonus formosanus. Next base: position 16,548,719 of record CM054003.1, on the reverse strand, counting down.
ACATAATTTTTTTTTTTTCAAACCAAAGAAAATTTAGTGCGTAACAAAGGAAAATTTATTAAGGAATACAGTAAAATTTACTAGGGAGCCCAGTAAAAATTCACTCGGTAACCCATTAAAATTTGTAAGGTCAGACAATTTTTTTTTATCTAAGAATTTTTACTGGGTTGCAAAGTAAATTTTCTTAGGTTTGCGCATATGGTCTCGCATAACTGCGCGATCACAGTAAAAATTACTAGGTTCCTCAGTAAAATTTCATGGATTTTTTTTTCCGTGTACGTACATACACACGTCATTTAAAAAATTGGTCAGTATGCTTGCAAATATCTTGAAACGTGGAGATATGATGAAAATTCACATTTCACCAATCGACCCAATTACAATAACTTCACTGAGGAAAATTTTCCTTTCTTCATACTCGCGCGGAACGTTCACTTTTCCATTGGAAAGGGGTTGAACTTTCCCCACAGATATGAAGAAAAATCATATTCAGTCCGAGGGAGGACAATTAGACTATCCTAAACCACGTGCTTACCGTAATTTTACACGTGGTTTGAGCTAGTCTACTTTGCCTCCCTGGGTGTGAAATGTATTATTAAATTTTACTACGCGCACGTACATGGTCCCGTACTACTGAAGTGTTCCAGTAAATTTTACTGGGCCGCTCAGTAAAATTTAAAGAAAATTTTTCTTAGTGTTGTTGTAGTTTGACAAATCGTAAAATTTTATAACCTTTGGAATTGTTTAAATCTATTGATAGTTTCCAATTAACAATAAGATGGTTGATGACTTTCGTTAGAAGGAAAACGGGGGAAAAATAAGGATATGATTAGAAAGGGTTCGGGGGGTCATTGTCTGGAAGCCATATAGAGAATGATGCTTCTGCGTGTTTATCTATCTATTAAGATTTTTGTAAGTCACTGGAAAACTGGCTATCGACAATCCGAGAGACTTTTCCAATCATAAAATAATAAAGCTTTCTAATTCAGTTGAATTTAAATTTCTCGCACAACAAGACCCAGGTATTCATACGTTAGCAAGATTTTCCAAGGAGAGGTAGTGATAAACAAGACGTGAGCAACTTGTTGATCATAAAATCATTCAAATGTATTTCATTTATGCTTTATTAGATGTTAAAATGTTTAGAAGTTAAAATGGATCTATTGTTTATTATTAAAAAAATAAATTTATCAGTTAAAAAATGATGAGTTAAGATGAAATATTTCTTACAGTAAATTGTTTAGATTAAAAATTACTCTTATCAATACTAAAATCGAATTATTAGATAATAGAAAAATAGATCTTCATTTCATAGTTTTGCTTTTTCGTAATGTATTATAGAATAATAAATTTATTTATCTTTCAATAAACATATTCGTTTCACGATTACTACTGTCATCAAAGAATATTTTTCAAGATCATATTTTCTAATATTATATTTGATTCTATTCTCTATCATCTCTTTTAATCCATTTAAAGTATGATATAGATTCGATTTTATGATTGATCTATATCACATTATTTCTAAACTACTCAAAAAAGTATTAATTTTTCATTGAAAACTTTTTCTTTTTAAATAAAATTGAAAATAAAAATTGAGACGTTTAGAAAACCGCTTTTCAATCAAAGTTCATTCAGTAGTTCTCAAGGTACTATTGGAAAAATTTTATTCACGATTACTTTATTACTGGAGTTGAAAAAAAAAATAAATAAATAAATTCGAAACGAGAACTCTAAGTTGGTTCTCTGGAGACCGGATGGTTCAGAACTTGTTTATAGCTACTTTGTCTAAAAAGTGTAAGTTTATCATTAAATATCAATCGGTCAATAATAAATTTGCGATGAAAGAAGATTCAGTGAGTGAGGTCGGGAATCCTGGTTCCCGGGTATCTAGGTTTCGTAGTCATGGAAACGCCCCATCCCTCACTAAAGGGTGAGAATAGCTCGGGTCTTGGAAAGCTGAATTTAGCCCAAACTAATACAGAGAACTGGATGGAACATTCTGATAATAGTCATTTTATTTTGACCTTTGATCGGGTTAGGTATGTTGTGTACAATTTTTAAAATAACTTTGGATGATTGGATTAAAAATAATTCTCCACAACATGTATTGATGAATTATTAAAAAAGTTTAGAATAAAGTAAAAATGTATTATATTCTTTATTTTGATATTTACAAAATATTTCACTTGATATTAATCTACAAACATATGATAATTTTATTATTTTTCAATTTTTAAATTAATAATCTTGATAAACGTTGACATATTTTGGAAAAAAATCGTTTATTGAGATCGTGTCAGAAAATGTACAAAGGTAGAAACGTTTTTTATTTCACATGGTAAACAAACTACATATCGTAGCTATCACGATTGCACCACAGAAATATGCTGTCTTAACTACTATATACTTTTGTTTTAAAATATTCTATTTACGTTGCTAAATCGATACAAATTACATAATAGCACAGTTATTATTATTGTTATTATTCTGAATGAAATTAACATTATTCTAAACACTTAATAGATTATTAATGTTGATTCTGAACGCTTTTTTTCATAAAAAATGGTGTATTGAATAAATTTATTGCATATTCGATTATTTGATTCAGTATTTAATATATTTCACAAATCACGTTGGACCCAAGACTCATTGAATTCTTTATTGATTCCTTGATTGTATTATCAGTACGTCAGTCTTTATTTTAAGGTTTTTTTTCCATTTTATGATTCACTTTCAAATAAAAAAAAATTATATTCTGGACGTTCAGTTTCAACATTTAGATTTCTAGCTATATTTATGATTGCATCACTTGTAGAAAATTTTATCAACGACGTTTTTTTTTTTATAAAATAATATAATTATGATTTACTTTAACAATACGTTGAAATAAAATATTTCTATAAGAATATATACGCAGTCTAACGCGTTTATACACGGAAATAAGAATTGAGTAAAAATTACCCAGCAATTCCGAGGATTTTACTCTGTGAGATGGTACCATTTGTCATCTGGAAGGGTAAATTTTACTATCTTGCAAGGTAATTTCTACGCAACCCTTCTTTCAATACAATAACATTGGAAGCTTCAATTAAATTTCATTATTAATTATAGTATATTGGGTTCTCGTGAAATCCATTTTCGATAGTAGTTATATGTATAAAGTGTGACATTCAAGAAACTTTAAGGAAGATGTGATAATAAATTAATTGAGGGGGAAAAGTTCAAAATGGGACACTGGGGTGAAGTGAGACAGTATTTGTTTGTTGACATCTATTTCTTTGTCGATAGAAAAACATAATTTATGATATTTTTCATCAAATATTACTCTATAAGTAGATGGATTGAGATATTTATCAAAAAATATTGATAATGTTATTTTGAAATTTGGAATTTTGATCATTAATAATTGAATTATTGATGAATAGTAAAGAATAATTTTTTAAATGATTTTTCAATAAGAAATTTTTTAATCTGATTTGATTAAATAGAAATTTTGAAGATTTCAGATACACTGGGATCAATCTACGGAAGAAAATGCATTAAATTAGATTTTATCAGATCAATTTGAATCAAAGATTAGATCTGATCAAACCTGATATAAAATTTTGTTCATAGATTTCTCCATTTTTAAATCTTAAGATTCTTAGATTAATCCTGTTTTCAACTTATGTAATTGACATCTTATTAGATCTGTTAATATCACATCTGATATTGGCAAAAAACTGTCTTATTTCCTCAGTGTTTCATTTAATGACTTTGCTGATATATAACTTGTATTGAGTTTTTTTGCTATTTACAATACAAAGATAATAAATCTAGAAAAGAAATATATAAAAAACTATTTTACTTACAATTGTAACTAAAGCAATAATTTTCATTTAAATAATCATACCCAATCGTGTCCTAGTACGTGTCTGTACTAAGTATTTTGTTACCAATTGATTAATAAACCTCGTGAGTATTTGCAGGTATTTGGTAGTATTAGGCCTATATCCATAACCATACATAATAATGGCTGATGACTGACTAGAATATTTTCAACTACTTTTTTCTACAGACGATATAATAATAAAAGATAGTTCTTTGATGGTTATCATAAACTTATTGTCATATAGACGACTGTATATTTGACTTTGTAACAATTGTCTTTTCGTCACTAGCTTAAAATTACATAGTACTGTGAAATAAATAAATATATACAATTAGTGAATTTTCAGTTAGAATTTTATCGATAAATTTCATTCAATTATGTATCTGTTATTGAATAAATATTCAATAGTAATTGAAAAGTAATTAAAAAAATTTTTAGCAAATTTTTGGCACTGATGAACTTGTTTAAATATTTTTAAAATGTAAGAACATACATTTTAATTAATACTGAGAACCCGGTAAATACTGAGAACTAAACGATTGTACACGTAAATTGGTCTCAACAACGGGCACATTGAGTCTGTCAAAACTCAACTGTCGGTCTTGGCAAGAAGATGGTTTCAAACATGTTTCACTCAAAGACCTAACCATACCTCAGATGGTCTCAGTACCAAATGAATTCACATGTTGAATATCTTCGATGTTAGAATCACATTGCATTATCCACTCCCAAATTCTCTTTGTGACGACTTTTTGGTCAACCGCAGTCTCTAGACCATAGCTATTAAGTAGTTTCCGTAATTTATTTTTATTCTCGTCGATATTTAGCCTTTCATCGACGATAGTATCAAGGTAAAGGAGACTATCACCTCTTCGGGCAGTCTGAGTATCATTGACTTCGATTGAAGTAGATGTAGCACTGTGATTTAGCTTGCTGATACACCAAGTATCTTTCAAGTATTTGTTAATCTCCGTGACAATGGCTCGCTTTTCAGGCTTGTGTTCGAAAATTCTTCGAAAATACCTTAGTAGTCGTGGAGTGAATCTCCGGAATGTAGTTGGAATTTTTGTTGTTCTTCTCTTTAGCCATCTTTGGAACGCAGAATAATCTGGATCTTGAATTGGATCGGCACTCTTCCAAGGCGGATTTCCAGTAAGGCAGACAAAGAGAACGATGCCAAATTGCCAGCAGTCTGCACTGCGTTTGCAGGTATATCGTTCATTCTTTATTACCTCATGAATTTCAGGTGGTAAAAATGATACCCAAGTACATCTAATTTTATTGACTAATGTACCTTCATGTTTAATGCAACCAAAGTCACACAGTTTTATTTTCGACATATCTTGAGTAAACACCAAAATATTTTCAAGTTTAACATCACGATGAGCAAGTTGTTTTGAATGAAGAAAATCTAATGCTGAAGCCAACTGTGCTGCTATTTTTTTGCAAGTCTGTTCACTTAGTCCACCAGCTTTGACATTACCGGCAAGATCTCCAAAGGGTGCATATTCTTGGGCAAAAATGTAGCATTTTTCAGCTTTAAAAGCCACCGCATAAGAACTCAGTATATTTGGATGTGGACTGAGATGGTAAGAGTAGTGAAATTCTCTGAAGAAGTCTTTTTCTGTAGTCAGCTCTTGATGGACAGCTTTTAGCACAACTCGCGTTTGGGTTTGTCTATGTGTAGCTAATAAAACTTTAGCAAAACTACCTTCTCCTAAAGTCTTCTCCACGTCGTATTCCTTAAGGAGATCAATTTCCTTCAGTACGACTTCTTGAACTTTATGAATACTTGACTCTTTCTCGTGAAGCTTCATCTGTAAGTAACAAAGAAAATTCCTATTACTTTGATAGTTGTACACTTGACTATTCTTTATTATAGTTTATGGCTACAACTATCAGCTTCTTTGACCTTTATTTAGTTATAAATTGATGCGATAAATTCTTCAACCCTTGGTTTCATTCACCTATTCGCTATACCTAGCTACTAAGAGGGGTTGTTTGCGTCATCGTCTACGTCTTTCTCATTCCACTTTCGCTCGTTCTCTACATGATGCTGTTCAGAGATCGACGTATTAATTGTTTTTTGTACTGTCCAATGTTAACATAAAAAATAGAGACTCAATTTTGTCTTTATGTTGTTGATAACAAACACGTATTTATTTTACTTATTTTATAAGAAATCGATATTCGTTGGCAAGTTGTCAACGAGGTACTTGGAATGTTTCCAAAAGTGCGTTGCTGTATTTTGCAGTTACTACAAGATATGCGCGATATGTTTGGCTTTAATACTTGACATATTCATCTAAAAATCGTACTTATATCCTATTCAATAACTATCATTAACTGTCTTTTACAAATTTTACTTTGAAGTTATTTTTTCTTATTCTTTTCTCCGAAAATGAAATAGTTGTTACTAATAAACTCATTAAATAATTAAAGTAAGTGCGGTATATAATAAAAATAAAACTCTTTATCATTATTATTAATAATTTTATGAACTATAAATCATAAAACCTTCATTTTATTTTTGACTACCGAAAAACAACTTATTGTTCGAGGCCACTTCATTATGATCCTGAAACTGCCATCATACGTTTTATTTTTAGCTGTACGATTTTCCGTATTTATTTTTAATTCTCCGAAAAATTATAGACGCATGTAATATCTAATATGCTCACGTGTGCACGTGCATTTAGCACACTTTGAATAAAATCATAGCTGTTTTTATACCTAAATTATATCAACACTTGCATTTATTAAGATAATAATATCATAGCCAAGAATTACTAAATATCTAAATCAATATTATTTACCTTGATAATCAAGCTTGAATGTTGAAAATCAAACAAAATACTTCTATCAGTGACTATGACAAGTCTTAAAGTGTAACTCTTTTATTTTGGCAGTTGTATTAACAATATAATTGATGAGTTCTATGAATGCACTAACATGTTTTCACATTTTTTGTCACTTGAGAAAAAAATTTGGTTTGCTTTGATGATAATTTGTTTTCCTTGTTTTTTATTGAAATTGTTTCAATTTTTAGCACATTTTTATAGATAATAAACGCTTGTTGCGAATGTTAACGTAAAACAGAAGCTTTGAATTCCACGATTACATTTTCAGCGATACGCGTGTTCGCGTCTGGAAGGCTACAATACTCGACGTCTCTTTTATAGACCCGACAGGAGTCGCGCAGTCGTGGATGATTAGACAAGTGTGTATGGGAAATATATGACGCTATGATACACCTATGATGTTGTTTGCTTCAAAATAGCATCAGTTTTCTTTCGTAAAAAGGGTTGTTGTTTCTAATTATCGATTATCTTTAATTTTTAATCACGAAATGGATAAATTCATGCTTTTTAATTACAAACAATGACGTGGTATACACGTCATACCTTCAGCTCAATTTACTTCAATTTAAGCCATCTCCAATGTACCGTAAAATAATTCCCTTCGTGATTTAAACAATACTTGCTGACGTACGTGCGTGGAAGTTTAACTTTTTGTCAGGTGGCTGTTAAGTTTCCATCATTTTAATCGCCCTAATTTTCGGAATATAAATAACTGAGTTTTTAAACAGGTTACTGAAGATTTAATAATATTTCGGGTATTCTAAACTTTTTAGTTCTTTATTGTTATGTTTTGGGATATTCCATTTTATGAGAGAAATATTATTGATCTTATTTTAAGTGTGATTTTAAAATTACTTTTAACATTTTCAGATTTGGTTAACGAAGAGAAATCAAAATATATTTTTGTTGTTTTTTTTGGAAATAACTGAAATGGAAATATTTTTTGCTGTTAAGTTTTTATGGAGCGACTTTGATAAGACATTATATGATGAGAAACGTCTTCAATATTGGCAAGAAAAGTAGCGTGGGTTTTTTTCTTGTAAGGTTAGTATCTTTTTTTTATTTTATTAGATGTGACCCCACGCTATATTTCGATATACTATTGATAGTACATAAGATATTTCAATGAAAAATGCAAAGTACTCTACTGAATCGACACTATTTTAAGAACAATAGAAATGTGCAGCTTCACTTGAGATGGATTTTTTATTAATATTTTCTAAGTATGCCAGAAGAAGGAAATTATTAAATTAAGTTCTTAAAGAAGAAATTGGAACAATATATTTTATTCAATCTATGAACTTGCTAAATTCAATCAATTCTGCAAAGCTAATGAATCTATTTTTGTCAACTTTTTCTATTTACATGAACGACATGAATGTAATTGATTTAACTTTATTTTTAAATATCTTTTATTTAATTATTTAAATGATATTTATTACAACAAACTTGGAAAAAATTTTTTCTCAAAAAAAAGGAAACAAATTTTTATATTTGTAGCATATTAATATTTTTCTTAACATAACCAATCTATTATTACAAAAATTTTCATTATTGATTTTGGTACTTGTTAAATATTGAACTTATTTATTTGTATATTTAACTTACAAATAAATTCAAAAAAAGTTCTTTTATGAAAACAAAAATTTCTCAAGCTTTTCTGTTATTTTACAAACAAAATAAGACCAAATTTATAATCAGCATCTTAAAGAATCGTAAATCCCAATCTGATTCATCAAATTTCCTTATGCGATTTATTTTAGATGTTAAAAGTTTAGCCGTCTGTATTTTAAAAAATGGGTATACAATCTTTATTTTGATCATTCCACATTAAATGAATTACTTTAGAAACATACTTATCAGTTTTTTTTTCAAACAATCATTTTTTCTAGAACCCAGATATTCAAACAGTAAAATTCTAAGTTTTTTTACCTCCGTTAAAGAATCATAAATCAGGTTATTTTTAACACCGTTCTCTTAAGCGCGTTAATAAATAATATCTCACATAAAAATAACAATTAAACATAAAGAAAGTATTTCATCTGAACTAGCGGACACTCAGTAGTGATCAACAGCTTTAAAATAACGATGAAAAACTATCAGGCAATCAATTTTCAGAATCCGTTTACCAGGTAAGTGACCTATTTTAATCATCATTTTATGCGAAGAATAAATTATGGGATAAGTGAGAATAGAATTCAGCAGATACGTAAGTATCTGTCTTAGAGATAAACTAGGCGATAGCCATAAATGGTCTGAAGATCCAGTTTGGCTAACAAAGAGAGAAAAAATGATGACATAAATAAAATGATTGAAAAAAATTGAATTGCTTCAGGCGACAAGTGGTCAGGTCATGAAAATAAAATTTCGATTGGTGTCGTCAAACCGGTGTGAGGATCATGTGTGAGCTCAGCCATGCGTTGCGTACCTATATAACTGTAGTGTCATCGACAAGATCTGGATCTTTCAGACCAGTCGTGCTTAAAACCTCGCGTGATAGTCATCATGTTTAAGGTAAGTCTAATTTTATTTAATTTTTTCAAAATTACTTCAATAATCCAATTATTATTGATGCACTCATTTCTCCATTGTATTCACTAATGTTTAGCTCACGACGTTATTCTTGTGCATATACGGAGTTGCAGCATTTCCCACGGTTTTGTATTCAAAACCTACTGTGCAAATAAACGACGAAGAACAACTGTCGTTGCCTGGAGTTGAAAATCTTGCCGAAAAGTCGATTCCCTCGTCAAAACTGGAGTTATCAGCCGATACACATTTACCGGGAACAAGTAATCACGCAGAGAGAATTCAAGTACCATCACAACGACTTCCAGGAACTGGAAATCTTGCTGAGAAAGTTATCCCTTCTGATGGATTGAAAAAATTGTCTCAACCATTTGTTGAATACGCTTAGATGTGATCGCTGGCGTTTATTATTTTAACGCGAATTTATGAAATGTTAAGCTAGAAATGTATTTATGAAGCTAAGATTTATGCGTTATTTCAGATTTTAAGTAATAATATTTTTAAAATAAATTTTGCAATAAGTGTTTACAGTATGACAGAGAGTTAAATCTAAAAAAAAAAAAAAATAACTTCATTTATTGGGTCTATTTTGCAAAAGCGTCTCGATGATTATTGAAAAGTTTTTTTTTTAATAATAATGAATTTTAATTGCTTTATCTTATTTAGGAGATTATTATGCAATAATTTATTGATGTATTTTAAATAATTATAAATAACAAAACTATTTTTGTGGTTATTATAAATAACAAGTAATAGTAGTGTATTTAATTATTTTTAGAATTTACAACTAAAATAAAAAGAAAATTAGACTCTGAGTTGTTAAAAATACTACATAATTATTTGCTTTATAATTATGCAATTAAATTCTTATTTTTAGTATTTTTTTCTTCATTATTACTGTGTACAAATTAGTAACAAGAGAAATAATTTTTTTGTGGATTTTTATACTAATGAATAATACGGTCAAGGGTATAAAAATAAAGAAAAAGCTTTAACCATGACCTTACACTGAGAAAGACTAAGCAATGCCCCTGACCGTACACCAGTTATGGTCTGACTTATCTAAAACAGTTTGGAGATATGAATTTTTTTGAGTTAGTAATATATAACTCTGCTCGATTGGTAAAATTTAAATTTTCATTATATCACGACGTTTCAAAATATTTGCAACCATACTGACCAATTTTAAGAATGATGTGTGCGTACGTACGTACGTGCGTACGTACGGATGTCAGCATTTTTTTCGTTTCCGATATCTCAAGAACGGATCGAGATATCAATTTCAACCAAAATTTATTCAAAAGATATCTAATTATAAAGAGGATTTGAGAGAAATTCAAACGAATTCGGTCAAGCCATTTTTTTTAATTACAAAATAACTAATCATAAATAAATGACAAGATTAAATATTTTGAATACTTTAAGCCAAAAAATAATAATTCCATTTAAAATTGAAGTCGATCAAACATTATTGTTTATGACCAAATATGACTTTTAACAATTACATATTATTTATAACAATGTGAATTTGTTATTAACAATTTATAATCATATTAATGAATTGATTAATGCGTGTATCGCACCGATTTGAATTCTTTCGATGAGACAATATTATTAACGATGAAATATCACTGTTAACAATCACGAATTGTTTATAAAAATTTGAATTTTTTATAAACAATTAATAATGGCAAGTTCGTCTTATTAGCACAGACAAAGTATGCTCAGACTTATTTTTTTAAATTATGTCCATGAATACATTGATTCTCAGTGAATATTTATACAATTATTCTAATCCTATTATTTAGAGTAAAAATCGCTGATTATTCTCTAAAACAATTTGAGAGAGTCATGCTCAATTTTAATTTATGTATAAAGTATTTCATGTGTATTGATATTTTCGAGATTTGAAGTAATTTAAAATTGACTACCAGTCGCTGTAATGCAACAGACGTTAAACGCTAGAGTTACATTTCACAATTTATTTCAAACTAATATAAAAATTTCTATCTTCTGTATTTCTGAATCTAACTTAACAGCTATCAATGAGCTAAAAACATTTTCTATCTTAACTACAGTTGATTATTGATCACTTGCTCTAGTGAAAATAATATTACCGTGGAGTGAAAATGACATTTTCAATCATATTTACACAAGAAAAAATAAAAATGATCAGTAACAACTTGTAATAAATTAATAAAATATGACATATATTTTTAAAATTTAAATGAATATCTATAATGAAGCTTACGAATCAATTTGGTTAGTTATCACTAGTTTGCATATTCATAATTTATTAATAATAATTTTAATTACTAATGATTATCAGAATATCTATTTCTCCAGTGTATTTAAATTCAATTCAAACGTGAAATTGAATTTAATGAAGCACACAGTTATAAATTTATTGGACAGTGTTAAGTAGTCCATTTTTTAATTCAAAAATAGTTTATCATTTTTTAAAGTTATCTAAGTTTAACAATTATATAAAAATCTATGTGGATTCGTTAATACCACACTGCAAATTTCCAATTTGGAAGTGTTTCAAAATGATGTCATCGATTTAATTAACATTGTAGTCACTTTTTAAACACTTTTAAGCATCTAAAAAGTTACTACAATATTAATTAAATATGTGACGTTATTTTAAAACACTACGATTTGCAGTGCATGAAGGATTAAATGAGGTCATTTATAAAAATGGTGTTTTTCCTGTTAAAAATAATGAATTATAGCATGAAAAATATGTTAAAAAAGTAATTGAATAAAATATTGTACATTCAGCTTTTAAAATAAAATTGTAAGCTATTTACCAATACAATAAATAATTAATAGGATTATTTTTCGCCTGTATTAAATTACATACATATACGTTGTTTATAATCCTGACAAAAAAAAATTAAAAAAACATTCAAATGTTTGCTACGAAATTTGAAAGTTTATGAGAATTTATTATAACTTTTATTATTGGAATATAATAAATAGATTTTTATATTAAATATCGACAATAACTTTTAATTAAAAATTAACAAATAAATATTTTACTGCAGGTTTCTGTTTGTTTTTTTGTTATAACTCATCATGTAATAAATCATCATGTTATTTACCGACAATTTTTATCAATAAACGTTATTTATATTATTTTTAAATAAAAAACATACTAACGTTAATAATGAATTTGAGAGAATAAACGTCAATAGAGGCTGCCATGTGGTCAACCGAAGGAATCCTTTATACAAACTATGTTTAGAGAAATGCCAGAAGATCAACTAAATTTAAATCTTGACAGTAAATAATTTACTGGCATTTTTATTTTTAAAATATATGAAGATTGCAAAATGGTTCAAGATTTTTCGAAATTTTTTCCATTAAGTTTAAAAGTTATCAAAGACGCATCAAAGACCTGTTTTGAATCAAAATTGGTACAATAGAACTTTAGTCTAACTTTAGTAAGAGGCTTATCGACTAAAAATTAGGAGAAACCAGGACGAAACTCTTCCTCTAAGAACTAATTGAAAATTTAATTACACGTAGTTGAAGAAAGTCTATTTCACAATTCATTTGATTTTTAGAACAAACGAATCAATAACTTCATTAATATTGACGAAAATCATTTCAAAAAGTTAAAATTGTACAAAACAATGAAATAGTAATGTAAATAGATAAAAATAAATAAAAAAGTGATAAATTACAACAGAGTATTTTAGTAACAGTATTTAATCAACTGCGACTTTTATCTGTATCATGTTTACAATATGTAACTCTTCTGTTTATTAATAATCAACACAGGATTACATCTAATTCTTGCAAAGTCTAAGAACGTGTCTAAACATAAATCCGGTTTAAAACTTTATCAAGTTTATGTGAACATTAATGAAAGATTACATATTCAGACATATTACTATCTTGATAAATCTAGAGTAGTTTAATTATTTGTAATAAGTCATGAAATTTACCATGGATTGAAAAACATTTTCTTTTTCATATTTCATTTCCCAGTGGGAAGTTATAGTAATGACTCCGATTTTGCGAATCCCGAATTTTGACATATCTACACGTTTCAAGACCCCTGGAGTCGAATACAATAGTTTTCTAGTGGACTTCTGTGTGTATATACGCATGTACCTACGTGCGTATGTGGGTGCGTGCGTTCAGAATTATTTTCTTAGTCGATTATCTCAAGAACAAAGAATGATATCGACATGGGACTAATTGTATTCGACGTATAATAACGTAACTTAAAACTGGTTACGTTTTCAGCGAAATCGGTCCAGCCATTTTATTGATGTATTTACATTGAGAGTATTATTGATAAGATTTGATTCACCATGATTACAAATATGTCTATTAAGTTTATTCTTTGCAATTGGTTAATAATGATCAGGATATTTTTTTGTTGTAGTTCATATCAAAAATATCTTTCAATAAATATATGAATTTCAAAACAGCTGTTACTAGTAATCGTAGAAATGATTTTATGTAAACTGGTATAAATGAATTGATAAATTTATTTCAACATTTTGTCAATTGAATTATCACATTGTAATCTATACTTGTACTTTCTGACCACAGAGGTATTAGTACAGCAGGAAGTTAAGTAAGACAATGCTAATTTGATCTTAGAAGAAAACGATGGAAAGTTCAATAACCGAAAATTATTTTTCTTTATTCAATAATTTTATGTAATAACAGTACTTATAATAATAATTAATTAATTGATTGAATAAGACTATAAGTTACATTATGTAAGTTCAATTAATCAACTTGCATATCGACTGTTCAGTCGTTACTAAAAATTCTTTTTTTTTTGGGATATATAACTGATATTCCCGCAAAAATCTTATAAACACTTGAATGTATTGCTTTAACCACTTTCTTGTCATTTATTTCAGACAATAGTAGACTTTTAAAGTTTTTACTATTATCATAAATACTGTTATAATATTTAAAATTTTTATAAAAAATGCTTTCTTCTCCAGTGCAGGTTTTTATACTTCTGATTATTAATAAGATACTAAAGGAGAAAGCAAAAATTGGTACTAGGAAATTTAACAGATAATATAAAAAATTCTTCCTTAAATATGAGGGTTGCATACTCTTGATTAATACAAGCAGTTCTCCAAAGTTAACGTCCTATTCGTCTTTGTTTTTTTAAGATTGTTAGTGGTCTTCACCATGGAATTGGTAAAATAGTTGGCCTGATTCGCCAGCTCCATTCACTCTTCTTCGATAATTGTAACTTTGGTTTCCTCACGGATCTCAGCTGGAAGTACTATAAAAAATGTCGGTACATGTACAATTGTATAGTAATGTTTTACTAAACATTTGTAAAGTAAATTTCATGTACGCAACATTGGAATTTACTTCTATACGTCCTATACACACATTGAAATTTACTCAACATCTATTAAAAATTACACTATATAAGGGATGAAAGTTTTAGGTTAAGAGTAACTCTGACATTGATTTATTAAAAATTAAAAAAAAAAAAAACTATTCAGATTATTTCAAGATTTGTTTATTGTTGACATATTATAGAGTGAATATTAGCTTGTGAAAATACTGCGAAAAATCCATATTCTATTGAAGATTGTTCTGAGGGAGATTCAAACCTACAACCGCCAACTCGTGTGCATCTAAATTCGGTGCTTTAATCCACTCAGCTATCGACTCATTAAGAAATTGATTTTAATTAGATATATATATATATATATATGACTACATACATATGTGTGGGTTTTCAGACATTCATATCAGACATACAGTTACTAGAAACCTCAATAGTAAATCAATTCAGTGATCGAAATATTTCTAAAAATTTTGATTTTCTTTTCATAGAAAAATTGTTTTTAGTCAGTAAAAGAAAATTACAATTAGATTCAAAACGTGAGTTATCGCTTAATAAGTAAAAAACATCAGAAAATGTTTTGGTAATCAAAAGAATTAATTGTTGGGATCAAAGAATACAATGACATCTATTGTTGTGTTAGTTGTTAAAATATAAATATTTTATCTCTTCTAAGGATTGTGCAGAGATAACGACGAATAACTTTCAAGGTTATCAACTCACCGTCATTAAGCGTGTTTCAATGTTGAAACAATATTTAAAGGTATTCCAGTAGAGGACTTAGATACGAGACTCCTAGAACTTGGATATCTAAAGGCCTGGCAAATATTCGTGAGATCTACCACCTTGAAGATGATGATCGAGACTCTAAAATTGCTGTAAATTTATTTTGTTCTGACTTGGCCAGGAGTATTCCATCTACAGCCTGATATTTTTCTCCCCACCGAATAATTAGACAACTCAAGGTCTCTCCTACCAACTCATTGACGCCAATTAGACTACTCTAATTAATTTCTAGGCGTCTGCAGCCGACTTCTGCCTTAATCATTGCATCGCATTTGTACGAGGCCCGAGAAAATGCTATATGAGATGACTTTTTCTCGGCCAGGAATTGAACTCGCTACTCATAGCGCGTTAGGTTGACGCTGTACCCACTAGGCCATCGCGTCGGTTAAGTCAACTTGGTATGTATTTCTGTACATTCATCTATAGGCCTAAAGGCCTTGTGTTTAGGATTTAGTTTAATCTAAGCATTGAGTCGTGAAGCTAGTATTTTATATGGATGTCTTACAAATATAGATAATACTGTGATAGGTCTGAATAGATTAAATTCGGCAGCACCTTTTTTTTTAAACTAATATAGGCCTTGACTCAAGTAAGTAAATAGGCATGGCTCCTGCACATGCAATGATATTGTGTATCTAACATAAAATGTCGTGTGGTATTTCGTTGAGATCGTTCGCCGTACACCTATCTGGCCCTGGGACCGATCGACTTCAGAAGAAGTTGATATGGATTTCTTCGATTGATGTTGGTAATCATAGTTATTTTGTTTCTTTCTGTCTGTTTAATTCAAGTCCAGAAATTGAGTCTACTGTAGATAACATTACCGTCTTTCAATACTTAGTCATACATTAGTGAACGAACTTTGCTTTCCCGTCCGAAGGACGTTTATGAGTACTTCGCCCAATCAAGCATAATTCTGGGAAAAAACTCTACCTTTTGCAACGGCGTTTCTCGGGACGCGTATACCAGTGCGTTGAAAAAGACACGAGGATTTACGTAACTAGCCCAAAGCCTAGACATACCACTACGAGTCCAATCTCAATTGGCTAGTTGTACCTAGTCCTACATGTATTTTGACTTTACAGCCCTAGGCATGGAACTTCGAATTTGGCCTCCCGTAGTACTAATTTCATCTGCTTTGATCAGCGGCCGCATACGCATCTCGCACCCCGCAAAGAAGTGTTCGAAGTCCCCGGACTCAGAGCTGCGATATAGGACATTCCAAAATGGGGTGCAACGAACTTTAATCTGCCCCCTGTATTGATGAGACATTTTTTAAAGGACAAAAACATTATTATCAGCACAGGGGCCAACAATAGTGGGCGGATTGGAGGTCTTTTTATCCTTTAACATCATCTTTAAGCAGTTGGTAGAATTTTCGAGCCATTGTTTCTGAATCATTGCATACACTACTCTGTGCTTTTTTTATTTGACAACTGATTTTAGGTGTTGTCTTATCTTGGGCCTGGTCTCTACTCTGGTTTTGAGAAGGCATTCGAGTGCATAGTGCAATTTCATCTATCGTTCGACTGATGTTCTACTTTTCAATCGATTGGCGTAAGTGTTTAACCTTTAGGCTGCGAGGAAATTTCAGTACAAGTTGACCTCTCAGAATACGTTAAATGTATACATAATACCACGGGATATCTCGGATGGAGTTGCTGACCTTACTGTTGGTCCATATATAAACCACCTCTGCAGCTTAAAGATTAAAAGTTTAAAAGTTCCATTTCATTTTATTTGGGGATTTGAAAGTGCAAAGATAGGCCGAGACGGATCTCTTTATTTCGTCAACTATAAGTATTTGCCTTTCGTCATTTCAATTGTTCAGGTTAGATTAATTTTCAGGTATGTTGTCGGGAATGGGATTCCAAACTTGTTCACCAAATTTGAGTGATACACATGTGGTATTTATTTTATTTATAAGTAAAGTGACCAGCTGTTTATGTTGTTGTTTTCGTCGTTGGCTAGCTATAGCGGCTTGAGTTCTTTAAGAGAGTTTGTTGGTCAGTTCATGGTTGATTATTTTTATCCTTGTAGTTCTTCTTTTTTCTGAGATTGAATTCGCGTTTCACGTAAATTGTCTTTGTCTTTGTTTTCGATAGTTCAAGCTTGGCATTCTTGTACCCAGTGAGTATTGTGTTGACAACCACTTGTCCCTAGGCCTCTAGAGCTTCTTTAGAAGTACCACCTATAATTTCAATTAAGTCGTTTGCATATGCTGCGTAACGCTTGCCATATTCAGATTGGTCAAATGTTTAAAGGAGGTCATCGAACATAATGCTTCAACGAAGTGAGTCAAGCACGGATCCTTGGGGGCGTCCGCACGTGGCTACCTCTGTAATCGAGTCAGCCCCCCAAGATGGATTAACTGTTCGGTTTGTAAAGTAATTCACCATTACTTTGTAAATATTTTTAAGAAAATTTCGTGATTTTAATCCTTCGAGAACTAAAGACTACCATACATTATCAAAGGCACCTGAAATATTGAAGAGCATTCCAACCACATGATGTTCTGTAGATTCTTGCACCGCTCTTCGAACTGTTAATATTGCGGCAACAGTTGACCGCCTTTCCATAAATCCATATTGGTGGTCTGAAATGTTTCCTTGTTCGGGAACGCTAGTTAAAAGACGAATTTTTATAAGTCTTTCGAAGATTTTACCTAGTACTGAAAGAAGACATATAGGTCGATATAATTTAAGGCCTGCTATCTTTGTCGGGACTCTTTGGCAGTATACGAATTGTACCCTTCTTCCAAGCCTCAGGAAAAATGCCGAGAGACAAGCATTCGTTAAGGAGTGCTAGACATTTTTCTGGAAAGTACGTAATCGCATGCTTGACAACCTCCACTTCCAGTAGGTCTAGTCCTGGACGCGGTATGGATTTTTCGCGAAGTTTTGTTAACCTTTTTGCGAGAGTGTTGGCGAATTCTTTAATCTTCGTCGGGGAGTCCAGCGATGGTTGGGCGGATAGTGTATGTTCAAGCCCGGGTATTGACTGACTGAAAGCTTCACAGTCGGCTACTTTGATATTGAACCGTCGGATCATCCCCACGTAAGTTTCGCCCTGCACCCCACTCCAACCAAGTTGGATTCCGATGGTCAAATGATCTGATTTCTGAATATAAACTTCGATTGGATCTTTGTGTTGGAAATAATGAGAAATGGCATATAATTAATAACTAAGCCCTTCAATGAGGATACACGTGCAGCGTGCATTGCTAAATAAATTGATATAGAGCATGTTAAGAAGAGGATTAACACCGATGATTGCCGGAGTAATAACCGTACGTCTAGTTACTTTTCTTTCACAAGTGCCCATGCTTCTTTTGCAGAATTAATGTTAAGATGAAGATTTATTTGGAGAGGACGAAATTCACTTGTTTTTTAAATTATCAATCAACTACACTGATAAAAGGATTTATTTGGTGGGACTAAATGAATTCATTAGAATTATATTTCAGCATTTGTTTGATACAAATAAAGATTTATTTGTAGCTAATAAATCTTCTTAGCAAAGCTATCTTATGTCGTTATATTTATAAAACCATTAAAAATTCACACGACATCAAATGGTTATAATGTAATTGCTTGTCGAGCTATTGTTTAAAGAAAATTATTAATATTAATAATTACACAACCTTTGTATTTTATTTTTTATTTAAAAATTTTCAATGAATAATAGTACATTGTGTATCAAGGGACCTAAGTACCCTATTATTGTCTCGGGCCGGTGACGTTAACCGATGCGTGCGGCGCATGAGCCGTAGGCGAGTGCGTACCCGCACGACTCGTGCTGACGTCATCGTGTCCGAGGTGATGATAGGTTAGGTCCCGTGGTGCACACGGAACTTTATATAAAAAAGGTTATGATAAGCGTAACTTATTCTCGCCGTAGAGAGGAATCTAAGTACCCAATTAGCGACACGGTAAAAAAGGTTCCTATACAGTTTTTGTAAACAAACAAAATTACATAACGTCATAGGATTTTTCAACGATTTACTTAGTCCGTCATTATTTGTTCTAAAAACCTAAAAAAAATTTGGTGTTTATCTGGAATTAATCATTATTACGTTTTCGCGTACTTAAGTAACTAGGAATTTAAGTAAATATTACTTACGCCCCACTTTACTTCACCGGTCGATAATTGGCAACTTAGGTCCCTCTCTACAGGCATAATAAGTTACGTTTATCATGCCTGTGTTATATAAAAGTTATTTTATAATATAACTTAACATTTGATTATGCATTATTGTCATTCTACTTTATCATCAAGTTCAATCATATATGATTGAAATGATCAAATACTAGAGTATTTAGATGAGAAATAAATATTTGTTAGCAGCCAAGAAATCATTTATTTAAGCTAAATGAATCTACTGTGATAAATAATTTCTCAACTGTTAACAAATGTTCATTTGATTTCTTTTCCAAATAACATATTTATTAGCTGCTGATAAATTATGTTAGGTTCAAAAAAATCCTTCTATCAGTGTACTCTAGTAAAAAGTAAAATTGGTCTACATTTGTAAAATGATGGTGAATACTGTTATTCTAGAAAACAAGATCAGATATTTCGATGTGAGTTAATTTAATAAAATCATTAAGCATTAATTGAATTAAAATGTAACTATTGTATATAATTAGTTGCTTAATATACATCCAACTGAAAGTTTTTCAAATAATATCCACTTCAATATAATTTCGTTGGTTTTCAATGAGAACCACAATAATGGTGGTGCTGATTGTCATAGCGTTAAACTCGGAATTGTTAATATAACAATCTCACAGTTTGGAATAGATCGTACTATTCGTTTATGGGAAAATAGAACAGAAAGAGATACAGATATTCAATATTGTCTCGATCTTAATAAACTTTTCTGTATCAGCTTATGCTGAGTACATTCGCTTTTATTATTTCGTATACTTTTCCTTTGTCTAAAATGTATATAAATTTATCAAAAATTAAGGTCAATTCATCAGACAATTTTTCCCAATATTTTGATTAAATGATTCAAACATCCATTATATGTTTGAGCAGCTTGAAATATACTATCACGGACTTCAAATAGTTTTATAGATCTGGAAGCTTTATAACCAAAAATAAATGTCCAATTATTGTTTTTAATTTACACATTCGATTTGCAGTTTTAACGAGTTTGTTTTGTTGAGTTTTATTTTGTTGAAAACTGTTAAAAGCATGTGAAACTTGATGGTAATGAAATTCAAATACTTCAATTAATTCAACATTTATTTTTTTTTTTTTTACCAACGAGCTGATAAATAGTATCTTATCTGTAAGTAGGGAAATGAAATGATAGAATGATTGACTTAAGTTGGTCTGACCATAGCAAAATTAATTCACTGAACCGAGAAGCATTTTCGTGTTTAGATGAAATTGGTCCCTCTTGCAACATTTTAACTTTGCTGCAGGGGTCAGCAGTACTCCAGGACTTTAGGGAATCATAGACCACTGAGGAATGTGTTGTAGAATAAATGAATATGTCCACACTAGAATCTTGGAAATAGTTTGTCAGTCTATTGATAAATGATAAAATAGTTATTTACTTTAACTTAAGAATTTAGAATGTTATCTTTCAACAGAGAAACTCAATCCATAGATGCATCGTATTCTATTTATCTGTCACAGGTTTCTAGTACTACTTAGAGTGTACAAGCGATCGTAACAAAGTTTATTGGAAGATGTGTTTCATGCATTTAAAGTGAATATATAGTAGAGTGGAAATAATGAATATTAATTGTGAATTACTTTGCAATAAAAGTTATAAAAATAATACTTAAGACAATATTCGATAAGTAAGACTTCATTTCTATTTCATTAGTAAAATTGTCAACATCAATTCCACAACCTACAAACAATGAATTTTAGGTAAGAAAAGATGTTTACAGTATTGTACAATAATCATATGTATCAATTGATAAACAACTAAATTTATTTTTAATAAAATTTATAGACAATTACTTCATGATAATTTCATCTAATGAATTTCTGAAACTTTCTTCAACTCAAATAGTCTTTCAATATGATTGAGATCATTTTTCAACTGTTGAATAACTTCGGAAATCAAAATTGGGTTAGAGTCATTTTTACAGAATTCCATCTAACTTAATTAATACTTGATTGTGAATAGATAATTTGAAATAATTGATATTTTTTCGTAATTGAAGAGAATTAATAATCCAATATTATTGAAATAATTCGGATAAAAATTTATTTGCTTTTTGAAAAATCAAAAAATGTTGACATAAATTTCAATAACAATACAAATATATGACGAAATATATTTATAATGATTTGTAATGGATGTGTATACTATAAATAAACAGATTATAGTAATAACATTAATGTACAAAAGCCTTGTCACGTAATGTTATCAAGCCCTTTTAAAAGATACCTTATGTCTAGACAGAACCCCTGTGTAATAAGGAATACCGAAACACGTTTTCATACTTATTACTGTTGCAAGTATATTTAACATAATTAATATAAATGATAAAAAATTTTCTAGTGAATGAACATGAGCACAGTTTATGTTTTTAAATTTATTTTACTAAAAAATATGATTCAAATTATCACAAATTTTATTAAATTCAGTTTAAAAACCATTTAAATGATAAAATTAGATTTTCAGTAATTGAAAATGATATTTTAAATAAGTTTTTAAATATTGAATAATCAAATTATGAGTGAATTTAATTAAATTTGAACAGTATTTTTTTAATGTAGGTCAATAAATAATTTTGGAAAGTCAAAATTTATTTTATGATACTATCTTTCTATGTTATAATACTCTGGTTATTTTGTTAATTCAACTCACTGATAAAGAATTTATAATAATCTGCAATTAAGTAATTTATGGTTTTATTGATCATAAAATTATTAACAAACAGTAATTAAATAATTTCAATTCAATGTATAGTAAATAACTTTTTGAGAACTTTTTAACATCATATTCAATAAAGGTATTTCGCTCACTCCAGGCCGTATAAAAAAAAAGACCCCGGGCCCTTCGAAATACAATTAATTATTTTTATAAAATATACATACTAGCTTTCTGCATCTTGATTTATTTGTCTTCTATTATTCCGAAAAACACGAAAAGATTCAAAAAAGAAGGTTAATATCTATTTTATAAACTCTAAAAAATAATAGTTGAGTCCCTTACACGGAGAAAATTTTCGCGTAAAAATTACCCTAAAATACGATGTAAAATTTACTTTACAGAAGAGTAACTGTGGGATGTAGCGACCGCAAGATATTTTTTACTCTGTAGTTGATGTGGATCTTGGATAATCAGATTTATTAATTACATGAATGTACCCATTACATAAAATAAAGATAAGTATTTTAATAAGTTTGATGTTTATTAGTTACAGAAAAATAAGAAAATAAATGCAAATAGAAGTATATAATAAATTTTTTTCTTATTAATGCCATTTCAACATAGCATGGTTACTTGTTGACAACTTTATGTCTAAATCCAAACTAAATGTGCATTACGAGCAGTCATAGCTTGTTTATTATGTTTTAAAATAAATACGCATTAAGATTTTTGAACAGCCCTTCTACCGAAGATGTTCGGAAGAAGTCGAATGTTAGCGATCATCTGAAATTTCTCTCAAGTATGAGATTAAAAATACCCTGATGAAGGGGTAATATTCCTCGCCATTTAAGTGTAAATTATTTGTGTGGTAAATTCTACCATTCGAGAAGAGTAAAAATTATCCTAAAACGGTGTAATTTTTATAGAAAGGTGTATTTTTGCTCTCAATTTGCGCTACGTCCCACGGTTACCCTTCATTCTAGGGTAAATTTTAAGCAAAAATTTTCTCCGTGTAGTTCGATTTACAATCCTGTGTTAATTTCTCTCCTGAGGTTAGGAGAGTTTAGACTAAAATGATCAATAATAATTTATTCTATTAGGAATAGTACGATAAAACTTGATTTTTTATTGATTTTAAGTATTTGTTATAAATGCATCCACACTATATAATTATTTTACAAAAATTTAAAGAACCGTTTTTGAATAAAAATAGAAACACATAATCTTGTAGTCTGTTATCATTGGTTTAAATAAAGAGAAGAGTGAACTTTATTTTCAAGTAATTTGAGTTTTAAACAGTGAATCGATTTTTCTTTTACTAAAACAAATGTTTTTTTTTTAATAACCTTTAACACTAATGTAGTAAAAAGAAAATCTTAAGAAAACATCAATCTCGATCGAAATACCGTAAAGGTTCAATAATTCATTTGAAACGTTTCATTCAATGAAGGATGTGATTCAGTTTTATAAGAGTAAGATATTTTTGATGATACAAAATAAAAAATTTATCAAAATGAATTGTTCGGAAACATTGGTCTCATTGTTTGACATATGTCTAAATATTTTTTACAGAAAAAAGTTAAAAAAAAAACCATAACAAAATGGAAATTATTCCAGTGAGATAAAAAAAACGTTTGTTTGCAAGAAGAAATTTGTTTACATGAATTAATGTGAAAATTTGCTTGGAATATTTGATCGAGTAGAACCAAAGACAACCACAGCATCAGTGCCTGACGTTTCCGCGGGTTAACCACTTCCTCACTTTGATGCAAGCCATGAATTCCCGTCCGGGCATTCCCACTGGACTAATTTCAATTTCCAATGCATCAAAATTTGCTCACTGCCTCAGATCCTTATTTCTGCTTAGAAGGTACGAAAGCTTGTAGCTATAGATAGAAATTCATAGTAGTTCCAATAAACTTTGTTTTATTATGTTGTAGATGTTACTTGCTAGTTGTATAGTTTACTGTATGTAATTAGTGATAGTAAGTGTGAGAGAAATTTACAAATCTATGTTGCTATCTCCCAACGCTACCAAACTATATTCAATGTTTATAATGTGTATTTATGTATTAAATATTGAATAAACAGTTATTCTGGTTTGTCTGCTGTGTTCATATTGAAAATTATCATTTCCTGAAAATACAGGCGTTGATGAACTACATGCTAAATATGTACTATAGTTTCTCAATATCCGAGTTGAAGAGTAGAATAGAAAAATTATTCTTTAGTCTCGCATGTGTGAACACAGGTATGGGAGCTTGTTAAGGGGACTTTGAAAGAAAGGCATTTTTATCTGTACACACCGGAGCTAAATAGATTTTATGTATCTAAGGCAATTACTCAAAAAAAATGAAATATGAGGTGAACAATAGAACGTTTTGTATTTATGAAAGAGGTTTAGTTTCATTCAAAAAAATATAATTTAATTCTATTTCTTTTAAGTATGATAACTTTGTTTTTTTTTCTTCTCTTGACTGTTTATTCTTAATTAAATAAAAACAATTTTTAAAATGTAAAAGTAAATCATTAATAATACTGTAAAATATAAGATGAATAAAACAGAATAATTGTGCATAAGTATGGTTCCACCCCAATTTCGATGGAGAAAACTTTCTAACGCTTCTGTTTTAACTTGGTTTTCTAACTTTATTTGGTTTTAAGTACACAAGAATAGACTATTCATGTCGAGGGAAGCAATTTTTGATAATTATTTATAATAAAAAGAGAATAATATGATGGGAGCTTTTTTTATATTTACTTGGGCCGATTATACTTTACGTGAATATTAATGAATTTATTAAAATGACAGATTCAAATACAGAATCTTAAAGATGTCGTCTAATCAGTCCTAGTCTTAGTTACTAACTATTATAAACAAACCAGTCGCACTTTGTTATCAACAAATTCTGTCTTTTGTCAAACTTTGTACAGGTGAAGACATTCATAGATTTCAAACGGAAAGAAATATTCAGGAAAAATTATTCTAAATCATCAGTAAAAATTACCGTGCTGCACCGTAACTGTGATGGAACTTCTAAGCTCATCAAAAATTATTAGGCCCACCGAAGAATTTTTAAGAGGTCAGTACCGTAAAAAATTCTAGTCCGCTAAAATTGACGGTGAAAATTTTTCAATTTTATTCTAAACTCATCTTAATTTTATCCTAATTTTATTTTTCTTTCATCTTAGGTTGATCCTACATTTATTTTATACTTTTCCTGGTTTCAACCAGTTTTATTTGAGATTCAAGTAATTTTCACTGTGAAAAATTTCTGTAGCAATTTTATGTATATGTAATAAAAGTTTTTTACATGTACAATTGTATAGTAATTTTACTAAAAATTTGTAAAGTGAATTTCATGTACGCAGCATTGGAACTTACTTCTATACGTCCTATACGTAAATTGAAATTTACTCAACATCTATTAAAAATTACACTATGTAAAGGAGAAATAGTTTTAGGTTAAAAGCAACCCTGATATTTATTTATTAAAAATATTTCGATTATTTCAAGATTTGTTTATTATTGACATATTATAGAGTAAACATTATTAGGCTTGTGAAAATACTGCAAAAAATCCATACTGTAATGAAGATGGTCCTAGGGGAGATTCGAACCTACCAATCGCCAACTCGTGTGCATCTAAATTCGGTGTCTTAACCCACTCAGCTATCGACTCATTGAGAAAATTATTTTAATTAAATATTTTTGGAGAAAATGTTTCGATAATTAAAAAAATTCATTGTTGGGATTCAAAGAATACGATAACATCTATTGTTGTGTTAGTTGTTAAAATATAAATATTTTATCTCTTCTAAGAATTGTGCAGAGATAGCGACGAATAACTTTTATGGTTATCAACTTACCGGCATTAGGCGTTTTTCAATATGTACATTGAAAAATATTTAATATATGTGTTGTAATTTTTAGTCAGTATACATGAATTTTCAATGTTATGAGTGAATTTCAATAAAATTGATTAATATTCAGCTAAAATATCGCATTTTACTTTACATCATTGAATGTTCGTACAAAACATAGAATTATCCTACAGTTGTTCATGAAATAAATAGTCATTGACAGTGTTTTGGAAATTTCATGCACAGTTGTAAATTAAAATCGTTGAATTTTCAATTTACTTTTTATAGTGTCATTCCAACAAAAACATACTTTTCTATAATTATTACTTTTATTTTAATTCTAATTGAGCTCACTATCAGCATTAAAATCATATGTATTATTAGAAGAGAATGAATGTAATGGGAGTTATTCCAACTATTTCCATAAGTACTACTAGATATAAGCAAATCAATTTATGAGGTTGAAATCAGGCTATTCTGTCCACATCCTAATTTTTACCAACTTCAGAAGGATAAAAATAGTATTAGGATTAGAAAGTTAAAATCTGTCTTTCTCATCCTAATTTTTATCTGCTTAAAAAATGAAACAATATAATATTAGGATAAAAAGGTTGAATCTAGGATAGAAAGGATGGGAATAGTATGAAAAAAATAAATTTCGGTGTTATATTTTGACTCGGGATCTATTATATTCTTGCTGTATAGGAATTCGTACTTTTACTCTTCTTAATAAATATTGAATCTATAATAAAAATTTTAAAAGGATTACTAATTCTTTCTTGAAGGTTGTCTCAATTTTTTGGGGAATTGTATAGATCAGTCGGTCTAACTTTGATCCTGTCTTGCTGTTACAAAAAGATTATAAAATAGTTTATTTATGTTTGTTATAATTAAAGAATTATTTTATTTAAATGCTTTCTAATATTCATTGTTATTATTTTTGACTCTCTGATACCACTTGTTACATTTGACGTACTCGAACTCTTGAATTTTTGTTTTTCATCGAAATCAAGTAAAACTAATATTAGATTAATTTTTCAATACATTTTCATTCAATCCTGATGAAACAGCCTGTGACACTATTATTATTGCATCATGATTTTACAGGATAATAAACAAGAGCTAGTATTAGTAAACAGTAACTAGTGTACGATAGTGTCTCATGATTACAAGCACACTTTAAGGAGATTTTAAAATTAATTTATTTTTTTGTTCGAGAATGCAAGATTCTTTTGAAGGTAACTTTATATTTAATTAATCCAAACAAGTAAATAAGTAAATCATGGAACTCTTGATCACAACTGCATTTAATGGTGGTCAAGCTCAGTCTCGCTGTTTATTTATTTACCCGTTGTAGGTAAAACATCAGCATCTAATATTTATCATTCGTATTTGTCACGCACATGAAACATTGTACTCTCACTGAAAATCTGTTCAACACATTTACAATTATTTTAACGTATATAAATGATTTAGACAGAAATAAATATATTTAATCTTTGTAACCTCAAAAAATAGTGAAAAAGAGGATGAAAGTAATCTTTTTAACGGTGTGTCTTGTGATTGAATTACATTTGATAACATTGCAGATGATACCTCAAGTAATCACGATAATGCGCTCAAGTGTATCGACTAAAAGAGATACACAGTCGTCTCATTGAGCCTCTGATTCGTAAGATTCTCATATCAAGAAGTCCATTACCCTGGAGATCTTGAGTACGGCTTTGAAGCTCTTGTCACGATTGGAATAAAAGATCACATCAGAAAAAATCTTGATTGATTTTTTTTTTCCATTCAAAACCATCTTATATAATTGAGCCTTTGGTAACATCCTTCCGTTTACCACAAAAATTAAACTAAAAATAATATTGGTAATTATGGGAAATAAAAGCGAGGAAAAGTAAAACTAACAAAGAAAATGAAAGAATAGAGGAATGTTGGATAACAAGAACTTGCATGAAGAATGAAAGAAAATATGTTTAAGGTCTAAATAAGAGAAATAGCTAGAAAGAAGATGATTTATTTTTAGGAGTGAGAATGTATCTTATACTTAAAGAATTACAGTGTAAAAATTACGGTTATATTACCAGTAAATTAAAGATAAATTGAAAGTGTGACAAAACTAACTGAAATTGGAGTAAGAATTACTTGAAAAAATAAAAATGACTTGTAAAACAAAAAGGTAATCCAATTGTATCCTTCTTAAAGTTACTTTCATTCTAAACTTAGTCATTTTTATCATATTTTTGACTCACTTTCAATTTTTCTGTAATACAGGGGTAATTTAGTTTAATTTATTCAAACAACAAATGTCTTCATACTTCTTGAAAAAATTTTGTTTAAAGTAAACGTAATTATTTGTAGCAAACTAAAAAACAGCTACATTCTAAACTTTACTTTTCAATCGTACATTCATTTTGTTTAATTGAATTTTTTTTTAACTCTATTGAATTTTTATAGCATTATCCCTTTTTAATAATGAATAAACTAGATAAAATCTCTACAAAACACTATTAAAACATTTTTGAGTTAAAGTTTAATGATTTATTTTTGAGAAAAAACCGTCTGTTTGTAGGGCGATCCGTCTTTCTTACTCTTATTGTTTTCGAAAATTTTTTATTCGAAACATTTAATAAGCTTGAAACGAAAAAATTATGTAGAAAAAATTTTTTATAGATAAAGGAAATATTAATCTTTTTAATCTATCAATAAAATATAGACGTTTAATGTGATACTAATTTTCATCAGATAAATTTAAACAATTATCAATAACTAACAAGTCCGGAAAAAAATTCCATTTCCGTTATAAAATAAGAACTTCGATAATGTAAGATTATCGACTCGATGTAAGTGATTTATTGAAAAAGAATTTATCTGCTTAGTGAATGGAATTTAAAATTTATGGAGTATTTATATATTTTTACTTTTATAAATATTATAATTAATTGTTGTGGTATGTTTAATTTTATTTATTATCAAGTTTAGATTGAAAATCAATTGTGTGTATTTTTGAAATGAAATTTGAGCTATCTCAATTATTATGTTTGGTATTACTTCATCATTAACTGGACAACCTTTCAGTTAAATATCACTTTGATAATGACAATAAACCTGATAGAAGTAGATAATACGTCTCATTAATTAGTTTTGAATGCATTACCACTCAAAGATAGTCAGACACGAAAAAGCTTTTTTTAATCCTATGAGTACTTGGAGTATATGCCATATGGAAAAATAAAAATTTTATTGCAAACTTCAATACATAGCATGTTATTTTATTTCCCAAAAGTCATTTTTATTGAGAGTGCACAAAAAAACTAGTAGTAAAAACAGTTCACTCTATGGCACTGGTACTTTGCTTACATGAAAAAAATTTTTTAACTAAGTCAATAATGTTAGTTTTTACAAAAAAACATTCGATTTTTTAAATTGTCTTTTCTCTCTGTAAAATTTCAAAATGAATAATTGTCATTTTTTTTTCAAATTCAATAACTAGTGTACGTTTGTTAGCAATTTATTTTAATAACATATTTTCAACAAAAAGAAGGAAAAATAATTTAAATGATACTGGCATTGGAAAAATTTTTCAAAATATTTTTATAATAATTTAAAATATTTTTAAACACAGTAGAATTTTTCATCTATTTTTCAAGAAGTATCAGGAGTACAGAAGTTTTCTAAAACTTCAAAAAGCCCTTTCTAGTATCAGTAGTATCGTAGTACATGAGTAGAGGGAGAAAAAGTATATGAATCTGTCATACTCTCTTTCTCTCCCTTTCTCATGCTCCTTTTTCCTGATGTTTGAATAAACCTTCATATTTATGATAACAAAGGGATTTTTATTTAATTTTTATCAATATTTTAATAATAATTTCATTGTACATCAGTCAAAAATGAGTATTATTACATTTATGAAATAATCTTTGCGGTGTGCTATTGAAGTCTGCTTTAAATATCAAAGCAAGTACAATGGAAATCAATGGTAAAGGGTATATATCGTATTTCAGGAATATTATATAACCTGTTTTTAACTTTTATGTAAATCAATTATTCAATATTTTTTGGTCACTAACAGATCTGTAGAAATTAAACAATTTAATTAGTTTTATTTTTGATATTTGAAAATTTTCATTTAACAAGAATATCATTCTTTTATTTTTTTAACATAAATAATAATAATAAATAAGTATATTAGAAAAAAATGTTCATCTTCATCAAATCTCTTGAAGCTCTCCATATGATTTCCTGCTTCTCAACTATATTTTTGTACAACATGAAAGTTGGAGTGCATGTTATCCTGTTCTGTTGGATACCTTTTACTGTTTTTATATGACCTAAAAAAACTTAGATTATTTCAACATTATTATTATTATAAAATATAAAGTAACTTCAAAGTACGTAAAATTAATAACATTTTTTGCACTATAAAGAGTAAATTGAAAATTCAACGATTTTAATTTACAACTGTGCATGAAATTTCCTAAACACTGTCAATGACTATTTATTTCATGAACAACTGTAGGATAATTCTATGTTTTGTACGAATATTCAATGATGTAAAGTAAAATGCGATATTTTAGCGGAATATTAATCAATTTTATTGAAATTCACTCATAACATTGAAAATTCATGTATACTGACTAAAAATTACAACACATATATTAAGTATTTTTCAATGTACATATTGAAAAACGCCTAATGCCGGTAAGTTGATAACCATAAAAGTTATTCGTCGTTATCTCTGCACAATCCTGAGAAGAGATAAAATATTTATATTTTAACAACTAACACAACAATAGATGTTATTGTATTCTTTGAATCCCAACAATGAATTTTTTTAATTATCAAAACATTTTCTCCAAAAACATTTAATTAAAATAATTTTCTCAATGAGTCGATAGCTGAGTGGGTTAAGACACCGAATTTAGATGCACACGAGTTGGCGATTGGTAGGTTCGAATCTTCCCTAGGACCATCTTCATTACAGTATGGATTTTTTGCAGTATTTTCACAAGCCTAATAATGTTTACTCTATAATATGTCAATAATAAACAAATCTTGAAATAATCGAAATATTTTTAATAAATAAATATCAGGGTTGCTTTTAACCTAAAACTATTGCTCCTTTACATAGTGTAATTTTTAATAGATGTTGAGTAAATTTCAATTTACGTATAGGACGTATAGAAGTAAGTTCCAATGCTGCGTACATGAAATTCACTTTACAAATGTTTAGTAAAATTACTATACAATTTTACATGTAAAAAACTTTTGTTACATATACATAAAATTGCTACAGAAATTTTTTACAATGTGTATTGTTGATTCACTGAATGATGAGAGTCAAATGATCAATATAAACTAGATTAAAATAAATCAATAAACTAAAATTAGCATCATTGTAGAAATTATCTTCAATTAAATACATCTCTTGGAAAACTGTAGGCTTAGATATTGGAGAGATAAGATTATCGTCAAAAAGACTTCAAAAATCTTTGATAAACGTAATGATCAGAATTTTAAAAATTCACTTTGATAAAATATTTTTAATATTTTCTCTTGCGAAAATTCATTTTGTAAAATAATGAAAAAGCTTAGTGTCTAGGTGAGGTCTTTGACTACATTTCTAGATGGATTTGTTAATTTATTAGAGCCTAGTGTTGCCATACAGCAACGTGGCAAATTGGGGGTCTTGGAATTTTTTCTTTTGGTGTAATTTTGTTATATTGGAAGTTATGGAAAGGTGATCAAGAAATAATCAATAAATAAGTCGAAATTGTATTTAAAATATAATTCAGATGTCTTAATTAAAAGACGGATTGTATTTAGAGAAAACATCCTTACGCTACAGAGAGTCGTTCAGAAGTAAGATTCATTTTTGTTCAGAGAATCCAACATGTTACTTAGACGTTATTCAACCCGAATATAAACAGAAAACAAAAAACAAGAAATTCGAAAACTCACGCTCTAATGGGTTAATAAAACTCTCGCTCCAAATGTATCTTGAACTTTTGTTTTATATTTATTACAAAATATTAAAAAATATGGAACACAAGATTTTGTTTTACATTTATTT
This sequence comes from Chelonus formosanus, assembly GCA_028641665.1. Lineage (NCBI taxonomy): Eukaryota > Metazoa > Arthropoda > Insecta > Hymenoptera > Braconidae > Chelonus > Chelonus formosanus. The sequence goes on along the minus strand of CM054003.1, from coordinate 16,516,535 downwards.
CGTTAAAGTAATTAGTTTTATCAAAGAGAAGTCGAGAGCAAAGTACATGTTGGTATTTTGACCTAAAGTTGTTTAAGCTTCTGTTGAGTTGTGCATGTTAGAGAAGAGGTATAGTGCGTGAGCAGTTCTGAAGTTCTTGTTTTTCAAGTAGCAATCCTATACAGATCTCTTGCTCTAGAGCTGACGGCTCGGTCAGAAACCTTGACCCAAAAAAAGCTTCATACAATGAGTTTTCTACACTGCTATTGTTGTTGTCTTTTATAGAAAGTCTTCTTTTAATTATTTTCATAATTATCACACGATTTAGACTATATTGTTCTTTTTGTGATTGATTGAAGTAATAAATATCCGCTGTTGAGAAGGCTTAAATGTTTCTATGGGTAAATTGAAAGTTAAATTACTTTTATATAACTTCAACAGAATTCTAATTATTATGATTGTTAGTAGTGTGGTAATTTTGGGAATGTTTCATTGCATTGTTTTATAGTTGTTAACAATCAAAATAAATCCTAATGCATCGGCTTTCATAGGATTATGTAATTTTTTATCAAAACTACAATATTATCTGGAACATTAACATAGTTGCAAACTTTTGATGAAAAATCACGTGATTTTATAGAGTAACTATTTAGAATAGGGCTCCACACAAAGATTGCTCCAAAAATTTTGTTTTGCATTTAGAGTTATTTCTGAGGATACAAATAAGAAATTTAAGCCGAGGGAGACATAATATTTCCATTACTTCATACATTACATGGTATAAATTACATATGATAAATCAAGGAATTTCACTGAAATCGTTGATCATACATTCCAGAACGTGGTAAAAGACGGCAAGGGGGAAGGGAGTGTTTATAATTTGGTCAACGCCCTTTTCTCTCCCCGTTATACTTTCCATCCTCCTTTAAAAGTGTCTCTTCCACCTTTAAATATTATATCTGATTTTACCTAACAAAATAGTATTCAAGTGGTGAAAAAGTTTTTGAAACAATTTTTGTCTAGAGTCCTAATTCTGAATCATTACCAAAACAATTATTCAGGAATAGATAAATAAAACTGGCTAAAATGAGACCATTAAAGGTTAGGGGAGAGTGGAGTAAATACGGATGCTGGGTAATCGCGAACATCCATATTTGGCTATGTTAGAAGGGGTAGAAACATTTTCCCAGTGATGCAATCGGAAGTTGATCTGAAATGCAAAGCCTGGAAAACAGTAGTAAGGTGAAAACGCACTCGATGTATAAAATATGTCAACTTTATTAATTTTCGACAATTTACCGTAATTTTTGAGTTAAATGAAATAGTTGTTTAAGATTGTGACGAAATGCATAAAGATCCTTTCAATAATGATTGACTAAAATATAACAAATGTAATCTATGAGGCCCACAAAAACTTTAGGATGAATAAAAGTTCATCGAAAGGATTTATCTGTGATTTAAATAATGACAGAATTCAAACCATTCGTAATTACCTTATTTGCTGTGGGGTAATCCTGAAAACCAAAGTTTCAGTTACTTCTAAATATTTAATTTTTTATTGAAAATTCATTCACGTTGACTGTGAGATCTTAAGCTTTACTATTTCAAGTAAACTTTCAATAATAAATAACATTCATAACTTCAACTATTTTTGTCCTATTTTAGTTTTCCCTTAGGTGTTCGCAATTACCCCACTCTCCCCTATTAATTATAAAAATTGTTTTATTTACACTAAAATTATTTATTACATTTATAGAAAAATGAAAAAATATGATCCATTATATTCATTGAATAAAAGTGATTTCGCCAAAATTATTGTTATATGTTATACGTTTTATATTGGATGATACATTTATGTTTCTTTTCTAAAATATTTTTTTTCAAGTTCACTTATTATAACAAATTAAGCTCGATTTTGATTATTTAAAAACAATATAAATAATTATTCAATTTTCTTTATTCCTGTCTATTCTTGTTCTGTTCTGGAATATTTTCTCCCTCAGTATAAATAAAATCTAATTAATAATTTTAGCTTTTAAATCAATGTTTTAAATAGATCTTTGAAGTATATCAACTAAATAAAAATAAACATAATTTATAGAATGAAGAAAATTAATATCTATTTACATCTAACTATTTTATTTATTGTCGACGAACTTGAATTGAAATACTATGATGTATTCTTCTTTATTCGAGCACGGTTATTTCTACGCTTTGATCTCCTTGTATTATAATAAATTTTGAACGCTTTTGTTTATATAGTTTATTATACTGTATCGGAAAATGATATTTCTTCAATTGTTCTAATTCTCAAAGAGAAGGCAGTTTTTATTAAAAAAGATTTATTATCAGATGTATAGATACTAAATTATCTAAAGTATAGGATTTGTTCAGATTATAGATAAAATGATTTAATTTAATATCAACAAAGATAAAGCTGTAATTTTAAGCGGAAACGTTACTGCAATAAAATGACGAAAAAGGCTATCAGGTTTTACCACTGTTAAAATAAAATTTTAAAAGACTGTATCAACTTACCTTAGTTCACCAGACACAGTAAAAAATCTACAGAGCAAAGTAAATTTCACTGCTTAAACAGAACCAACTTTTTTTTTGACTTAAACTAAATTCTACTTGTAGAAATAAAATAATCTCCGGATAGGAGGTGTTTAAATCAGTCTAAGCTGGAATCTTTAAAGCATATTCTATTTTCACATTTTCAGTCACAATTATGATTATTTTTTTACTTTATCATAATTTATCCACACAAGAGAGTTTGCTTAAGAGTTTTTTATTCAAGCTCTCGTGTTGTCACGTAAAAAATAATAAATGAAAATAATAAAAAGGATACGTTTTTTTCTTTTATCTATTCTTCTTATCTGACTCATTCCGAGGGTTATTTTATTCTGCTATAAAGTTACGTTATTCAAGTTAATGTAGAAAGTACTTAATATGATGTTTAGAGATCGAGTGTAAAATATCTATATACAAAGCCAGTAGTAAAATGAAAAAATAACTTAGATAGGTCACGAATCTCATGGGAAAATGCAGAGAAAAGTTATAAAATGATATTTTCACCGCATTCTTAGGGGGATATCCCGTGCAAGTAAAAACGAACAAGAAACGGAATAAGAATACTTAATATGTACCGTTGAGAGAAAGATAAACAAATGATTTGCTCACTTTCATTCGTACCAAAAATATCATTTTAATTTAAGCAGTGATGGGCAATAAAATTTTTTTTCGCAAAATTTTCGGAAAAAATTACCAATTACTTAGGGAATTTTAGTTGAGAAGTGAAAAAAATCAATTGGAAAGCAATACAAAATCAGAAATTACATATTGAAAAATAATGGAAAATTAAAAAATTAAAGTTACTCATTGAGAAACAATAAAAAATGAAAGTTCAGAAATTTTAGAATAATTTGATATTCGATATAGGAATTTTTAAATTACAAATTGATGAAAAGAATAATCGAAATTGTCAAATTTCAGATTTCTCAATGAATGATCTTGATTGATAGAATGAAGATGAATGAATGAATGAATAAATGAATTTGAGAACAAAAATGATCATGAAAAAAAATTAATTATTTATTGCATTGAATAATTTCAATAATGAATTGATTCTTCGATTGTTAAATATTGTTAATAATGATTAAATATTATTAAAAATAATCGAACGACGTTCGAAAAGGTCAAATATTGTTATTAACAATTACATTGTCATATTATTCTCAATAATTGTCTATAAGATTGTAGGAATGGGTTTATTGAAAGTTGATGATACATTTTTTTTTTTTAATTATTATTCCAAAATGACATTTAAAATTTTTTTATTTAAATTGACGTAGCCTCGAATATAAGTGGTTTTCTCCCATTCTTGCCATGACTACACTGCCCTCTTGCTGCTCTCTATTGGGCCCTCGAACTTCCTCTTCCATGTCCCGACCTTTCTGTAAAAATAATTTTCATGTATACTCTCTTAAACTAAATCAGTGAAAACTACTGCGACTCAGTGAATATTCACTGATTGCCAGTACCTATCATATCACTAAAAGAATCAGTCATTGGATTGGCACTGGATATCAGTAAATATTCACTGATTTACAGTAGTTTTCACTGATTTAGTTTAAGAGAGTAAGGCTGTTGTATGAACGGTTGTGGCTGTCGGTAAAAAATTCGTTGTGATTATTGCAGTAGTCTGTATGATGGTTGTTATAATGTGTATGGCTGTTGATACTGTGTGATTGGTGGTTATTGTTGGATGAAAATTCCTAGTTTTTGTTGCTGCGGTTGTGATGTATGGATGCATAGTGATTCGAATTGAGAGGTGAGGTTGGTGTATAGTCACTTTTTACACACTTAGAAACGCATTAAAAGTGACTACAATGGTAATCAAATTGTCGACGTCGGTTATAATTAACTTAGATGCGTAACAAGAATGCACTAACATTTGCAATATACTTGATGCTCATTTTTCTACAATTCTGAAGGCAAAAGGCTGTTTGCGAAACGATAAATATTCTCTCAATCTATGCAAAAGTAGGAGAAGAGGGGGTAAAATGGAACACCACAAAAAAAAGTAAATTAACTATTATGTTAAAAAATTTCAATAATTTTTAATGCATTAAAAAATTGAAAAATTGATAAACGAAAAGAGCAATAAGCGTTTTTAAACTTATTTCAAAAAATGATTACATTTTCTTAAGCGTTTCATTTTGCCCCCGCATTCTACTTTACCCACGTTTTCCGTATTTATGAAATTTAAAAATAATTATGAGTTTACCGGATATATATATAAACTCCATTATTATTTTTTAAAACCAACTTTTGTCCTAAAGAATTTTTATCAAAATTTTTCAAAGAGTTTGCAATTTTTACTCAATCAAACTTTCTAGTTTATTTAGCAAACATTAAAAAAAAACACTTCATTCTGAATAATTTAAAATTGACTTCGACTTTTACGTAAATAATTTCGTGAACTTAATAAAGTCAACTTCAACTCTGAGGTTTACGTATTTTTTTCCTAGTGGATAGAGTAGTATTAATTTCTCGAGGTTTAATAACAACATTTAAGTCAACAAGTATAATAAATAAAATACGAATAAATTTCCTTTTAAAATACATGAAATTCGACTTTATAAAGAAACATATTCACACTATATAAACTGTATGCTTTATATCTCAAGGATTTTCTGAAAATAGAATTTTATTCAATATAAGAGAAATAAACTGCTAACAACATAGACTAAGTTAGAACATTGAAGTGGTCACAGTATGGACAAGTCAGACCTTCGAGACATAGTCTAAAAGCTTCCCCGAGAAACTCGAAACTAAAAACTTGACCCAACGACAATCGAATCGATCGATAACAGCACGTGATCAGAATCGACTGACTAAAGTGGATTTATAAAAAATTTCACTTACGAAATGCATCTATTCACATGGTTTTGAAAGCTTTTATTGCACCATAATGTGATACAGCGGATAACATTATTTCCAACTTGTTTAGCCGATTAGCCGTACCAGTTTTATCACTTCACCTCTTTTCTTTTGTAAGATCGCGGCGTCTTGATAGTAAATTCTTTAATCCGTTATCCACGAGTGATTAATTGGTTTTAAGATAAGTCCAACCAAACGATCGTATACTCAAGAAGAAAACACGCGATGTATCTTTTTGAATAAAAGTTTTATCCCAAGTAAAGTCTTACTCAATGCTACAAACAATATACCAATATTTTTTGGATGAATCCATTGGATAATCGACTATGACGAATAGGTCAATCCATGTTTTATGAGAAAAGTTTCACTCTTGTTTTGATATGCAAATTTGACTGTTATATGGTGCATGCAAATCAAAAATTGAACTGGTTGACGAATGAAAAATGATTCACTATGTTTGTATGTTAATATGTGTACAAAGTCGGCAAAAGCAAGATGTTAACTTTCTTGTAATTGCAAAGTAGATTGAGAAGATTTTGGTTGTTGCTGTTCTTTGGGTCTATTTGTATAAGCTAAGTTTTTCCTGTGTATTGATACACGGAGAAAAATAGTAAGGTTTGTAACGCTTTCCTTAGCGAGTAAAAATGAAAATGTTGTTTCTACTTCAAATATAATGAATATTTGAATGATTATTGATATTATGGTAAAGTTATAAAACCTTTACAAATAACAGGAAAAAAATTGGGGGTTTATTATTTTAGTGGATTGAAATGGAACTGTACAGTAAAGGAATTTGTATTTGTCTCGCATTTAGTTCTAAGAAATTATCATAAGCGTACAGATTTTTAAATATTGGAAAATGGACATCACTCGCCGTAAAGTAAAGGCCTTCATACAATTGGAAAGAATAAGCATAAGACTAAGGATAATAATTACGCACGCGCACAAACTAAATTTCTGTCATTTTGACATGCGCATTAAATTATATTTATTATCTTCCGTCGATAATTAATTTTTAAAATTCAAATTTTTTTTCTTTGCGCATGTCAAAATGACAGAAACTTGGTTTTGTACGCATGCGTAATTATTATTCTAAGCCTTATGCTTATCCTTCCCAATTGTGTGAAGGCCTTAAGAGCTGTGTGCCAATAAGTTAATTCGATCGTGGTTTTTTCTCTTCTCATTCGAATATTTTTGTTTATAAGAGGAATATTAGAATAGCTAAGCAGGCTACAGCGTATATTTAAGTCGTAAACTCAATTTAAATTTATAATGCAACCAATGGTAATGAAACAAATATAATTCTAATTAAACGAAGCCATACAAATTATTAAAAATAATTTTTTTTTAGTTGTTATAAAAAGCTTATGTAATTATAACATTATAGCCACAATGTACGATTTGTATACTGATAATTCCATATATATATATATATATATATATATTATGTCAAAAATTTTATAATATTATTTTAAAAAGTGGAACATTATTATAGTGTTATTAATAATTTACGCTAATAAAAGTAACAACAAAAAAATTGGGGAATATGTTAATGTATAACTTTCAATTGACATAAATTAAAATGGACTAGAAATATAACGGAATTCACACTTAACAGTAAAGTCGTTTGGAAAAATTTTTTTACTGGAAAAGTAAAGTAAATTTCACTGTACAGGCCAACTGTCCCTATATTTACTCGTTTGTCTTATGACTACTACTAGAATTCTACCCATTAAATTTGGGTACAGTTCCGATTAAGGAAACATCTTCGAAAATATATTAATTGTATGGAGCTACACTTGAAGAGTAAAGAAATTCATTCAGACCATATGAGTGACGGTGCAGATGAAAGGGAGAGCCACGTTTGATGAATACAGGTACGATTCAAAGCGGAATATATAGGTTGATGAGATAGCTTAATTGGTGGAGCAGTCAATGCTTAACTGGAAGATCCGGGTTCAACTTCCGGTTTCAGCAATATATATTTTTCGCTAAGAATCGTCCTGGGCTAATTGTGCAGTTGTCCACATGTGTTAAAAATTGGCAAAAGGTAGGTACCTCCTCATTGGGGCCCTATCTTTAAATTCAACACTATTGTTAGATTATAGAATAAACAGACAAATCGATAGATACCATCCATGATAAACATATAAACTTTAAAAATATTTGTTGACCTCTAAGTTAAAATCGATGACGGATCGATTGGTCCTTCTAATGGTATTCGTTAACTTGGGATAATTTTAATTTTATGAATTAAGATATAATTATAATATGCTTTTCTATTAAACAATAAGTAACCGTAATGGTTTTTGTACGCTAAAAGGTCTCATAACCTTGTAGGGTACTCAAAACCTTTTTGTTTTCACTTACACTAAAAAAAAGAAATATTAATTTTAAATATAGAGATATGGTTGGTATTAAAAATCCACAAATCTTAACATCTAATAAATTTTATTAATAATAAATACTTCGTGAAGTTCTTCTGAAGTAACAGAAATTTTTCGATATTTATTATAAATAATTTATTTACTTGAAATATATATTTTATATAAATATGTGTAATTTCGTTTTAAATCTAAATAATATTTTAAGTTAAAACAATGTTTATTAGAAACAAGAAAACTTTTCATTTGATTTAAATACACATATGTTAATAGTTAACATATCATATTTGCATCAAACAATTTGAAAACCGCAAATCAGGCCCGGATCCGTACCCTACATTATTTTTTTCTCATTATTCACTACATATATAGTAGTAAATATATTATATTAATATAATATAATATTAATATATATTTCAATTTCTTACCAAGGATATAACATAATGTAAATTTTAGATTCATTCTCCCGACTAGAAATTAGTTCAGGTATTTTAATTAATTAAACGATTTATTACTGAGTATTCATGTAAATATATTATTGGTATTCGTATTTTAGAGAAATATTACATACGTATCTACATTACATATCAAGATGCTCATATATATGTAATTGTCATCACTTAATTAATAGGTCTATAGCTGAGCGGGTAAAAACACCGGTTGAAGTTGAGTCCAAGTAGCGTCGTAGGTTCGAATCCCCCCAAGTACAATTTCAATTATTTAATTTTCTGCGGAAATTCCATTAAGTATAATTAATTAATAATATTTCTCATATAAAAACCATAAATAAGAAATTTTTCAAAAATTTTTCGTTTGTAATAAACAAAATAATTATAATGAGGGCTTACACTTATCATTAGTTGAGTTAATTGCGATTTTTGAACAGAATGTTACATTATTTTAGATAAATAAACTCTTACTCATTTGGAGTATTTGAAATGTTCACTTTAAGAATATGTATATTTATTATTAACATATCTATACTTGTTAGGAAATTATTTTCATATGTAATGCGAATATACCATATATTAATAATAAATATGCATCAAGTTCGCCATATTCAACTCTTCAATATATTTATAGTAAATAAATCATATTAACTATAAATATATCTTTTTTTCAGTGAATTCATGAGTCTTGATAGTAAATTTAATGATTTGAATTTATTTTTAAATTTGGGTGTTTCATTTATTCTATCCAAAATTGTTGAGGCCAGTCGGTTCGGGTAATTGCTAAGCTTCCAGTGCTCACATCAAGGTCATTGTGAATATTTTGATTCTTAACGAATCATGGAGCATTAACTAAGACTTTTGGATTAAAATCAGTGTATCACTTGGATTGAGCTAATGTACACTGAGCTCCAAAGCTGGATGCTATCCGTTCATATTAACTTACGCCAGTAGAAATATATAACAGACCCATTATTGAGACTGACATGAAGTTATCATACAGTAATGGTTTTGTACTCAGCCATGATTGGATGATAACTTCATTTACTGACAAATCTGACATACCCCATTACAGCAATAATGACTTAAGTCAATTACAACTATTTACACACTCAGAGAAATTTCTGGTTAACTCAATTGTTTAAAATAGTTTTTTTTTATCAACAAAAAAGTAGTAACTGCCACTATTGTCTTTAGTACCCGCAACTACTCTGTAGTTATTTTAACTAGACAAATCAGTTAGTGTGACTACTTTCTGATAGTTAAACAAAGTAGTAGCTGTAACTATTTCAATTTTTCTCAATGCAATGACTTAAGTACATTGCTTATTCACAATGCTACTCAGGATTAATAAAATACTAATTGATGAATTTGTAAATAAGTATTTTAATTCCAAAGATAGTTTTAAATATTCGGCAATTAACCAGTAAAGTTTTTTTTAAATATGAGGTCTAACTCTTTATGATTTTTATTTGTAAAAACTTACTAAATTGAAAAATAGTTAATTTTTTTTATTGTAAATGAATTTATTACAGGAAACAATTTCCGTTTACCCTATTTTGATCTATTCTAACATTAAAATATTTACAAATAAAATAACAAAAAGAAAGAAAATTTGGAAATGTCAACATTCCAAAAAATCTTGAAAACTTCAAACCCCTATAAAAATATTATGGTGTATTTGCGCTAAAAATTCTTCAAGGGTTTTTTATGTTGCACTAAGCTAACAAATGTTCCATTTTCTTCAAAAATAATAAACTTGAATACCCATAAAGATAAGGCTAATTATTAAAAATATTAATGTCCTTTTATATTTTTTTTGTGTTCTCTAAATAATGATTTAGATTTTTGTCAAATTTTCAGTTTTGTAATTGAATGTTCATCTGAGTTAACATTTGTGTAAAGAACTCTTGTTTTTTTTGGTTCATTTTTTAAAAAAATGCCATTTGCTGGAAATGATTCTGCAATGGAATAAATTGAAAACTTTAAATGGTTATGCTATTTAAAGGACGTGCTATCGTTCTCGTGAATTGCGGTTTCCATTTCATGCGTATTCAATTCTATTGTAGTCACGCATACGAAGTAGACTGACCAGGCCATCGAATAATCAGGCTGTTGCATGTAAACGAAACAACTGGATGATAAAGTAAATCTTCTGCCTCAAGAGACTCACTCAATAAGTCACCGGTCATTTAAGGTAATGGGTAATGAGAGTATTAATGAATATACATATGCAAGTGATGTACAAGTTATGTTAATGCCTCATGAAAATTTATATTTACTGATCGCTAACATATTTTTGTCTTTATTGATTCATTTTCTCTGACCAATTAGATAAATGATATTTAATGAAAATTTATTTTAACAAATGCATAAGGTATATTTATCAATTGAAAATAAATAACGATTGATAATTTAATAATATAATCCTATTGATAATCATATGATCCTACTTTTATTTTATTTTTTAGTAAAATGGTTGTAACAAATTAATTTTGATGAATAGCTTTTAGATAATAGAAGCATATAATAATTGAAATTTTATCCTATCTTCAAGTAAAATTATTGTATTTTGTTTATTAATCAGATGTTTTTGTACTAGTTTCAAGGATTTTAATGATAAAGAAATTGTATTCAATAATTAATTATTAAAATAATAGATCAGAGCATACTTTGTGCTTACACGATGAACTTTCCATTATGAATTATTTATAATAAATTGATATTGTTATAAACAATGTGTAATTTTTAAAAGTCATATTTAGTTGTAAACAATAATGTTTAGTCAATATCGAGTTTATTCTCAAATGAAATTGTTATTCTTTTGCTTAAAAGTATTTTAAATATTTCATCTTGTCATTTATTTATGCTTAGTTTTTTTTGTTATTAAAAAAAAAGGGTGGACCGAATTTGTTCAAACTTCTTTCAGATCTTCTTTATAACAATATCTTTCGAATGAATTTTTGGTTGAAGTCGATATCTCAATCCGTTCTTAAGATATGGAAAACGAAAAAAATACTGACATTCATACATACATACACACACACATCATTCTAAAAATTGGTCAGTATACTTGAAATATCTTGAAACGTGGAGATATAATGCAAATTCACATTTCATCAATTGACCCAATTGCAATAACTTCCTTATGGGAAGTTAATAATCATGATAATTATAGATATTTCAATAATTTAATGGAAACATTAACTATTATAAATGCAATTTAATTAAATGTTGATAAAATTCTATTATTTGAACCATTTCAAGTATGATTATACAATGAATTATTTTAATTAAATGTACAAAAATTTCTGCTTTATTAATATGCAGTGTAATTTACTAAACACTTTTGATTGGGGTTTGATAAGTCCAGGAGAAATGAGGAGGAGGATAACAGAGCTCATTAGCACTCAACAGTAAACAGGTATTGTCTGAAATTAGCACGAATTGTGTCTTGATCGGTACTTAGCGTGATGATTAGCACTAAAATCCGAATACTAATTGAAATAGGACCGAGTGATGATGTGCGCATTAACTGCATGTGTATATTTGAATTACTCTACCCGGCACTTAACTATTATAATCAAATTTTTAAGTCTTTTTGAATACCAAATGTAGCTTATTGAATACATTATGAGATCACCATCATTTTATTTCTTAGGTTAATCCATGAATTTGTATTTAAAAATATGGATAAATGAGATATTATCATTCAATTTATAAAAAATCTCACCGAAGAGTTAAAAGGTAATTGTATCGTTAAACCCTCACAGTTTCGATGACCTTGAAAATTTAGTATGGTACGTTACTAAAGTTTAATTTATAGAGAAAATAATGGATGCGGCGAGGGGCGAGAGGGAGGGGGCGTAAAAATTTGGACCAAGTGTGCACACTTATTTCAAATGATTAACATCCCCCACTTCTTTTTGCTTCAATGTGAATATAACGATTGATAAATAGAGTAGGTTACGACATTATAGAAAGGCACGTTCAATAATAGTTTTTTTTTACTAATTCAATTAAAATAATTAAAAGATAAAATAAAAAATTTTAACTTTGAAATTATTTTAATTTTACTTTTGTGACTGACGAATTACTCCGAATTTATATCAAATTATATATATCCGAAAAATGTAAACAAAGATTACTAAGTTTTCCACAAATTTTTCAGATAGTGAAGTCATATCGATTGAACGAAATCAGTGTATTGATTCAATTTTTAACATAAAAAAATTGTAAGAAGATATGAATTCCGTGCTTTATCTACACTGATAGAAAAGATTTATTACTGTTGAAAAGCGATTTTTTAATTATTAATATCAATGTCTTTTAACTGTTAATAAATATTTTATAACAATAAAAAAGCCTTAGTTATGAACACACTAGTGATTTAAAATAAATAAATCTCATTTTATCGTAAAGAAATATTTTTTAACAATTACTAAGCCGGTATTCGCAACTCCAACAGTTGTGAAGGCTTCTTTATTATTACAAATCTCTTCTATCAGTGTATACATATCAAATTAATTAGCATGATCACCTCTACATATTAAATGTTCAAGGTCATCAGAGAGTAGCGGATTAAACGATACAATTACCATATTTATTAGTTGAAAAAAAAAAAAAAGTTGGAAAACATCGCAATAACTCAAAATTTTGGAAATAGACTTCATTGCAATGACTTCATAATGGCGAGTGTATTAGTTTAGTATAAAAAATAAATATTGTTGCGGCCTAAGCTTGAGCCAGATATTCTGTAATTATCCAATTAGTCTAGTCAATGTGTATTTTTAATACGAAAGTTGATGACTCGAGGCTAGACTTATTTATATGGCAAAATGTGCAGTACCGAATAGATTGATTTCCTAGTAAATAAATTGGCATATTTCACATAATATCTTTTAATCAAAATCGGAATTGACTATAGAGGAAAATTTTAGCTACCTCATTTTTCCAATATAAATGCAGCGTCCCGTTTTCAGGTCATAAATCTGTCTCTTACTAATCAGTTTCCCTTTGAGGATGAAGAGGTATTATATAATTTAAGCTATGTATCACAATAGTATATTATTTTTATATTAAGCCCCTTAAAGGGTCTATCAGCTACAGGATAAAAGTGGTAGTAGGTTTTTATGATCCTTATCAAGGTTACAACAGTACCACTCATTCTACCACAACATGTACGGATATTAAATCAAAGTTTTGTCTATTAGATTGTACATTTATACATATTAATGAAAGAAGGTTTATTTAAAATTTATATTATTAATAAGTAAGCAATAAATGAATAATATGAGCAAAATATCAAATTAATATTTAAAAATGGGTCTGAGCTTAATTTGTGTCCTGACAACGAACTTCCCATTAATTGAACTCCATAATTTCGTCATCTTTGAGTATTTTTGTTTATAAAAAATTACTATTGTTGTAAACAATATACAATTGTTTCATCATATTAAGTGATTTATAACAATATTTTATCAATATTTATCGAATATAATCATAGTCATAATAATTCAATAAATTCACACTATTTTTAATTGTTTATAATAAATTTAAATTGTTATAAAAAATACATAATTGTTTAGAGTCATATGAAGTTATTAAGAACCATATCATATTCAGCTGAGTTGTCAATATAATAAAGTTAATCATCTAATAAGTAGAATTTATTTCAAATATCTTCTTTACTCAACTCAGTTTACACTCTTTTGGTTATAACAAAAACGGCTGTACTAAATTTGTTCAAACCCCTTCCAGATCTTTTTCATTGTATTATCTTCAAAATGAAATTTGTCCGGAGTCGATATCTTCAGTGGTTCTTAAGATATCGAAAACGAAAAAAAAACCTGACATACGCACGCACATACGTCCATACATACATCCATTTTTAAACCTTCTAATATGCTTTCAAATTTTATGAACCTTATTGACAAATATTCATCTATATTTTAGCTGTAATTTCATGATAATAATAGTAATATTAATAATATTGAAAAATAATGGTAAAGTATGACCACTTTTACAACGCACGTGTATAAACGTGGGCGCGCATACGTTGAACCTTTGTCATCACATAGCTATATGATGATTTTAGGAAATTTTTTTAAGTTTTCTGAAATATATCTATCAATTCTATAGATATTCTAAATTAAATAATTGAATTAGAATCGGCGATAAATTTCAAGAAAAAAGTCTTGATTCACGGAACTCTCTGCCATTTATTAATGATTTCATTTGACTTGTGAAATATGGGCCTTCAATCGCCTTTGTGCTTGGAGTGAAAAAGAAAGTGAAATTTTATCGTGCCGCAATATAAAAATTATTAGCTAAACTAGAATATTTTTAGTGAAACTTATAATTTTTCATTTAAATCTCTATAAAAATCACCTAACTGAAAAAAAGCATCGAGTTTATAGTGCTAGACTATACTTTTTATTTTGCATTTTTTTCCGTGCCGTTTTATATTTAAAAAATTTTATGAATTAAACGTTCCTTTACTGTTTTCAAGTATACATAATTTCATAGTTTTTCTACTGTATAATATTTAATATTAGGTTTCATTTATTCCCATAGTTAAAAAAATAAATTAAATTGACATTTGAATTTTAAGAGTCTTAACAAGATGTAATAACTCTTGAATAAATGAAGTGTTATTAGGTGCCTCTGTTAATTCTCGTACCTACCACCTTTACCTATTTATACATGTATATTCCTCACGTATATACTGACATAAATATGTCCATATACATGCACAAACATTATTACAGTAGCATTTATCAACGTTCACATATAATCATAATAAATATTACAAAAACCCTAATTTAAACGTAAAAAGAAAACATAACTTTATTACATTTTGTAAACGATAGCATGATTAGAAAATCATAAAGATCAATAAATAATAAGACGGGAAAAAACTAAAAAATAATAAATGTATAGTAAATTTTTGAATCGTTATGATACAATTTTTAGTAAATCGTAATTCTAAAATTTGACGCAAAATGTTTTAGATAAAAATATAATGAAATTTTTTTTTCCAATAATTGTAATGACATCTAAATGTGTCAAATATGACGTCATCCATTTTATTAACATTGTAGTCAATTTCTACATACTTAGAAACACATTAAAAGTGACTATAATACTGCAAATCCAAGTTATAAACACTTTTAACACACTAAGCCTCTTCAATGTTAAATGCCATAAACAAACTATAAATTTTTCACACACTATGAAACGTGTAAAAAGTGACTACAAATCAAACATAGTTTGTTAATGGGCATTGTATATGGAACACACATTATGCATGTTATTTTAACACGTTTGTGAAATCTTGGGATTTGAAGTTTAATGTTAATTAAATGAGTGATATCATATTGACTATATTTAGATGTGTAACCAGAATGCACTTGGATTTACAGTATTGCTACAAACAAATACAGTCGACAGTCGAGTGTATGCACGGAGAAAACAGTTATGACAATATTTCTAGAATTCTAGAAAACTTTACTAGAAATTCTTTCACTTATTTGGATGATCGTCAAGTCAAGCAAATTTTACTAGAAATGTCCTATTATGATAAATTCTAGTAAAATTTAATTGACTAGAAAGTAATTTTGACAAATATTGTAGTTAATTGAATCAAATTATTCAACAATATTTTTAAAATATTAATTATTTGGTAAAATTATTAACAATATATTTCATTAACGTAACATATCATCTACTATTATACAATATTACGTTTAGGGATATTATACTTCTTAAATTCTCTATTGTAAAAATTGTAGCGGTTTACGCAGAAACTTCGAAAAATCGATCAATAAAAATAATTGAAATAATTAGAAAATTATTTTTGATAGACTTTATGTATATTCTGAATACCAATTTTACATATGCACAGTTTAAAGATTATGGAAAACCGATTTTAAGCTAGTAAAGAATATTCTATTGAGAAGTTTCGAACCTACGATTGCTTATAACGCACGCAAATAACTAAATCGACGCTTTAGCCCGCTTGGTTATCCGAAACTATTGGAAATAATTAAAACTTTTATGTATATAAAATTATCACAGCACGGTTATTCGAATACTGTTTATCAGATAGTATGAGAAACTGTTCTATACGACCAATAAAATTTTACTAGAATTCTAGCACTGTTTTCTAGAATAAGTTGACTTGATTAGTCAACTAATAACGCTCTTATTATTTTCGTCCGTCCAATCATTTTTACTATACTGAGGGCGAGCTCGACCATGGTCGATTAACTAATCGGCCGATTAACTAGTGCTACCAATTTCTAAAAAATGAAATAGGCAATGAGGGAAAGGCACTTGTTTCTTGTTTAATTTTCTAAAAATTGGTAACACTAGTTAATCAGCCGATTAGTTAATCGACCATGGTCGAACTCGCCCTGAAAAAAATAATGTTTAATTTAAATTAGATTTACTAATAGTTAACATAGAATTTTAACTATAAACATAACATGCTAACTATACATAGATCCTTTTTTCAGTATAGACAACATAATAAAGTGATTAAAAATTAAAGTAAAAAATTTTAAATTGTCTCTGCTTGATTTTTCTAATACTATTTATCAAATGGCATAACAAACTATTTTGTACTGCAAATAAAATTTTAGTAGAATTCTAGTAACGTTTGCTAGAATAACTTTACTTGATTACTCAAGTAATATAGCTCTGATTATTTTTCTCGGTGTGGATTCAAATATTCCATCATGCAATGACTATTATGATTATTTTGTCACAAAATCATACGACAAGCTTTAAAATCATTTTAGCCCATTAAAATTCATCTCTTGGTGAATTGATTCATCTCTTCTTTGAAAAACAGGACCATGTTAAAAATGTACTCATGTGCAGTCATGTTAAATTACTGATTGAACTTGAAAATGGAGTTTAGACGGGAGTATTGATGGAAAACAAGAGGAATTTCTGTAAATACAAGTGGTTGACGTTCACTTATCTGTCATGTACATGTCAACAGCAAAATTAGCACTACCAAATCTGATATATAGCAATTGAACAGACACGACCACCAGCAAGAGTCATCGATCTGACGTAGTGGCTTAATTGGGGTGAATTAATCGCAGTAGAGAATGTGACGAGTGGTATGAGATGCTTGAGAGTTAAATGGATGAGTGAATAAGAGGCACTGGTCGGCGTTGAAAGGGACAGAGTACGAGTGTTACAAGTGGTTCGGTGCTCGGTTTCGTGCATCTTGCATTCCACACTACATTCATACATACATATACATACTGTACACTTGCAGATTATATTGGCATGGGAATGCGCCAGCGAGTATTACGTGTTTTAGCACAACTTGCCTTCGGCAAATGCACGTTCTGGAAATTGCTCGACATTTAATTACCAAGAGTAGGCAGAACATTGTGGAGATAGTTGCTCTATCACTCGCTTACTCATGATTCATGAAGCTCTGGATGTTATTATAACCAAGTGTCTTCGCGTTAAAAAATGCTCTTCTTTAGAATCCTTGGAATAGACATGGAGGTACTTTACTACAACTTTTTTTATGTTTTAAAAGATTTTAATTGAAGGTAACGTCTTCATCATTTTTATATAACTGCCATTTATTTATGTATTCACTATATTGCTGAAATTATTTTATCCGGTACATAATTTAAATTCTTTTTTCTTCAGGCTTCATTTAAAAATCTTATTCGAAAAAATTACAACCATAAGTGGAAGCATTTTTCAAGTCTTGTTCATTTTTATTATTCGGTTATATCTTGGGCGTTTCTTAGTCACGCTACTTGTCGGAAGCTCCGTGCCGCATGGCTTGAGAACTCGTAATTGGGGCGAAGCGTTTCTCTTACATCGGTGTATACTTTAGCACGTACGACACACTTAAACACGCTGCAAGTCATTGAGTAAGAGAAACCATATAGAAAAATATAAAACTACGATTTTTTTGTTTTTACATATATGAGTAGCTACTTTTTCAGTATTAATTAAAGCATGATAATTATATACATTTCTTGAGGTTTTGCTGAATTGAATATTATATTCCACGAGTGGCCTCATTTAGTCCAATTTTACCCCAATAGTTTCATTCAGCTTGAAATTTTTTTAAGGCAGCAATTCCGCTTGATAATTTTAGCTTGAGTTTTTTTGCTCATCTGCACAAAAGCAATTTCTCATGTCTTAATATCTAGGGATCTAAATTATTTTATTAAACCTTTTTTTTTATTACATTGCAAATTCAAAAAAGTGTGAGTGTTTAGTAATAAAACGTTTAAAGTGTTTAAACATAAAACATCTAAGTGTTTACAATGTTGAACACCATAAACAAACTATAGCATTTTGGTAAACGGCAAGAAACGTTTAAAAGTCATCTACAAAATTACCATAGTTCGTTTATGATGTATATGATGTTGCAAACACTTTAAGTATTTAGTTGCTAAATACTTGGATTTACAGTGTGTATATAATTCTTAAAGTGAACTAGGATAACGTGAGCTAATGATTTAAATTAATTTTGAATAGTTTTCATTATATGTATTTCTTTTATAATAAATTCGGACATATCCCATGAATAAAATGATCTATGATTGGAGATAATTGTTACATTTTATAAAATTTTGATGGACTTTGGATTTATATTATACTAATTAGCTGTCAAAATGTTTCCTGGTTGAGATAAGCTAATTATGATTAATTTGATCTTATTAATGAAACTGATGGTACAAAAAAATTAAACTTGAAAAACATAAAATATATCAAGCATGTTTATTAATTATAATTTTGCTGTTTTTATACAAAAATAAGTCATATCTGAGAGAGGTTTGGTTTTTTGTGTTTTAATTTTACTCTTGAAATATTTGAAAATGGTAGATGCAACAAATTTTTTATTAAAATTCTTTTTACTCAGTGCATCCAGAAACATTAAAAAAATTTCGAAGCTTTAATTCTGGTAGTGATTTGTTTTTAAATAAGTTAGCACAAAATAAATCGTTTTTTACTCAGTGAAGCTTTCATTGATGAGTAGAAATCGGCTAAGTTTGAAAACGAATTCAAATAAAATAAATATTGAAAAAAAAGTGTTAACCAACAGGTTCATCCTAGCGTGCTGAATGAAAATCTATTTTCCTCTGTAACAAAATTTTTTTTTGCACGTGAATATCGGAATTAAATTCGAATTATGATTGAATAGGATCAAAGATGATTTTTGTTGTGTTCATCAAGAACGCGTTGTTTTGTGAGAAGCTCATTTTTATATCGACTCAATGCTTCTAAAGGTTTTCGACGATCATATTTCATTTACTTTCAGAGGATATTTTTTTTTTGCGAATTAATGATAAGTTTTAACAATGTTTCCAATTCAATTACGAGTTTTGAATCAAAATCCGTTTAGCTATTCTCGAGATATCGAACGGAATTTCTATTATATACTCACTCGTACATCAATGTATCGTACATACATGTATCAGAGTTTTCTAGAAAGTATTTAAAAAAATCATTCCAAACTTTTCGAACGAATAAAGTCAGGGTAAATCCATTTTCATTTCTCACATCTGTTAGAATATCTTTCTATCAACACTTTCGTTTTCAATACAGTTGGAATTAAAAAATTCTTTTTTAATCAACATTGATATCAAATTCGATACCACATGATATTGTTCATGTACAAGGTAAAATTGTCGAACACAGTTCAATTCATGAATAGCCAGTTTATATGATACATTGACAATCAGCGAATTACGTACACTCCTGTAAACATATCACTGGGAAAATTGACAATTGATAGCAAATTACGTGATTCTTGATAAAAGTCTAAAAATGTTGAAAATATTTTAACCATCTATTGGATTGGATTGAATGTGATTAAATCAGAAATCGCTACATAATTCGTATTAAAAATTAAAACATAAAATATCACGCTCGAAAGTACCTTCAATGCAAATCACTAAGAAAATTCTAGTGTTTAATAAGGAAACGCCTACACTGCAAATCCAAGTGTGTTATTCTTGTAGACATTTTCTACACGCTAAGCTGCTTCAATGCTAAATGTCATAAACAAACTATAGGTTTTTCACACAGTATGAAACGTATAAAAAGTGTCTAAAAATAATGCATAGTTTGTTAATGGGCATTTTACATTGAACACACTTTACGCGTGTTATTTTAATACGTTTGTGAAATTTTGGGATTTGCAGTGTAGGGGTTCATAATATTACAGGTGAACGGTAATCAGGCATAAATGTGGACTGTATTTTTTAGGATAATTGGATGCTAGAACAGTCGGGACTGTTGAACGGGTAAAAATGAGTCGGCTGACACTGTTTAACAGTAACAATTAACACATTATTAATAACTAAATACACAGTAACAAGTAAAACAATGACAGAGAGTCTGTCTGATATGAGTTCACTGAAAATTCTTATGATGAGTTCTCTATTGAATTATCTGGTGAGTAGAAATCCGTGAAAGTTGTAAGTTTTTCAGGACTTGTCCTCTGGACCAGGAGGAGTTTGAGCTTTTATGAGTTGGCGTCAGTCACAGCGATACAAGCGAGTTATTCTAGTGTGAATCTTGTGTGTGTGACTGTCCAGGAGGCCGTCAGGAGTTGAAGCCTTCTCTTTCAGCGAAGATGTATAATCGGACCAATTTGAGATGACTGGTAATGTTTGACGTGAATTAGACTGTTTGATGAGTTTACAATCATCTCTGTAGATGATTGACCGTTGAGTTATTCCATTTTCTGAGAAACATTCTAGAGAGTCTTCTGGTTTTTCACTGGCGAGTTTGTCTGTATGAGTTGTCCATTAGTACACACGTACCGAGTTAACTGTTATACTGAGTTGTCTGTCGGTTGGCATCATTCGGTGATGCCAATGAGTCGTCCGAGTACTAATAAATGCGAACACTGACAAGTATCGACGGCAACCGGTGTCTACTACAGTCATGACAAAGACTGGAGAATACTCAAATGTACAGACTGATATACCCGAAATTCTGCATTCTAGAAGCTTCTAGGTCCTTCGGAAGGATTATCAACGCCTAGAAATTAGAATAGTCCAATTGGCGAAGATGAGTTAGCAGGAGAGACCTTGAATTGTCTAATTATTCGGTGGGGAGAAAAATGTTAGGCTATAGATGAATTACTCCTGACCAAGTCAGAACACATAAAATCGAATTACATGGACGTTCATGGTAATGTTTTATTATTCTATTGTGGACCTTCTTTTAAACTGCTATATATGGTTTGCTACAGTATTTATAGTTTTTTTCTATATGGGCGAGTGGGGCAAGACGGCTTCCCTAAAAAATATAGGAGACTAGCAGATTCCTGCAACTTCGTCCGCGTAATGTGCATGATTACGTTACATAATAATGAACTGATCTGAAAAGTTTCTACATAGTCCGGTCGTAGTTTAAATGATAAGACGATCCCAGATGCCGATTGCAGTGTCATAGTGAAGACAGAACTGTAATGTATTCACAGGTACTTAACATCAACGAAAAAAAAATTCAAATTTCAACGTGTTATTTCATTCCTGCTTCTTTACAACCTGTTTTTATAACGTAAGTCTTTTTTATAACATTTATAATGAATCCAGTATTCTTAAACAAAAAAAATAGTTTCCTATACATTTCACTCGGTCTGTAACTTTATTTTACTAAAAAAGAAATTTTAACGTTAGAAAAACTTAAATATGTTGAAACGGAACAATTATCAATTATCCTGTTGTACAAGAACGAAAAAAAAGGTTCTCATTGACCTGCGCACTGAAAATACTATCAACTGCAGTAAAAAGTCATGTGGCTGAACATATTTTTATTCTTTTTAAATATATTTTGAACGCCGATTAAACATTTATTATTAATTCCAAAAATTTTTGACCTTTTTTTAAGTCGAATTCAGATCTTATTTTTTGACTCGGGTTGACACTTCAATAGCCTCCTTTCGGAATTATTTTAGCCGGCTAGCCACATTGTGATAATAACGCCGCTAAAAATAAATCAATTTGACCTAATTCATAAATTAGGTTAACTGATGATCGATAAGCTGATAAGGTATTGACTTACTGAAGGGTTAAGTGACAATCGTCTCACTAATTTCGTTACATACTGTAAGACTTTTCACTGTGGTTTATCGTATTTTCAAGTTCAAATCAATGGGAAATTTTTTCCTTGAATGATTTTACTATGGGCCACAGTATAAAAGATTATATGTTCGAACTGATCCGACATTACTACATCTCATAGTAAAATTTCGTTTAAATCTGTAGAAAAAAATAACATAATATTATCTCCATTTAGCGATGTAAATTTCAACTTGTGGAAGAGTGTTATTTTAATCATTTTCATTGTAAATCTAAGTGTGATACTTTAATGCATGAAAGGTACATCTGTAATTTACTTACAAGTAAATATGATGACACCCACGTGATTACAATTTTAATCACCTTTAACTCACTTATTTCAAATGTTTTTAAATCTGTTACAAGTTCAGAAGTCTTTCAAACTCTGGTAAAAATTTTCTACCTCTCACGGTGTCCCAGATATGAGCTTTTGAAGTTTTTTTCTACTGATTTATCTAGCAAAAATCTGTTTTCTGTAAATATCTCGTGACTTATGGACTTTACAAATATTTTATATGTACCATTGAATTCGTTCCAACGAAATCTTTTCAAGGCACTAATCATGAGTATGATTTGTTGAATTCAAAAGATTTCTCACAAATTGATGAAACATAAAGTCCCGAACTTAATTTCTATTAGAATTATGGTAGCAAGTTCATTGACCTCTCATCTATACTACTTATAAGTTTTTGGTGTCTGTCTGTCTGTCTGTTCGACCTAATCTCCGAAACGGCTAATCCGATTGCAACTAAATCTTGCAAACATGTAGAGGGGGTTGTCAGAAAGTATATAGGCTACTTTTTATTTATGTTTATTGTTTATAACAATTGTTAAAATTTCTTTTTTAGTAAAATAAAGTTACAGACCGAGTGAAATGTATAGGAAACTATTTTTTTTGTTTAAGAATACTGGATTCATTATAAATGTTATAAAAAAGACTTACGTTATAAAAACAGGTTGTAAAGAAGCAGGAATGAAATAACACGTTGAAATTTGAATTTTTTTTTCGTTGATGTTAAGTACCTGTGAATACATTACAGTTCTGTCTTCACTATGACACTGCAATCGGCATCTGGGATCGTCTTATCATTTAAACTACGACCGGACTATGTAGAAACTTTTCAGATCAGTTCATTATTATGTAACGTAATCATGCACATTACGCGGACGAAGTTGCAGGAATCTGCTAGTCTTTCATATTTTTTCTACTACATTTATAAGTCTCTCTTATAATTTAGTAAGAATGCTTCATTCTTTACAATTATCGAGTCATTAACATTTGAAGTTATTCATGTCAATTCATTTTGTTATAATCTATTCTTTTAAAAATATCTCATATTTTTTATTACGATAAAAGCTAATGTATAACATTAATTTAAAATTATTTCTGAAATGTTTATAATAAAACAAAAAAAAAGAAAAAAAAATGAAAAAAGAATAAAGAAGGTTTCTATTAAATTAAAAAGAGTGTTCTTTGAAAAAAAATTGGCACAGGTAATAAAGTCGATTTCGTATATCATATTTGTATGTTCCAACGAATCGAGGTATGGGGAGTAGTACCATTTCTTTCTGTGTATTTCAATCAAGCATACGTAGATTAATAAAACAGAAACTTTTTTACATATCCTTAACAGATTTTATTAATAATCTTAATGTTTCCTTTTTATGGTTGAATATTTACGTTCAATTATTTCTGAATTCCGGCGGTAAAAGAGAAAACATTTCTACCCTTAAATCATGTATTTTTTTTTTTTTAATCTAATTTCCTTTTTTTCTGATAAAGTTGTATTAATGTTTTAGGTCCACTTCTCTTTGCCGACGTAGCGTGACGATAGTCGGTCATCGTTACGCTCGTTTTAGTTCCATTACACACATTCATCCAATGCACACAGTACCAATTACTTTGATCATATCAGCTCAAAGTTTCTATTGGTGCATTAGAAAATTTTTTTCAGCTTGAAACAGATTCCTATGTATTACATGTGCAACTAAATCGGTTATTATAGTTAATTATATTGAAATTACTGATTATATTGATTCGGAATTTACTAACCAAGGTATTTCTGTGCTATATTACTTGTCAATAAAGTTAGCTTTCTACAAATTTTTAATAAGTCTCTATATGGAGAAAAACAGAGAAAAAATCAAAGTTCAAAATGTTATAAATTTGAAATGAAGCAAAACTTTTAAAAAGGTGATTCAGAAATACTTTCTAAACTTAACCAAGTTTTTTTTTTATACAGATAGTTTTAAAGGTGTTTTTAAATTCTTAAACTTTAGTAAAGTTTTATTTTATCACACTTTTAATTCATTCACTCAGTTAAATTGTATGATAAATAACTAGGTAATTGGTTAATTGAAAAATATTTAATTAATTACTATTTTATTTGAAATTTTTATTAATATGAGTACTATCATTTTAATAATAATTATTAAAATAAATTCAGAATAGTTAAATCCATTAAAATGAATAGAGAGATTGACATAGCTATCACTGCAAATCGTAAAGTTTTAATTAAAAACACCTAAAGTGTTTTAAATTAAAGCACTTCCAAATTTGAGATTTGCAGTGTAGAGAATGTTATTTTTAGAAATAGATAAATTTACAGGCAGAAATTAAATGAAATTATTTGGTTAGAACGTTTAGTGGCTTCAATTGAATTTTGATAATCAAACGTCATTAAAATTCAGTTGATTTCAAGTATATCTAGAAAAGGAGGTCAATTAGAACTTAGATAAAATCATTATTTCGTCAATTACAGCTTCTGAATGATGATATCAATTCATTCCAAATATAACTATATTGAATAATTTAAAAAAGTTCATTTGAAAGCCATTCACTTAGATTCATCTTCCTGGGAGTAATTTTAGATTAAAATTTTATGTAATTTATAAATTTCTTTTGTTATTGAATGAATGATTGGTGGTTGATTTAATCATTAATACTCTACACGGAGAGAATTTTTTCACTAAATCTAAGTGCAAAAATGACAAATCCACGTTTCGAAATTTATCAATAAAAATATTTCCCCTCGATAGTAAATTTTGAGTACTTGTAAGTTAACTTTGTACTTAAGATGCGTCTTAGTAAAATAATTACTTACGATAACTCAAACATGACTTACAACCAAAAATTCACTGTTGAACAGATATATTTTTACTTTTAAATTTTGAAACGTGGATTTGTCATTTTTGCACTTAGATTTAGTGAAAAAATTCTCTCCGTGTAGAAGAAACAAATTACTTTTTTACTAAAATTTTGTCAGAGTTCACTCTATCAATTATTCACCGTTGCAAGAAAAATTATTGGCTAAATATATTTTATTACTTCAGGTCATAATTTAAAAATTTAATTATATCATGACTTATGTATGAATTTACTCTTCTTTGTATCTACAATACTTTCAGAATATTTTCCTAAAGAGAAGTATAATATACAACTCTTGTGTAACCGTCCTTCCTATTTCCCAACAACGAGAGATTGGTTTAGATGTCATCAAAAATTAATGTCTCCTTATGTTCCTACGAGCTATTTGAACCTCAGAGGAATATAGTATCAATTACATCAACAGAACCAGTCGAATTTCGATTAAATATATTCGAATTTATTCACCTGATGTCATTGATCATACTGTACAATTAGTTCCAATTGAAGAAGTCATATAGACATTTAACTTATCTATTAGAATAAATTAATAAAATCGTATAAAGCCCATTTCCAATGTGTGCAGAAAAGTTGAAATACGTTTATGCTGAAACTAACTCAAACTCGACTGCAGCGTTGAGGTGAAAATCGTTGGAACTTGCAAAGAGTTTGACGACGACCTTGGCAGATTGCCATTGTCGCTTCACAATTCAATCGCCAAGTTAGCTCGACTCCCTGTAGAAATCATATAATGTGCGGTTACTCACCCTAAGCTACTGCTATCCTTTTTTGTTCTTCAGCAATTCTTTTTCATTCTTCCCGGTGCTTTCCACCCATATATACCTATATATTTTGCGCCATTGTCATGCTCTCATGGGGACCAACAAATCAAAAACAGCCCCAGCTAAAAGTTTCTCACCTTATATAGCTCTCAAGACTGGCTGAAGTTTTTTTTATGCATTTGTCAGCAGACTATTGGACCAGAGTTTAATCTAATAAAAATGTACTCGATAAATATAAAAAAAAAATTTATATAATCGAAAATCATAAATCGACTTTAGGTCGACAAATGAAACTTTATGTTAAGAATAAATGCACTTTTCTGATTCATTTGATAAATTAGATAAAAATTCACTGTTATTATAATTCATCAGTCATTTTAAAAATAATTTTAATTTTTTTTTGTGTGCTTTGATGAAATTTTAATATTAAAAATATCTGTGATGGTATATTATTCTACTCTTTATGATTTATGATTGATGTCACTGAGAAATATAGAATAAGTCTTTTTATTTTGATTTTAATAAGTTCTTTTGAACTTTGTTAAATTAAAAAATTCAACGTCCAAACTCCAATCATATCTTTGAATTTTTTCAAAAATTAGTTATAAGAATGAAGGAAAAAAGATTTACTAGTTTTCAATAAGACTAGTATTGGTGCGTTTAATTTTTTTTTTTCAATTGTTTGTGATATTTGAGAATTTAAAATAATTCATTAATTCAGAAAAACTATGATGATAAAACAAACATAAAAGACACATGCGCTTATAAATACTTCACTTTAACTAGCTGGAATATTTTTTAACTTACACCATGAACGTTTCCTGGGATGGTAAAAAGTTAGGAAATTTTTTTTCTTCTTTAAAAATTCATTTCGTTGGTACAAACAGTGATTGAAAAATCGGGTCAATGATTTTTAAATCTTCTTTTCTACTAGAAATAATTTTTTTCAATTTCATTTTAGAAACAAAGAGGACTAACAAAAAAAATTAACTGCGGTCAGTAGATAAATATACGCATCCTTTGTACAAATTGCAAACTATGATTGGGGTTTTTGATAACGAAAGTTTACCTTTTTTTTTTTTTTTTTTTTTATTAAATATAAAAATAATTTTAAAAGACAAAATAAAAATTTTAAATGACTCCGCTTAAATTTTTTTGCAATTATTTTTATTACAGAGAGAACGACTAAAGTTTGCAAAAAGTCGAAAGACTTTTTTTATTTTTCAAGTAAGCGTTGAGAAGAAAAAAGCATTAAAAGGGAATATAACAGGGAAAAATATTTTTCCGACTATTCAATCTCGGTACATCAAATTTGACTAAAAACTATATATACTATTCCGATTGCAAAACATCTATTGACTAGGGAGTCAAAGAAAAATTTTCATCAATTGAACTCAAATTCAAAGTCAATAACGCGAAAATATTTAGAAAAATTTCTCATATGATAAAATATAAGATATTCTTACAGAAAGAAAAGAGAAAATATTGTTAAGTGAAATTTTAGAAAAGTTTATCATTTTTTGGAGTGAATTCTGTAATTACAATCGGTGGAGTTCAAATTAAATCAACTTTTCTTTTAAATAGAACATATTTACATTTTTTTCTAATTATTAAAACTCTATTAAGATTTATTGTAAGGGTTGTGATAGAGCTTACAAACAAAATAAATTAAAAAGAGGAACGTTATTATTAGTAATAATAAATAAACAATGAAAGATAGCATAATAGGATTGTAAAAAATAGATCAGAGCACACTTTGTTCCTACACGACGAACTTCCCATTATTAATTATTTATAACAAATTTACATTGTTATAAACAATTTGTATTTGTTAAAAGTCATTTCTCATCATCAATAATATTATTCCATCGAAAAACTCCAAGTCCATGTGATAGATGCATTAGTTAATCGATAAATACAAATTTCAATTGTTTATAACAAAATCACATTGTTATAAACAATGCGTGATTGTTGGAAGTCATATTTAGTTGTGAACAATAATGTTTAGTCAATATCAAGTTTATTTTCAAATGAAATTGTTATTCTTTTGTTTAAAAGTATTTTAAATATTTAATCTTGTCATTTATTTATTATTAGTTTTTTGGTTATAAAAAAAAATAGCTGGACCAAATATGTTCAAACTTCTTTCTTAAAATTGGTCAGTATGCTTACAAATATCTTGAAACGTGGAGATATGATGCAAATTCACACTTCACCAATCGACCCAATTACAATAACTTCCTCATGGGAAGTTAATAAAAATTGAAATGCATACTGCTCAGATCGTTAATAATAATTGTCTGAGGAAATAGTGTGATCCAAAGATTCAATAAGCACTGAAGTGCGCGTGTAAGTACACGCATAAGTGTTAAGTTTGTGCATGTGCACTGAAAAGAATAAAGTTTAATTGAAGTAAGATTTATCAATAGTTAATATAGAATTTTAACTATAAATATAACATAGTAACTATAAATAAATCCTTTTTTCAGTGTGGTTAATGCTGTATATGCAATTAATTATAATAACACTTATAGATAATTATTTAATTAACAGTTTTTTTTAATTATAACTGTACATACATAGTTTTATCACTGGTTCAGTTTACAGTGTGTTGATATCTAAACGGATTTCTTGTTTTATTTGAACTCTTTTAACAGAATTACTTTCTGTATGTTATACCTATTACCGTCGTCGTGTCTCATTTCAATGCACTTAAAATGTTTTAAAATGACGTCACCCACTGAAAAAAGGATTTATTTATAGTTACTATGTTACGTTTGTAGTTAAAATGCTATATTAACTATTAGTAAATTTAATTTAAATTAAACATTATTTTTTTCAGTGCATTTGATTAACATTGTAGTTACTTTTTAAATACTTCCATGTATCTAAAAAGTGACTAAAATATTAATTAAATGATGGATTTTAAAATACTTTAAGGGCATTAAAATAAAACACTTCCAAATTTAACATTTGTAGTGTTGTCACACTATTGTTATTTCTAAAAATTTCAATGAAATGTCTAATGAATTATTCGACCGCTTTTCGAGTGATTTTATTGAATTAGATAATTTATTCATCATATATTTAAATGGATAAAAAAATTAACATATAAAATACAATAAAACATTTTCAATCAATAATAATTTAAATTAATTAACACTCAATAATTATAAACACAGTTTTAATTTTCTATAGATTATTTTCACTCATCACTCATTTTTAGTTACACAAAACAGTTTTTTTTCTTACACATCACTAGTTTTTTTGGTTTAATGCTGACTAATGTCAATAAAAAATGTTTCTACGTCGCATTACACTTAACTTATGAATAATTTTACTACTTTTTTATAAATTTTCTTCAGTTCAAATGATTTTTTTCAATGACAGTTTGAAACGGTAAATGTTTTTCCGCATGTGTATTGTTTCCCTAGTTACGCGTTGATTGAGTTTAAAAGGACAACATTTATTCGGCTCAAACTGTCATTAAGAAAAGGAGGAATCATTTGAATTGAAGAAAATTTTTTTAAAAATAGTAAAATTTCTAGTGAGTTAAGTGTAGTGCAACGTAAAAATATTGTTCAACAACATTAATTAACATTAAACTAAAGAAACTAGTGTAGTGCGAAGAAAAAAACAGTGTTATGTGATTAAAAAATGAGGATGAGTGAAAAAAATCTATCAGACAATTAAATGAGCGTTTATAATTATAAAGTTTTGATTTGCTTGAATTCTTATTTCTTTACAATTATTACAATCATATATTAATTGTTTAATGTAGGTTATAACAATGAAAATTGTAAAATTTTGTAAGAAAATATTTTTTCTGCAATATATTAATAAAATTGAATGATTAAAAAAAAAAATTTTATTTACAATAAATTGTTTAAACGCTTTCAAAAACCCGAAACCTGGATTTGAAATTTTTTTATGCAAAAAATTTTTATTTTGTAAAACGTACTAAATTTGGAACCACTTGGAATTTTTTGGATTTTTTTTATAAAAAAATTTTACCAAAAAGTTCCAAACTTTTACCGCTCCGTCTCAGCGAAGGCATCAAGATTTGGAACTCCGGCGGCATGCCTCCGGAACAAATTTTTTTTACACGGGTGTTTAAAGGTGCACTAGTGCACAGGTGTCCCTGAAAATCTCAGAAAAATCTGGGAGCCTTTTCACACTGAGAAAAATCGACATAGTTGTATTTACCATCATGTGTTATTGCCCTATTGAAACACCTCAGCTATTCTGATTTAGTTAGGGTGACTAACAATTTCTCTAAGTGTACTTTCAACCCTTCTCGTCCTCCATCCCACTACCTTATCTATCTTATGATAGAACAGTAAAATTAAGAAAATAAGTGTCTGTAAAAGAAGTTGTTTTCATATATCTTTAACCCTTGATAATGTTTTCTGAAGGGTGACTTTTAATTTTAGCACTGCAAATCGAGGAAAATTTAAGTGTTTAGTAATAAAACATTTAAATGTTTACAATGTTGAACACCATAAATAAACTATACTATTTTAGTAAACGGCAAGAAACGTTTAAAAGTCGTCTACAAAGCTACTATCATTTGTTTATGGCATTTAATATTGTAGACACTCTGAATGTTTAGTATCTAGACACTGAGATCACAGTGAGAGGATAAAATATAAAAATTAATTCATCCTGCTGTGATCATTCTCATGAAATTCATCCAAAGAGACTTTTCATTATTAATTTTTTTTTAAAATGTTTCTAATCTCAGTTCAAAAAAATTAATTGTGTCTATAACAAGAAATTTAAATTTTATTCAAAAGTCATTAATTTAACACCACTTCATGACCGTCATGAGTTACAAAATATTTAATGAAAACAGAAATAATTCATATAAATGTTATTGATTAAATTAAATTTTGACTCTTGTGAAATGAATTGATAATTTTTTTGTTTGAAATTAGAATAACTAAAAAATTTAGAACACTGTAAATTTTAGTGTCTTATTTTAAAACATTAAAATCGTTTGAATATAACATAACCCATTTGATTAACATTGTCTCGATTTTAAAGCACTAAAAAACATTTTAAAATCGAGACTGTTGAATTCTCTGAACAAAAATGAATCTCAATTTATTCTATGTTTATTTAACAATTTAGTTTTAAGTTCAAGAAATATAATCATGTGGATTTCTAATACACATCTGTAAGGACTTCAAACCATTCCTATTTTAG
This sequence comes from Chelonus formosanus, assembly GCA_028641665.1. Classification (NCBI taxonomy): domain Eukaryota; kingdom Metazoa; phylum Arthropoda; class Insecta; order Hymenoptera; family Braconidae; genus Chelonus; species Chelonus formosanus. Next base: position 16,485,014 of record CM054003.1, on the reverse strand, counting down.
TTTATTACTTTTTTAATATATGACCTCAAGTACTTGGGTCAGTCAAAGAACCCTTTGATTTTATCCAATATTATGCCACATACTGCAGACATCTGTAAATATGAACAAAGAAGAGAGGATTGGTTGTTTTTACTTTAAAGAAATGTTTAAGGAAGTTTTTAGTTAGTCTTAAGAAAATCTCTGAAGGATACAGACGCACGTCTCAGCACAATCCGTTATCTTTAAATAAAGTACCCATACTTTTGATATAACGAAACATATTCAGTTTATATTTAATTAATGTTCCTTCACCATAATCCTGAATTTCCAACAGAGACAATGTAAATCAAATGGATGACGTCATATTAAAATGATTTCAATGTTTTCAAATAAAACACTAAAATTTACAGTGGAATGCCATGAAATTGAAGGTAAGTAACAAAAGTCCTCTATCACTAGAAATAGAAGTTAATATCATCATAATAGAGAGATAAAAATACAGTATTTGACTTTCGAATATATGCGTAGAAGAAGATCTCAATTACTGTAGATTCAAATAGACTCTTTACTGATGGCGAACGAATGATAACCTTTTGAAATATTCAGTAGTCGTGAACGAGTTTCACACCGATTTCTTTCGATGAATATTTGAATTTCTAACGAACGAAACTATTGCAAGATCTTTAATAAAAATTCAAACGATTTAGCCATCAGTAAGTGCAAGTCATCTGTAAGTGTAAGTTAGTGAAATTCAAACGATTTAACCGTGTCGTGGAGCTTAAGTGTGAGTCGAGGTCACCTAAAATAACTAGGAAAGATATGAAACATGATAAAATGGTGACTTTATATAGTCTCAAAATAGCATATACCTACATTGCAAGCTCTTGTGCATTTCGATGCGTCTTACCTAAAAGGAATGCTAGAGACGTGTTAGAATGCATTAATATTTTAAGAGAAACTCTTGCGGATCCTCTTTTCTATCTTAAGACATAGACTAGACTCCCATGAGGCGAAACGAATCGTAAAAAGAGAGATGGAACCAGTATATACATTTGTACGTGAGTTCCAACGTATGTAGACGTGAATATTGGAGAGAAAAAAGGGATGAAGAATCACATGAGGATGGACGTGTATAGGACGACCTTCGGTTCTTACAGCTCACCTGGTCACATTGAAATTTTAGGAGAAAAACCGATTGTTTCAGCCGCGTGCGCCAACTGCGAATGAACTGCTTCTCTTCAGTAAAATATAAAGCTTGCATTCAAACATTTACAGTTTTTCGTGAGCCACTTTAAAAGCTGCAGCTTCGTTCACATACTTTCATTCCAACTACGTCAATACATTGATTCCACACTGATACTTGCAATCTTTCTCGCAAAATTTCCGGCGTAATTTTTTTTTAACTGTGTGGTGTGAATTTTAAGCCTTCAAAATTTCCGGTAAAAAGTAATAAAAATGAGAAAAAAAGTGATACAACTTAAAGTGAATGACCTCGCATGACCGAAGCTGACACGTTCATTGCTTCATACTCAACGTTGTATATCTCTTCTAGCGTCGTTGGCTCAATGTACCCCATTATTTGTTTTTCGTTACGTGAAATTGCGACCTGTTATTTCTGGAGGGCTTGGTAAATTTGACTGAGTATTGACTGTCTTGTTTCACTGCACACAAACTCGTCTCTTGTCTTGTCGACGTTAAGTTGGTCGATTTTTTTTCCTAGAAAACTATTATTTCTAGGAGTGAGGTGCAAAGGAAAGGACACGTTTTTATAGTCACAGTATCATTAAAAATATGATCTTTTTGTAGAATATATTCATTTACTTCTCTGCTAAGAATAGCAAGTTACTATTTTATTTATTAATTTCAAGGAATAGAATGATTTATTACTTTTTTTTTTACTTCAGCTGAGTAACAGTGAAATTAATATTTAAAATATGAATTTCATTCTATTTAATATTGGAATAATAAAAACGTATAATATAATAGCTGGTAGAAGTCATGGGGATGGCAGTAAGAAAATTCATAACAATTTTAAACATAATTATGGCTAGGTTTTAATTACACTGCTATCATGCTATCTTAAGTTTTATTTACAAAAGCAAGAATAATCTTGTCTCTTTGAGTTCAAACTTACTGCACTTTAGAAATGTACAGCTTTCAAATTTCAATTCATTTCACGTTATCTAGACTCATTTAAGATTGTGTATACATAATAGTGAGAACGAAAAGAACTGTTAAGAAATAAAAGAAAAACAGTAGTGGATTAAAAAAAGTGAACAAGTTTAGTCGTATCACAACTCTTCTATTCTTCTGAACTAACAAGACTTTAGTAACTGAAAAATCTTAAGAGATGCTTAAAACTTATATGTAGTCAACCACAAGACTTCTTTGGTGTTGAATAACAATAAAATTAAATCAAGAAAGTCATTGATTTTTCCGGATTAAATGATCTTTCTTTTCTTTTAGAAATAATAGCCTAATTATGGTGGACTTGAAAACTATTTGAATTGTGTTTTTTGTTAAAAGAAAGATTTAAAGTATTTTTTTTTTCAAGATAGATTTAATAGGAATAGTCTGTTCTAACACATTGAGGTAATACGGATTATTTATCATTAAGGTATCTAGAGATGTTAAACCTTCTGATAACAAGTTGCTTGGTCCAAGCTGATTCTGGTACATTATAACACTGTAAGCTTTAACTCGTGATAACTTTACTCTAAAAAAGGTCAATGTAACTTTCTTATCAACAACGAATGCGAATTTTTTTAGGATAAAGTTTTTAGATACCTAAATTATGTTTTTTTTTTTGAGTGGAAATTATCTAATGAAAATAGTTTTAACAAATAATTATAATAAAAGTTTTCAATTTATTGAAATAATAAATATTTAAAAACAAATCCATTATCTTTTTATTTAATTTTAATCTTAGAAATACTCTTGAGTTGTCTCAAAGCATTTCATTGATTCAAAAACATCATACCATTAATCATATTTTACTGAAAAAAGTATCTTTTCCATTGCAGAAAACTAAAGTAACATGAACAAAAAGTAAAAGAATAGGTAACATTACTTAGGTTAAAAAATACCATGAAGCTAATGGTTGTTGATAGACTGAATGTGACACTTAGATTATCAAAAGAATCCAAAGTGACAAGTGTCTTAGGAAACAAAAAAAAGTGTTAGTACAAAAGTAAAACCATTTATGGTCTCATTCACAAGTAGAAGCATCCTTGCCATAGCTTGCAAACAGCGTCATCTACATCCCCGAAATTACTGTACGAAGTCGTTACGACTCCAACCATCCTTACAATTAGCTTCCGCTTCATCCACTTGAGTCGTACTACTGGTAGTGCTGTTCTACTTGGTACGACAGGCAAAGTCCACAAGGCGCGGAAAGTCGTTTCACCGCCCTCGAGGCCGTAACCTCTCGGCATGGCCGTTTGCACTCGACCACTCGCTAAAGATTACCACTACTACTTCAGCCAGTACCTCATGTTACTACACTGCTCCTTCGTGTCTCTACATTTATACATTTGCACCTCAGGCACTCTTGGTGAATTTCATTCTCCTATCTAAAGAAGATAAAGCGAGAGTTGGCCAAGTAGTGAGCACGCCTGAGCTCGCAACGCAGGAGACATTCCCGCAGTGGATGCAGATTTTAAAGTCTCCCTACCCATTTTGCAGTCTTCTTGAAACACTGTGAGATATATATTTTGGTCGGCTCGTGTATATCACAAGATTCGTAGCGTGAAATTTATAGCATTTTCTCGAGCACAGTAGTGACACTACTGGTTTTAGTATAGATTACATGTATATGTGCTGTTGGATACCTATACTGCTAAAGTGTAGCGATGTATTTTTCACCAAGTTGTGGTAAAAAGATGGAAAGGTACAAGTTTTTTCCTCTTTATTTTCTCTCTCTCTCTTGAAAAAGATAAAGAAGAATCGAGTGAACGAAGACTTTACATTCGTATTCCCTGTTGTGACACTTATCTCTTTACCCACGACACTTTCGATGTTCTCGTATTTCTCAATGTTCTAACCTTTTTACGTATCTTTCATCGTAACATCGATCCAAGATACTTATTTTATCAATCATCCAACATAACGTTATATCACCATCATTTTGATAATACCTGTATTGAATTACACCTTTATCTTATGCACAGAATATTCCTCTTTGTTCAGGAAATATATCAGAAAATACAATGTATTTTAATTTAAAAGATTCCTCTATAAAATCTGCTATTTTGCTGTAAACAATAGTTAACTGGTAATGCACGTGTTTATATTTTAAAATAAATTCCAGTAAAAATGAAGCTTGCATTGAAGATGGAAATGTTCATGATTGATAGTAAGTTTGAAGTCTGAAAAATGAGTTTGGAATTTAATACATTTTTTAAAATAAATATTTTTCAATTTTTTCACCTGCCACATACTTGAAAGTCATTCATTCTTACAATTGGAAATAATTTTAGAATAAGTCTTGTCTAGAATATGTATTCATCTAGCACACTTTATAGCTCAAAATCCTTCTAGGAACTTGATAAAAAACAAATAAATATTAACATGTCACAGTAAATCAAGCTAAAAAATATATAAAAATATGTCTATATGGAGAGCAAAGTCACCAATTATTAGTACGTTAATTTAAATTATTGCCATTTACTCTATCTCACTTTTGTTTCCTGCTACTGCATTGAGGACACCAATAATTAGTACAGAGCTAACAATTAGTAGGTTAACCCCATTTAAAATGTTGACTCATCAAACCTATCAATTATATTATGAAAAACTGTCATTGAATAATTAACATCAATGGCATAAATTCATGAACATAAATACAGAAATTAGAATACTCAAATTCATTTATTACACTTCAATAATTCATCAACACAAAATACCATTTCTCCTCAACCCATTTCATCTCAAACATATTTCGCTGAGTCTGTTTACAAAAATTGATCCTAAAAAATGAGCAAATAATCACAAAAATGCTGGTATTCTGAAAAAAATATATGTGTATGTACTTACTGGGATGGAGCCCAGTCTACTATTCAAGTTGTTTACTTTTTATCTAAGGCACGAATCTTACTTGAGATTTGTTTGCTCTTTAACTCATTTATTTTTATTCTACTTCTATTTCTTTAATGTCTGCTCAACGAGTTAACTGGGTAGTCGTGTGGAAAATTTGGATTCCTCGTTTCCCAATTCTACGATTCGCCAGTGAATGTTATTATGCTTCAAAGAGCAGTTTCATCATTTCGTATTAGTTTATATATCTATTACTGATTATTTTTGTAGTATTATTATTTATTAACTGGCTCACACAATTGATTATCATTTTCAAGTATATTCAACAATATTCGCTATTGTATTATCGTATTTATTTTTAGTACGTTATCATTAAAATTAGCCTTCTTAATATGAATCACAATAATTGGTAGATGAAGTGGGGTAAATATAGCGAGCGTTTAATATAATCCATCGATAAATTATGTAAGTAACTTAATCGTGCTTATATAACCTATTGAGACTATTATTTTAGTAGAAAAAAATCGAGATTAAAGTTTTATAAAGTAAGTTTTGTCGTGTTTTGTTGGAGAATTATTAGCTTTGTTTAATTTTTTTTTTTATTTTTTAAAATATAATTAATGTAAGTTAATAAGTATAAATATTTTTAATCTTTCTAACAGCAGTTGAAAAATATTTCAAAACATGTTTCTATTCAAGTATATATATTGATTTCATTTAATATTCAATTATATTTAAAATATTTTATAAATTTTATAACTCATTTTATAAGAATAAAAAACTTTATTTAAATGATTTCAATTATGTTGATAATGATTATTAATACAATAATGCACCCTGAAATTAAAACACCTTGTGCAGATTCAAATAAAACACGTAACGTGCATTATTATAAAACACCTTGAGTATTTCAAAATTTAATGCACGTCTAAGTTCCTAAAAAGTGACTACAATAAGTTATGCACTTCAAGTGCATTGAAATAAGACATTTCAATTTGTAGTGAATAGGTTGTTTGTAATTAATGGATGAAATAAAAATATCGTGCGTTACAGAAATGTTTTATCAATCATGTGACAGTGTATAACTTGTTATTTCTAACAATTGGTGTTGTGTGAATTAATTAATTTATGACTGCTAAGATTATTATTTAGATAATAATAGTAAGCTTTTTTCAAATATAATTTATAGAATTATTAGTAAAGCGTCTATTTTATTTTGATAAAGCATGTTTATTAATATTACAATACCTTATTGAGGAGTTATATTTATACAATGTGTGTTTAGATAAATATTTAATACTTTTTTGTAACATGTTTTGTTACATTTTCGCTTGAAAAAATAATTTATCTATCAAACTCTCTGGATACACAAAATGTTTCCAATATATTTGAGGAATTTACACAAAACTGCATTGAAAGTCATTTCATCACTGATGCAAATTTAATTTAAAATATTTAGTTTATTGTAAAAATTCATACTTCAGAAACTTGAAAGATAAGAATTGAATACTTTTATTCATTTTTGTGTGTTATTTTTTATAACAAGTTAAACAAGTAAATAAATCGAAATAATAGATGAGGTAAAATAGAAAATTAGTTTTAGAAAAATCTTGAATGAAAAAAATCTAAGTATATGATGGGCTGTAAGTGTTGAATGACATGAAAATAAATCATGAAGTTAGAGAGTGCCATGAAGTAAAGTAAGTTTACTCAACGCTTAACCGTCCGTATGTTACCATGCTCATGCTTTTAGACCATAAAAATTATGATCACTCTTGGCTTTAAGATTTACAGTCTAAGTCATGGAATCTAAGTCTTGGACTTTAAGTCTTAGGCAACTTACTAGCAGTTATTATTACAGTTCTAAGTTAAAGCTCATTATGTCCTTTGAATGAGAATTCTCCATGCCAACAACTCTGTCCATGAATGTAAAAAATTTTGTAGTTATAATTGTTGGAAAAACTTTACTTTTCTCTTCCATGACATTTCATTTCTTATTGAATTTAATTTACTTTGTTTGAGTTTTTTTCGTTGAAGTTTTAAGTTTTTTAATTTTACCATATAATAAACACTCAGACTCATACATCTAGTGTAAATTTATTTTTAAAAAAATTTTAGTACTTTTTATGAATTAAGAATTTTGAAAATCAATATTTGTTAGGAAATGGGTTACTAAATAATGTTTTTAGAACCAAATATTTCAATTAATGAAAAGTATTTATTCTCACGAAAAACTTTACTGCAAATCTCAAATTTGGAAGCTTTTATTTTAATACATTTAAAGTGTCTTAAAATGTTAATCATCTTACAATGTTAATCAAATGGGTGACGTCATTTTAAAACACTTAAAGTGCATTGAAATAAAACACTACGATTTGCAGAGTTTAGGAAAGTGATCATACAGCGGTTTTTTTTATGATGTTCTCTCTAGGAGAATCTACAATAGACCGACCAACAATTATCCTAAATTACTTATCCTAACTAACTATATAACTAAAAAAAAATAAGGTGTGGACCGCAGATGTCTAGCAGAACTCTAAAAATCTATTTATTGTCCTAAACAGTTTTTTCATTGCTATTGGTATTTTCCATAGGATATTTTCATCATCCTTTACTGGGGTATATTCTTAAGTCTTACTCTCTTAAAACAAATCAGTTAATATTGACTGAACATCAGTAACTATTGACTAAAGGCATCAGTCCCAATCGGGCCACTGATATTCAGTTAAGTTTAACTGAAAAATTCAGTAGAATTTATTGTTACTGGTAACTTCAGTAGACATTTAAGTGATTCTATCAGTAAACTTAACTAATTTAATTGATTAAATGAAACTAATAAATTACAATAAATAGAAGCAAATCTTTCAAGACGAACAAAAATATGTATTTTATTTTGAATATATAATGAATTATATTTTATACATCGAATGAATCATTAGTTATCAATTCTACGATACAATTTATATTACAGATTATTTCATCATAGATAATTAACCATATTTTTTGGATTAAGTCATCAATTGACAAATTTTAGTACTCTTTAGCCATGGATATTTGCAATATAGTTTCTGAAATTTAAGCACAATTGAATGAATATTTTTTTAATTGATTTTTCGAGGAATATTATTGTTATTTACTTTCATTAATTTTCTAAACCCTGCTCGATGAAAACATCAATACATCATATGAAAATGTATGGCACAAACGACCTCAATCTTGGCGGTGACAATGAGAACTCACTAATCAACTGATAAATCAGTAAACAAATATAAAATGATTTATTTTTCAGTTTTCAAATTCTAGTTTATTGAAAAATTCAGTTAAATTTTTACTGATATTATTCAAGAGAGGCAACATCCTTAGGCAACTCGTTATAGTCAATAGAAGAATTTTTGTTACGTTAATAAATATTTCAACAATATTTTCAACGATTGTGATAAAACAGAAACTGGATGTCGATAAAAATTCTGTTTGTTTACATAGTTTTTAAATATCTATTTTTATAGATTTTTGATGCAGTTTGATAGACTATATACTGTATAAAGCGAACCTCAAAAGAGGAAAGTAATCACATCATAGGAAAGAAATAGCTTTTGAATAACATATTAATATAACAGTTTTCAGTATCATGCGAAGTGCATATATTTTTTCTATAAATCGACATTTTGGAACATTTTTATTAACAGACTTCGAATAATTTTTATTTAGTTCAGGATTATTTGAAAATGATGAGATAACTTTGTTGTTGGCCTTTTAAAAATATATTCAATAAATTTTCTACAGCTATATTTCGTGACTGTACTATTGAAGCTTGTAAGGTATTTTTGTAAATAAATTAGCCCTAGAGAAGATTTTAAATTCCACTTAAGAATTCTAAAGCACCTTCTTTAAAGTTCGAACTTACTTATAAATATCTTCTTCACATTTACCTCGACGAAGAACACTTGAAAAAAAGTACAAGCGTTAACTTTTTATCTTAATTGGAAGCTAAAAATCCACGACAATTTAGAGATACTTATTTATGTGAATGACTTTTTATTATACCAAATGTAATTATTAACAAACATAAAATAATTAATTATATAATATATATAAATATCAATTTCTATCGAATTACGATAAAGTTCTAGAAGATGTTAAAGCATTTGTGAATCATTTTTCAATAATATCAAATTACCTCTATCGGTGAATTATATATACCGATTTTATGACAACAAGATCCACCACTCCAGTAAAAATTTTGTCGAGGCACTGTCGAGGGACTTTCCAGCGCTCAAAATCACTGGAAAGGCACTTTAAAGGGCAAATCGAGGGACTGTCCAGGGCCTTCGAATTGCCTCGATTTCTATCGGTAAAATAGGAATGTATTTAATCATTAACCTCAACAATACTTCTTTAGTAAATCACCGCATTTGAATAAATAATTTAAAAAATGACTTGAAAGAAATTTCTGATTTTACAATGAGTTAATGTAAATAGCAGTCATTTACATGTGTAATATTTGTATTACTTTTTAATTATAAATTTATTGATTTAATTAAATAGATTGTTATTGAAATTTCTCTCAACAATTATGTTTTGATATTCATTATATTTATATTTCCATCATATTTAAAGAATTTACTGAGTTCTTATGAAGATTCTCAGCACATTTTAGATCTAAATTAACTTCCAAGATTTCAAATAATTCGAAAAATCTTTATATGGAATATTACATATTGATATTAATTATTACTACACATGAGTAAGTTTAAAATTGTTTTATATTGTATGAATCAACTGACCAACCTGAAAAATTAATGATAAATTTCATTTTTAACTTCCCAGTGGGTTGTAATGGGTTCGATTTTGCAAATTGAAAATTTTGACATATCTCCACGTTTCAAGGCATTTAGAGTTAAATGGTATGATTTTTAAGAGGATGTCCGTGTGTGCACATGTATGTATATATGTTCGGATTTCATTTCTCACCTCGCGTATCTCGAAAATAAATGATGGTATTGACATGGGACCAGTTTCATTTAACGAATAATTATGTAACTTAGACCTGATAGAATTTTGAGCAAAATCGGTCAAGTCATTTTTGTACCGAATGAAAGAAATGTATGATTGTTATTATTATCACTTATATAGTTTTTACCTCAACCGGGGTGCAGGGGGCTTCTCCCCCTGAAATGAAATGAAAAAAAATTGTTCACAAAAAAAAAATGAATAATAACGATATAAAATAATAAAAGTAATAATAATAATAAAGTTCCTGTTTACCTCATTTTAGGCGTGAAAAAATATATTTTTTCAGATGTTTGACCTGATTTCGCCTATCTAGGCATCGAGGCAAATAGACAAGGGTACCACTTGCCATTTTTTTGGGGTCGAAAAATCAAAGTACTCCGATTTTAATGATCGAAGACTCATTCTCTTCGTCTTGATGCGTAGAAATATGGAACCGGGGCACTGCTTAAGAAAATCCATTCCAAATAAAAATATAAAATATAGAACATATGATATTTTTTTACCCTTTCCACTGGGAAGTTAGTCGTGTGGACCTTTCGAGTCGCACCTAGAACGGATTGTTTAAATTGTTTTAATGTCACTCTGTTTTAAAGAAGTATTTTTCAATACAAGCATCTATGAAGTTATGTTCTTGCGTATCTTAACCATGCTAAATCATTTTTAAGTCGTAGATGGCGCGATTTCATGGGCTGCCTAGACAGGGCCTTTAAAGAATCCAGGGGGAATCGAGTGAATTCCTACTTGGGCAAAAGCCTCTATGATAATTATTAAATTGTTATGCCCATTAAACATGACTAAATATACGATTAAAGTCATTCTATGTCAGAAGCATATTACGACGAGTCTAAAATTACAACAAATTATTTATCATCTACACTCTAAAAATAAATAGTTGATTTCCATAGTTGGATTTACAATTCTGTGTTAATTTTTTATTCGACAGAAAACATTAAGTCCTTTTTGAACTAATAATGAGTAAATAAAACTATATATTTCTCTTAGTGCATAAAATAATGGACTCCAGCACTAAACGGAAGTTGCAAAAGAATGAGATTTTCACTAATAATCAAAATGTAATGAACTTGGTCTAATATAATCATTGATATTTTAAAATTCATAATGCCGCAGGGTTCATATTCATTTCCATTGAACTTGGAGCATTGCGGAATATAATGAGCACTAGTATTAGTACTCGGAAAAGCTACTTTCATTCATGGATATATAGTATGTTATCACGAAATCATGTAGCTACCCATAAAAGGATTGAATAATATAATTAAATTGCGAGAGTAGTCGTAGTCCTCGATTTGCAATCCAATTATTTGCATCTATGTCGTAGGTTTTACTCGTTCAAAATACCGTGACGGGTGCTCACGTGGCGCAAACATTACTGCTGTCGTACCGGTAATCCTGGATCCGAATCTCGTTTCGAAAACGTATTCCTCCACGTTCTCGTTTGCAGATGGTGTGCGCGGGCTACTCTCGCATCCATTTGCCCGTTAAATCCTCGAAGGCTCGTAAATTACACACTAAAAACTCTTTCACTAATTTACTAAATCCTGTATAAAAATATTCATACCCGAAATAATAAAAAAAAAAAGGTTTATACGCTTGTTATATTCGTAAATATAAATCATAACCACAGAAGAGTAGAAAGGAGAGAATTCATTTTTATTTTTATATCAGTGAGTATTTGAGAGGTATTTCTTGAAAATTCAGTTGTTATGATTGTGAGGAGCTGTGTTGAATCTTCAGCTTCAATATTCATCGTGAAATTGTATACGGTGAAATTTCATGACAATAAACATTCTCATGGCTGTTGTTACATAGTTTGTCATATGTACTTTTGGAATGAAGACGCCGCGCAAGTGATGTTCGTTATCGAGGATTAATGTAGTTTCTACCTCGACTAGGGGCTTTCGCTTGTCTGCATTCAAAGCGCCTCGTTTGATACAGGATTGAGAACGCAAATCTACACAATGAATAGAAAAGGAAAATGTTTACCTCTTTTGCAATATGAAAATCAATTGTAAATAATAATCTGGTAATTTCCATGGTCTTCCCATATGGAAAAAAATATATCAAAATCTATTGAAATATAATTTTTCGCCCAAATCTTATATAAACGAATATAAAAAAATATATAATTAAATCATTGACGACATAAATATATTTAATTAGATTTTTTTATATTCGTTTATATAAGATTTTGCCGAAAAATTATATTTTGTATAATTATGTAATTTAATATTATTTTGAAGAATATATTTTTTTTCATGTGGGTTGTTATACTGGAAAAATCTTTTGGATGAAAATTACCGTTATATTACGGTTTATCTTTGGATATAATAAATAATAAAGTCTAATGGATCTGGACGATTGTGAATCGACTTTGAAAATGACATCATTAATTTGATTAATACTGTATATATTGAATAAAGGAGAAAGTAAGAATATGGTCCAGTTTTTAATACCGTCCAGTCGTTTATGATGTGAGCGATAATTTAACAGAGTATAATGTAATTGAGGGGAAACAAAAAGTGACCCAATGAGAAGGTAAAATTATGAATCACTTTTTGGTTTTGATCAATTACTGTGTTAATTTGTCACTCACATAATAAACAAGTGGACCATAATCCTACCTTTTCCTCTATTGTCACGTTTTGAACACTTTCAAGTGCATTAAAATAAACCACCTTCCAATTCTAAACTTGCAGTGGAAACGGATTCATGGAGCAAGACCAATTATGCGATTTAAAGTAACTTATATTCAGCACTTGTCTTCAAATGATTTACAATGTGATATGAATTTTTACGTAATAATTTCCTTATTTTACATTGTTATGAATCTTAACACTGCAAATTATAGTGGTTTATTTCAATGCATTTAAAGTGTTTTAAAATGACGTCACCCATTTAATTAACATTGTAATCAAGTTGAATGCACTTGAAAGTGTTTAAATAGTTTCTACAATGCTAATAAAATGGGTGACGTCATTTTAAAAGACTTTAAGCGCATTGAAATAAAACACTACGATTTGCAGTGAAGGCACTACGAATCCCGAAAAATTAAAGTATTTAGTAATAAAAGGTTTAAAGTGTTTAAACATAAAACATTTAAGTGTTTACAATGTTGAACACCATAAACAAACTATAGCGTTTGGGTAAACGGCAAGAAGCGTTTAAAAGTCGTCTACGAAATTGCCATCGTTCGTTTATGATGTTTAACATCATAAACGCTTTAAGCGTTTAGTTGGTAAACACTTGGATTTACAGTGTAGGAGAATTAATATTCCTATTTTTTGTATACTTACTTTTTCAAACTTGTTACCTGGGGTGATTATTTGAAAACTTAATAAACAATACTTTGGATTATCTAATAACTATTTAGTGAAGAAAAAAGACTGTTATCGATTTTTTAATCGAATAATAATCTTTTCAACTTATTTCAGCTGGAATTTGTCATCTGAATGTTATGGTCCCCCAAATTGAAATTTTTAGAAATTTTTTTCCTTACAATTACTTTTTTTTTTTTAATTAATATTATATTTTTTAATAAAACATAAAAAAATCCACGTTTTTTTATAAATTTACATGGGACGGTTTTAAAAACCCGTAAAAAATGGCCCTATAGTATACGTGATAGAAGTACCTTAACAGTTTATTATCCGCTTTATTATATCACATGATCATTAATTATTAACTCCATTAAATTTATTTAATCAGAAAATTTGATCTTTCAATTTTTATAATTAAACTTAATGGATCGATTCATCGAAAAATGATTAACAATTCTATATTGAAAGTTATAATTATAAAATATTTTCTGAATAAATAATACCTCTATTTTCATGTCAACTGTATTACAAAAAGGCAACGAAAAGCATACATGGAGAGTAAAATGATTACAATGAATGAATGAATTGAATGAACCAGAATGATGATAATTGTGTTGAGTGAAATTTATTAAAATCTATTTTAATTGCAACAGGTTAATAATCTTAATATTATTTATTCTGGCTTTGCATGAGTAAATGATGGTTTTTTTTTTCCATCATGAAATGAATGAATCAACAATGTTACAAATGGCAATCAAAGCATCGATAAATAAAGTTTAATCGAGACAAAAGTCATCAAGAGACGCTTGATTTGATTGCATTTTAATCCATAAATGATGTAATTACGAATATGTCATTTATGTTTTTATGAGAACGCAAAGTTATCGTCATGTGTTTAAAAATATATTCGTTTCTATTGAAAATAATTGCATCAAGGATTAGTTGAAAAGTAACTTTTCTACCCCTTCAATCATTGGAGAAAAAAAATTGATGCGATCTATTTATGATGTTCATCAAAAACTAATAAAACATAAATGTAATGAAAGAAAACTGGAAAAATATAATTATTTTTTTCTTGCAATGACTTTTTTGATACCCAAGATATTTTAATTTATTGAACGTTTTGAGCAGCTTTCCATTCGTAGTCATAATCACATACAAGAATATTTTTTCATTATGGCCTGTCGTCAATTTCAAAAATCTATTGGTAGGTATTAAGATAGGGATTAAAGGAGATTGACATTATGTTGGATTATCGGAAAAAAGTTCTTAATAGTTAATTAGTCGTGAATCACACTGAAAAAAGTGAGTAGGAACCATTCTCGTTCTCCTTAGTCGTTTGAGAATAGATTCGACGATTTGGAAATAATTTCTACTTTAATAAGTAACATGTGCTAGAAAGCAAAGGAATGATTCCTATGCTCTATCATTCTTCGCTAGCACATCAATGATTACAATTTACCTATAAGACAAATACTTGAATATAATAGTAATGGTTCTTATAAGGTAATAAGGAATCAAAATAATGTGCGCCTAGGAATCATTCCAATGCTCTCAACGCATCAGCGCCAATGCGTCACGAAACTACGACAGTTCACATGGTAATGACTTCCATGTCCTGTCGATAATTAAATTTATGAATCATCGGATTGATTTTCCGGTACACGTGCACTTTAAACTTGTAGTCAAACAGCAAAAATAGAGGACGTGTTCTTTTCGTTGTTTGAAATAATTTTACCATAACTTTCTTACCATATTTTCTATAATAGTAAATGATTTATTTAATTTAAATATAAAAAAATTATTATTAAATTAATTATTATTATTAAACTATTATTTATTAATTATCGCTTTATATAGATATATATATGTATATGTAATTTAAAACAATAATTAATATAATATATAAATTACTTTATTTTAGCCTAAGACACTCACTGTCATAACTTATACCATTCTTATGCTCTCTACGAACGAGTTCGTGACGAGCCTAGGAATGATTCCAATGCTCCGTTTATGACTCATTACTATATATGCCAAGTAATGAGTAACATCCCGGTAAACCTCTCCACACTTTCCTAAGCTAATTAGGAGCCCAGGCTTGGTTCTGTAGGGATGGTTCCTATTCACATTTTTCAGTGCATTTGAAATCACTGCAAATCCGAGAAAATTTAAATGTTTAGTAATAAAACCTTTAAAGTGTTTAATAATAATATAACACAGTGTTTACAATGTTAAACGGCATAAACAAACTGTAGTATTTTGATAAACAGCAAGATGCGTTTAAAAGTCGTCTACAAAATTACCATTGTTTGTTTATGACGTTTAACATTGTAAACACTTTAAGTGTTTAGTTTACAAATACTTGGATTTACAGTGATTAGAGAGAATGTCATAGTGATAAATCAAATCTAGTATTTTACTAATTTGAAGAACTGTAAAAAATGAATTGACTGTTCAATCATTTATTAGAAAAAAACAATCCATATAAAGTCAAATAACTCTTTATATAAATGAACAGACGAATTATTGGTTGATAATTAGTTTACAAAAAGTTTCTTGAAACATGTATGATTGATTAACTTCTGGTTTCATTCATGATAAAGCTGTCATTGATTTCAACAGAAATACTTGAATTGAATACGTGAATATTATTAATGAATAAATACTAAAAATTTTTATTAATATGAAAAATGTGTTGTTGTTACATAAGCTCTTCTACATATTACAAAGTGAAAAAACTGAATTTTATTGAATATTTCAACAAAAAATGGTAAAAAATGTTGATTTGAATTTAAGTGATTTTAAATGTCATGAATTTGAATTCAGTCATGGTGTCAAACATATTTTTACTTTCCAGCAGATGTTCATATTGACTTAACCAGTATAAAAGAAAACAGACATTTACAAGAGTGAATTTACCGAAACGTTTTTTCAATGAAAGTATAATTATAATCTGATTACTTTATCCACTTAATTTGTCACTGCGGTAATTTTTCAAATGCGACTGTTACGGAAGTTAGTTGGAAAAATGACTTTTTTATTAACTTATTGCAACGACCGAGTGCTGCACAAATCTAATTGATAATAAGTTTCTAAAGTTTTTATTAATTACACTTTAAAAAGTTGAATTATTTTCGTCACCTTGTGCGCAGCTATATACCTATATCTCTACTAATTCTATCTTCTATACTCTTTCCAGAATCTTTTGCTCATTATGTATATTTTGAATTTACGTTCTGTCTATTTCATTCGTTTTATCATCGTCATTTACATATGATATTGAAACGGCCATTTTCTTTTATAAGAATTTCTTACAGAAATTTCAATTTCTCTTCAATATTTTACTAAACTGTTCTTTGTAATGTAGTTTTTAGTCATTTTACTGAAATAATTCTCAACGTTATTAGTTTTCAAAATTCATTCTTTTCACTATTTACAGATAAACTTTCGAAAGCTTTTTATTTTCGGGTTTTTTTTTAATTAAAAATAATACAATGCATGTATTATCAAGTAGGAAATAATCATATTGATAACGCTGCAATCTGAATGGTTTATTGCAATGCACTTGAAGTGTTTTAACATGACGTCACCTATTTGATTCGCATTGTAGTCATTTTTTCAACACGTTTAAATGTACTAAACATGACTACTCTGATGGACAAGAGTTGAAATTCAACATTTTACATTATAACATATTGAGCTCAAATTGATGTCAAATTTCAACTCTTATCAAGGTTTATACATACTTCACTTTCATCACTTTTTCGACAGTTGTAGATGTCGTGATAATCACTAATAACAAAAAATCCAATGAATACTGAACTACTGTATTTTCCGTCAAGTTCAAGTTAGGCGTCAATTGGAATACCACACTGAGAAAAATGGAAATAGTTACAGCTACTACTTTGTTTTAACTATCAGAAAGTAGTCACCGAATTGTCTAGTTAAAATAACTACGGAGTAGTTGCTGGTACTAGAGATAATAAGTAGGAGTAATTACTTTTCAACATTGACTCTTTTAGACTAGTAGAAGTTACTACTTTTTTTTATGATAAAACAAAATAACTATTTTCAGTAGTTCAGTTTACCAGAAATTTTTCTGAGTGCACATTAGGCCCACATTGGGAATGTAATGCTTATTCCTATGAGGACCAAGTGAGGGAAGCCTAGATATGGCAAGTTAAATTTAAAAACTAAGTTGTTTGATTTTCTTATTGTTCAAATATTTTATATTGTTGAAATAAGTAATTATTAAATGTACTTTCATTAAATTTCTACGAAAATACATATGCTGAAAAATTGGTTCCCTGGGGGATTTGAACCTACAATCGCTAGCTTGTTCGCATCCGAGACCAGCGCTTTTACCCGCTTGGCTAATCATCCAATTAAAAAATTATTACTATTACATTTCGAATTCATATAAATAATTTTCTTAAATCTATCTATACTACTTATCAATTTCTGGTGTCTGTCTGTCTATCCGGGGTAATCTCCGAAACGACTAATACAATTGCAACCAAATTTTGCAGACACGTAGAAAAAGTTGTCAGAAAGGATATAGGCTACTTTTTGTTTATGTACCTTGTTTATAGTGATTGAATTTGTTTTAAACAATGAAAAACAAGATCTATTTAACGTATTTAAGTTTTTCCAACGCAAAATTTTTTCTTTTACTGAAATGAAATTACAAACCATGCAAAATGTCTAAGAACCTATTTCCTTTTGTCAATAAAAATTGAATTTGTTATGAACAATAAAGAACAGGATGTTTTCAACATATTTGAGTTATTTCAACGCCGTGTTTTCTTTTTTACTAAAATAAAGTCACTTACAAGGAAAAATGTATAGGAAACCTTTTTTTATGTTCAGAAATACTGAATTTGTTACAAGCGATATAGAGAAGAACTTACGTTATAAGTCATGTTGTCAAAGAGCAAAAATGCAAACTTCTGTTGAAATTCTAATCTTTTCCGTTGACGTGTCAATTGTATGATACTACAAGCGGTATCTGGAAGTGGCTTATTCTTCGAACTACCAACGTTCTATGTACCCGAGTAGAAAATAAGTCAGGTTGGAATCCGGTCCAGATCTGGCATTCCAACTTCCCTACTAGGGCTCAAGAAGGTAAATCTGATCAGGTCCGGATCCTAAATGTAACGTCTCAAATGGTCCAGTCTAGATCAGGCTACCTTTTACGGTCCTGACCAGGGCACCCTGGCCAAGCCCTTATTATATTTATTTTTTCATTAAAAACAAAAAATATTTAAATAATTTTTTTCTTGGCATTTTTATGTGAGAAATATTGCTAATTAATTATACTTAATATAATTTCCGCAGCAAATTGAATAATTGAAATTATACTTGGGGGGATTCCAACCTACGATCACTACTTTTGCGCAACTTAAACCGGTGCCTCAACCCGCTCGGCTATCGACTTATTAAATAAATTATCGCAATTACATATGTATCAACAGATACACATGTAATATTTTTTTAAAATACGAATACTAATAATATATTTACATGAATATTCAATTATAAATAGTTTAATTGATTAAAATATTTTTATAAATTTTGATGAATTTTTTTTCCGGGATATCGGATCCAGATCTGATCATACTCCGGAATACCTGAATTAATTTCTATAGTCGGAAAGGTGAATAGTAAAATTTGCATTATGGTACATCCTTGGTAAGAAATTCAAATATAATATTAATATTATGTTAATATAATATATTTACAATTATGTAGTAAACTATATATAGTAAATAACGAGTAAAAAATAATGCAGGATACGGATCCGGGCCTGATCCGGTATCCCAGTTATCCTATTACGGTTTAAATAGGTAAATCTTATCAGGACCGGATTAGAATAGAGAAGGAATTTCTTATAGGGTTAAAATACAACAGTCAAATCAGGTCTGGACTGGGATAGATAAGGGGTTCCCAGAAAGGGCTATGATAAGGCAATCAAATCAGGACCGGATTGGGATAGGCAAGGGATTTCATAACAGGGTATTCCCTTTTAGTACCTGATAGGGACCATATATTAATACCGTATTACGGCATTCCATACTAGACCCTGACCCGGTCCAGATCATGTTAGGGCATGTCTTTTTTCATTTCTACTCGGGTAAAAACAGTTTAGATCAGTTTATCGTTATGCGAAGTATTATGCACATTACGCGGACGAAGTCGCGAGAATCTGCTAGTGTATTTATGAATGTGCTTTATTTAGGTTTAGTTTAAGTAGTTCTAAGTTGGCCCTAATAAGTAATTCCTAATCTATGCCTAACTTTGTCATGAAGTTCGAAAAGTTAATAAGGTTATCATTAGTAAGTCATTCGGCAAAGCGAAATGGAGCAAATCCTGGGCTGTCCCTATAAGCCTAAATAACAATTTCATTGGGCATAAGTTGGGAATGCCTAATTTAGGCCGATCTAAGCAATTCCCAATAGGGGCCTAATGAAACTTTAGGCATGCCCAAGATAAATTCTACTCGGGTGTTCCTACATCTAAAATACATACAATTTATCTCTACACCTTCAGTCACTTTATAGGGAATAAGTTTTGACTCACCCTGTATACAATGGCTATCAAACAGGTGACGTTATTTTAAAACACTTTAAGTGTATTAAGATAAACAGCTTTCAAATTTGGAATATGCAGTTTAATTTGTTTAGAAAACAGCACTGAAAATCGTAGTATTTCAATTTAAAACTTGTAAAGTGTTTCAAAATGACGTTTAAAAAGTGATCACTTTTTTTTTGTAGTCGACTACAATTAAATGTTAATTAAATGGATAACATCATTTTAAAACACTTCCAAATTTGAGATTTGCAGTAAGTATAAATAATAAATCGATACAATTAATTATCACGAAACACTTCATCATTATTTACATCAAATTTATGAGATATTACTATGCGATTCCACGTACGATGTCATGCCCTTTCCGCTAAATCACATCTAACAATTTAGATGGTATTGAGTTTTTAATCATAAACAATATCATTATGCACCCAAAAATAAACCACGAATTCTTGTAATACTGAAATGAAGTATTGTCAAATAGTAATGTAAATCAGTTTCTATCATTTTTATTTTGACAGTTTTCTAAATTATACTTTGAATAAAATGATTATCATTGATTGATTTTTTTTATCGATTACTGGAATATAAACTGTTAATAACATTTTTTTTTCTGCTTATGCAAATATTATTACTACCTATCTGTGGTCCTAACCTGGCTTTGCTGTTAGGCTTATATAAATGGTCAAATAAATAAATAAATAACATTCAATCAAAATGATCTAGATCAGACCTGAATAGGCTCAGGCTGGATCTAGTTTAGATTTGAGTAGAAATTCCTGGATCAACCACATGGACATTGCTAAGATGAATAAGAGGAGTAGTTAGAGTTATAGATCACTTTTAATCTTCACTAAATCATACTTTACTCAATTCAATTATCACCAATCATCACTTTTTGAATTCTATGTTTGTTGCTGAAAAGTTATTTTTCAATATATTCTAGGGTCAGCTGATGGTCCGTAATTTAACTTTTTCTCCACTGAAAAAAGGATTTATTTATAGTTAACATGTTATGTTTATAGTTAAACATCATTTTTTCCAGTGGATCTAGGACTTTTCTAATAATCAAGACAGTTTAATAGCTATGATCTTATTCGAAGTAGATACTTGAAGATTTAAAGAAAAAAAAATTCCATTGTTTTGCATTGATGATATAAACGTGAGCAGAACTTGAATGACAGATTACGTCACCAATTCTGGCTCATAGGGTTCTTACTTTTCCTTTGTAATAATTTAATATTTAAACATCTAATTATAAGAATTAATCTTATGCTGTAATTTTTTCTAATCAAATAAATGATATTATTTGTATTCATTCTCAGGAAGAATATGTACAAGGTATTTCATAATTAGTGAATGAGCAGACAATAATGGTAGAGACAATGACAATATTTTCTCATCGTAGTGAATTATCTTCAAGTATACAGTCGAGATCGTAAGAGACTTATGACCGGAAATGATAAATCCACTACAGGCTAACCCGAGTGCGATGTTTTGAATTTGATTAGGTAGAAATTGATGGCTCGTGCTCGTTAAGTTGCGGCCGCTCCTCCGTCGATGGTTGTCCGACGTTGGCGGCATTTATATTTACGAGGGGGTGCGGCTGAGCTTACTTTCACACCGGCATATCATGTGGGTACGTATTCCAGGAGAACTAGCTGTATATGTCGTCCAACACGAAGTCTTAATCCGATTACAATTGATTTTTTCCACGCATTGCGTGCGAGCAAAGTTGTAAAAATGAAATGGTAATAATTTTTTTTTCGTAATCTGATCATTGCACAATCGTTCAATCGTTGAAAAAAAAAAAAGTGGAAAAGAAAATACTGAAAACACCAAAATATTTATTTCTGATTTAAATTTTAACGTTTGAATAAAAAAAATTTGATTGACACATGTACTGATCCAATTACCAACTCGTTTTCCACTCGACATGTAAACCACTTGGCAGATGAAGAGAAGCCAGAATTCCGTAGAATTCAACGAATAAAATGAATTGCAAATACGTATTGAATCTCGTTCCATATAGTGAGGGGTTTACTTTTTTTATCTTTTCGATACAATGCAATATTATGTAGGTAGAGGTTACCTATAGGTAGGCATTAAGGATTTATAAATTTAAAAAAAAACAAAATTTATTCATAGCCACGTCATGAAATTATTAGATTTACTCGTGTCATTAGTAACGATGTAATATTGTTGACAAATGAAATTTAAATTATGAGAGTCTTCAAAGTGGCTGGTATGTGCTGAGCGGAAATTGCCCATCGGGCATGGTAATATTCAGATGTGGAGATGTATAGATATGTTGAGTTAGAGTTCGCTATGTACCGCCGGCCAATATTTAGTAATTCCATTCGATCGAACGCATTAATGCAGATTGTCCGTATCATCCACGACTGTGAGTATATGTAGCACAAAACAGCATTTAAATTGATTCGTTCTTGATCATTCAACTATGCTTGTCTTTGACTATTTCATACTTTTAGCAACACATACATCAAACAAACTGTATAATTTGACGATTGAGTTTTCTAAATAATTAATTTTTAATTATACTGATAGTACAAAATAGTCTGCATACGTACAAGTGGTGAGATAAAAGAATCAATTACATACTGAACTTTGTTCCTTTCTTTTTTTTTACAGTAAACTATTTTTAAAAAAACACGAATTAAATTTTATTTTTCATTATTCAAGAAATTTAATTGAGGGAGTAATGGTTGCAACCAATTTCTTTTTCATTGAAATCAGGAATGTATACCACACAACATAATCAAGTTCAATTGCATTCAGGAAATACTAAAGCTTGGAGTATAACTTTGTGTTACTGAAGTGATATAAAAATGTAATAGTAAAACTTTTAATTGTAAATCATATTTTTATATTTCATCAATATGATTAAATCAATTAAATATGTTTGCATGTTTTATTTATGATAACAATATTTTATTCTTTTTTGTTATAAATTCGGAGTATCTTGAACGAGATGATCTACTTTAACTCCTCAAAAAAAGTGTGTGTTAAAAGAATGGTCCCAGTGATAACAATTAATTATTTCATCATAATTTACCGATAAAACAAATTTATTACCAAATTATTCTGTTGTAACTGTAGAATTTGCATTATTCATTTTTTCCACAAGGTATTTTATGTCGTTTATTTCTTTTTATATATGACCTATAATTTTTAACCAAAACGCTACATAATCACTGTATCAAAAGTCACTCATATTTTTAGTTAAAAATCATAACTTAAATTTTAATTTTTATTCACGAAATTCATAATAATGATGAGCTGGTAAATTAATCAACGGATTCTGCAAATACTTTTTCAGTAAAATATATTCATACTTGTGTTGCTTTATTACACTCTCACTGAGCTTTTATTCATCCTTAAAATAGATAAAAAAAAAACTTTTGTCATGGCAGTTGATTATAATAATCTGAAGTAGGCAAATATAATTTCATGTTCCAACAAAATCCCATTTTTCCCATCACTCAATTTAAGTCTCATTAATTAAGTGTTCTTAATGATCCAATGAATACCTTAATCACGAAGCAAGCAGTGTGAGAATAATGCATTTAATATCCTGAAACAAAGTTTAAATACAGTTGAGAGAAAGAGAGAGAGAGAGAGAGTTTATAAAAGCTCATGTTTGTATTTTTCACATGAGATAGGTGTAATTTAATAAATTCATATGATATTTGTCAACAAGAGTTTTAGAATGCGAAACGTGAACAGTGTAGAGAAGTAGTGCGAGAAACTCCCGGCTTCCTCATCCATATCCCTGAGGGGTGAATAGGACGTCGTCTGCTCTGGAGGCTCGACTAATGGTTAGCTAATTGGTGAAATGTAAATAAATATCTCCCAACCGACCGTGCGACCCTTCCATTTTACAGGGTCTGCTTCAATGAAGATATACTATCTTTAGACATGCATTGCTACTAGAATAAGCAAATCAGTGTAATGCTTTTATGGGACAACTAAAATATTTCGCAGATACATTTTTAATCGGATTTTTTATTATGATAATTATTAATGCCCGATATACTTTGCCAGTAAATAGAAATGAATTGAAATAGAAAAATATTGGTAAAATGATCAATATATCGTTTAATTCTCTACAAAGAGCCTTTGAGTATTGTGAGCATGGTAGAGAGTTCTGCAAAGTACATTGCAGCATACTAGAAAATAAGAAAAAATGACGGCTGAGTCTCTCAAAGGTCACTTCTACATATTAAAGAGACACCGCGACTTAGTAAAAAGCTCTGAGAAATAATATTACTCTTGTGAGTTTCTCTTTTACCTTTTGTATATATTATAGTAATATTCAGTACTCTCTTGAATTATATCAGTAAAAATTTAACTGAATTTTTCAATAAACTAAAATTTGAAAACTGAAAAATAAATCATTTTATATTTGTTTACTGATTTATCAGTTGATTAGTGAGTTCTCATTGTCGCCGCCAAGATTGAGGTCGTTTGTGCCATACATTTTCATATGATGTATTGATGTTTTCATCGAGCAGGGTTTAGAAAATTAATGAAAGTAAATAACAATAATATTCCTCGAAAAATCAATTAAAAAAATATTCATTCAATTGTGCTTAAATTTCAGAAACTATATTGCAAATATCCATGGCTAAAGAGTACTAAAATTTGTCAATTGATGACTTAATCCAAAAAATATGGTTAATTATCTATGATGAAATAATCTGTAATATAAATTGTATCGTAGAATTGATAACTAATGATTCATTCGATATATAAAATATAATTCATTATATATATAAAATAAAATACATATTTTTGTTCGTCTTGAAAGATTTGCTTCTATTTATTGTAATTTATTAGTTTCATTTAATTATAGTTATACTAATACTACACATTTTAAATCTTCCAATTACAATTCAAATGATATTGAGAAAAAGATGGTATTAAAACATTTATTAAAATTATTTTACTGAGTTGTATTTTTCTTATTATTTGTTATAGAAATTTATTCATTAAAAATGAGTTCAAGAAGATGAAGGTATTCATTGTAGTTTTATTTTTTTTCGAGCCATTGAATAGAAAAATATTTTTTAATTTTTTAATCAATAAAAAAATGAAGCATTGATTTATGAAAATTAACCAACAACTGTTTAACCTATTTTTTTAGATAAAATGGATAGCAGAAAAATGTTCCTTTTACTGCACTTTATCTTCGCAATTTCTCGTTAATATCTTGTAATAAGTCAAGAATTATTAAAATGAAATTGTTTTTTTATCATACACAAAAAGGATTATAGGATTTGGTGACATCATAGAAAATTACTGTTCATGGTTCATCACTTTCTACTCTCTATCTTTGTCTTACTATAAAGATCAACTTCAACATTTTTTTTTCATTTATTTCTTTTTGTTTCTTTCCATTTTTTTATAGTACACCAGAAAAATTGGGCTTGCTTCAAGGCACAATCAGGAAATTTCTCATTTTAAATCCGTCAATCTCAACAAAAATTATACTTTATTCTTATCAGTACGATATAGTACAAAAAAAATCAAAACTCCAGTATAAATGATGGAAAATAGCTCGTAACTCAATTTATTTATTTAATTTCCTAAGTAATTTTCTCGAATTTTTGTAGAATTTAAATTCCTTTGTTCCTTGTTTCTGCAATCTCTTGTTATTTCTTTTTGTCTACGAACGGGGAACTCCCTTGACGTCGACAGGACGTGACGTCAGCGAATGCAAATTACGTACGCTTCGGTCGACATGCCACTTTTATTGCCAACCAGAGATTGGTTGATATTCACCTCGGGTTTGTGCCGATGAACGGGTTTACGGGTTAGGAATTGGGAGGTAGTTCTATCATCGTTCCCCAATGAACGCCAAGTTCGATTTGAAGCGATTCACATTTATCACAAAGAATCATGATATAAGTTCATAAAGCTTCAGCTGATAAGAATACAGGGGAGAGTACCCAAAATTTTACTGGTCATTTAAACCGTATCTTATTATCGATTTTTAAATGATGAACAAACATGACATTAATTTTGCTGTAATAAGCTAAAATACATTAGAGGAGTTAATTGTGAGGAAGGTAAATTAAATCACTCAATCACCAAATACTTCAAAATATCATGTAACACTCCAGAATGTATCTCAGTATGGTGTGGTCTCGCGTCCCTTGTCTTGAATATTCGACTCTAAAATCTTAAAGTAAAAGGAATAACACTCTGGAAAAAATAGGAAAATAAAGGCTCACCGGTGACTGATCGTGCTCAAAAAGTCAGTATGGTTACCACCAGTGAATCACGCAGGAGAAATTGGGAAAGCTCAGCAGGATCAGAATAGATTCTACTGAATGAAAGCGTGCTTGATAGTCAGGTTTAAGAGCAACACATGCTCAAACAGTCATGTCTTATCCAGGCATCAGAGCTCACAAGTATACTCTGTACGAGTACAACTGGGTTATTGAAAGTCATATACGGTTGGTGCTAATTGAAACTACCGCAAATGTACTGTGGTGATCTGACAATTTGAAAGGCCTAAGAGATCCTATAATGCTTATCAGAGTATTTTTCTCTTGTTTTGTATTATAAAGAACCTAAAATTACCTTAAAGTGAGAAAGAAAGAGAGAGAGAGAGATGTTAGTATGTGCATTCATATTGATTCTGTCAATATTCAACAGAATTGCTATTTAACCTAGCTCTTAGGTTAAAACAAATCATTATGTACTGTAACGAGGTGATTCTCGCCATCCAATAATCCCTTGTAAGGAATTATTTAAATGACTCATCAATGATTTATTTCGAATTTCGTGGCCTTGGCCGTGAGCTACAGGAACGCCGTGAGCGTGAAAAATTCACATGAATTCTACCGAAATTTTCCAATCACATTAATCAATGGATTTTATTGGCTATTATCGGGATCACACCAGGTACAAGATCGCAGAAGTCAGTCAGTCAGTCACTGGACTACACCAGTAGAAGTTAATCAGTCAGCCAGTTGGCTAGTGACAGTTACTCATTGGGATAGAGTCAGTCAGCAGTGCTGTGACAGTGTCAGCTGAAGTTATTCACGCCTTTTGGGCAGGATAAGCAGCCATAGCCATTTGCTGGACACTGTCAGCTGGTTCTTTCGACGGGGTCCGTCATCTCATTATTGTTCTATCGTCCGAAGACGTGTGGTCTTCAAATTGTATCCTCTGGCAGTCCAAGTGGAAGCTGTGTGGTGCTCCGGACCAAAGACTACAGAGTCAATGGCAGCTAACTGTTGTGCAGCAGCCATATTGTCAACGTCGAAGCCAAGCAGAACTCTCCAGCTTGGTCGACCTAACATGGGATGTCGTAAGCTAAATTTTTCTGTGCTGGCTTCGCCTAAATTTTATTAATTATTGTATCATATGAGTCAATTGTATTGCTTGTTTATTATTGTGTAATTGTGTGCGTGTGAGTGTTTTACGCGTCAATTTTAGGAAGCTTGGCTTGAGTCTGCTGCCCTAATCCTTCTAGCATGTTCGAGACGGCTAGAGAAAACTTATATGTTAATCTTTTATTATTTACAAAAATTGATTCTTAAAAGCATAATTTATTATCAAAGATTATTGTAAATCTATTGTTTTATTGCATTAGTAAGCCCAACCGGATGTCGAATTACGAGAATTAATCATATCGAGCCTAATAGTTATTATAACCACACTCTGAGAGTCTCAATATTGTTAGTTTATTTAATAAAGCCAAGGTACGTCTCAGTATAAAATTGAATGTAAATTGATTGGTTAATTATTAGCAGATTGACTCTGCCTGGCACCCGATTATTGTCTTTTGGCTCTTGTTTTATGATAAAATTTAAAAAGTAATTAATTAAAAATCGTAATAATATTCCTAATAATAATTACCCAATGTCCAAAACCTGTTAGCTTGTGGCATAACGGGTAGGCTAGCAAGGTTTTGTGTTACAGTTCTATTCAAAAGTCTTTTGAAGTCCCTGGATCCTTCTCTTCTATCTTACCCTAAATACAAGAGAAAAATCCCTACAATCATCTAAAGACCAGCAAACCAATATGATGTTGCAATCAAATGGCAAATATAAACTATTGGTTACAAATATTATATTTCTAACTGTGACATCCGCTTTAAAGCTATTTTTGGAGAAACTGAAAATAATCTGTGCAATGGACGAAGCTTTATATTTACAAGTCGGTGTATACACTTGTTGAGCATGTATGAGTCAGACAGTATCTTTTGAGAGAATGAATTCATGGTTCTCCAATTGGATACATGCTACTGAAGGATGTTAAAGTGATTCCTACACTTGATATGCTTGCAGGAATATCATATATTCAATGCTACTTCATATATATCAAGTTTTTGGATAGTTGATTAAACAGAAATAGATTTTAGAATCTTCACTATTTCATTATTAGGACTTTGTTGAAGTAAACTACTACTCTATTTTCTATTTTTGATTTTCCTCCATTTGTTTACACACTCTGATTTTCATTCATGTTCAACAATCTTGAAATATAATACAATACTATGACACGGTATAATCATTGATCCATTTGATATTTTTTCCAAGCTATTCAAACGGTTATTAACAAAAAAATAACTTGGAAATATACTTGAATTAGGGAAACTTACTTTTAATATCTATTTTAGCTTTACATTTATTTATTTACGAGAAAATATAAGTACTATTATACTAATGATGTAAAAGCTGTGTCGTTGCTATCTACCACACGTTTATTATCAACATATATTCTGCACCATAGTATCATCGACAATCAAAGTATATCAACAAACGTAAGAGCTATGCATAAAGGCTCAAGTCATGTACTAATAAGTGCACTTGTAAATTCATATGGCATCGAATTCATGTTGATTGAACCATTGAAATTATAATGCACTATCGACACTTTTGTTAAGAGCACTCTTGTTAGCACAACTTTGGGTATGAAAACAAATTCTTATTCTATTTCAACTGGTTCTCAGATTAATTCAAATTTCTCACTTCTAACTAAAACCATAAATTCAAAGGTATGTTTGAAAATTTGATTTAATGATGAATGATTTTAGAAGATACATAGTAGCTATCAATAGAATATCTTCATAAGTTAAAAAACGATTTTCATCTCTTCATCCAATATCTCACTCTTTATCTGCTACTTTTTCATGAGCACACTCTTAAACTTGAAGTCAGCCTTCATTCACTTCCATCAACTCTTACTCTTCTACTTCATCATTAAATATTTAAACTTCCACTAGGCTCTCATTTATCAATAATTCTCTCTTATAACAATCCTCTTCCAACATTTAATAATTATTTGGACTAACATTCACCTTATGGAGATCTCTATCTTATAATTAGTGTATCATCATTATAGACCTACAATTGAAGCCAATCCATCACTTATGAAACTTCATACTTTGACAAATTATCATGTATCTATTACTGATATCAATCTTTTTGTCATTGAAATTTCCATTTTAATAAAAATCTCGTACGATTCCATAAAAAATCATGAAATTTTCAGTGATTGAGAAAAAAACCAGAAGGAAAATAGTATTTGCTTCTTTTTTTGGAACTCCAAGTAGTCCTTGGTGTAGAAAAACTCTGAATATTGGTATGTTTTGAAATTAATAATGTATATCAGTGTCACTGCTTTGTGACAAGCCACATGTTCTTTTATTAGGATCACTTTAACAAAAATGGGTCATTCGAGTCGTTTTTCAACTTTTTACTCAACCCAACTATCATTTTTTAATGTTATAACAGCAAAGTGTTCTCGTTTTTTTCTGCTGAATGCATATTTTATTCTTACGCACATTTGCAATTTAATGCAATTTTTTTCTCCACATGTTCACAGCTGTTGAAAAATTAAAAATTGAAAAATCATTCTCTTTTTTTCATCTTCAATTTCCTGTAGAATAACTGCTAAAAGAGAAGTACTATTTCAAAAACAAAAAAATAAGTTTTTAAATGAAAGCTTATATATTTTGCTAAATGACTATCTAATATTATTAAGCAATACATATTAATATCGAACATGGAGAATTTATGTTTATTGATAGAATGGTCAAAAAAACTTGAATTTCATGTTCTCAACGTATATACTCAATAATAGAGTAAGTTGAGTCACATAAATCTCAACATTGACTATCGAATAAATTGATCGATAACACAATAATGATACGTCGGCATACTTCAGACCTAAAAAGAAATAATGCAGTTATCAATTTTTTTGTCAAATCAAGAATGAAAGAATAATAAAAATGTCCGTCCATCTTGAAGCCATCGAAATCTTCGATCTTGTATTACTGAAATGTCATCATCCACAAACTCGTAAATTCTCCGTTATTTCTATTCTATGACATCAAAAGTTTGTAATTGGAGAAATGTCTATTGCTATCTATAAGCAATAGTTGTTTTAAAAATAAATGTTCTCAATAGTATTAAATTGAACAATAATATCGATAGGTTTATAAAAATAAGTGAATATAAAAAAATAATTAAATGACAATCAAAAAAATATTTTTTTTCCTCTCTTTAAATCACCTTTTGTTGGTTTTCTATAAAAAAAAAGAATTTATTTGCAAGTGATGTTGACTGACGAGGAATATAATCGATCATCAAAGTTATTGCTGTGAAAAAAGAAAAAATAAAAGGAAAAAAACTCTAACAGGAAGGCTGAAAAATCAATTCTATCCATGGGTTAACAAATTGTATCGTAACATAAATGGACCAATTTCCAGGTTACGCAAAGTGATCTTTTTTTTTATTTTCATTGAACCTTAGTGAACGTCCATATGTATTGGCTAGAATCAATATCACTAATTAGATGAGACAGCCAAAAGTGTACAATGGATAAAGGTAATGGCAACAAGTAATTGGCCACATATTCAACAATGTTTCAACCGCAAATGCATGCTTACATCAACGCTTTACGTGTGTCAAAACACTGGTTATTCATTTACGCGTACATGAGATAACGAAGTTCTTTACTCAAATATATCCTCTTAATAATACAATGAATACAGTACTTCTCGTTTATTTATACATAAAATTTTGTTTAATTGAATCACCACCAACTTATCCGACAGGTTTTCTTGGTTAAATTGATGACTTGTTTCATTGTGCTTTTTGAGCATATTGTTAAGAGAAAACAAAGTTGCTAAACTTGGATAACTCAGATGGTTTACATAATACTTTGTAATTGATATTATATTGATGGTGAACAACTTTGTGAATAAAGCTTAAAAAGTATTGAGTTTATTTGGAAATTTATTAGTATGCTAATTATAGCTTTTTGAAATAAAATAATAAAAGAATAAAAAAAACAATGTCAAGACAGTTATGGAATAAAATGTTTCTGAGGAAATATTTTTTAGATCTGAGGGGATCTGGTCAGATTAACTTAGATCAGTATTTTAAGACTGTTCTGAGTAAGTCAAATTAGGTCTAGGGTCATATTGAATTAGAAGGAAATAAAACTAGCCTATTTGTTGCCTATAAGTCAATATTATTATCTTGGACCAGAAATAGAGTAGTCTTGCTTCCCACTTAGATGGTTTAGACCAGTTGGTATGATCAAGTTGGTAGATTTAGTCCACTAGTATAGAGTATAAAATCTATTTCAATCTAGTCATATTTGATCAAGTCTAAAAATATCTCTTTGAGTATCGGAAGGATTGGCGAAACAATTAATATACTTTTTATATCATAGTTATTGTGATCAAATATTAAAAAGTCGAGCAGTTTAATTAAAAAAGAAACAATTTATTTGAAGAAAAAATACACCATAAACAATGAAAAATTAATGAAAAATTTTTCTCCGTATCTTCTTGAAGGAGCGGGTGAAGAAAAAAATTAAACAAAAACATTTTAAATTCAAAAGACAGTTAAAAGCCAAGGCAATGTAGAAGACTGCATAATTTAAAGCAAAAAGAAATTTGTTTTTTTTATCATCTCTTTTTTTCATTAGCTGATGTCTTAAAATATTGAAAATGTCATTTCTAGATAGCTTTTATTATATGATCGGACAATTAAAAACCATTTTTTCTTAGTAATTTAAAAGATAAAAATTTTTATTATGTATTACATGTTTTGAATCTGATTTTCATGACTATTGATGATGAATTAATGATGATCGTGTGAATATATTATGAATTTACAGAAGTAGATAACAGCTGGATAATTAAAAAGTGACATCCATATTTGGATTCTGGCTGTGTCAATCCATCGAATTAATAACATTCAACAAGTTCTTAGTGACATTATCATTAATCAGATAAATTGACATTGTCATAACATGTAAAAAATATTTTTGTACTTCATAGATTGAATTTCATTATAAATTGTCTGCGTTCAAATTCTATTTGTCATCATTTTTTTTTTATCACTTAACAAAAAAGAACTGTTGAAATTCAGATAAATTAAAACTAAATGGCACATTTTATTTTCTTTTTAATTGTAACACCATATTGGTTTGCTGGTTTTTGGATGATTGTAGGTATTTTTCTATTGTATTTAAGGTAAGACTAGCAAATTCCCGTGACTTCGTCCGCGTAATGCGCATAATACTTCACATAATGATGAACTGATCTAAACAGCTTTTACATAGTATGTTTGTAGTTCGAAGAATAAGCCACTCCCAGATACCGATTGTAGTGTCATCCCTTGCAACCATTAGGAAATAGACTGCCGTCAGACTTACGTATGTTTCTTACGCATGGTTTCCTAGGCGCAGACAAATGTAAGATTAACGTCAAACGTCAGATGCTGCCGCATATAGGAAACAGACGGACGTAAGTTTGTCGACAGATTCTGACGTTAGATCGTGGTTACTAGGGATAAAATTGACACATCAACAAAAAAGATTCGAATTTCAACGTAAGTTTGCATTTTTGCTTCTTATCATCATTACTCATAACGTAGGTTTTTCTCCATATCGCTTATAACAAATTCAGTATTTCTTAACAGAAAGAAAATTTCCCATACATTTTTCCTTGTGAGTAACTTTATTTTTGTAAAAGAAAAACTCAAATATCGTGAATAGATCCCGTGGTCTATCGTTTATAACGAATTCAATTAATATTAATAGAAAGAATTACGTTCCTAGACATTTCACATGGCTTGTAACTTTATTTTAGTGAAAGAAAATATTATGCGTTGGAAAAACTTAAATATATTAAATAGATTCTATTTTCCATTGTTTATAACAAATTTAATTGTTATAAACAATTTACATAAACAACAAGTACTCCATAACTTTTCCAATGACCCTCTTCTCTACATGTTTGCGAAATTTGGTTGCAATCGGATTAGCCGTTTTCGAGATCACCGCGAACAGACAGACAGACAGACACCAGAAATTTATAAGTAGTATAGATAGAAGAGAAGGATTGAGGGATTTAAAAAGACTTTCGAATGGCACATAATGATTTGATTTAATCTAAGAGCTAGGTTAAATAGCAATTCTGTTGAATATTGACAGAATCAATATGAATGCACATACTAACATCTCTCTCTCTCTCTCTCTTTCTTTCTCACTTTAAGGTAATTTTAGGTTCTTTATAATACAAAACAAGAGAAAAATACTCTGATAAGCATTATAGGATCTCTTAGGCCTTTCAAATTGTCAGATCGCCACAGTACATTTGCGGTAGTTTCAATTAGCACCAACCGTATATGACTTTCAATAACCCAGTTGTACTCGTACAGAGTATACTTGTGAGCTCTGATGCCTGGATAAGACATGACTGTTTGAGCATGTGTTGCTCTTAAACCTGACTATCAAGCACGCTTTCATTCAGTAGAATCTATTCTGATCCTGCTGAGCTTTCCCAATTTCTCCTGCGTGATTCACTGGTGGTAACCATACTGACTTTTTGAGCACGATCAGTCACCGGTGAGCCTTTATTTTCCTACTTTTTTCAGAGTGTTATTCCTTTTACTTTAAGATTTTAGAGTCGAATATTCAAGACAAGGGACGCGAGACCACACCATACTGAGATACATTCTGGAGAGTTACATTTCAAACACAAAATTAAAGAGTAAGCATTTGATTTCATCACAATCTATGGATTCAGATTTAATATCACTTATCAAATATAATTATCTATATTTAATGCTATCTACTTACAACGAATGGATTACAGTTATTACAGGAAATTATTTCAAAGTAATAGAACTCGTTACACTGGATTGCTCGATCATGACAGATATATTTTTAGTCTTTAACGGATAAAAATTGAAATAAAAATTAAAATTCAATAATTGAGTCGGAAGACTTTAATCGTATCTTTTCCTATATAATCGATATGTCAAAGAGATGTAACAGGATTGCCATCGGACGGAAAATAACTTGTCGTTTGTGTCAGCTATTTGAAACTTACAACAAATAATTATATCTAGACAGTCTTAAATGTAATTTAGTCAGAGGTAAATGTATCGACAGAAACTACTATCTCAACTGAAACGATGCTGATATTCGGAACCAGTTAAAGGATATTCTGTTCAATGATATGGTATTGAATTTGGTGCGGTCACCAAAACAAAGGAAATCAACCCCTTTTATGTAGTAATTGAGATATTACTCTGCAAACTTTAACCATCATTGAATCTGTAACGGTTTTATCCTTGTTATGATAGGCAGAGATTTTAAAAATCAAATAAATAATTGTCAATAATTATTAATTAACGAATTCTACATACGTTTGATTAAAAATTATTTTTAAACCTAATATTCCCTGTTTGATTTTCCTTCAGTAAATATCATGATCGGTAAATATTAGTATGAAAATCAAAAGTATCCGTGTAAAAAAAATTTGTTCCAGAGGCATGCCACTGGAGTTTCAAATTTTGATGCGACTGCTGAGATGGAGTGGTATAAATTTGGAACTTTTCGGTACAATCTTTTGGTAAAAAAAAAATAGAAATTTCCAGAAAAATTCCAAATTTGGCATGTTCTGAAAAATAAAATGTTGCATAAAAAAGTTTTAAATTTAGGTTCAAACGATTTATTATAAATACAAAGATTTTCTTTTAAATAATTCCATTTTATTAATAATATACACAAAAAAATTTCTTCCAATATTATACAATTGAAATTCTTATAACCTATATAAAGAAATCAATATATAAAATACAATAAATGATTTTAAATGAATCAAAATCTCATAATTGTAAACGCACATTTAATTTCCACATAGTTGTTTTTCATTCATCTTCAATTTTTAGTCTTATAAAACTGTTTTTCCTCCACACATCACTAGTTTATTTTATTCAAATATTGTTTAACAACATTAGTTAACGTTGAACTAAAGCAACTAAGAATGTATTAAAAAAATTAATAATATTATAATTAATCAACGGCCGAGTATGATAGATTTATGACACACGATAATGTTTATTAAATAAAATAAAAAAAATCATATTTACTAGATTTCGAATTTACTTCGAACATGGCTTAATGTCCGTACAGTATACTTCTACTACCAGTTTTTAACCATTGGTAATACAGTTATCGATTTAAAAATTGAACAGAAATGTGTTTGACAGTCGTAAAACAGAGACAATAGTGAGCTGTAGAGGAAAGCAGAATAAAACGAATTTTTTAGAGTTCCTGAAAATAAAATTTACGCTGTGAAGCTGTGCCTCAACATGTCTGAAGGTCATTACTCGGGTTGAAGTAAGTTACAACAATGCAAATTAAAGGCAGATTAATCGATATCAAATCAAAGAATTCAGAAATAGAAATTCTTATAGTATTACTGGCG
Source organism: Chelonus formosanus (assembly GCA_028641665.1). Lineage (NCBI taxonomy): Eukaryota > Metazoa > Arthropoda > Insecta > Hymenoptera > Braconidae > Chelonus > Chelonus formosanus. The sequence goes on along the minus strand of CM054003.1, from coordinate 16,449,281 downwards.
TGTTAGATGAAAATTATTTGTTATCTTAAACCACTGGTCAATAAGTGTCTCTCTTTATTAAACAATCGGTCACTCGAGTAATAATTATTTTTTAATAATACATAAACAAAAATCAGAAATAATGAATGCTTTCTTTCATTTATTGGTGATTAGCTCTTATTAATTAATTTATTATCTAAGTAATGAGTGAACAAATTCGGCACATTATCTAAACTTATTTTATATGATAAAAATTATTTAAAAGATATAAATATGATTGTAATTATTTTTTCGGTGTAAAAATTTCATTGTCGGTTATTTTCTAACAATTTGAAAATCGATACTAAATATCAGTAGTTACGTCTGATCTCAGAAACCATCAATTTGTACGTCACTCTCTCACTATACGATCGATTTTTTCAAACGACGGTTCGTCGACCAACATATTTATTTCAGTGTCCTCTTACAACAGCCGTTATCCTCTGTTCTTTCAAGCGTATCCGATCTCGTCTGTTCACCTCCAATATCTGATGTAGGGCTACAAATTTTCAATGAAGTACCGAGGACAGAATTTATTCGTACTATGACTCTCATTTATTCAACAGGTTAATTTTTTAATGTTATTATTCTTCGGAAGATGTGATTTTTAAAGAAAATTCTGTATTCAATTTGCCTTGGTCGATACTGGCTTTATAAAAATTCAATCAGTTGAAGCCAAAGCAAGGAAATTGTCCTATCTTTATTCCTTAAAATATATTTTTAAAAATTTTTATGAACAATCATGAACGTATTTAATATTTAACGATCGATATGAATGCATTTAACTCTAGATAGTTGAATTTAAAAATAGACTATAATTTGATGTTTTAATTCATGGAGTGAAAATTTAATTTAAATTACTAGGACTTAATAATAATGATAAATTACTTCTGAAGGTATAAATGATAGAACTCATAGAAAATAAATAAAACAAAATTATTTAAAAATTTGGAGAATCATGATTTCTATCATTTCGTTTTTAAGAAATTTATGAAAATGACACTAAATGATTGTAGACTCTTTAAGCAATTAATTCACATCTAAAGTGCAACAAAAAGATAGGTTTCGATCTCTACATAACCTCTTATTGCTCCAATCTGGTAGAAATATAAAAGGATAACCCTTTTATAATATAAAAGATAATGAGGTCAATGATTATTGATAAATCTACCTACAGAATTGATCTAGATATTGAAATGTGGGGTCGTCACTTGACTATTTCCATGTGACTTCAGATCTCAGGGTGAAAGAAGAATATCGCCAAACCATTGGTCGTTATTCGTAAAGGAAAGTCACCAAATATGGAATAGTATCTTAATATGGAATACCTTCATTTTTCAATTTGTGATTTTGTTTTTTTTGTTAGATTTTAATTTGATAATTAATATATTTGATTAAAGGCTGTTAATTACTACATATAAATGTATGACTGATTAGTAAAAACATCAAATTGATTTAATTAATATGGAGTTCTTTTTTATATCCCAAAAAAAAATGGTATTCCATATTTGGTGACTTTCCTCTACACATCCAGGCAGAAGAATATTCCCATTAAGTAAATAGTATACTGGAAGAGAATTTATTAAACGTAAAAATCTAGTGGTGATAAACTGTGTAAACTGAATAATAATTGGTGGAGCTAAGATAGCAATAGATCTTATAGATCAAACGAGAGGCATATAAGCAGCATACCTTTTGGTGGACGGCATCATTCCAACCCGGAGAGCAGTTACGTTGTCGGTTGAACAATCAGCTGAGGAATTCTACAGCCATCAACGCGTAAGCTTAAAAAACCTCACACGGTATTTATTATTTTTCTTCCAATTCAAATTATTGTATGTATGCATGTATGGAGAGTGATTTGCACTCTCATGTAAAACAATTTGAAACGTTTGCTGACTTTGTGTCGGGTTCTTGAGCGTTGTCTCGCGCGCGCATTGGTATATCGCTGCAATTACAATACGTTAACTTATGAGTTTACAAGAAACTCATCGGTGGTAGTTTATGGAGAAACTTGGTCATACGAAATATCGTTAATGTACAAAAGTCTATTATATGCAGTCCACCTCTGGGTGTTAGAGTCTCTATATTGCTGTATATTTGATTTGATAAATTGTAATAAATTATACGGAGAAAAAAATTTCGTTAAATGGAAGAATTTTTTTATTTAATCAATAAAAGAAACTTGAAGTATTCTTAAGATAATATTTTATTCAATCCAATAGTAGTTATCAAAAACACATTTTGTCATTTGTTTCAATATTGCGACAAGTTTGAAAACAAATGACATCTTATTCATTTGAGTAAATAAAATAATTTGATTTAAATATTCATAATTTTGAATAAATATTTCATTGCAATTATTTGGGATTTCGGAGTTAATAATCGAATGAAACATTTTTTATATGGAGTCAATTTTTTTCTCAGTGCAAAGGTCCTTGGGGTTCAAGGCCACATAATTTGGATTTTAGTTAGTAAAATATATATATAGTGGGAAACTGAAATAAAAACTCCCTGGCGCTCATTTTTCCCCTGATAATCATAGTTTAGATTCAGCAATAATTGTTTATCTATCTCAGTAAAATTAAAATCAAGACTTCTAACTGGCCAATATCTGTAAAAGAAAAGTGACAACAGTTTTCTCCACACAGTACTTGGTTTCAAGTAATATTTAATAAATAAATGCAGTTGTCAACTTAAATTAAATCATGACAGCTTCTAATTCAATTTATTAAAGATGTTTATAAATAGAAATGTTGAAACGAAACTCAGTATTTCTATTTGTTATGACAATTTATTTTATATTTGTTTTTCCATTAAATTGTCAATATTCTTTTTATTTCCCATGATTTATATATCATTAAGTCATTCTTTCCTTTTTAATACAGAATTTAAAAAAATGAAATATTTATTTATTTCGCTTTTATATAAAATACAAAATTAAATAGGTAAATTGGGTTGATAATATTGTTGTATGTAAAAAGATAATTAATAAAGATTTTAAAAATTGTAATTAACCTGTTCTACGAAATTTTAAGTTGCGCTTCTACAGAGAAACCTTGAGAAAATATTAAAAGCTCCAGGGCCTATTATTCCTAAACGTATAATATTCTCTTTCTTCTCTAGGGACCTTCTCATAGCCTTGGGCCGTCAGAATTTCCCTTTCACTTTTGCTGATACATAATCTAGATGTGTGATAAGGGTATCCTCCTGATGTTTTTTTTAAGAAATTTTTTACATAAATTAATTGGAAAGCATATTACGATATTGTTTACATTTTGAAAATTGCTAAACTTCAAGCATTAAAATATAATTGATTGAATTAAAGAAAATTAAGTAAAGTATTCGTTGATTGAACTATTCAAGAAATATAATAAAAATTTCAATTCACAACATTTTTTTCATTTTCTTTCAATAGAAAAAATCTTGTAAGTCCTTGTTATTCACCATAATATTCGATTCGATAGAAAAGTTTTTATAATTTACTACAAGTGCTTATAACCTGGAGGAAACGAATAAAGCTTTTTATAGTAAGGATAATTCAATCGTTCCACTTGACCTATCGTACATTTTTAACTTGAGAAATGAATTATTGTCATACATTTATAGTTTGATCTTCCTAGTTCATTGATTGCATTAATAACTCAAATATACTATTTGTAATAAGATTACCTATTTATAGAAACTCGTTGGCTTCAACTTGTTCAACTAATTGTTTTTCAGAATATTCAATAAAATACCATTGATCTAAATTACATTTATTTATATAGATTATAATGTTATAAAATTAATTGTAGCTATTAAATATAATAAACTTTTTAGGAATTATGTTTAAAATTAAGGCAGAATATATTTTTATGCCGAATTTGTATGAAACAAAATTGTCGTGTTTGAGTTGAAAATACATCATATAGTTGTATTCCTTCATAGCCCACAGCAAGTGAAATAATTGAAACAAAGCTTGAGAATATCGTTAGGAAATTACAATGGATTTTATGTTCTTTCAATTTGATTAGTTACTCAAATAGAAATGAATGATTCATTGAGGTGATTAAAAGAATAATCATCATCGAAGTAAAATAATTAATTATTACACTCTAAAAAATAATAGTCAAGTCTTTTCCGAACTATTAATAGGAAATCCAACTGTATATTTCTCTCAGTGTATTTGCTATTTAAGTTTAGAATCAAATCTTGACTTAATTACTATGGAGTTAGAGTTTAATTATAACGAGAATTAAAAAAGAACTTTCTCATTCACAATTTGTTTATTACAATTCATTCAAAATATCATAGATCAAAATTTAAATAAAAATTTCGAATGTTCAAATTATAAAAAATTTGATGACATTAATTTTTTGGAGATTTGTGTAATAAAAAGCCGACTAAGTGTTAGATAAAAAATGAACTAAAGCTTGCTTCTTGCCAGAATATTTGAATAATATTATTTATTTTTTTAATGCCACTTTATTATTGACTGACGTAATCTAATGATTGACTCTTTATCTAGGTTATTGTATAAATAGTCATCATGAATTATGTACAACTATTAAATACTCATAATATCAAACAATTATACTGAAAAAAAAATACATGAATAGAAATAAGATTAAATATGATAATGAAACTAAGTATTAATACTTTTATTAGGACAAAGCAATAGTTTGAAAGGCATGAACTGATTATTTGTGAAATAATTTTTTTAATCAAGATAAACTTAGCATTAAAAAATTGGGGTAATAAAATAAGGATCCAACAAGGAGAATTTAATCCTATATTACCCCTCGAGGAAATTTTAAGGGTGCTAATTACGAAAAGTTCAGCCTCTGCTTGGTTTCGAGTATCCCTACAATTTACTGAGTTATTGAAAAAATTTCTGCTCGACCGCGAAAATCGCTCGGGTAAGTTTGCAATTTTAACTTATAGTAGTTAGCGTATGATATAACTAATAATATTAAACGCAATCTTTTTTCTTTTATTTTATTTCTCAAATATTTAATTATTTTCCTTGCTTCCGGATAATTTTTATACTTTCATTCGTAAGTTGCTGGTACACCCGCAGGGTTGTTTTTACTTGAAAAAATTCTTGAGGTTTCATTTTTCTTTTGATATCAAGTTCATAGACGTCTTTAATTTCCCCACTGGATTGTTCATTTATAAATAATTTTATCGTTCAACAATTTTCAATCTTACAGCTTCGACAACTCACGCTATTTGATGAGTTTGCAGTCAAGTGATTCTCCTTCAAAAAAAGCTTACTGTAAAAATAAAAGTTATTTTTAATTTCAAGTCAAACCTCGATTGAACTGGTAAGTAATCTAACCTCTATTGAGCAAAGGTTTAATTAGAATTCACCAAAAAATCAGATGAATCTATAACTACGTCTAGATTGATTTTTCTTCATTGACCTACGTCATAAGAAAATTAGTTATGCATTGAGGATCTTTTTTTTAATCAATTTTTTCTCTAATAAGTAAAAGTACCAAATACCGTTCATCTAAGGTTTTTAAAGTTTTATTTAATTATATTAAGAAAATGAAAGTAGAAAATAAAAATGAACGGATACTTTTAATTTCTAAAAAGGTCAATGAATCTTTACACAGTAAATTTTAGTGTCTTATTTTAAAACATTAAAATCGTTTTAATATGACGTCACCTATTTGATTAACACTGTCTCAATTTTAAAATATTAATCAAATGGGTGACGTCATATTAAAACAGTTTTAATGTTTTAAAATAAGACACTAAAGTTTACAGTATTTTTACCATTGTTGATAAGTTTTATTGGTTTGAAATATTTAAAAAATTATTGTAAAGTAAGTCCCTCTCAAAACTTGTCAATGAGCCCATTACCGTTCACAAAAGAAAACCAATTTTTTCTCCATGATATAATAGTAAATAAACCCAAAATATTCACAACATTAAGTATTAATTGATTATTTATGAAATTATCGCATTTTCTTTTAAACGTCTATTTCAAGAATTTTGACAATTGTATCTTTAGAAACTGGTCTTTGACAACTTCAGTTTTTATTTTTAAATATAAAAAAAATAATTATCAGGTTTTTCTGGGCAGGAAATAATAATTATATAATCAATATATGTATTCCATACAGAAATACACATCTATACCCCTTTTTTAATGAGATATTTACGAATTAATTCAATGGTCGACATTAGGCACTAAATAGGTCGATAATAAGACGCTACCCTACGACCCAGTTTTCTCTCATTCAATAGATTCATAAATCAATCAATGTTTTATGAAAAGGAGGATTTCAATTTAATGAACTGAATTTACAAAATAATTAGATGAAATGTCTATTACATAATTATCTAGTTGGTAAACAATCAACGAAAAAAAGGTTATTGAAAAGAAAGTAATGTTTTTATTCCAAAAAAATCTCATGAATATTTTTTTCTGATCAATTTACGTTCAATCTACCATTCAGCTCCACACTGTATTCTTCCATCTATCTTTTTTTTCCTTCCGGTTTCGTGAATTCTCAAGGTATCTAACCCTTTAATTTGAAATCATGAACTAATCGATTGAACTCGAGGGATTCTTTTTTTCACCAATCCTCAGAATTGATAAATTGTTGCAGAAATAAAATTGCTATAAACATTACGAATCAATGATTGGAACTGGTTAAGAAAAAAGGAAAAAAATTGTTTTTGCTGTCGAAAAGTGCAAACGTAGCTCATGGATCTGTCAAAAGTAACAATGACAAATTGAGATTTGTTTTATTAAATTAATAGATTGTAGTTCTGTTCGGGAAAAACGAAAAAACATGTCCAGAAGAGTCTATTGGGATCTAAGTATTTTAACATTGTTAATCCCTAGTGATACATGTTCTTTTTGTACTATTTCTAGTGGTGGATTCAAAGAAACTTCTGGAAAAAATTTTAATAAAAAAATATTTAACACAAAGTAAAACAATAAATAAATTTCAATGAAAAATGTTTTGAAAGGTGATGGAAATTGATTTTTAATATACTGTAGAATAATTGTACACTACGCAACATAAATGGTGTTTCAATTTGGTATAGGAGGGTATAAGGAATCGCATGTATAACCTCAAAAAAAAACTAATGAAATTCGACACCATTGATGTCGCATCTGGTGTGTCTCCATCTGGATGTTGATTGACAAACGACTGAATTTGTTCGCAGCGCTTGGCTGATTTGTTTATGTTTGATTTTAGCCTATAAGATGCTTTTCTTAAATTATAACAATCTTTCAAATTATTTCTTGAGCGATTATATCATTATTATTTTATAATACTATGTAAATGATAAGTAATCAATTTGAGGTTTGTTTACGGACATTTTACGTTAAACACACTTTATGCGTGTTGTTTTAACATATTTGTGGTATCTTGAGATTTGCAGTGAGCCTTGTAGCTATTTTTTATACACTTCACGGTGTATTAAGATCTATAGTTTGTTTACGGGGTTTAACATTGAACACGTGTAAGTATTTACACTGTAACACACTTTGGATTCACAGTGACAGGACACGACTTGGTCATAACTAAATGATAACATCATTCCATCGCCAATGTTGACTCAATCACGGTCTCGTCGTTCATTCTCATGCAGGTACAAGTTTCTATAACTTTATTAAACTTTTTTCGAATGTTAACATTATTTAGAAACTTACAATTAGAAAAGTTGTGTTATCGATGTATAGCAGACAAAAATACTCTGTCGTTAGATATGATTATATTTAAGCATTTTGTTGCACAAAAATATCCCAAATATTTTATCATTATGATAAATTTCCATGTAACCTGATTTCCAATGTAGAAAATTTCTAAAAAACTCATAAAAACAAACTCACTAATTTATAAAACTATTCAAAAAGTTATCAATCACGTAGCAAGTGATACAAAGGTCATAATGCAAATGTTAAATCAACGACACCTTCTTTCAGAAAGTAATAAAGAAAAACGTGCAACCGTACACATGATTTATGCGCATAAATCCGAAATGCATCATCATAATCAATAAATATCACTGCTATTTAATTATACTGTGGAGAAAAATTGATATTAAAGAGGCAAAAAAGAAATTTCATGAAAGAATCCAAACGAAAATTTATATCGTAAAAGTTGGCCGTTGAATACAAGTAAAGTACACAATGTTACACGTCTTGATCAATTTCCTAACTTTCTATTATTATTCTATGATGTTTATTATATAATTTCAGATAGGGATCGTGTGCTGCATAATTTTTCCGGTGCAACGATCTCAGCAAAAGCGTAAAGCTTTATGGAAAGTTCACAGAACACGCACTCTCACAAATGAATCGATTATGCAATGTATTAAAATGCAGCAAAGCTATACAGAAACTGTTAAACTTTTACAAGTGGATATTGGAAATAAAAATAAAAAGTTTTTTACCATGATTATTATTTGTATAAAAACGTAGATAAGAAATAAATAATTAGATTGCATCAGTCAAATAGATCAGGGAATAGCAGGACGTAGGGAGGAAGGAAATGAGTGTCAAGCGAAACATAGGCTGGGGTGTTAGGATCGATGGGGTTGCAGCACCCTGCAATGAGATGGACCTTGAGATAGTATTTTATTTTATGCCAAGGCTGCCGTCGGGACTTCACATCGGGACATTGCACGGAGTCACGAATAGGTATGTAATTGAAAATCGATATCTGCAGCAGGTTCTCTTCCTTCAGTATGTACCTCATTCTTCGTGCAACCCCTGCGTCGTAGGCCTGTAGACTGATTCGAATCTCCTCACGTGTTCGTACAACCTCTGCGTTGGCTAAAGTACTGTACATCACGAATGTTTAGTACCGATACAACCCAAGTACTGACAAACATTTTCGTGACAGAAACATTGACCAGCTGTAACTTGGTACTAAATTTTTTTTACAACTATAAAATGATATGAAACTTATGATAATAAATATCTTATTACTACTTTTTTTTTTTCAATTTTGTTGTCACATAAACAAGCTTTAGAACTGGTGTGAGTAATTATGGAATGATATATAAAAGATACAAATAAGACGAGCCAAGTGATTAGAAAGATGGAAACATAGCTTATGTAAAATGACAAATAAATTTTTAAATAATGTATACACCGTGTTGTTTATTATTTAACTGATACTTCTTGAAAATCACCGGAGAGTTTGATTACTTCAGATAAAAAACATCTCTTTAAGAGAATAGTATAAAACCAATTTGTATTAGTATATGAAGATTAATTCTTTAAATACAAACAAATTATTTCTATACAAATATCTAGATGATCTATCTAAATTTAAGTGCAAAAATGACAAGTCCACGTTTCGAAATTTAAAAGTAAAAATATTTTTGTTCAACAGTTAATTTTGGGTTGTTATAAGTAATTTTTGAGTTATCCTAAGTAATCATTTCACTAAGACACATCTTAAGTACAAAATTAACTTACAAGAACTTAAAATTTACTATTGAATGGAAATATTTTTACTTATAAATTTCGAAACGTCCACTTGTCATTTTTGCACTTAGATTTAGTGAAAAAATTCTCTCCGTGTATTGGATAGCCCTAGACAGAATTTAAAATATTTCTTTAACTTCAAAGTCTTCAATCAGAACTTTAAAGTTATAATTCGAATTACAAATATATCATCATATACATAATCTAAGCCCATTTATGACTTTAATTTTGTTGTTTCGTCCGCTTTAACAAAGTTGAGGTTGAAAATGGAACTTATAAAATTTATTTTAAACCTCAAAAATATATCAATGCCATACAAACAATGTCATTAAAATTTATGATGACATTGATGATCAAAACAAGATTTTTAGATCAGTTTAAGGCATTAAAATCTTCAATTAAGTTGATGATTCCCAAAATATAATTAAATTATAGGCGGTAATTGAAATATCAAAGGAATTAAAAATTTTGAAGTTGAAACTGAACTCTAAATTTCGTCTCGAGAGGCCTATGTCTATATCTGTACAGACATATAAACACTGCCAACGCATACTTTGAGGACAAGGGACTGGTATCCCCCTCTCAATTTTCAAAATTTAGCCGCACGGTCAAAGAAAAAAAAGTCACCCTGCAATTACAGCGTATTCAATTACAGTGGATCCCTGCCCTTAATTTGGTCAATTTTGATTTATAGTCAAAAATTTTAATTGCAATGTGGCAACGTTGTGTCCTTAAATGATCCGCTATATAGATTATGAGTGTCTCAAACTATGCGCTACGTAATACGACTAACGTAACTTCGAGACTGTCCTTAAATGATACGTTGTATATACGATTTGTCCCCAAAAATACGATCCATCGAATTATAAATGTCTGGGTCTGTCTGTCTGTCTGGCTGCCTCTCTGTCTGGGGTAATCTCCAAAACGGCTAATCCGATTGCCATTAAACTTTGCAGACATGTAGAGAAGATTGTTTTAGAGGTTTTATGCTTTTTTTTTCGTGTAAATTGTTTATAACAATCGATTTTGTTATAAACAATTAAATACGGGATCTATTTAACACATTTGAGTTGATTCGACGCATTATTTTTTCTTTTACTAAAATAAGATTACAAACCGTGTAAAATAAATAGAAACCTACTCCTTTTGTTTATCATAATTGAATCGTTGTAAAAGAACAGAAATTCAATATAACGATGAAATTCGAATCTTTCCCCTTTATTATTAATGTATACGAATTTATTACATTTTTTTCATACTATTATGCAGTAGTAGGTATCTAGAATTGGCTTATTCAAACTACGAACTTATAATTAAAAAATTTCTCCGATCAATCTATTATTTTGTAAGGTAATTATATACATTACACCGACGAAGTCGCAGAAATCTGTTAGTCTTACTCTTAATTATTAACCTTTAGGCTGCAGAGGTAATCTATATATGGACCAGCAGTCAGGTCAGCGACTCTATCTAAGATATCCAGTGGTATTTTGTATACATTTTACACATTCTGAGAGGTTCTATTTGTACTGAAATTTCTCTGCAGCCTGAAGATTAAGCCCCAAAAATTTGGAAATACTAGAGGTCGATGGCGCGCTCCTTAGTGAATATATTAAAAATAAAATTCAAATAAAAGTTATTAACCGCCAATCAATGCAACGACCAATCAAACGATGAATAAAATGACAACAGATATGACGCAATTATGACGACATCTGCCAATCAATTTTTTAGAAAAGGACTTATCCTTGTATCTTAAAAATTCTCTATTATATTTGTTATCTGCTTAATTAAAATATATTCTAATTTTACAACTTCATCCAAAGATACTTAATACGTTCTACGATACTAAATAATTAAAGCATGTTTTATGATGATGTGATGAAATATGTAGCGATTAATCATGTCGATTTATTAGTTAATAGTTTTAATAGTGTGTTTATAGTCGCGTTAATGTATAATTGAGGATCGAATGTAGGATGTACATTATAGGGTCAATAAATGATCCCCAATGGTCACCTCTCTCACTGGACTATCCTTGATGCCATTAGATGAAGTAGCTGTTCAAATCACGGATGATTAATGCGTAAATAGTAGAAGTTTTTTTCAAGGTCGGTGATTATTTGAAAGCAACATTCGGTAAGTCGTCAGTCATACAAATCAATTAAATGAACTGTCAAATTAATTTTCATCAACTAATTATAGCTTGTGTATGAATATATTTTTTTTATTTATAATGAAATGTATTATTATAATTATTGTTGCTGTTAAAACTTTGACTGTTTTATCATTATTAAAGCAAAACAGTACAGTGACGACAAAGTGTAGAAAACTTTTGACAAGACATTCTCTTTTGCAACATTTTTTATATTATTTATGTGTTGATGATCGCATAAAAAAGTTATTTCTTTGAAAAAAATATTTTCTGATAAAAGTTAAGAAATAACGATAAATAAGTAAATAAATAAAAATTCTATAAAAAGAAGAAGATGTTGAGAAATCAATTTCAGATTAAATGAATATTTAGTAGTCATTATTTTAACAATTTTTTTAATTTATTCCATTTTATTCAATTATCCGTAAAGTGTCTAGTATAAATATCAACATTAATATATAATTCGATTTATCATTATTATAAATATTTTATTTAAATTATTTAATTATCACTAATGTCAATTATGCTGAAATTAATTAATTCTTCTCTATTTAAAACTCATAAAATTATTAATACAACTTCGGAATGAATTATATTATAAAACCAAAAATAATTTGAACTACATAATAATGATCAAGTGCTTATTAATTATGGATTGAATCCATTAAAGTAATTATTATTATATTTATTATGTTTATTCCAAGATATTGTGTAACTATTCCTTTTTAATCCATCAAATACTTTATCTTCAAAAATACACCTTCTAATTAAAAGCAAAATTATATTCAAGAATAATATCCAAATTTCTCAGAATGTCTGCTGATAATGCAAAGCAACATTTGAAAAGTCGTCAGTCATGGAAATCAATTAACCGAGCTGTCAAGTTAATTTTCGTAAACTAATCATAATTTCGTGATTAGCTCTTTAGACGAATAATGCTATAACGATGATGGATGATTATATCGCTTTTGATTTATTCGGATTTATGGGTAATATTAGCATAATTTTAATAACGCAACGATAAGCTAGGCAAGTTCAAGTCGATCGATGTTGACTGAGAAAGTAGTTATTCTCTTTAAGCAGCGTCTTTTGAAAGACCGACGATATGACAGCACGATTATATAACATTTCTATTTGAATACGTACCATAACATATTCGTCATTTCAATAAGAACATGATATTAAAAAAAAATATTTACTTTTTCTTCTTTTACTCAGCTTAGTGCTTTTGAATTATTTTTTTTACTTAGTATGAGACGTCGTGTTATAATTTATCGCAGTCTCGCCTTAAGCTTAAACGTATAGCAAGCTCTGAACACGTACGTAATAAGTTAATGTAATAATATACAGAGCTGTTTATCAAATAATCTCAGCGTGAAATGATTTCATTTAAAAACTATCTAATTAAGTAATAACTTGCTATTATTTGCTATAATAAACTCGAGTTAAACAACACAAATTAAATATAAATGAAACAAGCTATTTGTTTTTTTTTTTTCAGAGTAATGATGTATTTAACTAGTGAAATATAAATTATTAAGTTATAATAATTTGACTAGAAATTGGATTGATTATTTAATTATTGATTGTTTGTTGATTATTTACGGTTTTGTACATGATGAAATTCCATTTTACCTCTATATGATAATTTGACGCTGTTCCAATGTAAATATATAATTTAGCAGCAAGTTGACATTTCCTCGACTGTAGACACTGCTCATCATGATTTGCTAATCATTAATACTGATGATTGTTTAAGTGAATTTTCAATATGCAAGGGAAATTGGTCATTTCTGTTCAGACCTTTTTTTATGAACCCTCAATACTATATATACGTAGAAATGTGGAAATTTTATTGTGATGTTTGTCGTAATGCTCAAGTATTTTATTCATAGTCACTATATTAATGTATGATAAAGAATGTGTTTGGTTGTATTAAAATATTGCTATTAAAAAAATTTTATATCTCAAAAAAATAACAGAAAGTAAGAAAATGATATTCAATATTTGGTTGTTTTATAACTTATTGATTACATGAAATAATAAAATCAAACAATATTAGATCTTGATAGAAGTAGTATTTGAACTTTTATTTCTCTTTACACAATATCTCTTCATAACCATGAATAGAACTTGAGAAAAAATAAAAATAATAATGGTTTGATTGGAAGTTACTTTAAAATTTATAAATTTAGTTGAAATAAAGTAAAGTAGGGAAAGAGTCGATTTTTTATTGGAAATTATTTTCAAGTAGTGATGAACTTTCTAAGATTTGAGTAGATTAAAGGAATTAATCAAATGTATTTGAACTTATCAGATGTGATGTAATCTGAAAAATAGCTTGATTAAGTTGAATCTAATCAGATAAGGCTAAATTTAAGAAACAGTTGAAAATGTTTAAATTGTATTAAATCTGATTAGGACCAATTGTGTGTACCACTCTAATTTAGTTTTGTTTTACAAAAATGATTCAGACTTAATTGAATATAATCAATAATGAGTTTGTATAGAAAACATAATTAGGAATATTGAGATCCAGGAAGTTTTCAAGTACATGAAATCAAACTTCAGTGATAGAACTTAATCAGATCCAATCAAGATCATGAATCTTAATACACATTATCGAGTTGCATATGCTAACCATTTTCAGTAATTAGTAAGTAAAAGTCAATCGATAAATCAATACAGGTTTAAAGTTGATAGATAGAAATGTTTTTGTGATAAAACTTTTGGTAGAGTACTCATCAATGTGTGTTGATATGTTGATGTATAAGTACATACATAGTACATAGTATGTACGTTTACTGAAAAAAATGATTAACATCCTAGTGACCGCAATTATATAATAATTCTAATAATAATTATATAATTCTATAAGTGTATACATTTATAGAAGCTTTACAACTCTAAGTCTAGTTACGACCATCATTTTTATTTTCACTATAAGCATATTATGGATACAACTTTTAGATATTTGTTTTTTTTTTTTTTAGAGTAACATATTTTTTATACGTCCATATGCATAAGTTGTGATATACATATGCCTATGCACACACATTTTATGTCTGGCTGTATTTATTCGTATCTATTTGTTTGTTTGTAAGCATGTATACATACGTATCAATCTATGTATTTACGTTCGTTTGTCAGTATAAAAGTGAACAAATTTTTTGCCGCCAATATCGAGCATAGTTTGATCGATCTTGTTTGTCCACCTGTTTTCATTCTCTCCATAATGATTACTCGAAGCTGATCGAGTTTTAAGTAAAATTTATCGAATCTTTTTTAAGTTGTTTGAAAACAGTAACGAAAGCTTGAGGGATGGAATGACATGCATCTTCTTGTTTGCTTTATCTTGCCTTGTTTTAGAATGCTAATAACACCTTTTCCAGTTTCATGGTCAGAGAAAAATTAAGTTATCTATAAAAGAAAAGGAAAAATTTTTCCTAAACTTACTGTTCTTTTTCGTTGCAATGATTTTTTTCTGCTTGAAAAAAATACTATTAAATCTGCAAAATTAAATCATCATGTAGAACTTTAAAATAAAATCCACATTCACACTTTGGTTGATGGGGTTTTTTGAATTATCTGAGCAAAAAATGACAAAGCGAAAGCTTGAGTAGAATCAGGCATCTCTGGTTAGAGAAAAATTGGCTGATTATACCCAGACTTCGACGTTTTTATCTTCTGGAATTAAGTTGCTTTAGAAATGTATTCCAGAGAACTGATTATATTTTTTTGTGCCAAGGAAATTTTTTTGGACATTCAAGGGGCTGTAGCTAATCAACTCTAAAGTGTCCAGATAAAAGCTTTTTTTTACAATGAGTGTAAGTAGTAAATAAATTATAAAAAGGTAGTTTTTTTTTATGAAATATTTATTTATCACTAAATATGCAAAGTATATATTATGTACAAATACATTAGGCCATACACATAAATAGATAATATTTCATATTTATAGTGAACGCCTAGACGTTGTCTAGAGATGAGCACAAACAATTTTGCTCTTGGAAACACGCAATAATTATTCTACGAGCTTTCTCCTGTCATCTTGTCTAGACAATAAGCCATCCTTATATATATCATTTTTTTCGGGGCGCATAAATGCATTTATGTACAGGCGGGATAAACAGTACAATTATTAATATCAAGTATGTATAGCTTTGTACGATTAACAATATTCCGCCAAAAGCGAAATTTCACCATCAAATGCTTCAACAAAACAGCGCGAGGACGTGAATGCATTAAATATATCCTGAAGTATTCCACTGGGATGCAATTATGATATAAATAATGAATTATTTTTCAGACGTATTGTTTCAACGCCAATTTTACATTTATGAATGTATCTATATTTTCATTTTTATCTTTTGTTTTTGTCTTTAATTGATGTATATACATAGAACTTTTATTGAAATATTCTATCGGTTTTAGCGTGTGATATGATACTGATAAGATAAGTCTAGTGAAAACGTAATTTTTTGTTACTGCGTCAGAATTTTTACGATATTTAATTCTCTTTATTGACGTCGCTCGCTCAGTGGTTTCATCTTTTATTGAGGATTTCTCCTTGTGCCATTTTTTAATCTGCCCATCTGCATACTTTACCGAGGCATTTATGTTTTATTTTATCTCCAATCTCAACTTATCTACCACAGTGATTTTTTTCTTGTTAGATGCGAATTTTATCTTGGTAGATGTTCTTCCCCCATGACTTTAGCATTAATTTAAGCTCCTTATATATCATGTGATATGATGACACAGATCGTCAGCGTCAAATATATCCATTCTTGTTCTTGTCAGAATCATTTTACACTACTTTATTTTCTATTGTTTGATTCTGTCAATATTTTTTTCAGACAAAAATAACTCTTTATATATTTTATTATAAGATTTAACATTTTTTTTTCAACAATTTTTATAATTCCACCTATAAATAATGCCAAAATTTATTTACATTTTTCCGATTTATTTCAATAGAACATCTACCTAAGATCACAAAGCAGAATATAGTGGAGTTCAAAAATTACGGATTACAAGAAAATGGTGATGTTTATTTACTATTAAGAATATTATTCATCAACAAAAATACAAAGGTTTGCATGTTTTTTATGAATGATTAAAATAATTTAATTCCTGATCATTTATGTAATTTTTTAAGTAACTCGTTTGCTTTGCAACTAGAAAAAAAGTCGTTTATGCTTACATAATGTTTCTTTAAAGATTACAATTAGTTTTTCAAAAATTCATTAAAAAGATATCAATAAGGATTAATTTTTGAATAAGTAAAATGACATCTGGAATGATGTCTGGATAATTTTTTCACTTTTTTTAGACATCTTCTGGACATCATTTGAACAAAGTTTTACGCAGAAATAGACACTTTTTGAAATGTCTGTAAAACAACTTTGAAAATATCAAATAGTATTTAGACATCTTTTTATCTAAATCCTGTCTTTTCGACAGCTTTTTTCTAGTTGGGATATGCGAGACTTGTCAATAAATGAAGTTATAGTCCAGTCATGGTTGAAGACAAAACCATCACTGGATGCTCACTTCATGCCAGTCTGAATGATGAACTTGTTGTATGTTCCTGCTAGGGTTGTTTAATTTATTTTAGAGGGTTTATCTTGTACCACAGAACTGTCTCGCCCTGGATTCTTATAATTTTTATTTTAAAAATAAAGGGGTAAAAGAAGGAATGTCACAACAATAACAATATGATAAAGGATGTAGGTATTTCGGAACATCTTTAGTAGAAAGTAAACTTGGCCTGATTTTTAGTCAAAAATGATCCAAGCATAAATTTTCGTGAGGCTCTAATTAGGCATCTAACGCAAATTTCTACCCGTGGGTCTAATCTTACTTTCTGGTGGTATTACTATTTCAACCCTGGTAAAAGTTGTTGTGGTATTAGACTCATGCCAAGCTAGTTTTCATAGCTTTTATCTTAGCGCAAGCCGCGAGATTGTTTAGTTACGCTTATTTTCACCAATAATGAGATTTTCTTGATAAAAGAAGGTTTTTTCAACTTTACAGAAATTGAAGAACTTATTGTGTATAATTATTATACATAAATTGGTTTTTTTTTTTAATTTTATTCAAAAGATAAAGCGATAAAAAGATCAGAATAACTGTCTAGACTTCAAACAAATTTTATAAAAATATTTCTTTCATATAAAAAAAATATACAAAAATCTAAATAATAAATAATTAAAAATATTTTTTATCTATTGAATGATTGGTATGATGATTACACTGCTAATCTCCAATTTGGAAGTGTTTTAATTTAAAACATTTAAAGTGTTTTAAAATGATGTCACCCATTTGATTAACATTGTAGTCATTTTTTAGATATTTGGAAATGTTTAAAATGTGACGACAATGTTAATCAAATAGGTGACGTCATTTTAAAATACTTTTTCTTTACCTGTTAAGTTTTCTTCACGCGTTACAAGTTAAGTTAGAGAGGGGTTAAAAAACTCAACCAATAAAATGTTGACAAATAAAATGTCAACTTTGAATCACCTAGCCGGTAAGGATAGGTATGAATGTGCCAGAACAGAGCAATTAGGAAGTCACGTCTTACAAAAATATAATAATCTTTATTTTTCAGCATTATCAATACACGATATACACTAAACAAGTTGTCTTTACGCCGATGGCGTACCAACCAGTGTTGGTATCGAGATAAGTGTTTTAAATTAAAACACTATGATTTGCAGTGTAGATTAGGAAAAAATTAACAGAATTTTAAAAAAAAATACAATATTTATTTCTTAAATTGATCTAATTCATAAAAAATAAATAAGAAGAGTTTTTAATTGTTTAAAATAAATGGCACTTGTTAACAAATATGTAGAGTTACTTAAAACAATATTTTATCAGTATTGTTCTAATTTTTTGATAAAGTTGATTGTTCAATCTTCTTCTGGGCAATACTAATTTTATAGTTAATTTTTGATATTAAAATAATTTAAAATATTGGTGTTCAATTTTAGCCCCCTACGCACCCCCTTTTATTTTTATGGGGCATGGCAATATGCAAATATCGTTGTGCCAATCGATAAAACATTTTTGGTAGGACTTCAAAAAAACCACGTTGGTCAATATTTTGCCAATACTCGCGAAAGGGTTGATTGGTAGAGTCTCTAATCACTCAAACATTTAAAAATTGTCATCTAGTGGTATTTGCTAGCTCAAGCTAGTTTAACTTCACAATACTTGACTGATAAAACTATAGAAAACTTGCCTAGTTGCTAGTCTATACGAGTTTGTACTAGATATATTTCTATCTAGGGAAGTTATAATTTTTTTACAAACTTTGATAATTTGGACAACATTCCTTGTTTTACGTACCCTTTGTTTATGAGCCAGGATGCATTTTTGGAATGATAATCTCCTCTGTAGAAAATGTTGTTTTAAATTCTATTTATCAATCTTTACTATTCTTTTATTCTGTATAAATTCTGAAAAAAAAAACACACAAAATCATTCCCAATTGTTTTTGACAATACAAATGTTTCTACTCTCCTAAATTAAATCAGTAAAAACCACTGTGATCACCCTGCTGATTCGAATCACTAACTATTCACTGATCGTCAGCACCAGTTCAATCGTTCATCCACAGTTGTTTTTACTGATTCAGTTTACAAGGGTACAATTTTGAAAAATAATTTTTAGAATATTTATGTACACAACTAATATTAATTTTCATCTCTCGACTCAAGTTATTAACTTTACAAAGTATTGATCTGTTTTATAAAATTATAATCAAAATGTATAAATGGAAAAAACAATTAAACATGAGAAAGCCCAAATAGTAGAGCATCTGATATGTATGAGAGGGATACTAATTTCATTTTCGATCTTATCAGCAGCCTTTTTTTAACAAAAAAAATAATAATTTTGATTAAAATAACCAAAGAAATTCAAAGATTATCACATTTTTTATTATTAAAGTCTTGTATTGTTGAAAATAATGAGAAAAAAAATTGAACAATTACTTGTAGTTGGTATTCTGGTTCATTAAAATACGATTATGGAGCAGAAATAAAAGTAATAATGATGAAAAATTTCCATTTTCTTGAAAAGATCCTCCAATGTTGAACTCCACTGTATCTCCTATCTTTGTAAATATTCATTAAGCTGTTGAAATAATAGTAGTATTGTGCTCATAACAATTTATTACTTGATTTACGTCTCGAGTGTAATAAAACGAGGCATGTGTGTGTGTGTGTAAATATATATGTATCGTTAAAAGAACAATGTGAAAGATATATAAGTGGAAACTTAGAGGAAAATCGCTGATCTTTAATAACTCAAACGTATCATACATTCTCATCTGTACAATAACGATTATAATTAATTTCTTAATGACTCCTTCAGTAATTTTTCACAATTTTTCATTATTGGAACATGATTGTCTTTGGTCACGAAACATTCTCCCGTATATATGTAATAATCACTCCTTCAATTTTTTACACATGCTTTCTCTATCTTCACAGCCTTCGTTGTCTTCGTTAAGGCTCCTGGAACACAGAATGGAACCCTTTGTTTTATTCATCAGGATTCAATTCATCACGAGTGTTTGATGTAGTATCATCATTGCTATCAGGAGTGGAAGACTAGGTCCGATGAAACTTGTACGTCCTTGAACTGCAATGAAATTAAATTTTATTCAGTCATTTTTTTTTTCATGTAGTTACGGATAGAACAAAACATATTAGAGAAAAATAGTTTTTTTTTTCAATGAGTTATAAATATTTAACAAGAACAGATTAATAGAGCTTGCGCTGTCACTAATGAGAAACAGTTATAAAGAGAACTGATATTTATGTCAAACATTATGCCATGATGCATTGGTGAAGAGAATGCATAAATTGCTATACATTATATGCGTGATTAAGTAAAAATCGATTATTAATGAGAAGCGGTAACTTTTGACGTTTGTTTATTGATTAAGAAAACTATGAGAATGGTTTTGATTTAATGAGTTTGTTAACTTCCCATTAGAGAAATATTGTAATTGGGTCGATTGGTGAAATTGGAATTTTCATCATATCTCTATGTTTCAAGATATATGCAAGCATACTGACCAATTTTTAGAATGTATGTGTGTATGTACGTACGGACGTATGTACGTATGTATGTATGTATGTCAGCATTTTTTTCGTTTTCGATATCTCAAGAGCAGATCGAGATATCGACTTCCATCAAAATTTATTCGAAAGATATTACTATAAAGAAGATCTTTGAACGGATTCGGTCGAGACATTTTTTTTTATGACAAAAGAACTAATAATAAATGAATAATAAGATTAACTATTTAAAATACTTTTGAGCAAAAGAATAACAATTTTATTTGGAAATTAACTCGATATTAACTAAACATTATTGTTCACAACTAAAGATGACTTTCAACAATTACGTATTGTTTATAATAATGTAAATTTGTTATAAATAATTAAAAAGTATTTTTCTCGATTAACTAATGCTTCTATCAAATGAGGTTGGATTTTTTCAACAAAATAATATTATTAATGATGAGAAATGACTTTTAAAAATTACGTATTGTTTATGACGATATGAATTTGTTATAAACAATTAATAATGGGGAGTTCGTCGTGTAAGCACAGACAAAGTGGGCTCAGACCCATTTTTTTAGACTCGTTTTGAAGATTGAATCAATCTTCAGTACTTTATAATATTTTTTGAAACTGTGTTAATAATTAGGACTTTTTTTTATTATGGAAATAAATTTTCTGTTACATATCACATTTGTATATGACAAACCAATAAAAACAGTGATGGTTTGACTTATTTTCAAAATGAACTCCCAATAAATTCTTTTGATTCTCGGGATATGTAAATGTACGACACTACTTTTGTATGATAGCACGTATTTTAAGTTACAAGTGGTCATATATGAATGCATTAATATTTTCTGTACTAAAAATCTGACAGCAACAGAAGTTTATATCATTTTTTACATATTCATTATTACCTTTTTCTCACATTCTAGTTTATTTTCTTATATTTTTACATTATCATTCTCGACACAAATGGCTGTTACTTATGAATTTTTAATGATGAGAAACGAAAAAACAAAATAGCTAAACACTATTTTTACACTGTAAATATAAAGTTGTTATAAAATATGTAAGCTAAAGTTCGTTAATATTTGAAAATACAATTTATTGAATCAACTATGTTTCATTATTATGATAAAATAATATTCAATGTTTAAATAATAGACACCAGTTGAAACCCATTGGAATAATTCATTTTAATTTCCCTTTTCTAGGAACATTCACACAAGCCACATGGAACTTTGATGTTACATTTTCTTTTTCTTTTCTCTATTTTCTTTACAAGCATACGTTCTCCAACAATAACATCCGATAATTACTTCCTATATCATTCACAGTCTTTTCAACAAAAAAAAAATGCAATAAAAAATGTCTGAATAAAAGTGCGAATATTCAAAGTCAAACAATTATTTAACTGAAATAAAACGCCTGTATTTTTTATGTCATCAAAGCTTTGTATTATTGTTATTTATCAATGATATCTCACTTTATGTGTGGTAAAAAAACAAACTTTTTCTGCTATTATTATTCAGCTATTTTTTTCCACTTGATAATAGGATTATAACAATTCAATAGCATTGTTTCGTAATATTTAAAAATACTTTAATATAAGAAACTTTTAACGAATATAATTCGATGGACTTTTATCTATTGTTCTCAGTTTTAATCCACTATTTAATAATAATCTGATAAATATCATTGAGTAGCGTATTATTAGATAAAATTGATCCATTATAATATTTATTTTCATGAATACTAACTAACAAGTAAGATAGAGATAACTTGATTTTTTTCATGGTTAATTGCTCATTAAACCGAATTGAATAGTGAATTATTTATTCATTTAAAAAATTTTAAAATACTATTTTATAATTCATAATTATATTTATTATCAGTGTTTTCAAAAGTGTTACTTGCAATAAACACAGTAAGTTTCACTGTTTTATTTTAAAACATTAACAGTGTTTTAATATGACGTCACGTATTTGATTAACATTGTCTCGTTTTTAAGTGTTAATCGTAATTAAGTAAGAAAATGTTAATCTAATGGGTGATTTCATATTAAAACACTTTTAATGATTTAAAATAAAACACTACAATTTGTAGTGAAACTTTTATACAAATGAGAATTTGATTGATTAATTTTGTTAACTCTTAGAAGGAATCTCTCTACTCTTTGAGCAAGTTTCTGAGACTATTTATAACTAATATCAATAATGAGATCCAACAAGTCTCAACACTTCCATGAATGTTTCATCTATATAAGTTCTAAGATGAATAGTAGAGTACACTGCAAATCCAAGCTGTAGACACTTTTAACACACTAAGCCTCTTCAATACTAAATGCCATAAACAAACTATAGATTTTTCACACACTATGAAACGTGTAAAAAGTGACTACAAATTATGCATAGTTTGTTAATGGACATTTTACATTAAACACACTTTACGCGTGTTATTTTAACACGTTTGTGAAATCTAAGGATTTGCAGTGTAGTACATTTAATTTGATTGACATTCATTCGAAACATATCTACTAAATTTATGAATTGTAATAGTTATTATTTATTAATAAAAAACTGTTGAGTACAATACAGACTATTTTAAATTAGAATTCATTTCTATCCGAGTAGAAATGAAAGAGGGCATGCCCTAACATGATCCGGACCGGATCAGGGTCTAGTATGGAATGCCGTATGGAATGCCTGTTACGAAATCCCTTACCTATCTCAATCCGGACCTGATTTGACTGTTGTATTTTAACCCTATAAGAAATCCCTTGCCTATCCCAATCCGGTCCGGATAACATTTACCTATTTAAACCGTAATAGGGTAACTGGGATACCGGATCAGGCCCGAATCCGTACGCTGCATTATTTTTAACTCGTCATTTACTATATACAGTTTACTATATAGTAGTAAATATATTATATTAACATAATATTAAAATTATATTTAAATTTGCCAATGATGTAACATAATACAAATTTTTCTATTCACCTTTCCGACTAGAAATTAGTAGTGGTCGTAGGTTTGATTCCCGGCCGGGACGAAATCATCTAACATGGGTTTTTCTCTGGCCACTGTGAGCGGGAGGCTTCTTCGGAAGGCCAGCTGTATTAGCACAGGTTTCCTGCGGTTTCCCTGTACTGTTTAATGCGAATGCGATCCAGTTCGGGAAGGTGGTAGGGAAAGTAAGTCGGCTGCAGACGCAACCTCGGAGTCACATTGTAGTGGCTCTTTGGTAGACGGAATTTAGTGAAGTATGTTAAGTTTAATAGCAGAATATAAGCAGTTTGATAATATGTAAAGAATGGATGTGTGGTGTGTACATAGATCTTAAGTAAAAACTAAGATTGTACCTTCCTTGAAATAAATAATAATAATTATAGTAATATTTCTCATATAAAAATGCTAAAAAAAATGGTTTAAAGACTTTTTGTT
The DNA here is from genome assembly GCA_028641665.1 of Chelonus formosanus. NCBI lineage: Eukaryota > Metazoa > Arthropoda > Insecta > Hymenoptera > Braconidae > Chelonus > Chelonus formosanus. Next base: position 16,425,124 of record CM054003.1, on the reverse strand, counting down.
TTTAATAAAAAATAAGAATAATAAGGGCTTGACCGGGGTTCTCTGATCAGGACCGTAAAAGGTAGCCTGATCTGGACGGGACCATTTGAGGCGTTACATTTAGGATCCGGACCTGATCAGATTTACCTTCTTGAGCCGTAGTAGGGAAGTTGGGATGCCAAATCCGGACCGGATTCCATCCTGACTTATTTTCTACTCGGGTATATTTATTTTTAAAATAAATATATTTTTCGTCATACCTGCGCAGACAGTTCACTTTTCTTTTGGAGAGGGGTTGAACTTTCCACTTAGGTATGACGAAAAATCATATTCAGCCCTAGAGAGGACAATTAGACAAGCTTAAACCACGTGTTTACCACCCTCGTCTTCGGCTCGGGTTGTAATTTTACACGTGGTTTGAGCTCGTCTACTTTACCTCCCTAGGTGTGAAATGTACTTTACTTTACACTGAGAGAAACGAAATAGTTGGATTTACTGTGTAATGTTTATTTTCCATTTAACATTTCATAGTTGAGTCCTTTTATAGTAAGAAATGGACTATGAGCTCTCAAATGGAAAATTAACATTACGTGGTAAATCCAACTGTTTCCATTTTTTTTCAATGTAATTTTACAATTTAAATACTAGAATTTACAAGAAATGAGTATTTTATAACAATTTGTAGCGAATTTAATGATTAAGGATGAACAACTATTAAGGGCTATTTGCAAGTACATGTCACTCTAGTAGATTTTACACTTCAGATATAAATAAACGTTATTTAATCTAAATTATGGTAATAATCTGAAGTGCGTGACGACTTTCTACTCCCATGTGGTAGTACAAAAATACTATTAACAAAAAAAATCGTGACTCAGCGCTCCCTGTACGAACGTGATGTTAAGCATCCTTTTGTTTTCATCGCAATTGGCCGTTTTAACTAGATATAACCCCTGTCAATCATGAGTGAGATCTTGAACGGCGTAGAAACGATTATTTAACAATTTGATCGAAACCAGTACGATTGTAAGCTTTAGAGGAAAATAAATATAAAAAGAGGAAAAAAGATGTAATGGAAAATGCGAAAGATGTAACTAGCGTATATACTTTTGTCTATAGATGTCTTCAAGAGAGAGACATATATAGATATATACATGTAGAGAAATATATATAGAATGATTCGTCTAACGAGAAAATCGAAGATGGTTAAGAGCAATTTCTTTGAGTCGCTCCACAGCTTTTCCGGTTTCTTTATTTTTCTTGTTCGTTTTTCTTTCTTTCCCCTGTGACCACCTGAATCCGTCTCCGATTTGCCGCGAGCTTTCCACACTATCGTCATTCGCACGTACTTGCCTTTCACTACTATTTCTTATCGTAATGTTTTTTTCTTTGTATTTTCTTTCTTATTTCCTGTTTTTTTTTTCTCACGTTGTTACTTTATTTCTATGATATTTGGTGAAAACTGTGATCAAAAATCTTGCATTGAGGATTCAATCTAAGAAAATCCAGATTATATGTCAACTACTTCATACATTTATTAATCGATGAATTTTTGAACAACACTAAATTGATTGGCAATTTTGTGTGCAGTTAATTTTCATTAGAAAAATGTTTGTTGAATTTTTCATGTAAAGAATAATAGATTATTTGATTGTGCAACTTGATGGTTTTACATTATTACTGATCTGAATGTGAATTTTGAACTTTTAGTTAATCTAAAAGTTGAGCGAAAAAGTTGATAAATATTCGTAGTTGGAACTGTGGATTAATAAATTAAGAGACATACTTTGTCTTGGGGTATTTTCATACGCGGTTAATCCGTTACAAGGCAGCTTGTCGTGACACATTTTCATTAAAGAGTATTTTGTCTGGGTTATTTAAACTCTGAATATTTTAATGTATGCCAGAATTTTCAAGATGTCTGATATTGTGATGATTAAATGAACAAGGTAACTACAAAATGAATATTGGGAATTTTATAAAAGGTTGATTGAAAATATAAATAAATATTTTTTGAGAAAATTATCTATATAAATAAAATCAAAGTGTCTGTCTGTGATTTTAGAAAAAGTCGTTCAAAATAAGCTCAGAAGGATTATTCACGTGCTATTAGAACGTACCCTAGTAAAAATTCACTCGATACCCCCTGGATTCTTTAAAGGCCCTGTCTAGGCAGCCCATGAAATCGCGCCATCTACTTAAAAATGATTTAGCATGATTAAGATATGCAATAACATAATATAATAGATGCTTGTATTGAACAATACTTCTTTAAAACAGAGTGACATTGAAAAAATGAAATTTATCATGATTTTATATTAAATTGAATATAATGGAAATATAAATATAATGAATATCAAAACATAATTATTATGAGAAATTTCAATAATAATCTATATAATTAAATCAATAAATTCATAATTAAAAAGTAATATAAATATTAATGACTGCTATTTACATTGACTCATTGTAAAATCAGAAATTTCTTTTAAGTCATTTTTTTAATTAATTATTCAAATGCGGTAATTTACTAAAGAAGTATTGTTGAGGTTAATGATTAAATACATTCCTATTTTACCGATAGAGATCGAAGCAATTCCAAGGCCCTGGACAGTTCCTCGATTTGCCCTTTAAAAGGCCTTTCCAGTGAATTTCAACGATGAAAGGCCCTCGACAAAATTTCTACTAGGGTAAATAATCATTTTTAGAATTTTCGTCTGTCTGGGGTAATCTCAGAAATGGCTGAACCGATTTTGATGAAACTTTGCAGACATGAAGAAGCGATCGTCAGAAGTAACATCTATCTGATGTTCTAATCTATTTGAGTTCTTCCAACTGGAAATTTTTTCTTTTACTAAAATTAAGTTACCAACCGTTTTAAATGAATGAAAACCTACTTTTTGTTTATAACAATTCAATTTGTTAGAAACAATAGAAAACGGGATCAATTCAATATATTCACGTTGTTCTAGGCGCAGTTTTTTCTTCTACCATAATAAAGTTACTCACCAAGTAAAATGTATGAGAAATTATTCTTTTTATTTAAAATACTGGATTTGTTATAAGCATTATAATAAAGACCTACGCTATGAATAACGTTGTAAAGCAGTAAAAATAAAATCTCACATTAAATTTAAATCTTTTTCTGGAATGTTCAATACTTGAAAGTACATTATGGTTCTGTTATTACTATGACACTACAATTGGTATCTGGGAGCGGCTTATTATTCAAACTACGAATGTACTATACAAAAATTTTCCAGATCAGTTTATCATTTTGTTACGTAATCATGCACATTACGTGGATGGAGTCACGGGGATCTGCTAGTTTTTAATAAATTTATACTGTAAATGTGCAACAGAACCTTCTTTTTCAAAGTGGATAATTACTGTATAATTTTCTTTTACATCTGAATTTGACCTTGATATTTTAGAACACATTCAAACATGTCTATAGCTAGTCCCTATGTAGGAAGCAAGATTAATGTATTTTTGGTCCAACACTGGATTAATATAATGAACTGCACGGAGAAAAATAAAGGAGTACTTTTTACTCCTCGGAGGAAGTAAAATTTTTCTAGTACTTCGTACCACATTTTTAGTAAGATTTACTACTTGAAAAGTGTATTTTACTCCACATATTAGTAAACAATACTCCTAAATCCTAGTAACTCATTTTTAGTATTTTTTATTTCGAATTTGGTAGATTTTGATTCCTCGAGTAGTATCATTTACTCCTACCAGAAGTAATTTGGGGATTATCGACGATTCCTTTTCTTTCGTCAAACATTCTACTTCTTCAACTAGTAAAATATACTCCTTGAGTCAAGTAGATCTTAGAGATGATAATTTTCACTTCTCAATGGAGTAATTTTTACTTCACCGCCTAGCAATTTTCACTCCATTGTCTGACTTCATTATTGTCATATATTGTTATATATACACAAATTAAACTTGTATTCAATTGTTTCGAATAGCCGAGCAGGCTAAAGCGTCGGTTTAGTTGCGTGCATTAAGCGGTCATAGGTTCGAATCTCCCCGATGCCACATTCTTTACTTAGGTCTAAATCAGCTTTTCTCGCAATCTTTAACCTGCGTACACGTGAAAAATTGGTGTTTAACATATATCAAATCTAATAAAAATAATTTAAATATTTAAAAAGTTATTTTTATTAATTAGTTTTTAGTCATTACTGTTTTTTCTGTCTACCCATCGAATGGTCCGCTAAACCCTATGCATGTTATATATGAAGTTAATGCTTCTATACGTGTATATATATATATATTAGATTCATATATGAGTATTATAATAAAATTAATTTGAAGTAAATTCTACTTCTTAAGTAGTAAAAATAACTCTATATTCTAGTATGGTTTACCTCCGAAACTACTATTATTTTCACCAGGGAACAGTAGTAACTCCTAAGAACAGTCATCCATATATTGATCAGGCACTGGAGTAAAAGCTACCACGCTAGAAGTAGAATTTACTTCTCATTTTTCTCCGTGTGTCATTGATGAATCAGGAATGAGTCAGTTTGGTTTCCTACTGATATTTTTTTAATTCAATAATTTTATGCTCAAATAGAAGTTGATATTCACTAATTGATGTATACTGTAAGGAAACAATACTGATCCTCTGAGTGTTTATGCAAGGTTTGACCATCATTTAACTGCTGAAAAATCTTTAAAATCAGCTTAAATGTTTAGGCCAGACTCAAACATGAAATATAAACACTTAAGATATCTAGAGGATTGTGGAGAACCTACTTTCTAGTAGGAAAGCATGATAGAATAGCTATTACTAGCTCCTCAGTATCAGATCAAGTCCATCATCTTTCAATGTTGGATCAGACATTGTCAACCATGCTTCTTGTTAGCATTATAGGATAGTGATTTTTTTTTCATAACCATGAGTTTCTTTCAAACAAAACCTTCCAACATCCTTGTGTATTCTTCACTATCTAGTCTATCTCATTTTAAATCTTTTTCATCAATCATTAAAATAGTGCAATAATTTTACTCAACTTCATCTGAAATGTCTTGCTCAGCAATATGTTAGTCTTGCTGTCTATTAGAGTTGATATAATGTTCTTTCATCATCATATCATCTAGATATTTGCATAAAACCACACCACACGTAAGTCTGATATGGAAACAATAGCTAGAATCAATTAATTTTTCACTAAAACGCAAATGCAACTCTTTGTTGAATTACTTCCCCTGAAAAAGCTTAACTGTTATCAGAGAAAACAAAAGCTTATATTAGATTTACTCTATTATACTTTCCTCTATTTTCTGATGTTTATTAAAACTTGAATAATAAGTTACATAGATTCGCTTGTAGGGATAAATAAGTGTTATACCAATACTCCCGTTACTAATCCTCATAACGAAATAGCGAGTTATAGACGTCGAGTAAATTGAATTTACCATCGACGATTGGTGGTTGGAACTAAATTTGACCTGCACTCTCAGTTAGTTCGATAATTAGAGAATCGAGGCGAATAATGAAAAACATCAATATCCAATAAATTTACATCGTTATCAACTTCTTGCCATTTGATTGTTGCTGATTGAAGTAAATATCTGTAAATTGATTACTGACACATAGGTACATTTATCAAATGACTTACCTAAAATATTGGTTTCTCTTAAGTCCTCAAAACGTTCAGTAGCTCGTTCACTCGTTCTAACTATTGATACACATCTTTAAAAATTAACAAAAATTTTATTTTAGAACGATTAAGGTAATAAAGGGTGAAGATAATTTAGAAACTTGTTATTAACCTCACGTTAATCCTTCCAACAGTTAAATGATGTGGACCTACTTCAAGTCGCAAACTTGATACAGTTGATAAGAGATCACGATGGCGGATGATCATTTCAGAGTCTGCTTTCACCTGTAAGAATATTTTTGTTGTAATTAGAAGCTTTCCTCAAAAACTTTGCCCATCATTTACAGCTTTACTTTTATTTTTTTTTGTGAGTAATTATGATCAAAGCATTGCGATTGTATAGAACAAAATTGAAATAACTGCTGCGCGTTAATTGGAACGTTTGCTCAGTAATTTTAATTTAACTTATCTTTGATGATAGTTATAGTGAGTGCTTACTTTAAGTCTTTTAATTACTTCTGCTGAATAAGTATTTTTTTTTATTTATTTGACTATTATAAACCTGCCGATTTATATTTCTAAATTGAAATGTATAATTATGAAGAAGAATTTTTAATACTTTTTATAATGCAAAGTTTAAAATTCAAAATTTTTTTTAATCGTGTTAATGTATTTTTGTAACTTCATGATAGTAAAATTGATAGTTATAATTATTTTTAGTTGACGAGAAAGTTTACAAGTAATTTTTTTTTTTTTTCCTAATTTGATATTTGTTGGGTGATTTAATTGAAAGTTTAATTTAATAAAGATGACTTTTGAATAAGCAGAAATTAATAATTACGCAAAAGTGCGATTACTATATATATATAGAGGAGAAGGTAGGATTATGGTCCAGTCTTTAATATGGTCCATTTGTTTATTATACGAGCACGGTGTGATTTTCAATTCACAAATATATTGAAAAAGAATTTCTTGGTAACAAAAAGAAACTTCGAAAAGTGACAATTGGTGATAATTTAACAGAATAAAATGTAATTAAAGAAAAACAACAAGTAACCCATAATCCTATCTTCTCTTTTATATATACTCTTGTATAGTAATTATTCTTTTAGGTGAGAGAATAATTACATTCAAGAAGTTCCCTAAATGAGATAATAATCTTTTCAATCAACTACTTCCTAATCAATTTTTTCTCTTTATTAAAAACTTTTCATTTCTATTTTCATTAGTCAACAAACCTCCACGTAATTCTCTATTAGATATCGAACGACAAATTTTTTTTAACATTAAATTTTCCTATTAACATGGAAAACTTTCTGTGACCTAAATTTTGTAGACTCGTCCAATCGACAAATTTTTTACCCTGTAGTTTTTTGCAATCAAAGCAGTTTAATTGTCAATAACTAATTTTTTTTTACTCATAGAATTGAGAATCAATTTAAGGAGTTTAATGTATTTCAAGTTAATAAATAGATGAAATACCAACCTTGATGTTGTTAATAAACCACGTGATTTTTGCTGCTGGATAAGATTTTCCACTCGTGCAATTAAGAGCAAGAATATCACCAGTAGCATATATATTTTCGACGCCTGTGATAGTCGGGCCCTCAGTTGGAGGAGCTGTATGTCAATGAGCATAAAAAAATATTTTCTTTTTTAGTATTTTTTCACACAATATATCTGGTATAATTTAACGAGAGTATGCTACAATTTTTTCATTACTTCTTCACATTAATTGCTTTGAGTTTGACTCACGCGATGCACTATTAAAACCGGAATCTCAATTAAATAACCACCTGAGGGCATTTTTTTTGTTCTACAATTATCGCACACTAGAAGCCTATGAGATATAATTATTCTTTTGTATAATTTTGACCACATAAACTAGGTAAAGATTTGAAGGTTGGATTAATATTTCTAAATCAAGTTTATTGTATATAAATCATGAAATAAGTAAGTAATTATTTTAATAATGCTACTTTTACTTTATGAATCAATATCTTATCTGATAGAATTTCAATCTTGAAAAAAAGTCCATTGGTTCGCATAATGATAGTAACTTAATCTATTCGCGTTTATAAGGGAAAAAAATATTTCATTAGGGAATAAGTAATTAAAAGATAACAAATCAAAGATAAAGTTACTATTATTGAATCGATCAAACTTTGATTCGAAGTTAAGTAAGTAAAATTTTCATTAAAACTTCATTGTAATCGAAATAAACTGAAACATTACCAAATTTTCTCTTAGAAGTTTATTAATTTTTTTAAAGTGAAATTATATTTGTAGAATAATATTATGAAAGAGTCATTTATCAATTCGATGGAAAAATACTAAAAATCGATATTTATATTTAGTTTTAGATAATATTTTTTTTGTAAAAATTCATAGAAAATTATTTATGATGTGCCACTTATTGTGAGTAACTCACTTAGCAACCTTTGTGATTAGAAGAAAAAATTGCCTCATATCATGGGAATTTTTAATTATACAGTTAAGCCTCATTTTTTAATAATAACAATTAGGGTCAAGTGGAATAAATGTGATAGGTAGGGTAATATAACAGCTACCATTAATCCCATTTTTATTACTATTTATTTACCTGCTTATTTTTCTTCAATAATAAGGGTAAAAAAGTTAGTGTAATGAATTTGAATTTTTTATCACGATCATAGCCATGAAAGTGAAAGTTTAATCAATAATATATCAAAGATAATCATCAGATTGATTCAAAGTGTTATTTTTTATTGAAGTATAAAAATTATTTTAATGGTAAATATTTTTATTTTCATATAGGTATACCATGAAATAGTTGGATTTAATCTAAATCTGTTTTAATTCATCTAGATTTCGATTATAGAATTTTTCAAACTTGATTAGATTTAACTTGATCTGATCATATTCATTTAAATTGAATGCATCTAAATTAGTTCAGAGTTGAGACTTTGGATCTCGATGGAAATAATATACACCGTTGGTTCAGATATGATTTCACGTAACTAAATACTAATTGCACATAAACTCTCACAGTTTCTTCTATACACCAATGATATTCTAAATATGTTTCCTGAATGTGTGAATGCAATTTCTACTTATGATTAATGGTGCAAAGTTTTTACATTAAAAAAAAAAAGTATACTTTCAATTATACTCTAATGAATTTGAAACTTTCTCATGTTTAGAGTCATGAATAAAAATTCTTAGCCTGAATTTTTGAAATACTTGATTGTCTAATGGATTATTTAATTTTTTTATTTTCATGTTCACTTATTAATGATATTGGATTAAAAAAAATTAATTAAGCATTTTGTTTTTCTACACTGATAGAAGAGATTTGTAATAATAAAGAAGGCTTCTTAACTGTTAAAAGATATTTAGTAACCGTTATAAAATGATATCTTAACTATTAAACATAACTTTGTTACAGTACAAAAAATATTTTTTGACAGTCAATAAATCTTCTAAACTATTAAAAAATATTATGTGACCAATACAACTCATATTTTATTGTGGATTATACGGTTTGTTTAATATAAAATGATATAACATTCAAATGAGGTTAGAATTTGGTTTTATTTCATGTATATTTCTATTAATAAAAGATATGTATATGGCAAAATGTGAGATTATCGAGATGAATTGATAAATGTGACAGTTGTGGTTGATACAAGGTTAAGTGGCGTTGCGAATACCGGTTTAGTAATTGTTAAAAAATATTTCTTTACGATGAAATGAGATTTATTTATTATAAAACCACTAGGATGTTCATAACTAAGACTTTTTTTATTGTTATAAAATATTTATTAACTCTTAAAAAACGTGGATTTTAATAATTAAAAAATCGTTTTTTAACAGTAATAAATCTCTTCTATCAGTGTAACAACTAGTATTCACAGAAAATACTGTTTTCTGATAGTATTGAATTTTTTTTTGCAGAGCTGCATGGCCCTCTTGTAATAACTGTAAATTTTTTGTCAATTGAATCTACTCTAAGAAGATTACATCGTATTACTATCAAAACAGTAAAGTCCCATAATGTTCATTACGTTGATTAACTCATTTTTAAAATAAATTCTTTCCTCAACAGCTAAATGACAGTATCTAGATCCCTAAAAAAAGCTTGAATTCTAATTACAGTGTTTTAATATTTTGATGAATTAATTTATTACTAAAAGAATAATAACCTAATAAATTATATTTGGTTATTATTCTACATAATAATATGGTATAAAAATAATATATTTCTAGATAAAGAAAAAAATGCCTCGACTGTTCTTTTACGAGGTTGTAAAAAGATTGCCACAAAAGAAAAGAAACTGCTTCCAAGACTTGCACTTATGATATAAAAAAAAATAAAAATTTGCAACTCTTTTCATAAAGTTCTCTTTCTAAGAAATTTAATAGAAATATCACCTCAAGAGTGGCATTTTTGTTTTTAGGTATTTATTCAATATTGATTGAATTCCAGCATTCTTATCGCCATACGTAATATTTAATGGTGTCATGTGCAAGTGAGTAAATAACATCATAAAAGTATAATTCTTCTCAATTTGTTGATTTTTTTTTTTTTAATTTAACATCAGTGAGGTAAACTCGTAAACACGTCACCGATCTCGTGTGGTCACGATGAAGGTAAGCGATTTGCTGAGTCACCAAACTTCGATACTTAGTAGCAATAAAAATACATGAAAGAGAAGACAAGTTGGCGATAAGGTTGAACAAATTGCTCACGATCAATAGCTTCTGTCGTCCAAGATAATTACTTGGTGATAAAATATTTGTTTTTTATTTTTGCCAACTTTTATTTTCAACATCTCTCTAAATCATATGATTTTTACTCGTTTAAAAGTTTTCTTTTATTTACCAATAACTTCCATGTAGGCTTGCCCATGAGCTGTAGCAAATTGCGGAGCTTCAGCGCTAACTTCGCATTTATATACTCCTGTAGCATCCAAAGTTACTTGCTGTAGTATCACCTTCTGACTATCAGGCTTATGAGGCTGTAAAAATAAAAATAATTGTCTAGACAATTGATTTTAGTTTTTTTTAAGAACAAAAATAAGAGGAAAATCATAAAAGTAAAATGCTCGTGACGAGAATTTCTACTTAGAAAGAGTATTGTATGTTAGAAATGAAAAGATATTAATAATAGAAAATGGAAGGAAGAAAAATAATAGTTTTTACTTTAAAATAGATAAAATATGAAAAAATCTTCGTGCAAAGACTGTGGATATATACAATAATTATTTTAATTGCTACTTTAAATGTATAAGTCTATTATAAGCGTCTATATATTGATATATCTTCCTAGAAAATAAATTGTAAAATACTTTATGCAGATAGGCCTCAGGCACAGAATGTTCCTAGATTATGATACAAAAATAAAGAGAAAATGAAGCGGAAAGCTTAGGAATTATGAAGTATAAGCACGCGCACCAGATCTGCAAGATTTTGTAACATATAATATATTGCGCTTGGTTACTTTTTATGTTAGATGGATAATTTATTGTGAACTGGTTGAGAAATGATGGAAATGAAGTCTTTATTATGTTTATATTAAAATAATTGGATTAAATTTGTTTTTTTTTTTCTTACGATTTAATTAAAGTTTTATTTTTCTGATGATACGAAGGCTAAGTTTACAAACTTAATCTATTCATAAATTAATAAATAATGAAATGAATTCATAAATTTGAGTTTATCTTTTTAATTATAAAAAAAAAAAATTATTCAGTACACTTGTTTGATTAAAAAAAGCGCTTTCAAATTTTTTTTATTGAAATCCACATATTTTATACCTATATAAAAAAAATATTGCAAAAAAGTTTTATTTTCTATGACTTTTGAAACATTCTTATGGAAAATATTTTCAAAGCAATGTTTTTTATTATTTATCAAGAATGAAAACGAGTTGAACTTATGTGATATTTAATCAAAATGATTACTTTAAAGTTTCAGTAATATAACAGTGGAATTATAATTATCGACTTCAAACAATTAAATTAAATTTTACTTTGTCATTAACATTAATAACTTATACAATTTCAAATATTTCAATTAAATTTTCCCTTTTACAGTATAAATTTCTTTACTGAATTCATGCTTAATATTTGGAATAGTTGGTCAAATAAACTAGAAAAATTACATTCTCCACGATGTGATATTATATTTTTTTCTCTTTTATTCTTAGGCTCGTCGCTATGACCGGGATTTGGATTATTATTGAACAGAAAAGAAAAAAATGATAATAGAAGAATGTTGGGATCAAGCATATTTCAAGGGTAAGTTTTACATGAATTATGAGAGACGGTTTTATTAAAAATAACTAGGATATAATAAGTAAAAACAATATATAACAAGTAGCAAATGTCTCTAGTTTTATTAATGTTAAGATATTCAATAATAAATAGTATGTTAAGTTACTAGGTTTTTTGATAAGAAGCAAGACTGACATACTTTAAGACTAACATTCAGCCATGGTAGATTGAAATGATTTATAAATAGACAACTCTTATAGTCTATTTATAAGACAATTAATTATTTAAGCAAGAAAAAATAAAAACATCTAAATTTATCGGAGTAATAAATTTAATTTAAGCTTTAGAATCATCACTGAAGTGAAAATCAATTTTATACAGTAGGTATTTAATTTTTATTAATCAAATGAAACAGAAAAAAATTAATTATCCTTATATTTCAGGGAATGATGATTACTCAGAATTACTTGTATTACAGTAAATAAAATCACTATTATTTTTAAATAATAAAATCTGTCAATTTAAACTTAGCAATGAAGATAAAACTTGACATAGAAGTAATAAAAAAAAAGCTACTATTCACAAAGTACTTTGAATAACTCACATAAACGTTGATGCCCTCCACTTCGTAAATGTGTTGGCTTTGATCCGAGTTCACGTACTTGTAAAATTCATCATTATCTTTATACCAAAGCACCGAGTACAGTTGGTCGGATTGCAAATTATACCTGAAATGTGGAAGTTTTAAATTTGTATTTAACATTGATAAAATAATATAGAATTTGGTGTAAATTTTAGAAAGCAATATTAACAAGTATATAATACCCATATACATAGATAACGAACTCAGAGAATAAATGAGGTAACTTATAAGTTACTGATATATTCACGTTCTAGATTCTCTATAGTTTGACGCAACAGTTTCAATAAATTTAAGATGTACTTTAAGCAGTTTGAATCTTACAAGAATTTACACTTCTCACAGTTGAAATTTAGCGGAAAAATTTCTCCATCAACTTCCATAAATTTATAAATCCGAAATAATGGAATAGGAAATGTATGCAAGAAACTTTTTAATATTTTATACAATCATTTTAAATAAAATTAAATCAAAGTCTCTCAGCTTTTTTACATAAATACTCTTCCAATCTTTTGAGGTAATCTACCTCTTTTGTGATATAGAGATCTTAGTGGACATCAGCTGCATCCATTTCCATAGGTATTTCGGATTTATGTATTCATGTCTCTTGAAAGTTAGGAATATCGATAGATTGATAATGTACAAAATCTTATAAAATGCATTCTTTACATACATACAGAGTGTATTAAATATTCTTTTATAAACTGATTTATTTTACATAACATGAACCATAAATATATATCACTGCAAATCCCAAAAAATTTAGGTGTTTAGTAATAAAATGTTTAAAGTGTTTAATAATTAAACACTTAAGTGTTTACAATGTGGAACGCCATAAACAAACTATAGCATTTTGGTAAACGGCAAGAAGCGTTTAAAAGTCGTCTACAACACTGAAAATCCAAGTGTTTAGCAATTAAACATTTGAAGTATTTACAATGTTAAACATCATAAAGAAACGATAGTAATTTTGTAGACGACTTTTAAACGTTTCTTGCCGTTTACCAAAATGCTATAGTTTGTTTATGGTGTGCGAACTTGTAAACACTTAGTTGTTTAATCATTAAACACTTTAAGTGATTCATCACTAAACACTTGAGTTTTTACGAATTTGCAGTAATGTTAATCAAAAAAGTGATATCATTTCAAAACACTTCAAGTACATTAAAATAAAACGCTACGATTTGGAGTAACGGAATGGTATAAATTTGAAACTTTTTGATAAAATTTTTGTGTAAAAAAAACCATTTTCGAAAAAATTCTAAATAATTTCGAATTTGGCACGTTTGAAAATAAAAATTTTTGGCATGAAAACTTTCAAATTCGGTTTTGAGATTTTTTAAAACGATTTATTGTAAGTAAAAAATAATTTTTTCTTCACTAATTCTACTTTATTAATATTTTGCAGAAGAAATGGTTACTTAAAAATTTGTACATTTTTAAAATATTTATTTAGTTTAAGTAGTAGTAAGAAAAGTTTCATTTAAATTTATATGGTCTATTTGTTATCAGCAAACGAGCACTAGTATCTTTGAATCATAATGGAACTAAGAGTTCGAAACTGATATTGTATTTATCCTTGTGAGAATTGAGGTCAGTTGCAAAAGGAATTTAACCACAGTTAGTTACAGCAGGTTTAGTACAATTTAGGCTTGGTACCGTGGGATTGATTTGCATCCGTTGGTTCATTTGTCAGGTCATATCCTTAGAGACTTGTGAGACGTTTTGACCCTCTAGAGTCTTCTCTCATCAAGATCTTGTATTCCACGTAGAGTTTCAATGACTATTTTCGGTAGATCCAGTAATTTGCTCGATAAAACGAAGAGTAAATTTAACAGAAAAGAATTGAAAACTTTTTTTAAACCTTTTTTTTTCAAATAAATAAAAAAGTTTGGCAAGAATTAAAATAATTTTTAGGATTAAATTCCAATTTAAATACTTGCGGTTAATGATAATTTAATAATTCAGAGTTCTAAAAAAATTCTTGATAAATAATTGAGTATCTGAAATTAATGTTAAATAAAAAATGAGAATAGATAAGAATATACACTTTTTCCTTTTTTTTTATTTCGGAAATGTTGAAAATGCATTTGACGAAGATAAATTATGGTAAAAACTAAATTGAATTGATTGAGAAAGCAGAGAGATAGAAAAAGAAGTAGTTTTTTTTATCTTAGCATGTAAAGAACGATTACCATTTATGGTTCTTTTTTCTAGAAATAAGAAGTCATAACTTATTGATTCTTTTTCGTATCAGTAATACTAAAAATATCTTTTTCAGTAACAGTAATGTTCATCCTTTATTCGTGTACGTTATTTAGCAATTACTTAGCTATATTTTTTTCTGAAATAAACTTTCTCATGATGCAGCAGAAACGTTTATATTAACTTTATGCAATACTTCAGATAATTTTTTAAATTCAACAACATTAAAGAAATATTTACCTTTAATATTATTCTTTTGAACGAAATCAATAGTTAATAAATTCATGTATCTAATCAATAAAATACAAGTAATGTGTTATCGATTTTAATTAAAGAAACGTACAATTAAATTTGTCTTTACAAAGTTACACAAAAAGCTAATAAATTGTTAAAGTTTTGGAAACTAAAAAATGCAAATATTTAAAGACATCAAAGAAAAGTTTGAGATGTTTTTTATTTTTCCATCATCTACTCAGTCTATTGATGAGTAGAAAGTGTATGTCATATAATAATTTATACAAAATAAATAATTATTAAAATTGGAAGGTCTTTATCAAATGTATCTGAAATAAGTAGCAAATGAACTTAGTAATGGAAAACAAATTTTATTCTTCACGTTTTTAAATATTTTTTCTTGATGCTATGGATTGTTGTGTATGTAGATCAACACGGCAGAAAGAGGGTCAACTTTTATGACTCTTGGCCTGAGAGAGACTCATGAAGTAAAAGAGGAGAAGGACTCCTTCACCTCTTCACTTCCTCATGTGGCAATTCCAACCACAGAACGTTGTGTAAATTCGAGTTGTTCATTATTCATTTAAATTCATTCTTATACATTGTTGTTGTAATATGATTCTTCAAATTAATAGCATTATAAATGTCCTACTTATTGTAATAAACATAATAGTAGATTATGCATCAAGGGACCTAAGTGGGCTATTATTGCTCCACGTAGAAGACGTCATTTGAGTCGTGTGGCGCATGCGCACAAGCTGAAAGCGAAAATACGTGTGCCTGATTCGAGCCCAAATTAGTTTTTTCGGCCTATAACGCGCCTAATTTGAGTTAAAATTACTTTTTACGCCAGTCAGACATGAACAGTCTCATAATACTGATCTGATCAGACCTGAACTCTGAATTCATTTTTCTGATTATTTTAGACCATTTCAGATTGGCTTAGATATAAATTTAGAAGACGATGTCAATTAAAATAAAAATTTTATTAAATTTAAATCTTATTACTAAATAGATATTTTAATGTCATGAAGTAAATAACTTAAACTTCTTTTGTTTTTGAATCATAAGTTAAAATGTCGAAACGCAAGTGTTCATTCAATGTTAACTTACAAGCAAAATATCCGTTTATCAAGCAAATAAATACTCTCTCAGATGTCAGATGCGAAAAATGTCGTACAGAATTTAGTGTTTTTCACAGTGATGCCAGTGATATTGAATAGCATTTAAAGTCTAAAAAACATAAAAATGTCGATCACGCTGCCGCTTCAAGTTCTTCTTCTTTAATGAGTGAGTGCATTTTCACGAGTGTTTTACTTTACCCACCCTTCCCCTGATATTTCTTCCGTATGCGAAATCAGAAGCTACTGTAGCAAATGTTTTGACGCCTACAGCAATGAAAGAATTGAAAGATGATATTTATAATTCCCATTGTATTACAATACTAAACAACGCTTCAAACTACGGTAACAAGAGAATATATCTTATTGTACAACAATGTACAGACACTTCCAAGTGCATTAAAAGTTACTACAATGTTAATCAAATGGGTGACGTCATTTTAAAACACTTTAAGTGTATTGAAATAAAACACTACGATTTGCAGTGGAAGTGCGCATCCCGAGTAGAATTTATCTTTGGCATGCCTAAAGTTCTATTGGGCATTATGTAGATCAGCCTAAATTAGGCATTCCCAACTTATGCCCAATCGAATTGTTATTGAGGCTTATAGGGACAGCCCAAGATTTGCTCCATTTCGCTTTGCCGAATTACTTACTAATGATAACCTTACTAACTTTTCGAACTTCATGACAAAGTTAGACATTGATTAGGAATTACTTATTAAGGCCAACTTAGAATTACTTAAACTAAACCCAAATAAAGCACATTTATAAATTTAATATCAAAGATTTACATTAGATTAAGTATTTTCTTTAAAAATATTGCATTTACTTTTAAAAAATAAACTTAAATTTAAAAAGTATTTTCTTCAAAAAATACTATATTTACTGTTGAAAAATTATACATATTGATTTGTTCATATTAATATAATAGTAACAATTTTTTAATGAATGAATAGCCGAGCTGGTAAAGGTGCTGGTCTCAGATGCAAGCAAGCTAGCAATCGTAGGTTCACATCCTTTAAGGGGACAAATTTTACCATATGTATTTTCGCAGAAATTGAATTAAAATATATTTCTTAGTTAGCATTTCAATAATAGAAAATCATAAAAAATAAGATAATCATCGAACAACTTAGTTTTTATATTTAACTCGCCCTAGTCAGACTTTCTTCCCTTGGTCCCAATAGGTACAATCGTTACATTCTCAATGTGGGCCTAATGTGGTATCCTAATCAATACCTAACTTGCACTTAGGAAAGTCAAATTGAACGCGAACTCCTTCCGAAAAATAAACTCTACTCGGGATCTTTCAACCTTACGTATGTGGGTAAGTAAAAATGTGTTAACAAAATTATAATTATCTCTGGAAAAGCTATTAACAATTGGATTTGGAGCCCATGTAATTCACAATGCAATAAAATCTGCTACAGACAGGTTATCCTTAGATTACGGAAGCATTATTGTGAAGATATATTTATTTTTCTATATTTACACGATTCGAGTTGAAGCTCTAAAGGAGTATTGCGCCGAATCAGAAACTGAAACGGAATATCAACAAATGCCCGGCTATAATAAAACCAGATGGCTTATTTTTATGCCTGCCTTGGAAAGGGTTTTGAAAATATATCAGCCATTAAAAAACTATTTTTTGAGTATTGAAAAATGTACCCTGTTACTGAAAAACTTTTTTGAAGATCTCACATCCGAATTGTACCTTTATTTTTTACACGTTCAGTCAGTAAGTTTTCATTAAGCGGTATTGAAACTTAAAGGTCAGACTGTATCGGCAATCGATGCTGCTAAAGAAATCAATCAACTCAAAGACAATTTGACTCAGAAACAGATTAATCAGTTTCTTTCATTTACGGTCTGTCATTTAATGGTAAAATTGGACGATAATTTTACTGACATAGATGAAGAGTTTGTGAAAAGAACGGCTACACTGAGAAAAATTTTCTTTAAATTTTACTGGGACACTCCAGTAGTGCGGGACGATATGCGCGCGCGTAGTAAAATTTACTGGGTGACCCAGTAAATTTTCTTAGGTAAAAAAAATTTTCCCATCTGGAGAAATTTTACTGGGTTACCGCATGAATTTTTACTCCGTTCTCTAGCAAATTTTACCAAGCTTTTCAGTAAAAATTCAGTGAGTTTCTCAGCAAAATTTACTATGTTTGTCAATAAATTTTACTCAATTTTAAAAATTTATAAATCAATAGCAATGAAAAAATATTATAATATCTCATTTATAAATGAATAATCAATAATTGACAAATAATCAATGGTATTGACAATTTCATTGTGTATTAATTACCCAATTATTGTTTAATTATTATTTATATATCTATGAAAATGAATATTTTAAAATCCTTTTTACAAGACATGACCAATAACTAGGTAATTAATAAACAATGAAATTGTCAATACCATTGATTATTTGTTAATTATTGATTATTTATTTATATATTTTTAAAATTGAGTAAAATTTCTTGACAAACATAGTAAATTTTGCTGAGAAACTCACTGAATTTTTACTGAAAAGCTTGGTAAAATTTGCTAGAGAACGGAGTAAAAATTCATGCGGTAACCCAGTAAAATTTCTCCAGATGGGAAAATTTTTTTTACCTAAGAAAATTTACTGGGCCACCCAGTAAATTTTACTACGCGCGCGCGTTTGGTCCGCACTACTGGAGTGTCCCAGTAAAATTTAAAGAAAATTTTTCTCAGTGTAAAGAATTTTATAAAACAAGCTGTGAATATCTGGAGCAGTGGACTTGCTTACTTAGCAAAGGAATGGAGATATTTTATTAGGCAGATTCGAAAAAGATGCCCGTGTGGAAAGCAAAAATCTCTAGATGTGTTAATTGAAAAAGAATATGTTGAATATATTGACTTTGAAAAAGATACAGGAGTTTTGACGAATTTTTATTAATTTGTAACATCATTACATCGCAGAAAGTAACCGAATAAAATATACTAAATGTTGGAATCTGATCAGAATTAGAGGAAGATGATAATTTTCTCTAAACAGAAAAATCAGATCTCATCAGATATGATCATATGTAGAAAAAAGTTGAAATGCTACACCGCTCTAGCGAAGCTGTTGTCACTCACGACTAACGGATGCAGGCCAATGTTGTCGAGCCTTAATGATCGTTAAATATTTTCAATTCACCTTTAGGGCGCCAGGTGGATCCTCTCTCCACCATACAATAAAACTGAGGAATCTCTTGTAAATTCAATATTATTCAATTAATTCTCAGACATTCATTTCGTTTAGGTCTATATTCTATTTTTTCAATACATATAAAATAGTTTATTCCAATACATTCACTTTTGGCTAACTCGTGTATTTCATACAAGACAATGTCTTTCTGACCTTGAGGCTCTATCAGCCTATATTATCATATATTCGGCACCAATGTTTATTCTTACTAAATTCATCCCTCGTGGCACTTTCACCTTACTTTGCCTCACGCTATTTACTCATTTGTCCATACATGTTCTACAATTACAATTATCATTCTACAGTACTTAATTACAGTGCTGACGTCCGCAACGGCTGTACTTCTCGAAGATGTCGACTATCTGCTGGCTCCCACGCTGATCCGTCAATTCACCATCCTTAAAGCCTTTACTCTCTCTACCAGGTCTTCTCCAATTTCTTAGATTCTGGCAATTCTTCTAGGCACTTTTCAATTGTACTTATGCACCTTGTAAACTCTCTCTGTGGCAATTTGCCTTCAATAATTCTGTTACTTTTTAAGCTGAATATTCTGGCTTCTGGCTCTTCCGAGGGTTGGCCCAACACTCCTCGTCAGATGTGTCTTGACAGGACTATTTCCATCCAAACGTCTCTCAAGAGTGACGTCATTATGTGTGATTGGGGGGGGGGGGGGGTCTGAAGGCTTAATATACGATGCTCATTTTAAATATTTAATTACACAGTGAAAGGGTTAGCAAGGGAATGATGAACCTCTCAAAGTTTATTAATCTGAATCTTAAGTCAGATAAAATTTTATCATCTGAATAGATTTGGAGAAAAATACATCATTTTTGTTGAAAAAAAAATCAGATTTTATCAGACCTGAGAAAAATTAATTATTCTTGTAAAGGATGAAATAAGAATATCTAGCCACAATTATACAAATAGATGATTTACAAATGGCATCTTAAGTTTTCTAGATTAGCGTAGTGGTGATTCATACAAGTTTACGGTTACGAGGGTTCCAGGATCGAATTTATCTAAGTTTCATTACTTTACCTCAAAAATTATTTTCAGCATAGAAACTAAATATAAACATAATCATAAAATTAAAATATTTATTCAGTAATAAGATTTAAATTTAATAAAATTTTCTATTTTAATTAACATTGTCTTCTAAATTCATATCTAATCAGATTTAAACTCGGTTTTCTATAGTTGTTACTGAAACGCATTTTTTAATGAAAAATTACTTAATTATAGTTTAACAGATCTATCAATACTATCATACTACCAAGTTTGGTATGTAATTTTAATACATTTTGAAAATACATCATTTCATTAGAATTGTCGTGTAATTATAAATTGGAAGAAAGACTTTTCTTGAATGATTTCTGGTTAAATGAGTGATTTTGATTGGATTGAGAGCTGAGAAATATAAAATTCAATGAAATTTTGATGGAATAATAAAATGATAGAAAGAAAGCTCGGAATTAGTGGGCAGACTGAAATGAAATATTCTTTTTTGTTTTTTTTTTTGTCTCTGAAAGCTCGACTAACTCTATTGATAGCAAGTTCCCTACTTCTGATTTCCGACATGATTTTTATTTAACAGAAGCTTCATTTGTCCATAACATTCAGTGAGATTTTGTTTTTTGAATTTTACTGATTGTACGAATATTTCTTTACGCTACACTTATTATTTTTTACATTCGCACAAACAGAATCATTGATCGAGTTGTCATTGAACATTAAATGTGTAGAATTCTCCTGTTATTGATACATCATAAATTATCGTGACAATATTTAATCTATTTAATAGGTTTAAGATTCGTAGAAATGAGATCTAAACACATTTGTATCTTCTTTTAATCTAAATATTTATACAATTATTTGATATTCAATATCAAGTTACTCAAAAACTATTTTATTTTTAATTTAGTTGAATAATTATGCCAGGTAAATAAGTAATGGAAGCATTTTTTATCATTCTGATTTAAAATAATAACTGTAAATAAATAATTATATCTTAATTTCATTTGCAAGTCTGAATAATTGAATTATTTTAACTTTGATTAAAAATATAGAGAATGAGATAGGATTATGGGTCACTTTTTTTGTTTTTACCTAATTAAATTTTATTCTGTAAAATTATTACCATTTGTCATTTTACAAAATTTCTGTTTATTGTCAAGAAGTTATTTTTTAATATATTTGTGGGTTAGCTGATGAAAGACGCACCATGCTGGCAAAATAAACGAATAGACCATATTAAAGACTGGATCATAATCCTATCTTTTCCTCTAATAAATTAGAGATCTTGAAATAGACTATATACATACAAGTTCGTATTTCATGCACTTATCAACCCAGTAGATAGTTGTTCAACCTTCCAAGCACCCGCATAATTTATTAATAATTAATTTGACTTTCTTTTATTGCAAGACAGGTTGTCGGAGCATGATCATGATCGGTTGTGATCATTGCCTCAAAATGAAGGGCTGGTTCTTTAATTCTACACCACGTTTTATCGGTCAGTTTCTGAGTGGTAAATTGTTTCAGGAAGAGAAGTTAATTTGGAATACTGCAGGTAATTTAGAATGCGGAAGTTTGCGGATAGTACTATCGTCATCAGTATTTTAGTGAAACCAAATTTCAAAGTAGTTTCTGATCATTAATTTCTATGCTTATCATTACTATAACTATTGAATTTATTATGTTTCCAATATTCCAATATGAATTTATTTACTTAATTCATTTTTATTTTCTTTCAAGCAAAAAATTAACTTAATTCACTAAAAACCAATTAAATCCACAATTTTATCAGTAAAACATGAGAGTTAATTCTCAGCATAATGAAACTATTCTGTCAAATGATATAAAATTTATAATAATTTGATATGTTATCTTTGAAAAATGTGTTCGCAACTATTTTTATATTGAGTCAGCTTCTTATTTTCCTCAAATGTGCGACCTCTGACTTTTCGTTGCAGTATATACAAAGTGCTGACATTGCACCGATTACATCTACGTACATTATATTTACTTTCTCTACATCAGGTACATAATAAAAATGTCTGGAGGTATTTTAAAAAATAAATTCAACATTCTAGAAATAAAAGTTTGATCTATCCAATTTTCACGAAAATTCCTTTCTTTTTTTTTATAAGAAAAAAAAAATAAATAAAAAACTTTTCGCTGACTAACTGTTTTTCCTGTATCTCTTTACGCCTGTCTCGTTGGCACTTGAGTTTCTCCTACGAGCCGGCGGCAACATTTCGATCTTTGAAGATTAAACGCAAAGAAATGAGATGGGGGTTTGACAGAACGTGCACAAATAACGGTGAGAAAGAGAAGCTTTTACTTTTCTCGATTTTGCAGAACTCTTGAAAATGTGCAAGCGTAGCGCACTAGTAAAACGAGTCATGGTTTAAGAGAATTATAGCTAAGCTGATGAAGAGAGTGATTATATTTTTGTGTAGGAAACTCCACTTGTAAAAATACTCCCGTGTTGTATATTTATATTTAGATACTATTATTATAAACAGTGGATTGTATTTCAATTTATTTTTAATGGAATATAAGGTTTTAGAAATGAAAACTACTAGTTGCTATATTGTAAATGAAATAACACTGATGAGAGTAGATTATAATTTGGAGGAAATTTAACTTACTTATTTGTAGGATATATATCTATATTGTAATGGCAAATTACATTCTTACTTTCCATGAAATCACGATTGAAAAAGGAAACTAGAGTTTGAAATTTTAGGATGTAGTTGGATAAAAATTTTAATCACAGTGTGGAGAAGAGATTTTGCTAATGATAACATCTTGGATGTTTTAAGAAGCTCAGTCATCGGATTATAAACTTAGTCGTAATGTCACATAAATTTTCAATTAGACCATGAATTTTCAAATCCAAAGTTTTCTCGATTTAATGTTTCATTAAGCTGAGGAATTCTATCACAAAAGTTTGCTGATTTCTAATTTTCTATTTGATAATAATGTAGAAGAAGTATTATTCTTACTTTAAATCATTGTTAACTCGACATAACTAATTGGAAAATATAATTAAAAATAAAACTTTAGATAAACAGCAAATAAATTTTATTGTTATGTTTTTTTTTTTTTTACGGAAAAGGTAAGTACTCTTTGGATTATTTATGTAAATAGAATCAGCTTAGAAAAAGGTTGCTGGCAGAAAAAAAGAGATGAATAAATAAATATGTAATTTGGTCGTGTCTGACTTAAGAAAAATTATACTACTTAAAAAAGAAATAAAAATCAATAGAAACATTTTCTTGTTATAAAAAAAATTTGTACAATAAAGTGGATAAAAAAAGACAACAATTTTTATTGCTACAAATCTAAAAAAATGTGCAAAATTTATTTGCAAATAATGATAAAAAATTGAAGAGTTAATTGGGATTTTTCCATGCATGATAATTCGTTTAATAATACAATTACAATAATTAAATAATGAAAGAATGCATAGCTTTGATCACTAAACAATGTCAAGTATTTTTTGTAAAAAAAAAATTGTCAGTAGTCATGAAAAAAGTGCACTGAGTTATAATATTTATTTTGAAAATAAAATCACAAAACAAATTTTAAATGCTACAAATGAAAAAAAAATATCGAAAAATACATCACTGGTCAAAATATCCAGACATATGTGTACTATCTGTAACGGAAACTTTTATTTATTTAAAAAATTCACCAAAAACTGAACAAAATCGTTTTATACATGATATTTCGTTTTACATAAATTTACCGATTTCATAGTTAAATTAAAATTATGATAAACTTTCATGATGTTTGGATTTATTCAATATGATGTTGAGAAATAATTTCTCTTTCAATCATTAAAAAATATGAATTTCCGGAATTTTTTTTGCGAAAGAATTAACCGAAACATTTGATGTTTTCAAATAGGATATTTATTTGTTTATTCATTTATACAGTATATAACAATTCGATTTTATTACCAAATGTCCATTACAATAGACGCCCGAGTAGTAATTTTGTCGAGGGGCTTTTTAACGCTGAAAATCACTGGAAAGGCACTTTAAAGGGAAAATCGAGGAACTGTCCACGGCCTAGGAATCGCTTCGATAATGACTCGAGTTCTATCGGTAAAATAGGAATGTATTTAATCATTAACATCAACAATACTTCTTTAGTAAATCATCTCATTTGAATAAATAATTTAAAAAATGACTTGAAAGAAATTTCTGATTTTACAATGAGTTAATGTAAATAGCAGTCATTTACATGTGTAATATTTGTATTGCTTTTTAATTATAAATGTATTGATTTAATTAAATAGATTGTTATTGAAATTTCTCTTAACAATTATGTTTTGATATTCATTATATTTATATTTCCATCATATTTAAAGAATTTACTGAGTTCTTATGAAGATCCTCAGCACATTTTAGATCTGAATCAACTTCCAAGTTTTCAAAAAATCTTTATATGAAATATTACATATTGATCTTAATTATTACTACACATGAGCAAGTTTAAAATTGTTTTATATTGTATGAATCAACTGACCAACCTGAAAAAATAACGATAAATTTTATTTTTTAAATTGTTTTAATGTCACTCTGTTTTAAAAAAGTATTCTTCAATACAAGCATCTATTATGTTATGTTATTACGTATCTTAACCATGCTGAATTATTTTTAAGTAGTAGATGGCGCGATTTCATGAGCCGCTTGGACAGTGCCTTTATAGAATCCTGGGGGAATCGAGTGAATGTCTACTAGAAACGGATTATGTTTATCTATATTAACTGTCAGTATTTTTCATTAATAATTATCAGTAGATAAATAAATGTAAAAAAAAAGATTTAATGTCAGGAAAAGGATAATATAGATTTCTATAGAAAACAATCCAAACTATTCAAAAGAAATATCCAAATATCGTAATTAAAAAAAAGTTGTTTATTATCATTCCAACTCAAGTCAACTAAAAAATGAATCAGAATTATTAACGAGATTGAAAAATCGAATGAAATGGACTATCGTATATAAAATTCAGTTACTAGCCATCGAGTAATAATGTTCACTAGCGTGGAAAATATTCTCTGGGATGTAATATAAATTTAAAAGAAAAATTGACTTCAGTAAAAAATAACTTTATCACTACACAGACAATAATATCACTTTACATCTACTGCATGTATAAGATGTAGTTATAACAACATACAACTGCTACGCTGACCTTTGAACAATTGTTTTTCTCAACAATTCGTGCAATTTCGACCTCCAACACAATTTACACTTTCGTCCTTCTTCAGGTCAGACTATTTTATGATATGAGTTATACGGATTTATAACTTGAATTCACTTTGAGGAGAGTTGTTAATTTGTAATTCTTCAAAAATCGATTTCAACGTTGCACATAAGCTTCATAGCTCCTTGATGATTAATAATATAGTTAACCAACTCATATTTCTTTGAAAAAAATTATAAATTATAAGAAGTTCTATTAAAAAAATTTACTATAACAATTAACAGTTCAGTGTAATAAACAAAGATCCAGATGGAAATAGGATTGTCTACATTGCCAACTTTCAATCAAATTTTTTGCAAACATTATCAGGTCATCTTTATATAATTAATCGTCAAATAAAATTAGACTAGTGTTAATAGATCATCATTTGCGAATCCCAAAATTTTACAAACGTGTTAAAATGACACGCGTTAAGTATGCTCAATGTAAAAGGAACATTAATAAATTACGCATTATTTTTAGTCATTTTTTACACGTTTCATAGTGTGTGAAAAATCTATAGTTTCTTTATGACATTTAACATTGAAGACGCTTAGAGTGTTAAAAGTGTCTACAACTTGGATTCGCAGTGATCGTTGGTTCTTAGAATAATTAGGACGAGGGAATGCTCACGAACAAACAAACACATGTACTTAAAAACATTTCTTTAAAAACGATACATTCTGACTTGGAGGACCTTAACATAGAGATGTATTAAGGTACTTCTATCACGTAGAACAGTTTTTACGGATTCTTGAAGCGGGTTTATATAAATTTATAAAAAAACGTGAATTTTTCATGTATTATTGGAAAATAGAATATTAATACAGAAAAAAAGTAATTTTAAATTAAAAAAATTGATTTAATATTCATTTGAGGGACCATGACATTCAAGTGACAAATTCAAACTAAAATGAGTTAAAAAGATTATTATTCAATAAAATGATCGATAACAGTCTTTTTTTCTACACTAAATAGCTTTTAGATAATTCAAAGTATTATAGTGATAAATAAGTTTCTAAAAAATCGCCCCAGTTAACAAGCTTTATAATAACAACTGTACAAACAATAGGATCACTATTTTTTCTATATGCTAATGTAAAATAGTCGATTTTTAATTTAATATTATTCTTTCAAATGACCAACAATCAACATTTTTGTTTTGTAAATTAATATGCTACTTGAAAAATATTTTATCAAATTTTTAGTGCTAAAAGTACCTAAAATTTTCGATTAATAAAATTGAACCTTTGGTAATTTCCTTTAAATTTATAAATAAAAGGTTAGAAATAATAACAATTATACTCAATATTTCAAGATGAAAATACGTTCTTATAAATTTAAATATCTTTAAACAGACTGGATTTTTATGCCTGGAAATATTGAAGAACCAAAAGAGATAAAAATTCGAAGATTAATGATTAAAATTTTTGTATCACATTGTAAAATAAAAATGAAATGATAGTTTAAAAAAGATTTGAATAAACGAAAAGTTTTTCAAAATGATAGTAAAGATTTTATAATTAAATAAAAAAAAAACATTTAATGTGCTCCAATGGCAGTTGTAATCTAAACAAATCAATTAAGTGTTGCTAACAACAAATTCAATCGTTTATAAATCAACATATAGATAGAAACATACAACTATTTTACAAAATAATATTACGTAATACACATGTCATGTCTTTGACATACAATTCTTTATGTTTTTAATTTTAAGTAATATTTTCACATTAAACTGGATCGATTCTCATTAGCACTCACCTAAAAATCAATAATCCCAATTGAGGTCTGATTAATTATTGCGCATTAGGATACGTCCTAATTGCAACAGTTGGACTTTAGTCATCATTTGCTCAATTGTATTAAAATTTCATCTCTGATATTATTTTACAATTTTTTAACAAAAATACATTGTATCCTTATCGTCATATAATTCAATAACAAAAAAATTAAAGAAAAATTAAAAAGCATGATACATAGATGATGAATGCAAAGTAAGAGAGTGTAATTAGAACAAATGAATTTGAGTCAGTTTAAGGTAGTATGAGCAAAATATAAAAAATAAACTGAAAACAGTAAGTTCATTATTATATTAAAGATCAATATCCAAATGAATTATTTGGCAAGTTTGAGAATACTTTAACGATTTTTATAACCGGAAATCAATGATCAAATATCGCACTTTTTACATTGATACAATAGGAAACTATTCATTATTCTTCCGATGAAACAAAAATTTTCATATTTCTAGAAAACTTTAGTATACATAATAATGCAAAAAAAAAATTTAAAGAATTTATTAATTTAAAAAAAAAATGCATTTCATCGACCATTATTACAAGATATTAATGATTCATTATGATATTCATAGTTTTCCAATGTATAATATGCCGATAAAATAGAAATTATAGCTACAGTAACTTGTTCCTCTAAAAATACTGTTTACCCTTGTTTCCTACTCTTGAATAATTCTTTGAGTATCTAGCTCTCTCCAAACTCACACCTTATCCTAGTAACCAAATGTGCGTCAGACTTTCGAAAGACTAACGGAAGAATACGTTTGAAATCATTCGTCAGCTTTACATACGTCTGCTATGTTTCTTAGGAGCAATCATCGTAAGATTGTCGTTGGAATCTGACGTAAGCTGTACTGTCTAAAAATTAAACCGTGAAAATAATAAAAGCCACTGTAAAATTAATAAATATTCACTGATTTTACAGTGTATTTTATTATTTTCACTGTTTCATTTTTAGAGAATAAGATGCAGTTGAGATTCTGAATTCTTATCTGCATCGTACAGCAGACTAACGTTGGTCTGATGCCTGCATGCTTACGTCAAATTCCAACGTAAAACTGATGTTAATAACATACGTAAGTACTGGTTACTAGGGTAATATAAATAACGATTGAAATGGCCACTGGCTCAAGTTCCTCATCAAGTCTCCATGAGTCTATGAGAACCTGTCTTTTCATAAATGTAGCTGTTCTACTGTCAACATGTCTTTATTTCGACTTGGCTATATAATAAACATTCCTTTCAAAGTTATAAGTAAACTGAATCCTCGTTTAAACTTTGGTTAAATGAATAAATTAAATATACATAAGTTAAGCCTTATAAATTCGATTGCTTTATTTATCGTAACATCAAGCGCATTAAATATAATAGATAATTAAATATTAAATTCCTTGGTACATTTTATGAGGTTGTTAAAATATAGGCAAGTGGTAGTAGTAGCAAAAGTGTAATCGAAAAAGCTTAAACGTGCGGTTCAACTCTTACAAAATTTATGATGACTGTTACTTTATTTATTTCATGTGCTGCTGCTCAGGATTCAATTTAGTTTAGTATACTTGGTAGCATTAGAGCCTTTACTTTACCCAGTACCATTGAAATAGATACTCGATTCGCTTTGCATCCAAACAGTAACGTGAGTATAAATAGAACAAGAGGGAGAAAGAGAAAGAGTTGCTTGATTAGGCGTGACATCCGATGTGGGTTGTTATTCCTGCCGTACGTGAGTCGTGAAACACGTTGACAGAATGTTCAAAGAATGGAACGATCTAGAGTTTATGAGTCAAAATGTGTCATGCCATGTTGCAATCATTGATTCCATTACATTATGGATCTGGTATTATTGTAGTATGAAATTTAGCACATTTATAACAATGTATATCACATTTAATGATTTAACATTGAAACAACTTTGCCATTACATCATATTAATAGAATCATTAAGCTCCAGGAGAAAATACAAAATAGAATTTTAGCTTCACACTTGATAATATTAAAATGTTCACCAAATAGCAGGCGTAATAATTCTCAGTAAGTTGGTAAATTGGAATATAAATAATAGAGTGATTTTTGTCTGGAAAGTCAGGAAAAGTGGGAGTGTAGGTACAGGCAAAAATAATACCTTGCGTACTGATTTGTGTGAACATACAAAATGCGTGGTATGAATAGATACAGTATACGTAGTTATGCCTCAATAACTCACCTACAAACTAGATGTGCACTTTCACCCCTGAAGATATATGGTGGCACGTCTACGGAGTGCAACTCTAGTGTGGTTACTGAAACATAGAAATAGCAAATAAAAGCACGTTAAAACATATTTGAATAATAGATATGTAAACTAAACATATTTTACGTTTATGAAATATTACAATGTTTAAGCACAAGATGATGGAATTTTATGTCCATCATTATTCGACATCACTTTATAAATATTGAAGAACATAGAAAAAAAAGAGAACGTGAGTCGTTTTAGCTTTGGTAGTTGTGGGTCTCTTGTAAAGTTAACTTTAGTCTTAAATCCGTTTTCACACTTTGTGAAATAAACTAGAAAGGTTTGATAAATTGTTTCATTCAAAATCTAATCAGATTGCTTTGAAATGCATCTCAGGAAATCAGCTAACAAATGAAATCAATTGAAACGTTTTAGGAGATATTGTTGATAAAAGTTATCCATGTTTGTGACAAAAGCTTTCAATTTAATTTACAACAAAAGTAGTGAGATTATTTATTTTTTTATCATTAAAAAATCGAGGGTAAAAAAATTTATTTAAATACCCTGAAAGCAATTTAATAGACATCGATCCAAATTTAATCAGATTCAAGTTACCGTGAAATGTATCAAAAAATCGGTCATTGAATGCATTGAAGCCTTTTGTGAGCTATTGTTCGATTCAATGATTTTAAATTATTTAGTATGTAATAAAAATTTTTATCGATCATGTTTCAAAAAATAAATTGACCTTTTTCTGTATAGCTGCTTAGTCGATTTGTCTCGCAGTGATTGAAGTCTGATTAAACTTTCAGACAAATCCACTCGATAGTTTTTAAATATTTTAAGTATGACTTGATAAGTTTTGATTTAAATTTTGTCAAATTTAAGTTAATAAAGTTAATGTGAATAAAAAATATCGTAAAAATGAATTTATTCATGTTTAAATTTGAATTCAAATTGATGAAAAATTAATTCAGATATTTAAAAAAATAGAGGATGATAATAGAATTGATTAAAAAACTTTGTAATTGTTGCTAAAATACAGTATGGTGTATAGAACCTTCAATGTTATTTTAAAATATTTTATCGAATATTGATCAATTATTGAAACAAGTTTTTTAATTTTTTTATTCTAATTGGGTAAATGTTCGATTAATTGATTTTTAATTATTCGAGTAGGAATTTGTGTAGTCTCTAATTTAATTTTGATTCCGTGCTGGTATTAATGAGATTCAAAAAGACCTCGATGAATAAAGATATAAAATGTACCCACTTATTTTAGGTAAAGCTTAAATATCATAGATGGCAAGATGATACAATATTAATAGTTCGATAATTTTCAACTTTTTCTAAATTAAGTATCAGATGAAAATCTCCAATAATTAGTCAGAAAAGAAATCTTCATATTAGATGATTAAAATAAAATGTCAACGATTTAGTTTATTTTTTTTTAGGATAAGGACATTTTTAAAACCTGAATAAGTTACAATTTTCAAAAAAGGTATTTTTTAGATTTTATTGTTTATTAATTTTTTTAAAGGATTGTGTAAAAATCTATAACAACTGAAAAGATCTAACATAAAATAATTTAAGGAAATAAACGTTGTTTGTTACAGATGTTAGCTGAATGTTTGGAAAGTTTTTTACAGTTAATAAAGTGAACAAATGGGTTTAAAATAACGTTCCTAACGTGTAAATTAAATTTGTGGAGGAGAAGATAAAATGATGGTCTAGTTTTTAATATGGTCCATTTGTTTATTATGCGAGTACAGTGTGTCTTCCATCAGCTAATCCACAAATGTATTAAAAAATAACTTCTTCAGATTTAACTAGTTTATCATTTTTTTCAGTTTTTTGACTCTACAAAGAAAAGTGGCTAGACTGATTCTTCTGAAAACCTAATCAGTTCTAAGTTGCATAATTATGCGTCGAATGCAATTGGTCCCAAATCGATATCATTGGTTGTACTCGAGATAATCGAACCTAAAAATAATTTTGAGCGCACATCCACACACACACACACACGTCTATTCAAAAACTATCGCATTCGACTCTGAGAAGCCTAAAACGTGGAAATTTGTCAAAATTCAGGATTCGCAAAATCGGACCCATTACAATAACTCCCCACTGCAAAGGTAATAAAAACAAAAAATGATCCATAATCCTCCCTTCTTCTTTATCTAATTAATTTGATAAAGCATAACATTAAAAAAAACAAAACTATCGTAAAAAGATTGTTCCTAGAAAAAATTCATTTAATTAAGATTTAAATGAAGTATTTAATCTTCAAAAAATATTTAGGTATACTTCAGAATAGATGTCTGAAGGGATTAAAACCTTGGATATTTTGGTGCAAATATACTATAAATTTTTAGAGAGGTTCAAAGAATTGCAACTTTTATACATCAAACAATTAAGAAGTGAATTATAAAATTTTATTTGCTGTTGGCGAATTGATTTATTCACAAAAAAAAGTATTTAAACAAAAATACTATTAATAAATAAATAAAAAACACTTCTTACATTAACTAGTTGATATAAAAATTAATAATTATTTAAGAAAAAAAAGATTTGTTATTTAAAGACAACTTTTAATTAAAATAAGAATAATAAAGAGTTAACTGTAAAAAAATGGCAAGATGAAATTTATCATAATTTTTTAAAAATAGAGCCTCGTCCAAATACATTCAATCATTTTTAATGCTCCTTCGTTTATTTTTCATAGTTCAACTTCTAAACAATCACCTTCCTTATATTTTTCTTCTTCGAACAAACCTTACGTTGAAAAAAAATATTACAACACATCACGTTATACTTATTAGTAGCAAATTTAATCTGATTTTGTCTTATGCAACTCAAAGTAAAGCTTAGGAGGCCGAACTCGTGTCGCCCTGACCCTTGACCCTCTTGGAATCACAAAGGAAGTATTCGAAGGGGAACACTTCCCTTAGCCATTGCATGACCACTCGACCTCCTATTATATGGTCACGCCAAATACGAACGCCCTCCTTCATAGGCCAGCCAGAAAATCGATTTATGTTTTTTTTATTTTTTTGCCACTTAAGGGATTCATTGTAAGCTGCCATCTCCTATGATTCTAATAAACATCCTGAAGTCTACTTATTTTTCTAAAAATGACTCCACTATATACTTAAACAATACATAAGAGTTGGTCGATAAGTTTACTTTATGTAAAAGAGATTTAAATATAAGACTAAAGCAAACTTTATATTCGGACAAGGTTTTAACGTGGAAAGCTTAATACAACGTACAAAATTTACGTTGTAAGTTAGTCATTCCAACTCCTGGAGGACTCGTAAATTATGCCGTAGAATTATCGATCGCCTCAATACCATAGTAGGTAAGTTTTCTCTCTCTCTCTATTTCTAGTCTAAACAAGTCGGAGATGTTTCTACTTAGCTGAGCTTTTCTCGAATAAAGACGAATACAATAAAAGGTACTGATTCACCTGCAGAACAAAAGTTTTATAGTAAAACATACAAGGATTTATCTCTCAAAAAGATATTTTCAAGGAGAAAATGAGAAAACTATACATGCACTATATACTTTGCAGTATTTTCATTAGGAAACTTTCTGATAAAATTATTGTGCGGAAAATTAAAAATTTTTCAACTTTCAACATTAGTTGATATAGTTAATATATTAAACAATAACTACATTTATAGAGTTATTTTATAATTGTAACTCTACGAGTCAGTTGCAATCTATATGTAAAACTTTTACCGTTGGTAAGTACATAAATGCACTTGGGGCGGACGAATTAAAGGGAAGAACGCAGTAAAAGTTTTTATGGGCCTCAGGACGATGCGATGCTCACGTTCGCTAGGAAAGCCGGATATGCACAGTCGCCTATTAAAAATTCTCAAACACTTTCGCGAAATAACATTGCGTGCGCCAATATTAAATATTTAATATGAATGCACAGAACGCAGGTTTCAACGCAGCTCGTTATAAACAGAAACTAGTTATGGAATGCACACTTATGTATATGTACATATATGGTATACATATATATATATATATATATTTTATACATGAATAGAACTTTTTTCTACCACTGAAAACGTTCAGTCATTTATCGTACTTCATTAACATTTATCACGTAATGTTACTCGCTTTTTACTCTAGCCGTAAAAAAATTTCAATCTACTCGGGTGTATTATTCTTGACATTAGTTGCCTTAAAGTTTTGATAAGATGAATGATATCAGATTTAAATTTAGCGAATATGAGTTATAATAAATTGCTATACCCAGAGCTAAGTTTCTTTGACAACTTCTGCTTACTAGTGTGTCACATCGGAGAGTATTATTTATGCATTAACTGGACAGTGAAGGTAGACCTAGAAAATGTATTCTGGCTTCAATGAAGAGTGATAGAATAATTTTCAATGAAAATCAAAGCTTGATTATGGAATTGATTGGAAATCTATGCCAATAGTTTGATTTAGTTAATCAATCAAAATGTTTAATATTATTTTTTAATTGTTTGGATAAAATACTTTTAACATAAAATCTTAATCGTTGAGCTGATGTCTTTAACGTTGATAATATGTGAGACTAGGATCGAAATTATATCAATTAATTTTTCATTTGTTTATTGTACAACATTGTACTTTGAAGGTTCAAAAATTATCCATGCTATTAATGTGATACTTGAGTAGAACAAAAAGGTAAACCAATGAATGAATGAACTGTCAAACTTATGATAAAATAAATTTAATTAAAATCAATATAATCAATAACTTATGATGATCAAATTAGATTTATTATTAAATAAAAAAGGTTAAATAGAATAACTAATTCTGATGCAGTTGCTTTGATATATTTTACAGTCAGAATTTCTCGAGCATCATTTTAATGGTAATTACTATCATTTTCACTGCAAATCGTAGTGGTTTAATTTCAAACACTTAAAGTGTTCTAAAATGACGTCACTCATCATTGTAAATTTTAGTGTCTCATTTTAAAACATCAAAAGCGTTTTAATATGACGTCACCCATTTGATTAACATTGTCTCAATTTTAAAACGTTTTTTAGTGTTTTAAAATAAGACACTAAAATTTACAGTGATTTGATTAACATTGTAGTCACTTTTTAGATACTTGGAAATGTTTAAAATTAAAACACTTCCTAATTTGAGATTTGCAGTGTTCAGTTTCTAATACAGTAATAATTTTTTACAAATGATGTGGAACATTTCAATTAGAATTTATCATTTTATTTAAATTATTTTACGATCAATGATAAATAATGAATTATATTTAACAGGTCGAGCAGAAAAAAGATAATTTTTAATGAACGTCCTCCAAAATATCCGAAGAGCTGCTCAGTTCTGCTTTTTACAATTAGATTATTTTTGATTAAAACACTTTTTGAACGCTCTTAAAAATCTTTTTTTTTTAACATGAAATCATCATTTGTATTATTATGAAACAAAATAAAAAATGTACAAAGCTTGCATACTTCATTATTCACTCATTCGAATTAAAAAGCTTGAGTTAATGGATCATCAAAAATCATATATTAGATCAATAGTAAATAAACTTCAATAAAAAATATTTGTTTAATATTTTATTAACAGAACAGAACCTCTTGTTCTAAAAAGCATTTTAACAGCATATGCTTATGCACAATAATACATTAATAGCAAGGAAATTGTTCTTAAACCTTTTAGGTAATAGTTCATGAAAGCTTTGATCCATTGTAGATGCTTGCTCTCAAGACTCATAGGTATGAGTGAATTATCAAGAGATCACAAGCTATCTACCGTATAATAAGTAAAGGAAGTTGAGCGAATAGAAGATTTTTTAATTAAAGCCTATAATCTATTAAAATCGTCGACATGAAATATGTTTATAATGCTCTCAAATATTCAATAATTATCGGGTAACTAACTGTTAAAATTTATTGAATTTCAATAAAATGTATTTCATAAATTTCAATTAATTTTTTTTTTAGTACCGGATATGGTTGATGAGTTTTAAAAAAGGATGACAGGTTCGTTTTACTCAGTCAATTATTGAATCTAAAAATTTTGTCTTTCAATAAACGCGGTAGAGAGCAAAAAAGATCATTTTCAAAACTCTCAAAATCGTAAAACAATTTATTTGATTAAAATACAATTTTCATGTTTCATAAAGTAAATAATAAATTTGAAAAAGAAACTTTATAATTCAACTTTTGAAAATTGTTTTCAAAAAAAAATTAATAATAGATGAAAATAAATGTAAAATTATTTTATTTAGTACTAAAAATTTGAGAAGATTGGAAACAAAATTAGTAGAGGAGAATGTAGGATTATGGTCCAGTCTTTAATATGGTCCATTTGTTTATTATGCGAGTACAGTGCGTTTTCCATCAACTAATTTACAAATATATTGAAAAATAACTTCTTGGTAATGAACAGAAACTTTGAAAAGTGACAATTGATGATAATTTAACAGAGTAAAATGTAATTGAATAAAAACAAAAAGTGACTCATAATCCTACCTTCTCTTGTAATATTTATGCAACGCACTTAAAAATAATAAAATTATTTCCAATACGTTTATGAGATTGAAGGTTTTATATGAATAAGAGTAATGTTTATAATGGAAATATATTTTTGAAAATGGAAATTGCTGTATTTAATGAACACTTCAATTTCACCAACAGTCGCAATGAAATAAAACTCACATGAATGGTATTAGTTCATGGGAATTATTTTTATCGAATAATTATTTTGAAATTATCGAAAACTTTCAAAATCATTCACTCGAAAGCTCTAGTTTTTACCTAAAATTCATTGTAAAAATGATAAAAAAAAAAATTGTTTCTCCATTAAAGTTACCGTATTCTTTTACATTTTTTCACATTCAAGAATTTCTAAAAGTAGAATAAATCAATTACGTTCTGACTCGCCACGTTAACTGCAATATTAATCTACATTTTCAGCAAGTAACAGAAAAAAACAGCTAAAAGACAAACTGTTAAATGAAAAAGAAGAAAAAACCATAAGTAACAGTACTTTTATGCATACGAGTAAAAAAAAAAAAAAATAGTTAAAGTAGATGGTTAAAAAAGTTTTTTTATAAGCTTATATGAAAGTTTTACTATTCTTCACGTTGACTAAAACACTCCATCCATTTACTGCTTTCAAAAATATTTTTTCAACACTAATGACTCCAACTTTTTCCCTTATAACTGTATAAATATTATAATATTTTTATTACACGATTTGAAGCATGACTAATGAGATTATCAAAATTTTTTTAACAAAAAATAGTTTTTAGCTTTAATTAACAGGTTCTCTCCTTTTGTCACTAATTCTTGCATCTATGATAGCTAATTGCCAGGACCAGTAGCAAAACCGATGTCAGTGAGATAGGTCGTGAGGCTTTTCACTCACGTGTCATCGTCATGAGCAAAATAACTAGGTGGTTTATGAATGTGGCACTATGATTAACTTGAAAGTTGGATAAAACGGTTTTGTCAAGTCAAGAGAAAACAATTTAAATATTAAAACTGGTAACAGGAAGGGGGGAATTGTCATTAAAGTCAGTAGACATATCTTGTGTAATATGATTGTTGTCTATCGAAGTTTTATTTTATTACGGAAAAAATGTCGAGTAGAAAATATCGTTGTCCTGATAGATCTATTTTGACGAGAAAGCCAGTGACAGATGTGATAGTCGTGACGAATAAACGGTGCTCGTATCACTACAGTATCACACAGCATTGCGGGTACTGTCGAGGTTTGTTCTGTATCTAAAGCAGGATTTCATTCGTAAATCTTCAACCGTGGGCTGCAAGCAGAACGAATCGCCGATTCTCGTTTTACTTCACCAACCTTTTACCTCTGTGTACTTGGATACCCTAGATGCCATCTCGTCAGCTTCAGTTCTTTTACTCTTGTTCCTTCGACCATACACTTTTTTCTTTTTACTAGAATTTAGTCTGACGTGACCTATTGGCCTGCCGTTAGTTCAAAGTTCACTACGCTTTCTGATTTTTTCCCCAATTCATTTCAATGTTCTCTGTATTTAGATAAATTTCCGCTCCAAGATACATCGAATTTATCATAGATTTTTCGATGTTTTATTTAAATGCTGACCTTATTTGCGATTAATATATCACTAACAACTTCGACTAATGTATACTAAGGTCTTTTTTAGCCGTTTTTTTGTCTAGAGTAAAGAGACCGATAGATAGACATGTTCTAGACAAAAGATAAATAGCTGTAATTGAGGTAATAAATTGGTATTTGCATGAAAGCAATTATACTGTAATTGTGGTCGAAAATATTTTTAACGTTAATTATACTGAATTAAAGGAAAAACATGTGATGTAAAGAATGATTACAATCCACCAAAAATACTACAAACCTAAAATTTTCAAAATGTCTTAAAATACCGCACATCAACAAAATGAAATAATTGGTATATAAAATTTTGAGCACATTCGATGATAATTATTTCAATTCACACAGATTTTTAGTACAGATAAAGTTGACATAGGTGAATATTTATTGTAATTGAGTCAGTAATAATACCTCAAATCTGAATGTTTAGACACTAAACACTTTAAGTGTTAACAATGTTAAATATCATGAACAAACTATGGCAATTTTATAGATGATTTTTAAACGCTTCTTGCCATTTACCGAAATTCTATAATTTATTTATAGTGTTTAATATTGTAAACACTTAGATGTTTAACTATTAAACACTTTAAGTGATTAATCACTAAACACTTAAGTTTTTCCGAATTAGCAGTAAACTCGATTTGAACAATTTAAGTCTCATAAAGATGACACTGTAAATTTAAGTATCTTATTTTAAAACATTAAAATCATTTTAATATAACGTCACCCATTTGATTAACATTGTCTCGATTTTAAAACGATTTTAATGTTTTAAAATAAGACACTTGAATTTACAGTGGACACATCAGTCACATAAAAATATCAAGTCATTGACTTTCATGGCATTGAAAATACTTATCGATAGCTACACCTATTTTTTATTTCGTTGTATTTATAGATGTTTTTCAACAGGAATAAAGGCTATTGCATAAGTAGACATTCAAACTGTTGAAACACAGAATCTTTTTTATAATTGAATTGCATCAGATTCATTCATTCGAATGTCAATTGAGTTGTATTACATTTAATAGATATCACTATATATTGAGTGGCTCTATGTATGAATAAAATTGGTATCAAATGATTTCAAAAGAAATCAAATTTAATCAACTTAGTTTAAAGCTGAACATCTCCAGGATCCCATAATAATTTCTATAATTAAAACCAAGAGAAAAAGACACTGGATCCATGTTCGAGTTCAGCATAAGTATTTTTCGCTTTAATTAATTTAAAATTTTTCCAGTCTTGACCTAAAATGATTTTTATTCCAAACGATATAATTAATAAAGTAAAAATAAAAAGAAAATAGAAACAATTTACCCTATACATGTCAATTGTTTCTGGATTACTTATATTATGAGGGTAATTGCCACTCAAACATTTTTCAAGCTAACTAGAATGAATACAATACTCACATAATAATTAAATATGACCAACAATTAACACTAGCAATTGTTACTATACGCGCATACTCTAAAACCCATTTAAAAACATCATCTGTTTATTTATTTTTTCTTTAATTTTTCTCTAAACCATATATTTCCATTCCGAGCATCCACTTACTTTTATTAAATCCTCGATACAGAAAAAATATTGCTGCTGACCATAATTCACATTGATTAAATCTGTTTTAATTATATTCATGGCATAAAAAATTAACTAGTCAATATTAACTTTCATAATACAAATAACAGTTAAAATTAATTAAATTTGAACAGATAAAGTTATTTACCTAAGATAACCCTACATAAAATGATTTGTTATAATAGAATTTATTGTTAGTTAATAAATATTGGATACAAAATAGACATAAAAAATAACAAAGATTTCTCCAAGTTTTTGTCTAGTCATCATAATATCGATTTTACACCTTATGTCAAGATGCCTCTCACCCTCTTCTCCTTATGCCACTTTGGCTATAGAAGTTTCTGAGCGTCACGCAGACATAGTTGGTCACGTCTGAGGCAAGAGAAACGCACGCTATAGGGTAAAATATTAATATTAACTGCTTTACTGCGTGCTCATGAGTCTGCGTTATTCACTCACTTTCTCATTTCATGCACTAACCAGTGCTTCCGAGAAATATTGCGTACGTCTGCTATATGACATTTGATTACTTTCTCGTACTTGATTTAAGATAATTATAAACATATAGATCTTGATTTTTACTTACATTGAAATGACTTAATGAAAAATAAAAACAACATTACATTAATAATAATAAAGTCATCAATGCTCTATTAAAAAATTAAAATAATTTTTTACCTTATTTTATCTTAAGTAGAGCATTCTGGCAGATTGAAATTGTTCATTGATATAAAAGACTGCTTTTCTCATTGTTTAGAGGTACTTTTGATTATTGAAAAACTTCATCATTTCTCTTTCCTTGAGGAGGTTTGAGTGCAGTTAATATATTAATATATAGATAGTATAGTATAGGGAAAACCTATGTTAAAATTCAGCTGAAAGATAAATGATAATATTTGATATTAAATGAAACTTGATAATTAAAATTGGTTAATGACAAAATTATGAAACTTTTGATCGTTTTGTTTACACGAAATCTGAATTTATTTTTGCTATTGGATTTAGTATTGAACCTAACTATTAACTGAACTTTATACATTTATTATTGCTAAATTATATTTATTGATAAATTATATTTATTGATAAAGTGAACTTGATTTCTTTAAATTATCAGCTATCACTTGTAAAATTTTTCTAGATTAATCTTTAAATTTGTTTGATGATCGAACCTAGGAGCTCCTTAAGTATTCTATTCTATGTTTTAGTTAGGTATAGTAGATAAAGGTGCTAATATTCGGCACTAGAAAAAAAAGTAGGAACTATAACCAAAGCAATTAAATGTTTAATCATACTGATAGTATGATAGAAAAGTAACAAAAAAATACTAGTGATTAATTCAGCATTTACTTTACTTCTCTGTGTTTACTTTAGAATATTTTAGAACTTTAATAAAAAATATAATTTTTGTATAAAAAATGTAATAATTTTAAAATTCTAGTTATTAGTATTTGTAAAGGTCACGCCCGTCAGTCAGATGACGCTCGATTGGAAATTTGTGTGTAAGAACAGAGAAAAGAGATAATATAAAGAAGAACCATCGTCAAATTAAATTAAAAATTAGATTATGATTTTCAAAACTTTTCTATTTCAAAGGAATCGAAAGTGATAGAGTAATACTATGTATTCTGAGTATTCTTCCGTTAGTCTTTCAAAAGTCTGACGCACATTTGGTTACTTGGGTAATCATCCAAGTACACTTTGAAACTCATCATTTTTTACTCTTGAGAAAATTTTTTTAACGAATTTTCAATAGTCTTTTATTACTCTGTAAAAAAATAGAAAGAGCAAAACAAAAGACGTCCGCAAACTTAAAAAATATTAAAGAAATTAATTTTCTCTATTACTCTCATTTTTTTTTTACAATAATTCCATCACAATTTTATGGAAAATTAGAAAATTCGGTTTAAATATTGGCTTTTTTAAGTGAAGGTAAACTGAAACTTGTTTTGTTTATAAAAGTGTAATAAGTTTTTATGCAACCCTCTAATTTCTAGAGTAGCATATTTAAATTTGTAATAAAACTCGATTTTCTGTGCTGTGAAGCTCTTTACCTTCACTTTACCACCCGTTAACAAGCTATTGAAATACATCCTATCACTTTATTGCAATAGTCAAAATACGATGAAAGGTTTTTATATTTTATATTTATTATCAATGCATTTCCATTTCGTTCGAATTACTTTATTCACAACATTAAAAAAGGGATTTCAATTTAATGAAACCATTTATTTATTGTTAAGACTTTATGTGCTCACCTATATTTAATCGTTTAAATTATTCGATCAATTTCTGGTTATGTACACAGATGTTGTTGCTATGCATCAGTCTTAAATTCAATAACTAATTACATGGGTATACGAATTCAAATTCTTTGGAAATGTATATAACAGGAAAAAAATACTAAACGCAAAGAATTTTTGTGTTAACCATGAGTAAAAAATGACAAGTGCACTTTTAGAATAATAGAAGTACAAATATTTCTATTCAGTAATGAAGTTTGGGTTGTCGTGAGTAATTATTCTACTAAGACATCTTTTAAATACCAAGTTCACTCATACGAATTCAAAATTTACTGTGGGATAGAAATATTCTTTCTTTTAAACTTTGAAACGTACACTTGTCATTTTTTACCTTTATATTGAGTAAAAAAAATGTCCCCCCTAAAATTAATACGATAAATTTTTCTCTTTTGAATCATCAGATGAACAATCAAATTCATAATATATTCTTCGAATAAATAAAGAAATGAACTATGACTATCCCGGGTTTCATGATCTCCATAAACAAGAAAATGGAACGTTATCTAAGTATCAACGGATATTGTTTTCCAATGGTGGATTGGAGCATTGTACCGAGTAGAAGCCTCAGAGACCGGCATCGAGTATTACACGAAAGAAGTCGCTGGCAAGTGCGGCTTGGTTGTGTATATAGGATGAAACGCAAGCCAGAGACGATCTGTCACCAGCGAAGCCTAGGCTATGAGGAGCAGAAAGAAGGCGGCAAAACCAAATGTTGTAGGACCAAGAGATATCTAGAGCCAAAACAGTAGGAGAGAAGGTCGAACCTGATATCGAGGAAACTGACGGAATCTCCAGAAACGGATCAACTTCAGGTAGAATTGAGATGACTTCTAATGTTAACAATGAAGCCACCAACTCCAAAAAGTTAGGAACCTAAGGGTAACCCCAAAGAGTAAAGGTCGAAAGATTGTGCCCCCCCCCCCCCTGACGCAAAAAGTTAAACGAAGAAGACTCGTACGACACCACCTAGTAGGGGGACCGATTGCTGACAGGTGCTGAAAATGATCTCAACCGTCGGTAACCCATTAGAATTTGTAAGGTCAGACAATTTTTTTTTGTCTAAGAATTTTTACTGGGTTATAAAGTACCCGTGTAAAGAAAATTTGTTCCGGAGGCATGCCGCTGGAGTTTCAAATCTTGATGCCTCCACTGAGACGGAGCGGTAAAAGTTTGGAACTTTTTGGTAAAATTTTTTTATAAAAAAAATCCAAAAAATTCCAAATGGTTCCAAATTAAGAACGTTCTACAAAATAAAAATTTTTTGCATAAAAAAATTTCAAATCCAGGTTTCGGGTTTTTGAAAGCGATAAAACAATTTATTGTAAATATAATTTTTTTTTTTAATCATTCAATTTTATTAATA
The DNA here is from genome assembly GCA_028641665.1 of Chelonus formosanus. Lineage (NCBI taxonomy): Eukaryota > Metazoa > Arthropoda > Insecta > Hymenoptera > Braconidae > Chelonus > Chelonus formosanus. The sequence continues at coordinate 16,382,171 of CM054003.1, read as the reverse complement.
TATTGCAAAAGAAATATTTTCTTACGAAATTTTACAATTTTCGTTCTTATAACTTACATTAAACAATGAATATATAATTGTAATGATTGTAAAGAAATAAGAATTCAAGCAAATCAAAACTTGATCATTATAAACGCTCATTTAATTGTCTGATAGATTTTTTTCACTCATCCTCAATTTTTAATCACATAACACTGTTTTTTTCTTCGCACTACACTAGTTTCTTTAGTTTAATATTAATTAATGTTGTTGAACAATATTTTCACGTTGCACTACACTTAACTCACTAGAAATTTTACTATTTTTAAAAAAATTTTCTTCAATTCAAATGATTCCTCCTTTTCTTAATGACAGTTTGAGCCGAATAAATGTTATCCTTTTAAACTCAATCAACGCGTAACTAGGGAAACAATACACATGCGGAAAAACATTTAGCGTTTCAAACTGTCATTGAAAAAAATCATTTGAACTGAAGAAAATTTATAAAAAAGTAGTAAAATTATTCATAAGTTAAGTGTAGTGCGGCGCAGAAACATTTTTTATTGACATTAGTCAGCATTAAACCAAAAAAAATAGTGATCTGTAAGAAAAAAAATCGTTTTGTGTAACTAAAAATGAGTGATGAGTGAAAATAATCTATAGAAAATTAAAACTGTGTTTATAATTATTAAGTGTTAATTCATTCAAATTATTATTGATTGAAAATGTTTTATTGTATTTTATATGTTAATTTTTTTGTCCAGGTTAAAAGAATTCAAATTGTAAAAATATTGTAAGAAAATTTTTTTGTAGAAATTATTAATAAAATTTTATTATTTCCAAAAAATTATTCTATCTATAATAAATTGTTCAAATTTAAATTAAGAATTTTTTTATGCAAAAATTTTTATTTTATAGAACGTACTAAATTTGGAACCATTTGGAATTTTTTGGATTTTTTTTATAAAAAAATTTTACCAAAAAGTTCCAAACTTTTACCGCTCCGTCTCAGCGGAGGCATCAAGATTTGGAACTCCGGCGGCATGCTTCCGGAACAAATTTTTTTTACACCGGTAAATTTTCTTAGGTTTGCGCATATAGTCTCGCATAACTGCGCGATCACAGTAAAAATTACTGAGTTCCCCAGTAAAATTTCTTGGATTCTTTTTTCCTAAAATAAATGTAAATAAAATTTTTTTATTTTGTTCATATTATTTATTTATACTCAGATAATACTTATATTTGACTCGGGGACTGGATTAAAGCCTGAACTAATCTTTTTTTAGAGACTACAGGTAAAAAAAATTTCATGGCACTAATACTTTAAAAGGTTGTAGAAAGAGTCGATAAAAACATCACTTCGTTGCTTCGATTTTCTTTGCTCTGCTAACTCTCAGGGACAATAAGAATATAAGTTAAAAAAAGTATTTTGGTGTTCAAGTTAATATTACTTGATGTGACGATAAAATTCTATCAACAAATTCATCCATTGGTGTTAAAATATCTTAACAAGTAATTTGATTTATATGATAATAATGGAACAACTTCATTAGAGATAGTTTTATAATTGCAGGTGTGAGGTTGTGCATTTATTTGCAGAATTAGGCTGCAATTTCCATGAAAATAGTGTCTGTACAGAAAACTAAAAGAGGTCAACTACGTCTATGAGTCACAGAAGAATGTGTCAAACATTCTAGCGAGTTCAATTACCTCAAAACTATATCATTCCTTTTCATGATCAATCTCTTACTCAATCTAACCAATGATTTTTAATGAAATTCATTATTGTTGGTTTTCTTCTATTCATTGTATAAAAATACGTTTGTGAATTGTAGTACAAATTATCCATCAGACTTTATTATTTAATGAATTTATAATAACAACGTGATAAAAACATTAATTGTTATCATCAATTTATGGCTTTTAGTCTATTTATTGATATATGATAAAAAACATAAGAAATTTTTTCAAAAAATTTTTTAGAATAATTTTTGTAAAATCCCAACAACTCAAGCCTCAATTATTTTTCTTTCAAATTAGCAGAAAACTTTCGTTAATGAGCATATTCAAAATTTATAATTAAATCTATTATTCCATCAAAATGTTGTCATAAATTTACATTAAATTCATTTCATAAAACAACAAACATTATGATATGTAACAAGAATTTTTTTTTCATTGAAATATTGTATAATCACTATTAATTGATATATTTTCATGTCGAATAATATGAAGACATCGCATTTTTCCGTTTCGTAAAAAATAAAAAAGTTTCTATTTTTTCGAGTAGTCCAATTCCGATAGCAAAAAAGTACTTTACCTTTGTTGATTAAATCAAGAAGTGTTGATACAATATGAAAAAAGAGGGAAAAGAAGGTTTTTTTTCGCTTGCTGATCTTGGTGTTACTCTTTGTGTACTATTCAACATTCTCGCGTGTTTCTATGAAATTTACCTCAGTTACAATCCCGATAGGCTCTATAATTATTCCGTTTTATCTTCATCATGGTTGGGGGCTTGAGGGCAGTCGTGCACTCCATCGTACCGAAACTCCAACTACGCTGCAAAACTCACTTTTTCTTCCTGTAGTAATTTTGCTGAAGAAGTTTAAAAGTTTGAATGGAAATTCAATAAATCTTACTAATGTTGAATCATTTTTACTCTTTGTTTTTTAAAAAATCACCGATTTTCAAATATTATTAGCTCATCAGTATTTATGACATTTTATCTGAGTAAAATTTTTTAATTTATAAGACGTAGATATTCCCATGTTAGACCTCTATGATGATTCGGACGTTTTTTTGATTCTATTCTTCGGATGCAACAAAATCGGCCTTGACAGAACGAAGTGGTCTACGATTCACGGTAACATTGGGTAACGAAACGTTAGAGTCAAGTCTCGGTCTGATTGCTATGAATGATCTTCCATCCTATAACCTCCTCTCCCCACAAAGCTACCATCCCTATTACTACTATAGGTGACATTGCTACCAGCAGCGCTTTTAAGAATTATTAATTCAAGTCAACGGCTGGTATTGTATTCGAAGAAAGTCTTTCTTGCCGATTCCTTACAACATTAATAGTAATAATAATAATTTAATTAATACTGAATTAATTCCTAAAAATTCTTCAGGAATTGTTAATCCAAATATTTCTACAAATTCAAATACAGAATCTAAAATATGACGTCTAATCTGTGCTAGTCTCAGTCACAAACTGGAGATAAACAAACTCTCCCCTCGTTGCTATGAAAAATTTAATCATCAAGCAATCGTCGTTAACTAATAAACTGTCGTTTGTCAATCTATCAATAGATGGACACACACGTATATTTTACAATATATTTAGTGGAAGTTCAGTTCAATAGTTCACGCGCGCAAACCAGATGGTGAAAATTCTAATTTCACTAATCGACCAAATTACAATTACTTCCTTATGGGAAGTTAAAAATAAAAAATACCTTTTTGAACCAGTTCGAATCCCAAAAAATATGAATTTCTGCATGTAAGCATAAGATCACGAATAAATATGAATTTTCCAGTTTGAGAAACTAGTTACTACTATTAAATACTGTTGTAATGAACACTTCAACTAAACGCAAATCGGGCCACCCTAAACTATGTGCTTCCTAGTTAAAGGAAGTACATAGTCCAGGGTGGCCCGATTTGCGTACTAATCCTAACTTAACACTAAATACTCATTCTTATAATAATAATGCCTACCCTGAAAATAACCTAACGCAAATCGGGCCACCCTGAACTATGTATTTCCTAGTTAAAAGAAATACATAGTCCAGGGTGGCCCGATTTGCTTACTAACCTAACTTAACATTAAACACTTATAATAATACTTATCCTAAAAATAACCTAACGCAAATTAGGCTACCCTAGACCACGTACTCCCTCCAACCAGGAAACACATGGCCTAGGATTGCCTAATTTACTTTTCCAGTCTATCATTCCTTATTTGTACCATGCACTTTCACCCGTATCGGATTCGTTTTGGTAGTGGAATTTCCGTATTATCTATATTGTCGAGTCCATATCTATCTATATAGTCCAATAGATATGTTCCACCAATGGGTTCTAAAATACTCTTAAGAACTGCCTGGGCAGTTCTGTAATAGTTCGGGAACGATTTATCTGTACGTTCCCGCATGTAAACCCATTGTCCACGTTGATAATTGCACTCTATAATTTTATTATCCAAATGTTCAATTTCACTTGACACTGTTATAGAGGCAAAAGGCACTTCCATTCCTCCCACATAGAGTTCACCAACGCTTGAGTTCACTATTTTTAGGCGGAAATCCACTGAATTCATTGATAGTGGTTTCCACTTTAGCACATCCATGGCAGTACCAGCAACGTAAGGGTCTCTAGCTGGTTGAAAAATGAGACCATCAGGCTTATGACCTAGTTGTTTAGTGAACTTCTCACTCAACAATCTTTCGGTTGCTGATAAGTCCCAAAATTCTTTGAGACGGATGGAGAAAGGTTCTTTTTCTCGATGTAATTTTCCTTGATCAAAGGCTCTACGTCGAGCTCCCACAATTTCTTCTTTTATGATCGTATAGCGATCTGGCCAGAAGGGAAGTTGTGAGACCTTTTTGCCATCAAACATGATGACGTCGTAGGCCAAATATCGCGGATAATCGATATTATTCACCTTGTCGATGACCATCTCACCATCAATAAGCGTATCTCTTAAGACTGTAGAAAGATCTCGAGAGTAAGGAAACTTAAAACCATAGACTTCAAAAACATGATTGTTTCGATCTATGAAATAAACTCCCTTATCAGCTTGGATAAGCATCATGTATCGAGTCCCGTCGGCCTTCCATGAAACCCTGTACGGTTTGTAGTGGAGTTGATGGATATTTTTTTTATCCATTGAAACAGGCTGAGAACCAGGAAATCTGTGGCTGTTCCAACCACATATTTCTTGGATTTTAGTCTGAATCATGGTGACTTTTTCTTGGTCACGTAAAGGTGACACTCCGGGAACTCCTGCCATGAACACTGGATCATCTACAAGGCGATTCTTATATCTTCGATAATTCTTACTACCTCTGGATGGATGATGTTTTCTTTCTGAACTCTTCGACATTTTCGACACTTCACTGCTTGGTACAAAGAAAAAAAAAAAAACCTTCACTACACTTCTCCGAAAAAATTATAAGGTAGCACTAATATAGCACTGAATGTAACACAAGATTACACAAATATCACCACATTAAATCGGCACAGGGTTCGCAAAAAATATACGATGCGTCACGGTCGACTGCTAAGCGGTAACTGAGTGCTCAAGGTATAATTTCTGCTATAACTATCTTCAATTTGTGCCTTAAGCGCCATCTAGTAACTACACTACATTGCCATCTAGTGACATGTTATATACACCACCTGGTGGTGTATCTAAAAAGCAATAATAACACCCAAACACTCAAGACATGAGCTATTGTTTATGAAGATTTTGAGTGAAACACACTTTAAATGTTAACTTAACACATTTTTCCAATCTTTTTCATAATGACAGCAAAAGCAAAATGATAAGACTATTTATCGTTAAGATTAACCTCATCTGGTTATTCAAGATCTAACAACTGTTGCTTCGATTCACCACCAGATGGTGCGTGTAGACATCTCGCTATGTGACATGCGCAGTATCGAATATGATTTACTCATCAAGTTTCTTTTCCTGAAAAATTATAGGTAAATAATCTGCTAAATGACATACAAGTTTTATTTACAGAACTTTGTATTATCCAAATGCAATGATGAATGTAAATATAGTCGTACTGGTAGAAAAAGAACAGTTCTCACTTTCACAAACACTTACTGAATTATTTGTCCATACCACAAATCCAGCCGATTAGAAACAGTATCTCTTTGTCTCGTTCAACTTTAAATGATTTCATATCAACTCAATTAAATTTTATTGGATAATTCATCACAATTGGAAACTAAAGATAGTTAAGTAAAAACAAGACTTTACACTCTAAGTTTGCAAAATTCTCCAAAATTTATTCAAATCTGAGTTTGTTGTATTTACGGGTACATTTTTATACTCCCGAACTAGTAAATGGCCATGTTATTTTCCAAAATTGTATTTTTCGATTGATTGTTTTTATAGATCATCGTCTATTTCGGGCATTTTGGTCTATGTGAAAGTATGAATGTTCTTATAAAAGTTCAATGAGTAATTAGTTGTGATAAATGATAGGATGACTACTTTACAAGTTTAGCATAAAAATTCTATTGACAAAAAATACAAAAATAGATCTAAGCACACTTTGTCTGTGCTTACACGACGAACTTCCCATTATAAATTGTTCATAAAAAATTCACATTGTTATAAACAATACGTCATATTCCGTAATAAATAACATTATTTTGTCAATAGCATCCAAATTCATGTGCTGTTTTGCGCTTAATAGTATTTTAAATAGTTAATCTTGTCATTTATTTATTATTAGTTTTTTTGTTATAAAAACGGCTCGACCGAATTTGTTCAAACTTCTTTTAGATCTTTTTTATAACAATATCTTTCGAATAAATTTTGGTTGAAGTCGATATCTCAATCCCTTCTTGAGATATCGAAAACGAAAAAAATGCTGACATCCGTACGTACACACACACATCATTCTAAAAATTAGTCAGTATGCTTGCATATATCTTGAAACGTAGAGGTATGATGAAAATTCTAATCTCACCAATCGACCCAATTACTATAACTTTTTTATGGAAAGTTAATAAACCATTACAAGTTATCAAATTGTGTCTGCTACCTTTACCAACTTTAACTGAATATCTTTCATTGCCTGAAATGACGAAGGCGAGCGAGAATTTTTACCTTTACTTTTCTCTCGAGTTGTCACTCTTGGACAATTCTTAGAATTCGAAGATTTATTAGTTTTTTTCACGCCTTTAACAACGAGTCTTTATTAAGTGTTCTTGCTTTTAAAGAATTTCCTTGTCTACCATCGTTGCAGTCGCTGGACTAATTACTTTGATTTGACGCCTTCTTCGTTGTTGGCTCCAGCATCATCTATTTCTACGACAGATAACTTCTTTACATTTGTGGGCCTTCCTTTTCTCTTCCAGCCTTACTGATTGTACTTCTCAACTTCAATTTAACGATATTACGCTTATCACAACCATCAATTATTTCAGGATCGTTTCATTACACTTCAAAGAAAACATATTTTCATGTTTAAACCAATATATCATCTTTAATGATTTTCAATTGATTATTGATGATTATTTGGATATCGAAAGTTTTTTCCCCTGTATGAAATAGAATAATATCCGGCGGTTATTTGAAGTTAATAATGGCAAATACGTAATTGATTAAATAAATATATTTAGTTGTTATTTCTTGGTTTTTCACATGTACAAAATATACACGGACTTATGTACTGACCTGATAATTATTATTTAAGATAAAAGAAATCACTTTAAAGAGCTGAACATACATATGGAGATATCTTGGAGAGAAAATTTTCAGGTAAACTTTTACGGTCATTATTAAAATAATAGCTAGTAATTAGAAAACCACGAAAATTGACTTAAGGTATTTCATTTGCTCGGGGCCGTATAAAAAAAAGACCCAGGGCCCTTTGGAATAAAATTAATTTTTTTCATGAAATATATACACTAGCCTTTGACACATTAATTAATTTGAATTCTAACTCGAAAACCATAAAAAAATAATAAAAGAAAGTAAATGCCTATTTTGTAGGAGAGTTTAGGTTACAATTATTATTAATAATTAATTTGTTTAAAAACGGTACGGTCAAAGTAGATTTTTTTTCAAAAGTATTTGATACAAATGCATTTACACTATATAATTTTTTTACGACAATTTAAAGAATCCTTTTTGAATGAAAGTTAAAAACCTAATCTTGTAGTCAATTATCATTGGTTTGAATGAAGATATGGCTCAACTTTGATTTTGAATAACTCGAGTTCAATCGATTTTTTTTTATTAAAACTAACGTTTTATTTTCTCATAATCTTTTATTTTAATGTAGTAAAAAAAACTTTAAGAAAACATTAATCTCAATCAAAATACCTCAATCGAGGAATTATGACTGTGACATAAATTGATTTTGAAAAAATAAAAATTTAAGAGTTGTGCAGGGTTTTGTTTATTAAATAATTCCAGAAGCTTTTGAATATCTAATTAATGATTGTGATAGAAATTCAAATCTTTAGGGGATTTTTTTTCAAAAATTAAAGTTTTTAATGTTGTAAAATTAATTTAAAGTGTTTAATAATTAAGGTAGTATGGGTCGTCTACAGACCATCTATTTTTTTCTAAATTTTAAATAGCGTACAAAAGATTATTTAAATAATACTGTAATTCATTACAATAATTAAATAAATTTTATAACAAGTAATAATATATAAAATCCAATTACAAACAAAAATGATTTTGTTTTAAAACTAATTTGACCAGTTACTGAGCCATAATTTCTATCTTATCGGTATATTATACATTGAAAAACTATGAATATCATAATTAATCATTAATATCTTTTAATAATGGTCGTTGACGTACACTTTTTTTTAAATTAATAAATTCTTTAAACTTTAAGCTTTTTTTTGGTACATTATTCTGTGAACAAACTTTTTTGGAAAGATGAGAATTTTGGTCTTGTATAAAGAATAACGCACGGGTTCCCATTGAGTCAATGTAAAAATTACGATTTTTAATTTTCAATATTTCATTGAAAAAGTCGATAAGGTGTCCCCAAACTTGAGTAAAACATTATTTAGATGCTTATGTTTAATATAATAATAGGCTAACTGTTCTAAGTTTATTTTTGTATTTCACCCATACTACCTTAAATACCTAGGTGTTTACAATGTTTACCATCGTAAACAAATTATAGCATTTTGGTAAACGACAAGAAGCGTTTAAAAGTCGTCTACAAAATTACCATAGTACATGTATGATGTTTAACATTGTAAACACTTTAAGTGTTTAGTTATTAAACACTTGGATTTGCAGTGATTGTCTCGATTTTAAAACGATTTTTAATGTTTTAAAGTAAGACACTAAAATTTACAGTGATAATCTACAAAAAAACGTTTAGAAGAAAAAATATAAATCTCTCAAATTTTGCTTTTTCTGAAAAAAAAAATAAATACACAATTCTCTTTCAAAATTGCTACCGAATCGTGAGGTCGCTGATAACTTTGTTGTTCCCTACGCTGTAATACCTCGATTAACGATATTTTTTATTAAAAAATGCCTGCTAATTTAAGAGTTTATGTGATTGTGGAGTAGATTTTTATTTCATGATACGGTCAGTCATTTATCCACATATGATGCTAATTGTCAAACCAGCAGAGCAACAAAGTTCGTGTGAGGCTGAACTAGCAGAACTCTTTATCAACCTCCAAGCAACATACCATTTACGGTAGCCTGCAAACGAATCGAGCTTGCGAGTTACTTCAATCGAAATACGAAGTTAATAGAATAGCACGAAAGTTTAATAAATGCCATTTTCTTATAATCTGTAGCATTACAGTTATTGTTAGAAATAACATTCTAATTTTTTTATTTCAACGATCTTTCAATTTAAAAATTTTATGAACTATAATAAACTAATTGAGACTCAAACAATTTTTTAATAAAAATTTTATTTCGTGCGTGTCGCAAATTACACAAATATTTGAAATTCACATAGAAAATTCTATTATGAAAACTTTTTATGAGTATCTAATTGACTTCAATTTGGAATTGTTCTTCAACAAAAATTCTAATATATATATATATAACCAACATGTTGTATTTTATGATCTCAATTGCATCCTACAAACTCATATTTTATTTATTTATGTTAAATTCATTCCTGAAGTTCGAGCTTTTACGATTTTATATTCCAAACGAGATGGTAGACATATTGCTCTAAGTTGAGATACAAATATTGTTCAATGCACTCAACAAAAATTGTTTTCTATTTTTTACGGTGTTCGATAGTCGAGTGATATTCAGTATACTACCGAAAAATACTGTAAAAGGTTTTATTTATCGATGTCAAACATATCAAGTCACTTTTCAAACGTATAAATTTCATTCTTAAATAATATATTGACGTTATAACGATAATATTAAAAAATCAATAAAATTCAATACAACAAAAAAATTTCATCATATTTTTCAAAAATCTTCAAGTGGTCTAGGTAAGTATCCATATTTTAAGTTTGTTAGTTCTATGAGAAGTTGGTGAAAATGTTTCGTTTTACTATGTTCAAATATTCAAGACGAGTTAAATTAATGTACTTAACTTTACAGAGATACAGTTAATTCAAATGTAGGGTATTACGTTTATAAATTATGAAAATGTCGGTAATTGAACGGTGCCTATTTGCCATCTTTAATCAAAGTTCTTCATCTTAAGTTGGTACCAGTATTGTTGTGTATTCAATACAAAAATACTTTTATTGAAAATTTCTTTAATGGAATTCATAGTGTATTATGAAAAGATCGTGAGGAATATAGAGAGAAGAATTTATTATGGATTCTTTAAATTTTTATCATCACTGACCTACTTAAATGTATTAATATATTTGTCTGGATCTAATGCCCTAGTAGCCAAATCAGCGTAAGACTGACAGCAGACTTATTATATGTATGTTGCTGTCTTTTGGTTTCCTAGGTGCAGACGAACGTCAGATCAACGTTAGATGTCAGATGCTGCCGCATATCGGAAACAGACGGACGTAAGTCTGTCAACAGATTCTGATGTCAGATCGTGGCTACTTGGCCAGTTTCATTACATCACAAAAAATCTCTTTAATAGTAATTTTGATTATTTTTAAGTAAATTAATTATGAGATTGAAATATCCCAACTTTTGGAAAATCAGTTATAAATTTAAGATTCATAGTTCACATTCATTATTATTGAACTAATTTAGTATTGTATTTTAATTTATTTCAAAATACAATAACGTACGATTCTAGGTTATATTAAATCGAGAAATTAATCACAGACATATTCAGCAAAATAACGAGTTAAAAAGCTTATTATTCTTTTTTTTCAAATATGACGTAATGATTTTGGAATATTTATCATATTTATGTTTAATTTTTTTGGTTCAAGAAGTACTTTTTCAAAAAAAGAGCTTTCTTCAGAAACTTTATTTATGAATTCTGAAAATTATTTTATTAATTGCGTAATCGACGTAGCTGTTATTCATTTAGGGGAAAGGAAGGTAAAGAGCAAAACGTGGAGGCAAAGTGAAACACTCGAGAAAATGTACTAATTTATTAAAATAAGTTTAAAAACGCCTATTGTACTTTTTGTTGATCAATTTTTCAATGCATCAAAAATTATGAACATTTGTTAATATAATGGTTAATTTGTTCATTTACGTTTTTTCTTGGTGTTCCACTTTACCCCACCTTCTCCTATCTATTTATGTACCTATTTAGCAGATTTTATGAATTAATCCTCAAATGTGTAGAGTTGCAAATTGGTAGTATACCAATCTAGACCAATTGTTTAAAGCTTAGTGCACATTTATTCGAATATTATTAACTAAATGCATAGAAATACAGTCTAGAATTTTTAGTAATTATAAAGCTTTCAACTACATTTTATACCTTTAAAAGTATTCTCTTTAAAATTATAAATCCTACGAAAAAAGGTTGAAGTTATGTTTTTTAAAAAAAAAATGCAACATTGCAGGATATGGAAAGAATTTAATAAATGAGTTCTCAAATACTGTAATGATCATATTAATTTGTCTGAATTTCATTTATTACATTGTGGATTATTTCTAATTTTACTTTTTTGGTAAAATATTTTTAGTGAATAGAAGAAACATTTTTGATGAAGTTTAAGTGAAAGGAAAAAAGGCCAAACATTGCATAAATATTGTAAAATATCTCACGAATTCATATAATATTAAAGAATAATGCAAACTTCTACAACCTGGAATACTTCAAAGTTATAAAAATTTCTGAATGGTAATTTTTTACAAATTTTTTTCAAATACTTTTTGTAATCTAGTTTTCTCTACAAGCAGGCAATGACACCATTGAGCGAACAGTGTTCTACTTTTTCCACAACTAGAATATAAACATCACTTGGCGAATTACTACATTTCAGGGATAAATTACTTACAATGTATGCATAATTCTTATTATATTCATAATTGCAAAAATCTTCAAGTATCATTATAATCTAATATTCATAAATAAAATAACTCAAGATAAAAAGACGTATCATTTAAGAAATTCAATCTTTATTAAGATGAACTCAAAACAAAGCAACTTGTATTTAATTATGCTCAAGGTCGACTTGTCAACTTCAATAGTAGAGAAATAAATAAACGTTATTATGTTAAGAATTACTCTTCATTTTTTTCCGTTAATTATCAGCTTTTGTTTTTGTACTCATTCATTAATATCTACAACAACAATTTGTTTATGTATTTCATGAACCAACCGGTCCCTGAATAATGACATAAAATCAAATTACTTGTCATAAGTACAATAAAAAAAATTGTTTAACAATAAAAAATCAGAATACTTTTATTTTTTCTAAACCACCAAATGTTAACAAGGGAGTCATAAAAGTGATATTCTGATGTCGTGCATGAAACGTAGCAATAAGATACAAATGAGAGATAAATAACGTTTGTTAACATTTTCAATGTAATTAATTATCAATGTTGAATTTTAAATGAAACCCTGCGTGGCATCGAACCATTTTATCACGTCAGGAATTCGTTTTATTGTCAAATTGAGTAACAATTTACTTTAATTCTCATGAATTTTATTCCTTTCACTATAAATTATGACCCTACGTCAAATAAAGACTAAAAAAAATTGATCGTAAATATTTACTTCCTACTCTTCAACAATGAAAAGGTCAAAATCACGGTGAAATAGTAAATATTGATTTGTTTTTACTGTTTTTTTTATTAATTTTTTTTTCAAGTTTGGTCAAATTTTATAGCGTAATAGTTGAGTGCCAAATACATTCATACTGATTTCAAAATTTTTATAGAATGATGTATCCATGCAAATGACCGCAAAACTCTCTATTGAAGTATTCAAAAGAGATTTCATTGAAAACAATTTCACCGGCAAAAAAAAAAATTTAGTTGTAAATTTCAATTGAAAAAAACATTTGTAACAATTAATACCAAACATTATTTTTTTAGATTGTGATGAAAAGCGAAACTATTTTTATAATAAAACAAAAGTCTCCAAAAATGTGTCACGTTTTATGATTGTACAGGAGAAATGGTGCATTAAAAATGCGGTCAAAAAAATGTTTAGTTCAATAAATATTTTTCGACAAACTAGTTTTGTAAAATACTGAAGCAGTTAATTTCGGTAAATAATCATATCATTATCGCTGTTGTGAAAATTAAGTAGCCCTGAAAAACTGTAGATTCCATATTAAATACCATTTCTATTCTAATGCTCATTAATAGTTGTTATTTTTTAATCAACATCAACTTTTGTAATTTTATTTTCAACTTGATAATACTAATATACGAGAGTTTTTCAATTTTAATACAATGAATTTATGAATGAGTTGTTAATAGAGTTATATTTAGATGAAAATTTTTAAGAGTTTTTAAAACGAATATTAATGACAATTGTTACAACAACATTTGAAAATTTTTCATTCGTATAAATTTTCACTTAAAAATAATTATCCACTCCAAAAAGAAAACGTAGTAGAAAACAAATAACTCAACTTGCATTATGATGCTACTATTAATATTCAGAAATGATTTGGATCAAGCATTTTTTTTTTTATGAAAAGAGAAAATTGTTCTTTCAGAGTTCATTAAACGTAACTTGATGGATTAAATTAACTGCCAAAATCACATTTAAAAATTTGATAAAAAAATAAGAGGATTTGTCGTATATTATCCTACTTAATCAAGATCCTTCGAAAAAACAAAGTTGTATTTAGGTCATAAAAAACAAATATTTTATTTCCTTTGTATTCTCTATTTTTGCAATCCAAAGCAACAACATAGTTAGAATAATTTCGTAAGTAAAGAAAAATACTTGTCAAATGGAGGAAGTGTATTGAATCCTTTCAGACAACAATGAGCGACATCCTATGAAAAAATTTACATATCGATCAACACATGAGCCAGAGGTATATTTTATTTTACCTTACATCCTATCCTACCAACAAGAATCATTTTCAATTTTTTCCACTGGTAAAAATCGAAATTAACGGTTTTGTATTATCTAAATTTATTAAAAAGAATCTCATAAAATGAAATATGATGAAGATATGATTTATTGAATAAATATTATTAGAAATAATAACATTCTTCCAAGTATATAAAAAAAAACTGAACGAATTAATATCGATTTTTCATTACTTACGTATAAAAATTACGTACCAACGAGGATCGATTCTACCAATAGACCATTTCTATACTCTAAAAAATAATAGTTGAGTCCCATAGTTAATTTTACAATCCTACGTTAATTTCTCATTTGACAGAAAATAGTTGAGTCCTTTTCGAACTATTAATCGTAAATCCAACTATTGATTTTTCTCAGTATACACTTCTTAAAGATAAACACACTCTGATGCAGTTATTGGTTGTCTTAATCCAACTATATTTCATTGTACAAACTCTTTCAGTATTAGCAGAACTCACTCTATCATTTATCACCTCTATTGATATTTATATACTTATTTTGGTTATAACTCTTTATTTTCATTACTCTTTATCTCACCACAGGATGTTTTCAAAAAAATCTCGTTAGTTATTCTCCCAAATGTTTAATTTATCCTGCAGTTGTAGAATACTAAGCATGAAAAGTTTCATTTTAATTATTAATGAGTTCTCTCATTTTTCTATCAAAAACTTATCAGTTTCGACGACTAAACTCGAGGTTGTGTTACTTTATTTAAATGGAAAGGCTTTAAATATGAGATTGAATTTTTTAAACTATTCTTGGAGTTAGCTTGGAGCCAAATGCATCGTATAAATCTGTAACGATCTTTTCTATAACTTTTCGACCGAATATGTTCGTAGTTTTTGAGTAAAATAATTTTTTTTGGAAAATGAAAAAAAGTTAGTTTTTTATATGAATTTTTTTATAGTGAAAATCGTACGTGACTCACCTTCATGCCGTAGAAGTAGGAAGAGCAGCAAGATCACCAAATCCATCGCCGAGGGCTACAATAGTTTACCCTTCCGCGTGCTTTCGCTTCGATAAATTTTTCTCTTCGTCGACAAAAATTTTTCAGATCCTTCAATTTTATACCCCTTTACTCGTTTACACCTCAATCAAAAATGTCATTTTTGCAAACGGAAAATTTATCAGAACCCGTCAATAATTTTTGTTTCATGTTTTTATTTTTTTATAATTTTTATTTCACACTATCAGTAGAAATTTGCTTTTCACTTCAGATAAAAAAGATTGCTCGTGGCAATTCGATTACCGCTCCGTCGATTACAGTTGTATAAGTGAACAGGCCGGCATACTTCTCGACTCACTACTGAAACACACCCTCTGTCCGAGGGGTAGTACAACTTAATTGCTGTCACATTGTTATTCCACTGTCAATTAAATTTAATGACTCTGCTGGGTTACGTTTCGAAACAAGATCTGGAAACCACGAATAATTTTCTTGTATAACGATCTGAGTTTTTTCACTGGTTAATACTTGTCACCATGATCCGAAATTACCTCCCCAAAATTTACATTATCCACTATTTATCCTTATCATGCCTCTTTGACTGTCAAATCATATAACACCATCTTATCTTCTGGTATTTGTCCAAACCAACCAATTTTACTGAACGTGAACTCGTACAAAATATAAACCACTGAAATTAGAGAATGCCTGAGGGTTTGTGTTGGAATTTAAGCTTTCAGAAAGCCTTACACAACCGGACCTTTTCAATGCAACTTGTTGCAAGCGCTCGATGCTATTTTAGTTTTCTACGAAATTTATTTTCAGCTTTGTTTACAACATCATTACTAGACAATAATTATTCTCTAAACAACAAACACAGACGTATTCGAACAATTAACTTGCTATCCAATGCAAACTGTTACTTTGAATAAACTTCTTCACAGTTCATTAATTGTCTAACCGTTCATCAAATGATAGAAACTGTAAGATGATCATTAATCAACGTTTAAATTTTGCACATCAATTATCTAATGAACAGTGTTTCAAATTAAATTCATTTCAGTAGATATTTTTCTTTTGCTTCATTGATATTTCATTTTGTGAGTGAAATACATTTCAATACTAAGCTCTTATGACAATAATAGAGTCATGACATCAATAAACTATTAGTCGTTGATATCTCGACATTATCCCAATGATCACAAGTCATAAAAGTAGTTGAAAAATTTATGTGACCCACAATACTTGTTTCCATTAGCCACACAATATTTCAGTCAATTCTTGGAACATATGAGTTCCATAAATTATGAAATATCATATCTGCATATAAAACAACTTTAAACTTTTTTTCACTCTTTTTTTTTTTGTACATTCAACTTTTCCAAGTAAAAATGAATTAAATGAAAAAAACTCTATCGTTTATCATAATTAAACATACATTAGAATTTTTTTTCGTTAGAAGTAATCTCTCTTTTACTCGAAACTTTCCGTTCGAAATGTGTTTGTCTCGCGACGCACGTGGTGACGGAGAAAAAGTTGGCGCCGCGAGTGGCGGATGCGGACTACGAAAGCTCACTCTTACTCCGTTTCAACCACGGACCATTTACACCTGCGCGCATGCGTCTTGTTTCACATCCTTGGAGAGTTAGCATTAAAGTCTGAACGAATAAATACACTCATAGATCTATGCATTCTTCATTAAACGAAACACGCAAAATATATTTTTGCTTTTTCTACTTTGTTTTTTATTCTAAGAAAAGTATAATTTGAATGATAGTTCTCTGCATGATGTTATGAAGTGTATCACAAAAAATCACATGAAAGATATCCAGAAAAATAAAAAAAAGCAAATTATTTGATGTTGACAACTTTTCTAAATAGAATTTTAAACTATTGTTTGAATTGCTTTCATTAAAAAGAAACGCATCGATAAAAAAATAATTTAATTGCATGATCCTAGTGGATCTTACGCAAAAGCAATTTCAGTTATTAATAAACACTGGGAAAATAAAGAATAAATTACTGAGAAGAGATTAAGATAAAATAGAGAAGTTTTATTTATTAATTTTATAGAGATTGGTTAGTCAATAAAATTCATAGATAATTATTTCAATATCTAAAATCAAGTAATCAGTTTTATTAGAATTTTATTGAAATAAATAATAAAATAACTACGATCATTGATGGCATATTAATCAGCATCAGTTTTGTTGAATTATTGTTAATTGTGTAGATGTAACAGTCTAAATAAATAAAAGCCTGAATTTTTTTTGGGCACCGAGTCAAAATATAAAACCCATTCTTATCCTATTTTTATCCTAAGACTATCATTTAAGATGAACAAATCCTAATTAAAGTCGGAATACGCAACAAACTCATACTAATTTTATTTTAAACTTTTCCTGGTTTCAATCTAATTTTAATTGAGATTCAAGTTATTTTATTTTAACAGAAACATACTTTTCTATAATTATTTATTTTATTTTAATTCTAATTGGGCTGACTATCAGCATTAAAATCATATGTATCATTAGAAGAGAATGAATGTAATGGGAGTTATTCCAACTATTTCCATAAGTACTACTAGATATAAGCAAATAAATTGATGAGATTGAAAGCAGGCTATTCTGTCTATATCCTAATTTTTACCTACTTCAGAAGGATAAAAATAGTATTAGGATTAGAGAGTTAAAATGGAGCTTCATCATCCTAATTTTTAACTACTTAAAAAATGAAACGAAATAATATTACGATAAAACGATAGAATCTAGGATAAAAAGGATGGAAATAGTATGATAAAAAATTAATTTAGGTGTTATATTTTGACTCGGGACAAATTGAGTAAAATTTCCATAGCCTTAACAACTTTACATAAGACTATTTTTTAATATTAACGTTTTTTTTTCGTCACTTTTTTTAACTTAACCTGATTTTCTTTTTCTAATCATGTGTATTATGAAAGATTTGATTTTATTTAAGTCTCTTTGTTTCGAATATTCGATAATTTTGTTGTAAGCAATGCTTGACCGATTTGTTTATGTTTAGTATTTGATTATAACCAATCTTGATCGTAAATATTTTTTCAATCAATCGTTATTTATTTGTCCAATAAAAATTTCAATTGATTTTATTAAATACTTAGTATTCATCTCGCATTTTTTTAAAATTTATATACGTAGATATACAACCAAATATATTATTTTAGAGTTAATTACAATAAGCAGCGTGCGGAAAAAGTTGTAAAACGAATGAAACTGTCGACTTAAGATATATCAATTAGGTTTTTATTGATGAGCATAAAATATTTCATCCTTTGATAAGTAAAATTCTATTATTCGGAAAAAGATCAAGCTATCTCCAATAAAAGATGCATTGGAACGCGTAAAAAATATATCTTGTTAAAGTGAGACTTTACTCTATAAGTAAAAAAGTGGCATAATGAAAGTAAAAGAAAAACGAGAAAAATATACAGCAGGTAAAAAGCAAAAATACTGAAGACAGTGACCGAGCTGTCAGATAAATAAACGTTTTTGTACTTTTACGACGAGAACGCGAGACAGGGCAGATATTATGAAGAATCAGCAAAGAATTGCAGTAAAGGTTCTCTTGAGAAATAAAAAATAATAGAAAATATGAATAAGTAGAATAACAGAAAAGTGAAATAATGAAAATATGTATTTTTATCTCAAGAAATTGTCAGAGTTAAAAAGTAATATCAAAATGAATTCTTAATAAATAAATAATAAATAATCTTCTTTCACTGCAATCCGCTTTTTCCATTTATGTTTGGGCAACGATGTTAAATCGTGCCTGTAATAGTCTTTATACTGTCATTAGTTGATTTTTTTATCATGTATCGCATCCTGTTCAATAATTTCTTTTTTATAAATTAGTTTAAATTGGTGCTTCTAGCATTTCTTGGGAAATTACACGACTTGTAATGATCAAAATTCTTATCGTCATTTTGTTATCTTCTTGAATATATAAGAGTATTTATTATATTGTTGATAAAATGGAGATTGGGATGATAACAGATATTATTGATACCTATAATTTATTAGCTGTAATTTTTCATTTCATCTGAGAGTATCTGTACCCCACTGAAATGATCAGAATTTGGGGAGTAGTCCCTCTTCATCAATAATGATCAATCTTAATCTTTACTTATTCAACTACTTATAGGGTACACTTACTTTTCCTTACAGTAACTTAATAAGCAAACGACTTGCAGATCACTTCACAAATATAGTTAGACGACTTTAACCAAACTTATTTCAACTTACTGTCCCATCATACTTTTTTAAGTGATGCTTTTAGCACATCGCTATTCAACTCTTAATTGATTGGGAATTTGGAATATTTATTTCATTATTGAATTGATTTATTCTTGATCTCATTATGAATTCAAATGTTTATGAAGTATTCCATTAATTATTCATGATGTTATTACTTCTACAAACACCATCAACTACAATAATAATGAATTTTTTAGTTTATTTACTCTATTTACTTGACTTACATTGATTAGAAACCTCTGTTCATTTCATTGATAAAATTTCAGTATTGCCACTGTAAATCCAAGTGTTTACCAACTAAACACTTAAAGTGTTTACAATGTTAAACATCATAAACGAATTATAGTAATTTTGTCGACAACTTTTAAATGTTTCTTGTCGTTTACCAACATGCTAAATTTTTCGGAGTTTGCAGTGGCAATGAAAGGAAATAATTCCTTTATCTAATTAGTTTTTTATACTTTTTTAAAGCAAACAAATAAAATCAGTGCATGAAAATTCTAGTAATTATGACAAATCTGAGCACTGCGAGTTGTAGTGAAATTTAACAGCTCTTTGTACAGCGTAACTTTGCGTATTTGTACTATGTTTAGCAACAAACATACACTTGTTAGATAAAGGATTAATGCTGGTACAAATATATATAAAAAAAATCAGAAATTGAAACAGAAGGAGTTTGAAAAGATGTTTTATTTTAACGATAAGTATTGAAACTCTATAATTGCTTTATAGAAATTTATTTTTTGACTTAGCTCTAAAAAAATGAAAGAAGTTACACAAATCATTTTTGAGTAACTTAAAAAAATGAATTATGGAACCGCTCAGGTGTGAATATTTTAATTAAAAAAGGTAATAAATATAATCATAAGACTTTTATTCATTCATGATGGTATTTAAGGCATTCTTATAGAAGTTTTTTATTTTTAGTTTCTCCAGATGCTTCATCCAAACGATAAAATGATATTTAGTTCTCTCTAAAGCTTAATGATCTTTTTCTAATTTTTATTAGAAAGAAGTGAATTGATTTAGTTACAGCACTACCCTTTACTATAATTCCATTTCCAGTAGTTCATGCTTAATGGATCATGTAGAAATAAATTGGGATATTTCATCCGTTTTTATATAATATCCGACAATAATAATATTAGCTACTACAGTCAATCGTTGAATAGTGCGTGTTACAGTTAACTTTGACCCCTATTATATCAAATTGTACGCTCACATAAATGCACGTCTACATAATAAATCAATGATTACCAATTAATTATTTGTATTCAAACATATTTCAAAATATCTTTGAATGATTTTTTTTCTATTGTTATGAAAAAAATATTAAACTATACGATAATTGATATTTTCTAAAATATAAAGAAAAAGTTTCTTCTTTATAATTAATTTATTTTATTATATGGATAATTTTTTGACCATTAAATATTTAATAAATATTTATAAGCTCTTTTCTAACCTAATAACTCATTTTGTAAACTGTTTTTTTTTTGTGTTATGAAAAGTTAAAAAAAGACGAAACCTAAACAAATATTAAGGATATTGAAAGCAATGTCTGTATTAATCAAACTACTTCTAAAATCATTAACTGAAGTTGATTCAAATATTTGTCTATAAGAAATTGAACGACATGTTGTAAAAATATTTGAGAACGAAATTTTAATGTAATGCAAATATAATAATTATCATATTCCAACTTTACTTTCTTCGTTATTACATGTTCTTCTTTGTGCAAAAATACACTTTCACTGTTTTATATGTGCATGTATATATACATCAAAAAGAAAAAGAAGTAAAGAGTATTTTTAACTTTAAAGATGCAAAAGGTCTTTGTCACGATCCTCACACAGAATCAGGAAATAACGTTTTTTAAGCGAAAAGCTTTTCAAAGTAAGAGTTATCTTCTCAGATAAATGAGTCCAGGACAAATTTATATGAAATCATAAATTGAATATTTCTTTTTTTTTTTTTACATAAACTCCCTCAATACCTTCACTGCAAATCTTGAAAAATTCAAGTGTTTAGTCACTGCAAATCCAAGTGTTTAGCAACTAAACACTTCAAGTGATTGCAATGTTAAACATCATAAATGAACTATAGCAATTTGGTAAACGGCAAGAAACGATTAAAAGTCGTCTACAAAGTTTTTATAGTTCGTTTATGATGTTAAACGTTGTAAACACTTTAAGTGTTTAGTTGGTGAACATTTAGATTTGCAGTGTTATTAATTAGATTAATAAAAAATCATTTTTTCTGTACAAAACGCTTTATACACTGCAAATCCAAGTGTTTAGCAACTAAACACTTAAAGTGTTAACAATGTTAAACATCATAAATGAACTATGGTAATTTTGTAGACAAATTTTAAATGTTTCTTGCCGTTTACAAAAATGCTATAGTTTGTTTATGGCATTTCAAATTGTAAACACTTAGGTGTTTAATTATTAAACACTTTAAACGTTTTATTACTAAACACCTAAATTTTTCGAGGTCTGCTGTGTACAGATTATAAAATAAATATACTTAATGATGTACATAATAGAAATTGAAAAATTCTTCAAAAAGAGCGCAAACGTGACAGAAAAAGATATCAAATAAAGTCATATATGGCTTGTGCTTTTAAAGGCTTTGTATTCCGTAATACTTATTATGATGGTTCTATTCAGCTACTCTCATTCAAAACTACTCTCTTAAAACGAATCCGTTGAGATCACTGTAAATCAGTGAGTACTCACTAATCCAGTGATTCTCACTCATCCAAATCGGAAGAGCACTCTAGAAAAAGGGTTTATTTATATTCAATGGAACTTATCAATAATAAACAGTATTATATTGCTTTAAATAGATTTTTTTCACAAGCTTACATCGAAATAAAGTTGACATTTAGATTATTCACACTCTGAAGCTGTTAAATTGGCGATGAGGTATTTGATTTATGTCGTCAGAATATTTAATTACAATTGCGACTAAGTTCAATAATTTCTCCGGCTTATTTAATAATCTTAGCTAGTATAAATAATTGATATCTCTTGATCAATTTTTATCGAAAAGAAATATTGAACTTTTTTAATTGTATGGATTTTTATCAATAATTACTAGAAAATTTATCAAACCTACATAAAAGCTCGGAACAAAAAATTTCATTTACCAACTTTCCATTAGGAAGTTATTTTAATAAGGTTGATTTTTGAAATCCACTGCAAATCGTAGTGTTTTATTTTAATGCACTTAAAATGTTTAAAAATGACGCCACCCATTTGATTAACATTGTAGTAACTTGTAATGAACTTGGAAGTGTCTAAAAAGCTACTACAATGTTATTCAAATGGGTGACGTCATTTTAAAACACTTTTAATGCATTAAAATAAAACACTACGATTTGCAGTGTCCGTAATTTTATCATGTATTAAAAGGTTTAAACATGAATGTATGTATGTATGTGCGTGTGTGAGTGAGTGGGTATGTCGGGTTTTTTTTCGTTTTCGATATCTCGAGAACCACTGAAGGTATCGACTCCGGACAAATTTCATTTTAAAGATAATACAATGAAAAAGATTTAGAAGAAGTTTGAACAAATTCGGTCTAGCCGTGTTTTTTTTTTTATAACAAAAACAGTGTACAATGAATTAAGTAAAGAAGATATTTGAAATAGATTCTACTTATTAGTTTATTATCACTATTGACAACTGAGCTCAATATAATATGGTTTTTAATAACTTCATATAACTCTAAACTATTATACATTGTTTAAAACAATTTAAATTTGTTATAAACAATTAAAAATGGTTTTAATTTATTTAATTACTAGCAGATTCCCCCAACTTCGTCGGCGTAATAAGTAAAATCACGTTACATAAAGATAAATTGATCAAAAATGTTTCAAACAGTAATTCCCTAGTCTACATGCTCTAATTTAAATACGCACGGCTAAATTATAGCATTAAAAAAGGACTAAGAAATTTTAAGGCATTATAAGTTAACGATAGAAATGCGAACTCTATCACATCATTTGATTTTTGTTCTTTCAAAAAAATGAAAACGTTATAAACAAAAGGAGTAGGCTTCCATGAAGTGGATGAATGACAAATTCAATTGTCATAAACAAAAAAAAGTATATATTCGGTTATTTCACACAATAAGTATGTTTAATTTAGTAAAATAAGAAATTTCATATGTTTTCCATTCCATATGTTTTGTAACTTTATCTATTTTACTCAAAGAAAAAATTACACGCTGGAAAAACTTAAATATGTTGAGTAGATCCCGTTTTTTATTGTTAATAACAAATTCAATTGTTATAAACAATTTACATAGATAAAAAGTAGCTTACAACCTTTTCAACAACGCCCTCTACGTGTCTGCAAAGTTTCGTTGCAATCGGATTAGCCTTTTCGGAGATTGCCCCGGACAGACAAACACTAGAATTTTATACAGTAGTATAGATAACGTGATATGATTGAACAATTGAATATTGTTTACAACAATAGCAATTTGTTAGAAACAAAAAGAAACTAAAAGATGAAAAAGTTACAGATTTCAATTGACGGGAAGTTCGTCGTCAGAGCACAAAGTCCTGACCTATTTTTAATTTTGTTGCTATCTTTATCTTCTACGCTTTTACTACTAAAACGTTAGTTTTCAAACGATCGCCAGGTGGCGTATCGCTATTTGGGTGTCTGTATATATAAAATTATTCCAAGTCAATATAGGTGAAAAATTGACACTGAGTTGACCCTCATGGATTGGCAGAAGGGTGGTCTACACTGCTCCAGTCTTGATGTTTCGGAGATAAGTGGTCCACATTCTTTCTTTGACTATTTATATCTAAAGGTTATTCAGTATGCAAAATAACTTTGCTATTATTGTGAATTGTAACAATCTTCATATATCTGTTTTTATTTTCTTGTATCAACTTCTAGTTAATATTTTGCTACCATTCTTTTGAATTAACATATTGTATGTATATCTTATTTCGGAAACTGAAACAAATTAAATCTATATCTATTTCACAGACTGTTATACTAATTTTCCTTTAATTAATAAATCAATAATCTATATTATTGACCATTCAAAAACCTACCGAATTTGAATAATTCCACCAATCCAGCATTAAAACTTTTTACGGCAAATTTAAACCTTGTAGGGTAAAGTGGAATACCAAGAAAAAATGTAAATGAACAAATTAACCATTATATCAACAAATTTTAATAATTTTCAATGATAAACAAATAAAAAAATTGATCAACAAAAAGTGTAATAGGCGTTCTTAAACTTATTTTAATAAATTAGTACATTTTCTCGAACGTTTTACTTTGCCCCCACGTTTCACTTGACCCTTCCTGCTTCTATAGAAAAAATTATCTAGGAATTTTTACAAGTCAATATAAAGTAAAATTTACTAGCTAAAAAAAAATAAAAATTACGAGTTTTTTTCAGTAAAAATACTTAAAAAATTTAGGAAAAAGTGCTAATCTGGCTGGTAAAAATTATTAAAAAATAGTAAAAAGTCTTATATTGGTTGGTAAAAATTTCTGGAAAAAAATTTACTTTCTTTGCTATATTCAATGTCAATAAAAGTATTTTTTCATCGGTATACAATTCTAATGAACCGAAAGTAACTTTTTAAAGTGATAAATTTTTTTCCAGAAATTTTTACCAACCAATATAAGACTTTTTACTATTTTTTAATAATTTTTACCAGCCAGATTAGCACTTTTTCCTAAATTTTTTAAGTATTTTTACTGAAAAAAACTCGTAATTTTTATTTTTTTTTAGCTAGTAAATTTTACTTTATATTGACTTGTAAAAATTCCTAGATAATTGTTTCCGTATACATATTTCGTTTCATTGTTGTCTTTAAATAAACATTTACTACAACTGATTTGCATATTATTTCTTACTGAATTATTTCTAATTGTCACCCAGCCCTAGTCAATGAAGTCATGGATCGACTGAACAAAGAGACATTAAAATGGACGAAGTTAGTCCTTAAAATACATTATTGATTGAACAAGTACAATATTAATTTTTTTACTAATTAATAGCGCCAAGTTTTAAGATGCCAACCTATTTAAAGACTAGCAAAATCCGTTACAAGTATGCATATCTTTGAAGTAGAACCATTAGAGTAATTATCAAAATACTGTATTTTTAGAAAAAATGACCTAATCCAAATACAATGGGGTGCATTTTAATGCTTATTATCTTCATATCTTGCATCAACAGCCCTTAATGACTTCTTATCGACCAACAAAAAAATAACAGTCATGATTTCCTCATGTTTTTAATCTTAAACTTTAAAAAAAGTAGTAGAAGTTGATAAGTATCTCCAAACAAATTAAACAACATAAGAGAATTGAAATAATGTTAAAAAGACGCTAATAATATTAAAATAATTTTACATTTAGAAGCATAAATATTAATTCATTCCAACGACAAGTAACATATCTACAGAAGTGAATTTATTCTCGACTTAATGGTACTGTAATTAAAATAAAAAATTCAACTCCGGTAAGTAATGTGAGTCTACTATACTATATTAACTATCGTGTTGATAACCAGTTGAATCATTTAATATCTAGAGTTTTCTATCGTAATTTCTTTTTTTTCTTAATTTTATTATTACATAAAAATAAATTTTATTAACAAGCTATCTTCACAATGTTAGCAATAATAAGTTAAAATTTCTAAATTTATCTTTCTATAAAGAGTAAGAATGACGGCTAAATGAAAATACTGAATATGGAAGTATATAACGGTGAAAGTAAATATTTTCTTGAGAGTACTTACTACCTACGTGGGCCATACATGCACATAATAGTATAATATCATGATAAAGTAAAAACATTAATACACTACTTCATAACATAAGTCACGAGTAATTGGAATGTTTAAAAAATGTAGAACAGTCATTAAAAGAAAAGTCAAACTTAACGTAAAATACTATCACACATTCAGACTTTAATCATTTTTTGTTGTTTTTCATTCTCATTTTAATTTATTCATGGAAACAATTCAATCGACAATGGATATTTTAACCTTCATTTTCATATAATTGTCTCACAAAATTTAGTGCTTCTGTGCAAATTACGTTGTTCATTTAAATTTATTGTATAGAATCGAATCTCGTTTAATATAAACATTTGGAATCATGACAGTTGACAGAGCTAACATCCAGCTCAATTCAGTGTAAATCCGGAAGAATTGAAGTGTTTTGTGGTAAATCACTTAAAGTGTTTAATAATTGAGGGTTTATAATATCGATTACCATAAACAAACTATAGTATTGTGTAGAGTGTAAGAAAATTGAAAAAATTATACAATAACAAGACTCTATTATTTATTAAGTTAACAAAATAGCAGAATGATGCACAGATTACATAATCTTTGATAAATATCTTACGTCTCGTAGACACATGAAAATATTATCACTGATCCCGAGGTGAAATTTTCGTATTTAATTTGATCCTGA
Organism: Chelonus formosanus; assembly: GCA_028641665.1. Classification (NCBI taxonomy): domain Eukaryota; kingdom Metazoa; phylum Arthropoda; class Insecta; order Hymenoptera; family Braconidae; genus Chelonus; species Chelonus formosanus. The sequence goes on along the minus strand of CM054003.1, from coordinate 16,355,270 downwards.
ATATCCTGACAATATTCAGAATCTTCAGTATCAATTCAGGATGAACGAGGATACCAATTCCGTGTTAATAAGATCTTGATTTGATCCTGAAGACCTCAGCATAAGTCCGCATTCTATATATTCAAGACCAATTCAGGATCATATGAAAATAAAAATTCAGGATCTTCAAGACCAATTCAAGATCTTCTCAATTTAAAAATTCAGGATATTCAGTATGAATTAAGGATCTTATTAAATGAGAAATTCAGGATATGCAGTATCATATCAGGATCATATCTGCCTGGTTTTGCCAGTATAATTATTATACGCAATTACAATTATAGTTACATCATACGGAACCTTTCTATGATTGTAATCATCAATAATTTACTGTATAAACACCATCTTAATTTTTTTTTGATAGTATTGGAAAAACAAAACAAATATGATCCTGGATACTGAAAAAATACAAAAAAATTAAAATATGAGTAATTTATTAAATAACACAGATATGACAGTAAAAACAATAATATCAATTTAAGAGTATGCTTGAAAGTTATGATTTTTAAATATTATACTAAGTAAGTGAATAAATAAGTAAATAAGTTATGACAATACCATACTCCGCCAGTCATTTACTTTTTTTGGACTTTTTTCTTATTCCGTCCAATTTGAATTTTAATATTAAATTTAAATATTAATTAATATTAATATCCTGAAAAGATTCAAGACGTGTTATTTTCATACTGAATATCCTGAATTTTTGGCGATAATTATCTTAAGAATTTAATGCTGACTTTGATCCTGAACAATCTGCCATATAGCAGGACATACCAGAGTATCAAGGATTAAATCAATATTGAATTGGTATGGCCAAATATTCAGGATATTCAGGATAAAATCACCAAAGTGTTAAGGATGAAAATCAGCATCAAATTTTTGATGATCAAATATTCAGGATATTCAGTACCAAAATAAGTATGAAATCAATTTTTCAAGATCTTCAATATCAAATCGGGAAGAAATTCGGTCTTTCAGGATGTTCAGTATCAAATTAAATATAAAAATTTCACCTCGGGCTGTTATGTTGTGAACGTTTTCCAAAATGATAGGGAAATTTTAAAAAACATGGTAATGAATGATTTTTATGTCATCTAATCTCAAAGTGAAGATAAAAGAAATAAAATAATGCTATTGCATGGCCTTAACTATCATGATGACTATCTGTTATTTACTCACACTCGGCTTAAAAAATTATTTGGGCACCTGAAAAGTTCTAAAAGGATTTTTAACACGAGCGAGTGTAGAAATTCTCAAACGAAATATTTCGAGTGTGTTGACATTTTCGATATTTGTGCGTTATTTCACATCTCAAGTGGGTTCTTAAAAATTACCAATGGGTTATTGTTAACAGGCCTTACAGTGGGCAATCAGGAAATTTCCATACTCAAACCCATGCGATATAGTACAAAATTAATATATTTCACACCTAGGGAGGAAAAGTAGACTAGCTCAAATCACGTGTAAAATTACAATCCGAGCCGAAGGCGAGGGTGGTAAACACGTGGTTTAGGATAGTCTAATTGTCCTCCTTAGGGCTGAATATGATTTTTCGTCATACCTGAGTGGAAAGTTCAACCCCTCTCCAATAGAAAAGTGAACTTTCCACGCAGGTATGACAAAAAATTTTTTTTATATTTTTCTGAGCGGCCCAGTACATTTTACTGGGACATTCCAGTAATACAGGACCATATGCGCACGCGTAGTAAAATTTACTGGGTACCCTAGTTAAAGTTCTTAGGGAAAAAAAAAATTTTCTGTCATATCCCCACGTAAAGTTTGATTTTACTCCCTGTTTCGAGACAGTAAAGTCCGACGTTTTTTCCTTGCATAAAATGACAAAATTTGTTTGTGCGCATGCCCACACGCATGTTGTCTTTCTCTACAAGATAGAACGTCTCGCTTCACTAACTTCTAAACTGAGAATAAAATCGCAATTTTCGTGACAATATGACAAAAAGATGTATTCACACAATGAAAATAAACATTAGTACTTCTTCCGCGAGATTTCATCCCTTGCCTTTAGCTCGGGACAAAATTTTTGACGCGGAAGAAATACTGTATTTTACTCCCTTGATACAAAATATATTATTTTATCCTCAGAATTTTTACTGGGTTGCCTAGTAAATTTTACTGCGCGCGCGCATATGGTTCCGCATTACTGGAGTCTCTCAGTAAAATTTACTAGGCCGATCAGTAAAAAGTAAAAAAAATTTTCTCAGTATAGGGAGACATTCAGTGAATGATTGGGGTAAGAATACAGAATTTGACGGGAATTTTTAACAAGTACCTCTAGTCTCAGAAAGGGAACATTTGATAAAGTTTCGGAGAACAAAATTTTTTTATTCGGAATATAATGTTGGTGGTGTTAACTAGTTTAATATTGTTAATACCATCAAAATATTTTGATTGATTAAAAATAGAAGTCAAAAATGTCTTGATATAAATCTATTGAATGTAGCAATCATTCAAAATTTTTTCTGTAAATTCCATTTTCTGTTTAACCAGCTCGAAATAACTTTAAAATCGAACGATTGAAATTTCATAGAATGAAATCGTTCAATTTGCACTTTAGATATTGTCGATAAAACCTTAATGACGTATAAAAAGAATTCTATTTCAACTATATGAGAAAGACGATTCGATTAACCGCTCCTTTAAAATTGATTTATTTAACGATTGACGATGAATTCACAAACCAATAACTTATTGTACCAATCGTCCAAACTCGACATCTCTCACTGACTTCACATTTAATCAAACATTCTTGAAAACTCGTTTTCAAGAATAAGTAAATTATCATTAAGTAAAATAATGCTAAGTATATGAATATTTTATTCAAAAACGTTAAAACTCATCGGAAAGCAAATGTTTCTCGTTAGATAAAACATATATTAAATTCCTGATAAATAAAGCTCGGAATCTGAAATTTAACAGTCTGATTAACAGCATTGTCTCACAATTGCAATCTCATCTAACAGTATTATTCTTATCGCTACTCTCAGATTTGATTTTGCTTCGTAAAACAGAGCTCGAGTTCTCACTTGTATGTCAATCCTCTGCGAGAAATGACGACTCAACTACAGGTCAAAGGAATGTAAATTAGAGAGAAAAGGATTAATGAGAATTAACGTTAATTGGTTGTCTGACGAGGGATTGGTGAGTGGTAAGGAACGTCGAGAGTGAAAATCCGGATGCCACAATGAATGAGTAAGATCCAACGCTGACACTTATTCCAAGTCAACAGACATCCCGATTATTTAAATTGTCAGCGTTCCGACCCGCTGCAAATACGAATACCCTAATGAACTGAAATCAATTCAACATGCTTGATCTATAAATTTTATGGGTTGTTTCATAACTGGGCTACATAAAAAGCTCAATTAAATTACATCGTAATTACCCGTCTATTTACACTGATTCCGATAATTATCTATAATCTGTATTCCATTGTACACATTCATATGGACCAATTTGTTAAAAGAGGATGCTTTATTTAAGAATACTTCTCGCATTTGTGTCGAAAATACCTCCTCAAGTATTTCGTCAATCTCTTTAAGCAGTCTTTATTTATGCTAATTTGAGCAATTTTACATCGAACTAATTAAATAGCATACAAGTTTCTATATATATGCTGATATTGCATTTTTCTTTGCTATTTAGAATGATTGAATTGAGCTTTTTAATTTTAAATATTTTATAATCAAAATCTTCTTCATATTTGCAAGTTAAAGTTTTGGCTATGTTTATAATTAGACTACATATAGATTACTTTTTGTAATTTAGAAAAATATTTTTTTTATTTAAAAATTTGAAATACAACTTTCAACTTGTTAGTTTAGATTGAGCGGAAGTAAAATTTGATTGCTGAGAATATATACGGATCTACATATCCAACACAGATCCTCTAGAGTTTCATGAATGTTTACAAGAGTTCAAGATGCATACATTTAGATACCTATCAAATTTTGATTAATAATTAATTTTCTAGTATTTCGTTGATGATTCTACTTAAGAAGTTTTATCGTAAGTTATTTGAAATAAAATTACTTAATTTAACATAAAGTTTTTTTATATATATATATATTTATTTATTTTTAAAGTTACAACAAACTCTTATAAACTTTTTAGGAAGAATAAAGAATAAAAACATCCTTAGTTTCTAAATATTATTAATAACTTACATGGCTAATAGATAAGCTCTCGTAAAATTATTGTTCTCTAACGTTTTTTTAAATATAAAGTTCATTCTTAAAATATATAATTTCTTGGTAGCTTTGGAATGTATATCCTTAAATGCTATCAATCTTTTTTTTTATTCATGTTTATTTAAGAGGGAAAATTAATAATTAGGTTTATTAATTACGAAAACCCTCGAATTCAGTCTCGCAATTTAATATAAAGTTGTGATGGACACATGATTAGTATCATTTTCATACTCACTTTATTAGATGTTGAATGACATACTGCAATAATATTTCTCTAATATAAAATGTAGTTATTGAAAATTGAATATAAAAATATTTCAAGTGTCATTGGTCAATCCTTGATTTCTATTTGATTTTAATTAATATCTTCAACATCAAAATAAATATTCAAAGCTGACATAAGCACTAGACTTTTCATTTTCATCACTGATGGTCCATTTTATCAACTGACCAGGTCAGTACATGAAATTTTGTAATCCAGATATTTTTATTTATTCGAAAAAACTTTTTTTTTTTTAATTTATCAACATAGTTCTTCAACAGAAATATTTACCCTGAAACATTAAATTATTTATTATCTAATTCAAGTAATTTTTAACAAATAAATTGTCTAACCGAAAAACAATGTAGAAGAATAATAACAAAAACTAGAATGCATTATTCCAACTTTATTATTGTGGTACCAAGTGCAAGTGTGCTTTTCACTGAACTCATTGGCAAGGAATAATGAAGAAAAAATTCATGAATTGTGCACACTGATTTAACGTATAATTACAAATGTAAATTGTATGAATACGATCTAAAAACATTTGAATAGAAGATAATAACTGGATGAAAACAGAAAAACAGAGAAAATAAGATGTACTAATGTTGTATGTTGAATCCCGTGTTAACTTAAACAATGAATCCATATTCTCGTTTCCTAAGTTCTATACATCCAAAGTTTATAGGTATTTATCACTAGAGAATTTTCATTTGTTTCAAGTAAATACACCATTTGTTCATGATTGTAACTATTATATTAATAACAATGTAATCGTTAGTTATCTGTATACTAGTGTAGCAGCGTATGCAATGTTTTATACGTGGGTAGAATCATTGTAATATCTTTCGCGAATTTTTGTACGTGTCCTTTAACCGGCAACTAAATAAACCACAATACATAGTGGAACGTTTATAGAATTTCGAGTGTACACTTGACCATTGTCAAGTGACCGAATTGAAAGTTAACGTAGTGCTGAAGTAAATAAAATCGTTTGTTGATTTATTTGGTATATTGTTCATATTGTTTTTTATGAATTGACTTGATTGCAAGGGAAAATGGATTTAGTCGTGAAAATGCATAGCGCGCTGTTCCGCAATAGCCAATAACATAGATTACAGATTGAGAATTGGACGTCGCCTAAAAGCTTATCCATACTACAACTCTAGGCCAGTCTCTCATTTCCCAAAGACCTCGATAACATAATCCCCTCTCTTTTCCATCTCTCTGGTGGTACGCTAAAGAAATCGTCAAAGGAAAAGTTAGACGTAGACCAACAGTAACGTCGATTTTACAAAACTCTTCAGAAAAATCTCCATAATTCCACGAATTGCCTTTTGATGTACAAGATGAAAGAGCGTCGGCGCTCGAATAGCCTGACTCTGGTGGTTACATATGAGAATGGGGAATAGGTCCACAGATCTCTCTTCCTTTTCTGCACTTTTAACACAAAATTGAAGAACTTTGCCGAACACAATAGAGTAGTTCGCGTCCTACCGACACAACGAGCCACTCTTCACTCTTTGTCTCTCTCTCACCACTCAGTTACATTCTCTCCATCTTTCTTCCCTTACCTCGTCTCTATGTATCTATTCACCCCATTCTCTTCATATGGCATGCCACTGCTTGTGCAATTGTGTAGCAGGTCGCATACCTCGAAAGCCTCTGCTCGCATTTGGAAATCTATGCAAGATGTCGAGACCAAATGCGATCCAATATGAAACCAAGCATGCAGTTATGATTCCTTTCATTTTTTCTTATTATCTAGTAGACATTCTATTCGGAGCCTTTCATAGGGCCTCAAGAAATTAAAAGTCACTGAAAAAGTTTGTCATTTACACAAGAGTTGGAGGAATTCAGAGCTTTTTGCAGTTGAAGTATGATATGAAATGTTATTACTCTGAATTATTTGCTTTTCATCGATTAATGAAAATGGAAATTAGCAACACCATCCAAACAATGGAATTCAGAATGTCAATTCAATTTTAATAATTGCATTTTAAGTGATATGCAAGCAACTCTAAATATTTATAAATAAGAATGTATTCTCAAAGTCTGTGAAGTTTCTTATGTTCCTTTCAGTTCTAATACTTATTAATCACTTGATAACGATTTATTCCAACAAATTTTTCAATGAATAATCATCATTAAATTATATCGATAATAGCTCATTTTTTTAAAATTTTTCTATAATTACACTTTCAATCGTAGTGTTTTAATTTAAAACATTAAAAGTGTTTTAAAATAACGTCACCTATTTGATTAACATTGTAGTCACTTTTTAAACACTTCTAAGAATCTAAAAAGTGACTACAATGTTAATCAAATAGGTGACGTTATTTTAAAACACTTTTAATGTTTTAAATTAAAATACTTCTAAATTTGAGATTTGCAGTGTACACTGTAAATTTTAGTGTCTTATTTTAAAACATTTAAATCGTTTTAATATGACGTCACCCATTTGAGTAACATTGTCTCGATTTTAAAACGTTTTTTAGTATTTTAAAATCGAGACACTAAAATATACAGTGTAACTATACCTACTTCATCATAATTCAAACAATCGCAGTATTGATAAACTTATTGAATATTTTTTTAGAGTGGTTAAACCTCTAGAGCTATACCAAACCACAAATTTACCTCTATAACTTTCTCATACATATTTTGTAGAATAAATTTTCCAACCAATTTTATATTCTTTTTTCAGTTAAGTTTCAATCATTGAGATCATCACATAATCTCATGTTACATCATTGCACATCACGTGACACTAACATTACACCAGAGTTGTACATGAAGTGTTATCAAGTTCTGCTCTGAAATTATCTCCAGGGTCATCATAGAAGCGAGAAAATATCAGGAGATTTTCTACAACAGTGATTACATGTCTATATGAGCAAAATAGGTGATGTGAAAGTGTTTATATTCTTTTTAATTCCACAGTATCAAACAATGGAGATAACAATGCATGTTAATCGTAACTTTCATTCTCGATGTACTGTAATGAAGCGTATGATAGCACAAAGAAACGTGATACATGAATATCACGGAACGTGTGCTTTTCACCAACGTATGATTCAGACTAACGGATAGAATGGGAGGGAGAGATAAAAATGAAGCGAAGAAGATACTGACGTGTGTGTCTAGGGGTTGAGCCATGAATGCACCAGGTTTAATTTTACCATGAAACATAGCTATATTCTAGGGTTGGTGTGCGATGGCTCGTATGGGACAGTCGGAATTGCCACAGGGAATTCTATCGTCTTTTGTCTTAGAACAATACTCTGCTCAACACAAAAGTGACTAAGTGTCTGTAATACCTGCCATTATGTGCTCCTCTATCTTCTTGGTGCTTTTTCATCCATTCTTTTGACGCACATTCGGCGCACTGTAGTGCGTAAAATCTCAGAAAAATACAGTTTTATCAAAGTAGAAAGATGTAATAATATTTATATACAAACCACTTTTTCATATAGGATTAACAGAAAGTTCACGTTGATGAATACTCATATAAAAATTACCACAGACATAAAATGATATTCTGTGTGTTGATGTTGATCAATTGTGGTTCTTAACGGTATTATTTTTGCTTTGATGATGATCTTGCTCAGTTTTAGCAAGAGTCTTGTGAAAGCTCATTGCTTAATCTAATCTCAAAACTAAATCTCAGCAAGTCTATTATAAAAAAGACTAAGTATTACTAGCAATATTATAATTCAAGCATGTTTATCAAATGTATAAATGGAGAAAACCTGTATTGGTTAACCTAAGTTCAATTTTAAGTGTGTGCTTTTTATTTTTGATTGGTTAAAGGATGTCATTTTTAAGCTATGTGATGTGGGTTTCAAGTCATCACATTTCAAGTAATTTTTGTATCAATGAGTTTTGTTGGAAATGTTCTAATAAAATAAGTAGATGACATTATCATATTTTCATTTATTATTGAGCTAAAACTTAATTTCATAAATAAATTTAATCATGTTATACGTATAATTAATTTGAATCAGAGAAAAACTACCATTCACAGATACTTTAGTTGATTTTGCTTAGAAATATTATTTCGCTTGAAGGACTAAAATTAATAAAATTAAGATTATTTGGAAACAAATTAATTTTAGAGTTCATTTGATACAACTTCTCGACAATAAAACTGAGAAATAGCACTTTTATTACTACTATTAGTAGCAATTCAATTATATAGTTTAACATAAAAAATTTAGAATCACTTTTCTCAGAGCTATAAAACATGGATATCAAACATGTTGATTGATGTGTAAACTTCTAATATGTAATACTTTCTCTTGTCGTTTGAATGATGTGAATGTATTTTCTACACAAGGCAACTTCTCTTCAATCGTAAAATTTGAAAACTTTTCTCACATTGTATAGGTAATATTATTTACAATTGTAATTTATTTTTTACTCTACGTCACATATTTTTTCTTTGCTTGAATATTATAGTTTGTAACAATTGTAAGTGTAATAATACGTACTTTTGAACGCATAAAAATATTATTTTGCGAGTATGTGAACACCTGCTACCAGAAATTCTCCTGTAATTAATTAACTCATCGGTTTTTTTGTTTCTCATCTCACTCTGACGGAGGGAGAAAGTCGTTTAGTTAGCACCATCGATAGTAATTTGTAAGCTCTAGAGACTATGTAACAACGTGGCTTGTTGGAATGGATACAATCCAGGTTACCCGTGGTCGGCTTACCGAGGTGTGTGATGTATTACTCAATGTATTACTCGACATATGTTAGTTAGTGCTACAAAAGTCAAAAAAAAAATGTTTTGTATTAAAAATAGCCAAGTAATAAAAATCATGAAATCTCATAGATGAAAATATTTTTTAAAAGGTTTGCATGGTATATCTATTTTTAATATGACAAAATAATTCTTAATGGAATGAACAGATTTTCGATGTGTAAAATAATCAAATAACTTTAATTGGATCAAAATACATTTAAACAAGACATCCGGTAAACGAAACATCTCTTTAAGTACGACAAAATTGTTCATTCCTTCACTGCAAATCCAAGTGTTTAGCAACTAAACACTTAAAGTGTTTACAATGATAAACATCATAAATGAACTATGGTAATTTTGTAGACGACTTTTAAATGCTTCTTGCCGTTTACCAAAATGCTATAGTTTTTTTATGGCATTTCACATTGTAAACACTTAGATATTTAATTATTAAACACTTTAAACGTTTTATTACTAAACACTTGAGTTCTTCCGGATTTGCAGTGTAGAATTTTAATTTATCCAAGTTTTACAGTGTTTTTGAATTGAGTAAATATATTTCAGCAATAAGTCATCCGTTTTTTATAAATATTCTGTAAGATATATCTTTCTTGTTAAAATTTCTGCAACAAAATGAGACAATTGAGTTCAAATTCCAGATTTACTTTAAATTTACTTCATTCGATATTAGAATAGTCGTTTTTCAATGAGAAGTTGATTCTAGACCTAATCTTAGAGTCATTATATGATAGAATAAAATTACTTATATAGGAATTGTCAATTCGAAAAAAGGCTTAGCTATAATTAAGAGTTATTTCTTTTTCGTAATCCGAATCAAAAAATATTTGTTTTATTGCACGAACAATGAAAATATTTTATTGGTATTATGCATGGTTTTAAAAGTATGTTATTAAATTTGAATATCAATGTTAAAGTTGAAATTTAGCGATAAAAGTCACTGCCTTCAACGTTTACAAATATTGAATCATAAACGTCCAATAAACGTATTGTTTTTTATCAAAAAAATATAAAAATTTTTGGTACAAACAACAATGAAAAAAGCATATCAATTGTAGTTAAATTAGTATGAATGATATAATTTTTTACATTTTTATTCATTTGGCAGAAAGAAAAGAATCATGACAATAACATTACGTTATAGTTGATAATTTTTTTAAATAGGCTACACAAAATTATAACGGAATGATGTCAAGTAGATTTTTGAATTTCAGCAATCAAAAACCTATTCATCCTTTATGCAACTCAATCCAAACTGTGTAATTAATTCTTGTTTAATAACATTCGATATCTTGTTTCAGGATATAGAAAGCCTGCATTTATTCAAAAGAAAAATAATGTAACACAGCAAACTGTGAACAGAGTGTCAGTAGACATAAGCGCTACCGAGAAAGTAAGGGAGAAAAGGGAGGAGGAGTACCAGACATGGCTCACCTAGAATGAAACAAAGTCGTTGGCAGGACTCAAAAACCAAATAGCCATTATGATCATAATTTTTAAAGAAATCCCCCGAGTGCCGAAGGTGATAAAGGATGCATGTAGGGAAGCAAGAGTATACTTCATGCAAATGATTAGCTATAGTCAGGCTTTAAAAAGTACAAGGGCACTAGCAAGATTCAAGAAGGTTGATAGAGAAAGCCAAGGGATTTAAGCAGCTCCAAACACTACCAAAAAAGAAAGAGTTTAGGCCCTGATAACATTGAAAACATGGGTATTCAAATTCTCGAAAGTAACAGTTACACAAAAAGAAAAGGCCCAAAGATCAAGCTGATTTTAAACAGCTCTGAATTCAGAACAGTCGACTGTGATCACCCCTAATCGGTTGAGAGCGAGTTAAGGACGAATATACGGAGTTCTTAAAGAGACTAAAGAGCAAAGCCAACTTAGAAGCTCAAAATCAGAAGATTAGTGGAATATGAAGGTCACTGAAAGGAGTACGTCTAATAGACTTGAAGAGTAAATTCGGTGGCTATAACCTCTCGGTAGGCCACGAACTAGAAAAAGCAGTAATTTCGGTATGCTAAAGCGAACGTGGTTGATAGCTCCTAACGTATAAGAATTGGCAATATTACTTTTCTCGTACTTAAAAAAGTAGGGAATTCGTTCGGCTATACTATATGGATGTGTAGAGCTTTCTTGAACACAAATTTTGAACAACGCCTTGGAAGTAAAAAAGGAGAAGTGCACGATTTGAAGTTTAGAAGTAAAACTGTATGTATTCACAAGTAAATTTTGAATTATCGTGAGTGATTTACGCACTACATCGCAATGTTTTACTTACAGTAACACAAAATTTACTTGTGGAAACACACAATTTTACTTCTAAACTTTAAATCGTACATTTCTTATTTCTTTTACTTCCGAGCAGTGAAAAAATTCTCTCCGTGTATTGTTAGCAGTACAAAACGATACGTACGCAAGAATACAAGCATATGGCAAAATGAAAATTAGAGTTTTGAAAATCCAACCTCTTAACATTTATACTCCTGATGGAACATACGATTTTCTTAAGCTAGCTAAGATAAGTAACTATGACATACAACTGAGACACATTTAGTGTCAACAGCTAAAACTTGATAAATTTTTTGCATATGAACAGATACAAGAACGCCATGAGCGTGAAAAATTTTAATCAATTCTACCGAAATTTTCTAACTACGTTAATCAATGGATTCTATTGGCCATTTATCGGAATCGCACCTGGTACAGGATCGCCGATGCCAGTCAGTCAGTCACTGGACTACACCGGTAGAGGTTAGTCAGTCAGCCAGTTGGCTAGTGATAGTTACTCATTGGGATAGAAACAGTCAGCGGTGCTGTAACAATATCAGCTCAAGTTATTCGGGCAGGATAAGCAGCCATAGCCATTTGCTGGACACTGTCAGCTGGTTCTTTCGACGGGGTCCGTCATCTCATTATTGTTCTATCGTCCGAAGACGTGTGGTCTTCAAATTGTATCCTCTGGCAGTCCAAGTGGAAGCTGTGTGGTGCTCCGTACCAAAGACTACAGAGTCAATGGCAGCTAACTGTTGTGCAGTAGCCCTATTGTTAACGTCGAAGCCAAGCAGAACTCTCCAGCTCGGTCGACCTATCATGGGATGTCGTAAGCTAAATTTTTCTGGGCTGGCTTCGCTTCATTTTTATTAATTATTGTATCTTACGAGTCAATTGCATTACTCGTCTTATTATTATATTTAAAGGCATAAATAATTATCAAAGATTGTTGTAAATCAATTATTTTATTATATTAATAAGCTCGACCGGATGTAGAATTGCAGAAATTAATCATATCAAGGCTATTAATTATTGAACTAACACTCTGAGAGTCTCAATATAGTTTGTTTGTTTAATAAAGCCAAGGTACGTTTTAGTATAAAATTGATTGTAAATTAATCGGTTAGTTGTTGGCAGATTGACTCTGCCTGGCACTCGACTACTGTCTTTTGCTATTGTTTTATGAGAAAATTAATAAGTTATTAATTCAAAATTATAATAATATTCCAACTAATAATTGCCCATGTCTAAAACCTGTTAGCTTGTGGTACAACAGGCAGGCTAGCATGATTTTATATTGCAATACATCTACTTATAGATACTACTGTGCAATCACTTTTTATCATTCTTACAATTAAGCATGCTTCCTTCCTTTGAATGTTGCCGGATCAATTATTTACTACTATTACAGGATAGGAAAAACCTTTTTCGTCATACCCGCGTGGAAAGTTCACTTTTCCATTGGAGAGGGGTTGAACTTTCCACACAGATATGACGAAAAATCATATTCAGCCCTAGGGAAGACAATTAGACTATCCTAAACAACGTGTTTACCACCCTCGCCTTCAGCTCGGGTTGTAATTTTACACGTGGTTTGAGCTAGTCTACTTTTCCTTCCTAGGTGTAAAATATACTATTCCAACGATACGAAAATAAATATAAATATAAATCTTTTTAATATCATTCTATTTATTGAATTCCCAGTTTTGATTTTCAATAAATTTGAATAATCGAATAAATACGGTGGATGTCATGAAGTAAAATTAAATATTATTGCAAGAAAAAAAACCGCTCCCAATCAGAATATGTATATATGGATATATACGGCAACATTTCCAGTTACTATAGTAACTGAAATTTTTTAGTTGTATGTTAGGTATCAAAAATTTTGAGTTAAAAAGTAAAAAATATCACTGAAAAATTATAAGATTTTCTTCATTTAATGTTGAATCCTAAATTTGTTATGAATACTCACATCATTTTTTCAAAAATTATCCACAAATAAATAAATAAAAAAATAATAAATAATGGAAATATTACGGTTTCACAACAAAAAATTTCCTTGTGCACGGAGTACTTTTTTTTATAACTGTCACTTATGTCTGCTTTAAGAGAGAGCGCTGTAATTTTTGCTTGAATTTATTGTAAAAATTACACGGATTTTTTCTCAGTGTATTATATTCACTTGAAATAAAGCATTAAAATTTTAAATTTTGTTTCAGGATTTTTGACTCATATATTATCACAGACCGTGGACGTAGTGTCTGCTAATAATATCACAAAAGTATTTTTAGTAAAAAAGTTGAATAATTTCAAAAATGATTTAATTTTTTTTTGAAAATATGTGAACTAATTTCCCAGCCTTGAATTCATAGATAATTTAGTTCAACGAAGTACATCATGATTTCGTTATTTCCACCTGGAAATATTTTCTGTAAATTCCACTCATTCGCTATCAATGAATTTTATTCGTTGCTTTTACTACATGTTATTTTTTCTTTTTTTTTTACTGCAAAATAGGGAAAGAACTTATTGAAAAATATTCGCGACTCGTGCCATCAAAGTTAAGTTAAGTCAATGCCCGCGGGACTTTGCTTTTTCTACTTTACTTTTACAATCACAACTGCACTTGAATGCTAGTTTTCTTATGTACAAGCTCTGCCTTATTTATTCCTTATTTCACTCAATTTATTCCGAGGGTTTACGAATCCACTGCTATGTCAGTTAATTTCTGGAGATTACTGTCATAAAATATTCAACTTTATTAATTAATATGGATACATTCCATTATGTAATTAAATTCTAACTAATAATCAATGTTCATTTTATCGGATGAAAATTGACTTCTTCGGACTAAAGTAAGTTTTTTAATTGATTTCAACTTATTATTTTACTGAAATTGAGCAATTTAAAATTATCAAAGCTAATACTGGAGCTGAGATGGAATTATTTAATAATAAACTAAAATGATCTTCATAGACTAGTGTATATTTCTATCGTTGAAATACAACGATATTAGCTATTTAGACATAAAAATTTTTTTAAAAAAATTTTTCTTATCGCATACATAATTTCTAAGTTTCAAAAAAGAACAGTTTTGTACAACTAAAAATTAATGAAATTTGATTGTTTCAAAAAAATATTTCTATTCATAAGAAATTGTTCAAATCTGAATTTTTTTAAACCAAACAAATTTCATTTTATTACGTGCCAAATTTGAAATTTTTTCGAAATTCCTATTTTCTCTTTACGAAAAAATTCTACCAAAAAGTTAAAAATTTATGCTGCTTCGTCTTAGCGTTAGTATTAAAATTAGAAACTCCAGCGACATGCCTTCGGAACAAATCTTTTTACACGAGTAACTAAACATGAAATAGTAGCAATATAATTGGGTATTTTCCAAATTTTTAAAAACTGCTTATATTTACAGATTGGGACAAACGATTTAACAGAAAAATAAAAATAAATTAATTTTTCTTCATTAAACTAATTAAAGTTAAATTCACTTTTAATGGTTTTGAATTTACCGCCAAAACGCTCGGTTCGATGATGTCTACTGTGTGATGCCAACTTTGTGTAAACAAGTGACAATCACAGATCGTCCACAGTTACAAAGGTGTTAAAATTGTAGGAAAATACCCTGTTTTATCTGATTATGATTAATAATCTTTAATTAAAATCTAGAAAAAACTCTAGAGGGTTTTTTTCTGATTACACCTACAGAAAAACGTAAACTTCTATCGATTGAATTTCATTTACATTCAAACAAATTCCAATTCGGCTGCACCGAACAGCAATTAAATAAAATGTTATGCTTAAAATATCTACATTCAAGTTTCAATTAAAAAACGGAATCAATTAAGTACCTAAATTATTATAACTCCTAACACATATTTTTAAATTAATTAATTGAAGACAGAAAAAAGGTTTTTATGGATAATCTTAATTTCCTGGATGAATCAATATTTAAAATATTCGCGGACGGATGAGAAACATTGATTTCATAAGAGAGTGTGAAAAATATTACTGAAATAATTCAAAGTAATAAGTTGGGGGTAAGGTGGCATTTTACTCATAACGATCGAGTATGAGAATAATCGAGAGCGCATAGCAAACTGGTAGAAAGACTAAAAATGATGTCAAGAAATGGAAATAAATGAGAAGGAGAATAAAAGCACTTTATTCTCGCTTCCAGCCTTAATTCCCGTTTTTATCTAAAACGCCGAAAATCGTCGCGGAGTGTTACATAGTAGAATGCGGGAAGAGCAGCTCGATTAACGGCTTCGTGAATTACATGTTCCAGGAGATTCCCTAGGATTTCTTATAGCATGCTCCACTCGTAATGAAGGTAACAAATTTCGATATCGACTTTCCTGTACCTACCCTCTC
Organism: Chelonus formosanus; assembly: GCA_028641665.1. NCBI lineage: Eukaryota > Metazoa > Arthropoda > Insecta > Hymenoptera > Braconidae > Chelonus > Chelonus formosanus. The sequence goes on along the minus strand of CM054003.1, from coordinate 16,339,330 downwards.
ATCGTCACAAACCCGTCTCTACCTATTTCCTCTTTATCCTCTCCTCCCGCCGTTGACTTTCAAAGCATACTACTGACTTTTTATCGACCATTAGTGGAAAGAGAGCGTTTATCACTATAGTCTGATCCTCTCTCATTACGTAATTTAATAGAGAGGTATAAAAAGCTCTGGTCTAATTGTTAAAAAATATAAAATAAAACTTGGAATACTCGACAATGTGTTCGGAATACTAATGATTGAAATTTGAATTATTATTCCAATTAATACGTCCTGTTATTTTTTACTTTCCCTACAAGTGTATTTTTTGTTATGAAGATTTCCAACAGTATATTTTAATGTGTAATAGAAATTGTTGCTATTGACTTTTTTCAAAACTATTCTACGTTAGAGAGGATCAATCTCATAAAAGTTTTTTAGAATTATGTATTTTTTTAAATAAAGCAGTTAAATATATATACACAGACACTGAAAAAAGAATTTATTTATAGTTAATATAATATGTTTATAGTTAAAATTCTATATTAACTATTAGTAAATCTTACTTCAATAAAACATGATTTTTTTGCAATGTATATATTTCTCTCGCCAATAATAAAGAAATGTTTAACATTGATATTTTTCCAACCCGTATGAAAAATATTTATTTAATTAAGAAAGAATATGTTGAATATAAACCACATTTTTACATAATGAACAATACAGTCTTTGCAGTTAATTAGTGAATAATGTTTGAACTGTTTAGTGGCTTTAAAAAAAAAATATCAGTACTTTGCGGTTATTTTAAAACATTTTTCAGAAGATTATAATTTTTAACTTCGCTTCAAGAAGTTATTGTAATTAGGTTGGTGGTTGGAATTTGAATTTTCATCATATCTTCAAGTTGTAAGATATTTTCAAGCATACTGTTTAATTTTAAGAATGATGTTTGTGTGTACGTACGTACGTATACGTACGGATGTCAGCATTTTTCGCGTTTTCGATATCTCAAGAACGGATCAAGATATCTACCGAAATTTGTTCAAAGATATTACTATACAGAAGATCTGAAAGAAATTTGAACAAATTTAGTCGAGTCGTTTTTTTATAACAAAAGAACTAATAATAAATAAATAAAAATATTAATTATTCAGAATACAGTCAAGCGAAAGAATGACAATTTCATTTGAAAATTGAGTCAATAATGACTAGACATTATTGTTCACAGCCAAATATGATTTCTCGGGTAGGAACGGCCAGAGTTAAACAATGGGCCAAATCTGAGTCTGTTTTGGCCAGTTAAGTCTTGGTCAGTTAATGTTGGTTCATAAACCAACCAATGGTTCATAAATCAACCAAAAATAAACTAAAAATAATTAATTATCTTTATTTTTATTTATGTAACCCTTTCAACAATCTGTCTTACAGCTTTTAAAAGAAAAATCTTCCAACCTTTTGCTGAAGAAAGCTTGTATACAAAAAAACGTGATTTAGCAATTAAAAATATCAGAAATATACCATTGAATGCTGTAACAGAGCTCCTAAAAATTCTTAGGAGTAAAGTAAAAACATTACTCCCGACTGTTCATCAAATTCATCATTACTTTTAGAATGAAAAGTGCATAAATATTTTACTTCACTGCATTGTTCATGATAAGAAATTTATCCAAAGTTTAGTTACAAAAAATGTAGAATTTATAAAATTAATTGTATTTTTCAAATGTTTAAGTTAAATTTCGAAAGTAAAAATAAATATGCATTATATTATACTTAAATAATGATATGCTTTTAATTATTATTCGGTTTGTTATATTATTAATAAATTTACACGAAGTTTGGACGACAATTGGTTTGCTAGACCTGGCCCAAGTCTGGCATACCAGGCTTGGTCCCAGGACATCATTCCAAACCTAATTCAAGCTTGGGCCTTTGGGAAATGCCAATCCTGGCCCAAACTCCAAAAGATGTGGCGCGGACTTGGCCCAGAATTGGTCTCTTGGTTTTTTCCTACCCGGATTTAAACAATTACGCACTGTTTATAACAATATGAATTTGTGACAAAGTGTGCTCAGATCTATTTTTATGCAGTTTTTTCTGTTTATATAAATATATTTTTCGATCAATTTTTATTGATTTTCATTAATTAGAATAAACTATTTGAGAACCAAGACTGACGAGAAATTAACTTGATAAATGCATCATTGCTTCAAACAAATCAATCAACAAACTTTAGAGGATTATCTCTAATGTAAACAAACTTCTACCTACATTGTTTATTTACGTGCACTTAATAAGTGTGTCAACTTATTAATTTCTGGATATTCTTAGAAATAGTTTTCTTCTAGAGAGAATTGAGAATGCAGTTAGGGGCAGAGGGGGGTGTTCAAAATGCAGACCAAATGTGAACACCTGTTCTTAATTTTTAACACCTTTCCCCCTTGCCCCACTCTCAATTCACTCTACTTCTAAGTGAAGAATTAAAAAAATCAATTTATTCTAATAAAGATATATTTTGGAGGGATATTTTTAGAAAAAATATTATGTAAAAGGATATTTTATAGGCGAGATTTTTTTACCAAGGATATTTTGCTGGGATATTTTGACCCTAGATAATATAAAAAAGTATATAAACAGAAGTAATCATTTGAGAATGGTTCTTTGTTTAAGCAATTTTTCTTTTTATTCAGTTCATAAGATATAAGATATAAATAAAACTTCAGCAACTTATTCCGGGAATCATAAAAGTCATTTCCTAATGTACAAAAAATTAATTCAAACATACATAACTTGACAAAAACGATTGTTTCCATTTTGTTAATTGAAATAAAATAACTGTTATATTAATTTCACTCAGAAAATTAGATTACTATATTTTCTGCATAAGACGTTATAATTAATTATCTAAAAATGGTGTTAAATTAGTCAAAAACGTGATATTCATCCTTTATCTTATGCTCTATGAGCTTATTTCATCGTTTCCTTACAGAAAAATTCATTATACAAACTACATCCTGTGGACAAAAAGTCATTTACTGAGCATGAAGTTAATAAACAGGTAAACATTATTCGATCACAATCACAACCAACACAATGCCCCGAAAACAATCCTCTACAAAACTAACACCGAAATCAGTTCAAAAACATGTTGGGTTATTTTGAAAAATTTATAAACATTTGTTCCAATTTATTTCCATTAAAACAAAGTAGATTTGCTAATAGAGACTTACCAACATTTCAACACATTTTACGATTCACTGCGAAATGTAATATTGTTTAATTTTTAACAATTTTAAATAACTGTGATTTCAATCATCACACTCGAGAAAATTCATTTAATACGTAAAGTATTGTACAAAACCAGAAAAAGCTCTTTATCAGCTAAATTATAGATTCACTATATGTAAAGCTGTCCTTGAACAACGGGAAATTAATTTCCATAATAGTTGTTTGTAAATTATGCAATGCGTCACTATTATTAAATAAATTAAGTAAAACAAATCAATCTCAAAATAACCCTTATGATCACAACTTAATTGTAACACTCCAATCCATAAAAACGACTGATTCTATCAGGTCACAATCAATAGATTCTAATCTTAATGACAAACAAAGTAATCAACATATATTTGATAAAATGATCACTTTATATTATAAACAAAAGTTATTTGAAGAGCATGACAAGGCAAAATTTCCTTGCATTTCCTTTTTCTTTAATATTTCATAAAAATAATATGTATCGACCTTTATGTGGTTTAATTGTATGTTACAAAGCTTTGCCACGTGTGTATATATATAAAATTAATTAGGACAAAGTTCCTTGTTCATATACATATATAAAACAAAAAATAAGTTGATAAAAAGAATATGTGTGTATATAGAGAAACAATAAAGAAAAGGATAGTATGAAAAGGACAGAAAGAAGTAGCTACAGCCATCTCAGAGGAAGCTAAAAGTCCCTAGAGTTTTCAGAAGATTAACGAAGACTTGGCTCCGATCGTGGGAACAGCTAACGTAGGTCTACTTTCTCTAATTCGCGGGGAAGTTTCTCCTTAATTCACCGTCGACTTGCTGTCTCTTGGTCTTGTATAACTACGCGTATAATTCATCTTTATGTATAGCATCAAATTATTTTATATTTTTTTTGTTAACTTTACACAAAAAGTTTTCTCGTCCAGGTCATCTCACCCTCTTTAATTATTACCACTTCTTCCATGTTCATTTACCTTGCTTTCATTTACTTCCTCATGATTTTTTGTTTAACAAATTGTATACATACAGATATATATCAATATTAATGTAATATTGATTGTGAAGACAACAATGAGGATAGTAGAGGCTATTTATTTCTCTATAATGAGTAAGTTTAGTTTTAAGAGGAAACTGACGTTGCGTTACTTTTCATTTAATATCAGGATATTAAAGATATTCTGTTCTAGACATGAAAGTCAATGAATAGTTTTATTAATGTAGCTAACTTTTTTACATTTCATTATTGTTATAACTTATTAATAACTAATTATTACACTTGACCATTTGTATTTATTTTTGAATTATTTCAATTCTTAAATAACAGTAAAATTACATAATTTTGTAACAAAATAACAACATTAAAAATTCAAGTTGTTGGTCACAACATAAATAAATACTTCTGCTATTCACATCTATTATATTGTACCAAACCAATATCACTTCTGATGCAATATTGGCTATTGCCCGTGTAAAAATATTTGTTTTGGAGGCATTCCACTGGAGTTCCAAATTTTAATGTCGTCATTGAGACGAAGCAGTACAAATTTGAGACTTTTTGGTACAAATTATTTTCACACGAGTAGTTCTTTCACTTTGACACATTTTTATACAGTTCTCTGATCAAAAATGAATTCAACGATTCCAAGAAACTGTGTATAACAAAATAAATACTTTTAATAAATAAATAATGAATAAAATTATTTTTATCGAGAATATCTTTCAACTGTTGAGTGTTATTCTATAGTTTTATATTCTAGATGTGATGTTGAAAAACAATGTAATTACTAAATAGTATATTAGATGTATACTAGCATAATTTCTGATATTTCTTTCATCGAGAACTCTTTATTTAAATAAATATGGAGATCATTTATATGATATTGTAAGAGATAAGATTAAAAGAACAGATATTAAAAAAGAAAGTTTATTAAAATGACAGATTCAAATACAGAATCATAAAATGATGTCTAATTAGTCCTAGTCTCAGTCACAAACTGGAGATAAAAAAACTCTTCCCTCATTGCTATAGACAATCCAATCGTCAAGCAAACGTCGTCAACTAAAAAACTGTCGTTTGTCAATGAAATCATAGATGGAAATATTCATATATTTTACAATATTAATTTATAACATATACATCACTGATAATAGCGATAATATTTCATGAATGATTCGAATACTCTTTATAGATCAATTATGGAACTCATAAGTACTTCAGATTGGGTAAAAATAACATTATAATTGATTTCATTTCAGTCTCGACAATTATACTTCAACTGATTACCCACACTCAGAGAAATCGAGATCGTTAAGCCAACTAATTTTTCCAAAAAAGGGAAACTAATTGCAGTAACTAATATTTGTAGTGGGTAATGCAATAATCGGAGGTCATCATGTACTTCAAATGACCACTACACGTTGAAAAACTAAATAAAACGACTCAATTACATTTTGGACTCTGTTTGATCATTTATCAACATTGTTGCTCTGTTTTTGGATTTATATATCGACTTGTTGGAAACTTTACTACTCAATTATCAATGAGTCTTAAACGTTTCTAGGTGTTAGTTTTATTTGAACACTCGGAATATTCTTCCACTTTGCCATTCAACTATGCATGTAAGTTTTAACAACTTAATTATGTTCCATTCGATCTGGGCCCATAACCTGTTAGGTTTATTCAATAAAAAATAAAATACAATGGAAAATTGGAGATTACAATAATTATATCTTTATTGTGACGTGTCTGCCAAGGAACTGACTAAAAGAAAAATAAGTCGCCCTTGCACGTATGAATTCATACATTCAAACTTGTTCAATCTAATATCGAAACAAAGAATACATCGAAGTATTTATTTACAATTCAACCTATCAAAATTACAAGTCGCTAACATTCGATCTCAACATTCTTAATTATCGAACGATAAATAAAATTAGGGAAACAAATTATTTCAGCAACACTCGATAAAGTAGGCTAGTAATCAATTCATATTAGTAGGTATTAATAAATGTTCAAATTGTTCCCAAGGACACAACTTCTTAATCATTAAAATTTACCTGTACATGATATTACGTTTGCATTAGGAACTATGTATTCACAAAATCATAAAATTTTTGATTCGCGGATTATCGCATCTTGACCTAAACCCTTTTTCTCTATACTAAATAAATTGTATTCAGGGGACATGGTTCGACCTTGACGAAATCTGTCACGGCTCTAATTTTTTAAAAATTCGAGAAAATTAGTTCTGCAAGTAAATGGAGCCAATAAATATCGATCAATTTACCTACGGGATCCAACTAATGGTTGAGATGAGGTGTTGTCACTTGATTATTATGTGACGTCAAATCCCTTTGGAAATAGATATCTAGAAGAGATTTGTTGCCATTCGTTCATGACCAAGCATAGTAATAAGTCGAGCTTGAAATTCCTATAAATAATAAAAATGAAGGCCCCATAATAATTTGAGTTAGGAACACATCATTCGTGGATTAATTTATGTGTAAAAATCTAGTAAGAGATTAGGAAAAGGCCTCCTTGACGCCCTACCTACTTCAAATAGGTAACATTTTTAATAATAATTTTGTAAAAATTAGTTAAGTAATTTTTAGCTGATCAGTGTCTGCTAGAAAGAAAAAAATTAATTATGACTTGAAAATCAAAAACTAACTTTCGCATCAATCTTAAGCGAAACAATAAACAAACGGTCTGATAAAACGTTTTATTACATATTTTTAAGTTACTATGAAATTTATTTTATTTATTTTCTAAAACCAATTAGATCATGAAAAACTACCCTAATTTTAATTTTAAGGAAAGTATCACTTCTGCTTTGCTTTTTTCGCACTTCAATATTGAAGTTGTTCACGAAACTTCGAATAAAATGAATGCATAATAATCTTAATTTTCCACAAAATCGTTTGTAAAGATTAAAAATTAAACTACACTTAATAAGTCACTGCAAATCGTGGTGTTTTATTTTAATGCACTTAAAGTGTTTTATATTGACGTCACTCATTTGACTAACATTGTAATAGCTTTTTAAACACTTCCAAGTGCATATGTAGTTACTAGCATGTTAATCACATGGTTGACGTCATTTTTAAAGACTTTAAGTGCATTAAAATAAAACACTCCGATTTGAAGTGGTGTTGATACGGTCATTATATAATTTTTTTGATAAAAAATTACTAATGACCAAGTTCTCATTGTAAATAATTCTATACTCGAGCTTTATTTAATTTCACCGCACTAGGTGACAGCTAAACAAATGTCGCGTTTTATGTATTACAGGAGATGTTAAGTATTAGCAAACTTTGTCAACTGTCATAAAATCTTTTCCTCAGTGCAACGAGAAGGATCACGAAACTCTAGAAAAATATGGAGATAAATAAAAATAAATATCCACGCGTGCTAAGTGAATAATGCGTGTGATATAAAGTGACTGATTTAACACGACCACCGTTGTTTGTAATTCTACCAACTATAAACCCGTGATTCTTGTACATTTTACGGTATATATAAAGGGTACACGTAAACGAAATGAGTATAAAAGGAAGTAAATATACTGTGTGTTATTTATTACTACTTGACTTACCGATACTGGACTCTAGGAGTGACGGCCAACTCGCGGAGATACGATACGATAGTCGTCTGACATTGATTTATATTCTTGCTTAACAACTCGAATTTATGAAAGCCTTTAAAAAAAATAAATAAATAATCGAAAAATACGGTATGGTGTGTCAACGAATAAGCTATGTTCCTATCTACTTCCTCGACATCACATACAAATTGACGTGGTTTAATGTTAACGTAAATAAATACGATCTCTTGATGGGTGAAATTAATCCATTCAAGTAAATTCATTCTTTAGTTGAAAAATTGTACATCTATTCGAAGAATTAGAATCATATGAAAAAAGTCACAGTTCGGTGTATTGAAGGACTGGAAAGTTTTTTGAAGCAGATAAAATCGTAATGAGTAATTGAATGAAATATGGGCCTGATCATATTTTCTTCTAATATTTTGTATTAATTGTATATTTATTACTATCTCATTATTACCTTACTGCTATTTGAGAACTATTCTCTGACTAAAAAATTTTCGTCCTAAAACGGCGTTATTGAACCGCTTCACTGCAGATCCAAGTGTGTTATTCTTGTAGACACTTTTTACACACTAAACTGCTTCAATGCTAAATGCCATAGACAAACTATAGATTTTTCACACGGTATGAAACGGGTAAAAAGTGTCTACAAATCATGCATAGTTTGTTAATGGGCATTTTACATTGAATACACTTTACGCGTGTTATTTTCACACGTTTGTGAAATCTTGGGATTTGCAGTGTTGTTTCGGAGTTATTAGTAAGGCCTAATGTCTTGTCCGTTTTTAAGGTTGTTAGAATGAATTTTCTCATGCAGTGACTACATTTTGCATTTCCAGGCATTACCCGTGTAAAAAAAATTTGTTCCGGAGGCATGTCACCGGAGTTCCAAATCTTGATGCCTCCGCTGAGACGGAGCGGTAAGAATTTGGACCTTTTTGGTAAAATTTTTTTATAAAAAAATCCAAAAAATTCCAAATGGTTCCAAATTTAGTACGTTCTACAAAATAAAAATTTTTTGCATAAAAAAATTTCAAATCCAGGTTTCGAATTTTTGAAAGCGTTTGAACAATTTATTGTAAATAAAATTTTTTTTTTTTAATCATTCAATTTTATTAATATATTGCAAAAGAAATATTTTCTTACAAAATTTTACAATTTTCATTTTTATAACCTACATTAAACGATTAATATATGATTGTAATAATTGTAAAGAAATAAGAATTCAAGCTAATCAAAACTTGATCATTATAAACGCTCATTTACTTGCCTGATAGATTTTTTTTACTCATCCTCAATTTTTAATCACATAACACTGTTTTTTTCTTTGCACTACACTAGTTTCTTTAGTTTAATATTAATTAATGTTGTTGAACAATATTTTCACGTTGCACTACACTTAACTCACTAGAAATTGTACTATTTTTGAAAAAATTTTCTTCAATTCAAATGATTCCTCCTTTTCTTAATGACAGTTTGAGCCGAATAAATGTTGTCCTTTTAAACTCAATCAACGCGTAACTAGGGAAACAATACATATGCGGAAAAACATTTACCGTTTCAAACTGTCATTGAAAAAAATCATTTGAACTGAAGAAAATTTATAAAAAAGTAGTAAAATTATTCATAAGTTAAGTGTAATGCGACGTAGAAACATTTTTTATTGACATTAGTCAGCATTAAACCAAAAAAACTAATGATGTGTAAGAAAAAAAATCGTTTTGTGTAACTAAAAATGAGTGATAAGTAAAAATAATATATAGAAAATTAAAACTGTGTTTATAATTATTGAGTATTAATTAATTTAAATTATTATTGATTGAAAATGTTTTATTGTATTTTATATGTTGATTTTTTTGTCCAGGTTAAAAGAATTCAGATTGTAAAAATATTGTAAGAAAAATTTTTTGTAGAAATTGTTGATTAATTTTTTTCATTTTAAAACAATTATTGTATTTATAATAAATTGTTCAAACTTAAATTAAGAAATTTTTTATGCAAAAAATTTTTAATTTGTTGAACGTACTAAATTTGAAACCTTTTGGAATTTTTTGGATTTTTTTATAAAAAAATTTTACCAAAAAGTTCCAAATTTTTACCACTCCATCTCAGCGGAGGCATCAAGATTTGAAACTCCGGCGGCATGTCTTGGGAACAAATTTTTTTTTACACGGGTGAAACATAGAAAAGAGTCCTTAATCATCAAAATTGAAGGACTTTATTTTTTCGACCTTGAAAAATACCAAGTAAGTACAAGCCAATAAAAGTTGCATACATGCTAGGGATAACCTTCCGATTAGGTGTCACTTATCTTTATCAATTTTTTAACACATATAGACGACTTTACAGCTAGCTCAGGACGATTGTCAGCGAAAAATGTATTCTGTCGAGACCGGGAATCGAACCCGGACCTTTCAGTTACACGCTGGCTGCTCTACCAATTAAGTTATCTTTTCATTCAATATAATTCGCTTCAAATCGTGCTCGTATTCATCTAGCGTAACTTCTCCCTTCATCTCCACCGTCCTTTATACGGCCTAAATAAATTCATTTACGAATTTGAAGTATCCTAGCACAAATGATTTATTTCTGGAGGTAACACCTAATCGGAAGCTACCCCATGGTAGTGTCAACTTTTGTATTAACAGCTTTACGGGATCATAACGTAGTATTACCAACAACCATAAGAAATTCAAAATTACCGTTCATAAAATTTGCTGAAATATAGAAAGTTATACATTAGACCTGTATCCTACGAAAGTTGCAAGCCTGCGCCTAGGTGCTCCGACATCATCCAGCTGTGATTAGTGAAGTTCACGAGCTATGAAGGTGTATTGGCTACTGTCGCTTGCAGTAGTTCGCTGCTTCTATAAGTTGGGGAAGCCTCGTCCGCAATTGGGGTAAATTGGGTTTGTTTCAACGGTGTATTGTGTTTGGTGTGCACGAAAGATTCCATGCCTTGTGAATACAGGAGTCATAAGATTATGAAGGCAGACCCAAAGATTATTAAGCCTATCTGCTATATTCGGGAAGAAATTATATGTTTTGCGGCCCGTATCTGATGTGTTCTAATCGGTCTGCCAGATTTTTTATGCTTGTAACTTGAGGTTCATCATCAGCGTTGATGCTCCGTCTGACGTGATATCATTCCAAAGAAATTCTAACGTTATTATAAGTTACCACTTCGTCAGTACAAAGTGTGTATCGCGCATTGAGATCACTATTGACTACCTTTCCATAAATCCATATTAGTGGTCTGAAGTCTTTCCTTATTTAAGGATGCTACTGAAAGACGAATTTTCATATGTGTTTCGAAGATTTTACATGATACGAAAAAGAGACAAATTAGGTGGTACAATTTAGAGTCTGCTACATCTTTGTTGGAGCTTTTCAGGAGCAAATGGATCGTTCTTTCCTTTCAAGCTCAAGGCAAGATGTTGAGTGACAAGCATTAATTAACTAGTGCTATAAATTTTTCTGGAAGGTACGCACTCGCACTTTCCCATTGAATGGTTCTACGTCCTCTGTATTGGGTAATATGAAATCATTTATTTCTATACTGCTCTGTCCATTTGTGCCCATCTTGGGTTGGTCGTCTTCGTTTCTATAAGTTGTAACGTATTTGTCTAGCTCTTCATTTTCGCATGTCTAATCACTCGAGAGTACTTCCTAATCTGATGGCGGTATCGAAGTCTTGTTGCTTTTATTCAGTGGGTATCTACACCGGATTTTTTTGTGCGTTGGAATCTATGTTGTAATCGGCTCTAGTTGTGATAGAAAACTATTCCACTAAAGATTTGCTTTTCTGGATGCTTTTCAATATGGTATGGATTTTTTTCAGAGCTCTGTTAACTCGTTTGCAAGAGTGTTGGCGAATTCATCAATGTTTGCCGAGGAGTTTAGTGATGGTCCAGCGAATAGTATAGTTCCTAGCTCGAGTATTGACTTACCGAAAGCTTTCCAATCGACTGCCTTGGTGGTGAATCGTCCGGTCACTTCCACGTGAGTTTCGCCCTGCACTCCATTTTGATCAAACTGGAACTCGATGTTAAAATGATCTGACTTCTAAACCCACTAGCGTTCAATCGACCACTTGGTTAGGTACTGTGACAGTCCCTGGGTCGCTACAGTGACGTCGGTATATAACGCTACTCGTAAGGAGCTATATGTGAGATCTTTTTCAATTCTGTTCAGAACGTTAAAACTAAATTCGGGAAAAATTTTGCAAGTTTTTCCATCTGACATCAAAGTCTGGTGACCATCAAAGATATCGGTCGTTCCTATCCATGCAGATGAGAATTTGCTTGCCTTTAAGAGTTGTTAAAACTCTTCTGAGATGTTCAATATGAACTTCGATTAGAACTCTGTGTTGAAACTAATGTGAAATGATATAAAATGAATAATCAGGCTCTTTAATGAGAGCACACGTGCAGTGCGCGTTGCTAAGGTCATCGACATACAGAATTTTAAGATGAGGATTAGCTAAGACAATTACTAATTATGGTATTTCCCGTCTATGGATTTTTGCGGTGATAAAGGCTTGGTCAAATCCTCTGACTGCATTGTCTTATAATTCGGCGTTTCGGCCACAAGTAAATACGTCTCTTCCGTAGATCTAATGATGAAATGAAGGTTCATTTGGAGAGAATAAAGTTCTTCTGTTGCCCTGACACTGGCAACATTTACGACATTTTGGAACAGTGTTTGACTACTCAGTGTCAGGACGGCGCTTAAGCTTGCTTTGTTATAGCGTGTTTCGCATGTGCTGACGTTTTGATCGCCCGTATCATTATTGTTGTCACTGTAATTGTTGTTATGGTCAACGCCGCTTAAGTGATAACAGTATTCACTTCTGCAGAGTTCCGTTATCGAGCCCTGACTGCGGTCCGACAGTATGAGAGACCGAAACGTAAAGTTTCTATGCTTACTACACGAGGCCCGGAAAAGGCGTGTATTTTGAGTCAAGTAGTTTGAATTTTGTGATTCTCATACTTTTATCTGACTGGCTATGGTTCTTTTAGAGTGAGAGCAAATCCACAGGGGAAATTGTTACTCGTAGGGGAGATCTTAGCTATTTCATAAATCTGGGAGTTGTTATTTTTTATAGTTTATGATAATCTACGATGTTAATAACTCAACTTCTTCTGTTATTGATTTTTGAAAAGATACCATTAATTAAAAAGTAAGCAAAAAATTAATTTGTATTGAAAAAATATTGAAAAGATGTAACGTTCTCTTTAATTTTCATGTCACGACCTGTTCAAAATCTATATCAAATGACATAATTAAAAAAAACGCATATGCGAGATCTATATCTTTATGTAGATTGAAATTACTTCGGGCAGAGCGTCGACTTTAATCAATTATGCAAAATACTAGGAGAGCCTTTTCTAATGTATTCGTAAGGAGAAGGAACACAGTGTATTCTCATCTTACCCCTTTGTTCTATTCCTTTGTCCTACTTCTCGACGACGTCCAAGCTCAACGCGTTTATACCAAAGAGAATATTCTCATTCTATATGCCTTCAGTTGTTTATTAAAACTTTCAAATTAACATACTTTATGTGCGTCTCGTTTGTTCCTTTTGTCACGCGGTTTGTTATTTATTACGTTTTTGCACGGCGACCGCCCTTAATCCGTTCAGCTGAGCAACACCCACTAACTATATCCATATACACACTTCTCTCTCCAGGGAGCGCCAGCTAGAGAATTCGCTGCTTTATTGTACATATCTCTTTATACATGTCGCTTTACTCTATCCTCATTCCATTCTTCGCTGTTTCAATTCACATGAACACGTTCTCAGACCACAAACCCCCTCATCGTCCGGTCGGCCCTCTTTTCCAAACATTCGCTTGTCTCTTTTCATACAACCGCCCCTACATTCCGAAGAATTATATCTCATACACTCGTCACAGAACTTTGGATTTCAGATTACTGAAAAAATAAAAGAATAAATAACAATAACAACGGACGAGTGTAAAATGAATAACGTGGATGATATGGACTGACTGAAGGTAACATCTACTGTTATTATTTTTTCATTTTACGCTCTCAAAAGAGCCTGATTATAATTGATAAACGAATTTTTATAAAGAGCTAAAATGAATGAATGGATAATCTTTTAATAAATTTCAATTGTTATAAAATCTTGCATAACAGTGAAAATACTCTCCAAACCGACAATTTAATTGAAATCTTGACTAATTAAATCATAATAATAGAATCGTTTGTTTATTTTCTATATGTTTTATTTCTTTGAATGCTGAGTATGATTTATTTTTCTTATTTTTGATGAATACAATTTTTAATTTAATGAGTGTCAATCAATCAGATTGAATAAATGCCTTTAATTATAAAGAAATATATTAAAATAATTAAACTACAAAAATAAACAAGATTATAATGTCCCGAGTAGCAAATAAGTACGGCTAACCGGATTATATATGAGGGCCGGATAAGGTCATATTAAGGCGAACCGTTTTAAGGCGTTTTCTATTGGGCCTGATCCGGCATATATGAAAATTTCCATACTATGCATTTTATTGTCAGGTCCAAATATTCATTGCCTTTGGCAACCCGTTTTACGATTTCCCTTCCTTTCAAAAAATGGGCCTAATTTCATCAACCGGAATTAATGCATAATATGGAAAACATTAGTTTTCTGATTCGGGCCCAATATTATAATTTTTATTTCAACCGTATTCAATGTTTTGATATTTTAAGTATCTATTTACATATTTTTAAAATAATTTTATGTATTAAATCAAAAAACATTGTTTAAAAAAGCAATGATAATTTTCTATCTATTTAAAAAAATCTTTTATCATTTTTACTGGTTAAAATATTTTTATAAATGTAAAAAAAATATTCAGGTATTAAAGGGTTCTTGAAAATTGATTTACATATTCTCATGAGAGCATCTGTTATAAATCGAAGATAAAATATATATCTCCTAAGAAGTAGCAACATTTATTTCTACAAAAATGTTATCTTTTATTAATATCTACCTCTGTTTTTGATAATTACTTTCACAAGTTATTTTAAGTAAGTAGAAAAATTTTAAAAATCGAAAAATCCTATTTTATGCTTAAAAGCTTTATTCATAATTTTTACTGCTTATTTGGCACTCATTTTTATTTTTTTCATGCAATTAATTTGCTTGATGTTGAGCATATTCTCCATTTTTAATATTAAGTGTACGTGAATATTTCAAAAAAATTAATGCTAACTCTATAAATCAATCAAACAATTTTTTTAAAGTTATTATTAGTATAATTCTTTCGAATAAATGTAACAAATCACTAGAAGAAATGAATGATAGACTTAGATATCAAATCGCTTATGGGTTTCACAATTATTGGGTCGGGGCAGATAAACTTTTCGATTTCAATTTCAAAACGATCACCAATTATTTTAATATATAAGAATCAACGATTTATCAAAGCTTCTTTCGTTTAATAATTTGAAAGAGATTTTTCTTGATAAAATGAAAATACTTGCTAAGTGATAATAAATAATAATTAAATACAATACTTAATCTTTAGATGAGAAGTTTTTATAAGATTATTTTAGATATACAGCTTTAAGACTTGCAAAATTTTAAAAGCTCGATGAAAATGTGAGTGTAAATATGAGTCAATAAAAACAAAGTTCGGTTAATTACAGAACTAGTACCTTGATCCCAGTCGAAGTGGGTTTTAAAATAAAAATTAATGTCCGTAGATGAAAAACGTTCGGAGTTAGAGCCAAATGATAATTAATCAAAAATAGGTGAGTGTCCCTGAGTAGAACAAGAGTCTACAGGATTAAACTATAAAATTGCTTCAGGACAACTGCGAATTTTCATGATTTACGAGACTCATGGTTGTTAGTTGGTCAAGCTCGCAGGGGAATAGTGAGCAGGAAAGGTGCTTTAGTATGATACAAGTAGAGTTCATAAAGTCCGTTCGGACAGACACCTTCCAGGAAAGCATATATAATTTTTTATTACTTGACTCGTGGAAAAGTAACCATGCATTATTTTTACGATTTAAAAGTGACTGTATTTTTCCATTTACGAGCTTTGTTCATTTGTTTCTATATCGTGTATTATTTCTTTGACGTGTTATTGTGTTGAGTATTTTGGAGATTGGTGTTTGAGTATGATACGAGACTTTTGAGTGAAGAACAAAAAAGGGTAGATAGACAAAAAACTAAATCGTTACTGGAGAAACTGAATAACAAACAATAGAGTACGTGGCGAGAAGTACGATTAAGCGTGACAATGAAAATAAAACAGTTACGTCGCAGGGACTATTTTAATCCTACATGCTTTTTACTCACAGCTTTTCTTTTTTTATCAGTCACTTGAACATGCAAAAGCGTCCCTACTAAATGACAGACTGACAGCTCGTTGATATTAATAACAGCTCTGCCAAGAAGTAATCATTCGATAAGAACATTGAAAAAAAGATGGGCAAAAAAGAAGCTTATAATTAACAGAAAAAACTTAATAAAAAAATCCTTTTGACGTCGCTTTTGCACTGATTATTTCATATAAAACTAATGTTTCAATTTTTGCTTATATTCACTATAAATTTTAGTACCTCATTTTGAAGCATTAAAAAACGTTTTAAAATCAAGACACACGGAGAAAGTTATGGCAATATTGCTAGAATTTTAGAAAAATTTACTAGAAGCTTCTTCACTTATATGGATGATCGTCGAGATAAGCAAAATTTATTAAAAATGTCTCGTCAGTAGATACGCGAGGTTTATGATAAATTCTAGTAAAATTTAATTGACTCGAAAGTAATTTTTACAAATATTATAGCTAATTGAATCCAATTATTCAACATGATATTAAAAAAATTAATTACTTGGTAAAATTATCAACAACACATTTTATTAACGTAACGTATCTTTATTATAATGCTCAAGAAATATTATATTCTTTAACTTTCCTACGGTAAAAAGCGTAGCGGTTTACGTAAAAAAACAAAAAACTTCTTAAAAAAAATAATTTAAATATTTAAAAAAATATTTTTGATAAACTTTATGTATGCTGAACATCAATTTTACGTTTGCGCAGTTTAAAGATTGCGGGAAACGCATATTTTAAACTAGTAAAGAATTCCCAGTAACTTGCATTTTGATTTTAATTTGTAATCTTTTTTTTTTTTTTTTTTTTGAAGTGGTAATTTTCATCTTGGACAATTGAATAATATTTAATGGAGAAAGTTTCAACTAAATCTCGTTTTTGGATTTAGAGACATTAAATAGAATGTTTAATAATTCAACAGTCGTTTCATGTATGTTAATTCAATTTTAATCAACAGGGCTTGGATTATTTATAATAAATAATTCTGATTGTTATACAAGCCAGAATCCTACATAAGTCCTTATGTTACGGATAGCTTTCATTAAAAGCTTTATGTTGGTTGCTCAATAATTATAAATGAATGGAAATATTTTATAATTGATTATGATTGATGGAAATGTACAAAGCATTACAAGTCAATATGCAATATTGTATTAATTAAATATTCATATGCAAATGAATAATGAAATGGGATATTTCGTTAATAGTTTAAGTGAAATATCTGTGTTATGATAAAACGTAAAATTGTGTAGAAGAAATCGTAGAAAAAAAGAAAAACTAAATTATTGATAAAAATATTATTCTATATTCAGAAATTCAAGTATCATATACATTTCATAGAATATTATTTTTGATAATAAAATCAAAAACAAATTTGTTGTAGTTTATTTGCTGAAAAAAAATGTTATTAGTAATATTGAGATAAATTAAAATTAATCTACAATTAATACTATGCGATGCTATAATTATTCATTATTTTTCCTTTTTATTCTAATTAGAAGTAAAATACAAAAAGGAATAATGTTGAAACAAATTGGAAAATTTTTATCAAAAAAAAAATTACAAAATTAGTTTATGATTTTCGAAAATTTCCTTTTTTTAATTGTGAATAAAAAAGAAATAAAATTTTTTTCATCATAGTTATTTTGAATTCCTTGAGTAGTTTTATTTTGTCACATTTAGTTTCTAACAATTTTCTTAAAATTTACCATAAAATTAGTGATTGTTCTATAAATTTATATCATTCCATGCAGCTACGTACTAAAATCTAAAATGTCAAAGTGACCTTGTGTGACAACTGACTGTGCATTGTACACGTCATAATGCAAATAAATCCTGTAGAAGGTAATGCAAGTGAATAAGAAATAGGTATGACAAAATAAAATTAAAGTGATAATGTAAAATGTGAAATAAAGTAGGCTGGTTAGGGACACGAGAAGTGAGGAAAGATTTGCCGAGGGGATGAATTTGATATAAAATTGCGTGACCAGTTGGATTCAGCTGAATAAAAGGTTTCTTCATCTGTAAATCGAATTAAATTCTCAGCTAGCACGCCATCCGGAATCTTTAAACAAGTCCATATAAAAGAGAATAGCATTGTGTCATGAGATCAAGTGAGTTGCGGAACGTACCCCCCAACAATATCGCACCGCGTCTCACTTCAAATATTACTGTGGTGTTCGATTGTCCCTCGCGTGAAATTAAACGAACCTCTATAAGAACAATCCTACCTTACAGATTGGTGATTTTAGCATATTGATAACACTTGTCAGGAAATTTTGGTTTTAAAGGGGGGGGATAGCGACCACTTCAATCATTATATATTATTTCCTCCACCATTTAAGAAATCTCTGTTGAACTTGACAGACGAAAGATATTCATTCCTCCATATCAACCAATTAGAACTTACTTCAGCGAGCCTTTAAACAGGAAATAAAGGAAAGAAAAAATTGATAAGTGGCAAAGTAAGAAACCAAGATGTACTTGAACGATAGCAACATAATCAGCCCGATGCAGGCTTTTGTTGGAGGAGTCGGAATAGGAGGAGTTGGGTGAGTGTACCTGATTATTTCTTTGATAATCACTTGGTATTGTGTCGAACGAAAGAAAGAGAGGTAGAGTCGAAGGATATAGAAAAAGTAAAAGAAGGAAAATCGGAAGCCACGGCCAAGCGAATGAAATTGGCAACTGACTCGGGGAATATAACCAAGGAAAGTAGGGAAAATTAAAGTGAACTCGACAGGATAGTGAGAATCAAAAGAAGGAAAAAGGATGAGGCAAAAGTAAAGAAAAATAAATAAATAAACGAGAGAGACTATACGGTGTGAGTTTTGCAGAATGGAGCGTAATGTCCCGAGTAACTCTCAATGTCGAGTCAGTCTACCTAGAATTTCACATTTATACTCAACCTATATTCATATTCAGCAACACCCAGGCTAATCATTCTGTATTGTTTTCCAGTAATTATTCAATCCGTTTTAATTTTGCAATAGACATCGAGAGTCCTTATTCTTTGTCACATGCACTCTACTCTCTTTCACCTCTCTCACTGACACACCGTCATCACAATCGCCAGTGATTTTACATTCTTTGATAACTGCTACTACATGTACGACATCAATGACGTCAAAGGATAATCAAGTGTAGCTTTGGAAAAAGATTGAATATTCTTTTAACAATTTATTCTCATCTTTAGACACGTCACTCAAATGCAAGACCGATTATTGGGATGGAATGTTCCACCAGAGCATTCGGATTTAGTTCATCCATATTGGCGAGGATTTCTCGCTCCAGGACGATATTGGCACATTGGCTTCGCTTTGATCTATTTCATGCTAATGGTCATGTCCTTTATCGGGAATGGCTGTGTTGTCTGGATTTTTACAACGTGAGTAAATAATATGCCATTAATCCATAGTCGACGTAGACATAAAAATTGTTCAATCCTAAAAGAAAATCGATTATTTACTTTGTAGCTCCAAAACGTTGAGAACAGCATCAAATATGTTTATAGTAAATCTCGCATTATTTGATTTACTTATGGCTATGGAAATGCCGCTATTGATAGTGAATAGTTTTTTGGAACGTCCCGTTGGCTGGCAGTTCGGATGTGACGTTTATGCAGCACTTGGAAGTATGTCTGGGATAGGTTCAGCTATAAATAATGCAGCCATAGCATTTGATCGATATAAGTATGAATTACAAGGACAGCTGTGTGAACAGCTATGAAAATAACAAAAACTATCATACTAACAATTTTCATTTATAGGACCATTTCTTGTCCGATCGATGGTCGGTTAAACAGCAAACAAGCAGCAGTTATTGTTGCTTTTACGTGGTTCTGGACGTTGCCTTTCACCCTTCTGCCCTGGACTCGTGTCTGGGGACGATTTGTGCCAGGTATAGTTTTCAATTTTACACATTTATTATCAAACGGCATTAGTTTATTATATAATTCATATAATTTTTATTCCTTAGAGGGCTTTCTCACCACCTGCACTTTTGATTATTTAACTGAAGACCAGGATACTAGGGTTTTTGTTGCATGCATTTTTATTTGGTCGTATTGTATACCGATGAGTTTGATCATCACATTCTATTCAAATCTACTGAAATCCGTCCGAGACCATGAGAAGATGCTTCGCGAGCAAGTCAGTTTTAATTTCCAGTTTCATCTGATCGTGTTTGAGCTTGATACAATCCTAACTTTTCAATTTATTTTTAACAGGCTAAAAAGATGAATGTTAAATCTCTTCAATCAAATCAGGACAAAGAAAGAAGTGTAGAAATGAAAATAGCAAAGGTTGCATTTACCATCTTCTTCCTCTTTGTGTGCTCGTGGACACCTTATGCAGTTGTGACGATGACAGTTACGTTTGGCAATCGGTAATTCATTTATAAAAAAAAATAACCAATCATATCACTCGAAAATATATTTTAGTTATTAATAATTTTGAAAAAAAAAAATTTTCTACAGAGAAGCATTGACACCCTTTGCTACTATGCTGCCAGCATTGTTTGCAAAAACAGTCTCTTGTATTGATCCTTGGGTTTATGCCATCAATCACCCAAGATATCGGTTGGAACTTCAAAAGAGATGCAAGTGGATGGGTATTCATGAACCAGTTCCTGTTCAAGACACTGTGTCTGCCACCACTGAGAAAGTTACTTCTGATGAAGCATAAAATGCTCAACTTTATCGACCGAAAAAAGCTCTAGTCTTTCAGAAATTCCATTTACCGATCAAAGTGTCGTGAAATCTACATTAACATCCACCACAAGTGTAGAATTGTACGTACATTGGTAAAATGAAGTTTTTTGAAAGATGTAACATTTTCAAATTCTTGTATTAAATACTGACCAGGACAATTGTATAAGAATATTCTGTAAATTTATCACCGTTCATAAAAATATTCGTATCTGAATTCAATAAATGCATATTCTCAAGCAGCTGCATGTATTTATTATATCTGATAAAAGCTGCCTCAGGTAGAAATGCTGCCATCAGTCGAGGGGTTGGCTTACTAACTTACTTATACAAGGAAAAAGGTACAACAGTGAAGTTGAGTGATGAAAATATAAATCACCCTCTACTTTATCTTCAACTCCCTCGATTGATTTATTTTTTTTACCGGCTTTGTAGTTACCTTTCTCTGGACGAATTATCATATTGACCTAGTAATTACCTTTCCTAATGTATTATTAAGCATTAAAAATCAGTGTAAATCTTTCCATCTACCATGTTAACTTGGTCACGCATGGACTTATGGAATGCAAAAATCCATTCCGTTAAACAACACCCTAAGGCTTTTATGAGTACTTGCAAACTTGCGGATGCATGTTTTACATTCACGAGGTTTTTATGTTACTCTGCGAAGAACTAGGCATCATAAAATTGTGCACTAGCATGATAAGAATTTCTAAAATATTGATTTGCTAAAAAACTAGATAAATATTAAATAATAAATTTACGTGAATAATGTTTGCTTTTCCTTAATGTTTTTTTTTCTTCCATCAATTGTTTTTGTGAACTTTTTTCGGTTACGAGGGTGCAAATGAAGTACAAGTACGATATGTAAGGTCGTTAAATCATTTGAATTGGGGTTGACATGATTTTGAAACTGGCACATGAAAACGCAACTGTTTCCAACAAGCGAGTATCCTAATCCATCAGAGCAGACAGGACGATTACAGTGCCTCGGGGAACGCAGATAAATTATTGTCGTTGAGCTCAGTTGAACTTGGCTGGATAAACTCAGAGAGTCAGTGATCACAAATCGACTTGGTTGAGCTTCAGGTAAATATATGTTCTCACATTCACTTCTCTTATCATTATTTATAATACAATTGCATTCATTTTTTAATTATCATTGAAATACGAAAACTCTATAATGGTGCAGAGGAAGACGAGTAATAAATTTTAGCTTCAAACTTTAACTACTCATTCTGAAATAACTTGTTTCCATGTTCATATATGCGAGCATAAAATTACGAAATGTTGAAAAGGTGAAATTTCATTTGATGAGAAAGGGTACATTTAATGAAGCTTAGATCAATTTTGAGAATTAAATTTTCTAAAACTGTAATTCAAGAGAATTTTTATTATGAAATAATTAAACTATTTAATCTAATGATCAATTGATTTCGTTCTGGATGATTAAATAGTCGTGTAATATTAATGATATTATCGTTTATTTTTTTTTACAAGCATATCTTTGTAAATAATAATCAATTCTTAACGAGGAAACATTTACGGAAGGTTAGTGTGATATGTATTCTAGATCATTTTGATGTAAAATTTATTGTTAGATGACCCAATGTGATTATCGTAACTAATGGCGTGTCAATGATTAGCGACCTAGAATGGTAATAAGTAAAACTATACTTTGTTTGAACTTGAAATGAGTGAATACATGTCAGGTTTTTGCAATGATTTGAGAAACGAAATAAAAGTTTTCGATCGAGTTACATAACTCGTTTACTATGGAAAAATTCGAATCTAAAATGTTTGCTGTTTATTTTGCTTTTTTTGAGTTTTCATGTATATGTAATCGTTAATTGTTGACTTTTTTATAACTTATTAAAATTATCTTACATATGTTATTTGTATGTTGAAACATATTTTTGTTGACTGTGTTAAAAAATAATAAAATAAACATTAACTTAAGTTATTTTAGATTGAAGACGATGTTTGTAAAATTATAGAAAATTTAACTTGAAATCTATTGATTCAGATTTTTTTCATCAAAGTAATACTATTGATGAAGAGAAATGCAATTACGAAAAAGTACATTTATGAAAGAGGGAAAGAAACCATTAAGAGTAATAAATTTCAAATGATTTAATCAATTTTTCTTCTAAAGTGGACTTTGATGTATAGAAACTCTAGCCAATTGGCGGGAAGATTATTTTCTGTAGAAACTAGAATTTTTTGGTCAGATAATGGATTTAAAATTTTTTACTCTTTTTATGTTCAAGTCATGTTCATGTCTAACATTCAAGTGCAAAGATCTCGATTTATTCGCTTTTATATAAAATTTATTTCATATATAATAAAAAAATTTTTTTTGTTCTAAATATTCTACTACGTAATATAAATTTTTAACGCTGGTTGATATATACCCAGTGAGCTTATTCAATTTTTTGATTACAGATTATTTAATAAAATAAAATTCCGCTGCATGGTTCAGTAAAAAAAATTCAGTATTAGCTTTCATCTTTTTCATTTTGTATGATTAACATAAAATATTATCCTGAATAGCTCAATGCATTCATTTTTGCATCAAAAAATCGTGATGAATTAACTCTCGTAAAAATATTTTTAATCCTTCGGTCTGATATCTTTTTATTTTTATGATAAAAAAAGTTCTTCAAACCAGACGTTTAACGTTGATTATAAATAAAGGCCAGATCATTCAATAGTAGTTGAAAGCTATGACACAAATTTAGTATAGAAATTCAAGGGCTTCCTTGATTCGAGAACATTTTTTGATATTCATTTCAAATATTCTACTAACAGGGAACATTTAAATCCATGTTGATTGACGAAAATAATTAATATTTTAAGAAACAGTATAAATTTTATTTCATTGATTATGAAATAATTACAATCTGTTTTAATTAAATAATGAATAATTGTGATGGTTTTTGTGCAATAGGAGGTGTTATAATATTGTAGAGTGCTAAAAAGTTCTTGTTTTTCATTCTGCGAATCTTAATAAAAGATCTAGTGGCTTAAATTTCTTTTTAAATCAGTGAGTTTACCCATTTCTATCCAGGATCGTTAAAGCTAGATTAGTCGGGTGCTAGCTCAGCCTGTCTAAGAAGTAAAATGAATAAAAAAATATTTAACAATCTCATTACTAGATGGAATAATTGAATATATTTATTGTAATGCAATAAATTAAAAACAATCTAACAATTGAAGTATTCTGTATTGAGGTTATAGACTGACAATATATGTCAATATTGAAAGTCGTATTTGATACTCGAGTGTTGGTTCAGTCAGTGTCAAATGACAAAAATATTCAAAATCATCATCTTATTTTATTTTTTTTTTATCAAAACATTTAATATTTTCATATAGACAAAACCACTTCAAAAAGAATTTCCATGACGTTTTGAAGTATTATGATTTGCCCACTACCACACCTTCTTGATAGTGCCTCAATTAAACTTCTACCAAAGAATCATTTCTGTCCATTTTACCACCGTTTTCATAAAAAGAAGCAATGACTTAGAATTTCAGTTCACTCAAGCAGCTTTCTCCCTCGATTTCAATTAAGCGTATTCTTAAAGTAAAGAAGTGAATGGTACATAATGCGAAGGGCAGACAGCAGAGAGAGAACTAAAGAATCGTTGGCTCTCGCAAGCATCTTCAAACTTATTCTTTTTACTCGTCGTTCCTATCTACCTTTCGTTCGACTTAGGTACAATCAAAAGTTTCTACACCAAGTGTCAGGAGCAGTAGGATGTAGAGTTTGAAGGTGTATAAGGAAAAAGCAGGGACTGAGATGAAAGAAGGTTTTGATTAGATGTCCCCTGTCAAAGGAAGTTCTGAACTTTCAGGTCTCAACGAATTAAAAACGACTAAGATACACAAGAATTTAAGTAGTTTTCCTGTAATATTATGTGCTTCTTTTTGATGAAAAATAAGGTGATCTTTGAAAGTGTAAAAAGAATTTCCCTTTACTGTCCTGTACTTTTCAATTATACTAAACGACAGTATTTTGCTTGAATAAGTTCTCCAGCTCATTTTCATCATCATCTCGATATAAATTGAAACTTTATTTATTGTGTTATCGAAATGACTTATAAAAGGCTGTCTCAATAACATTCTCAGATATTAATTAACTCTTTCGGTTTCTGAAATGTATTTCTAATTTTCATTCATAGATCAATAATTTTATAATCATGAAAAACTTTGAGGACCAATGACAAATCAATAGAATAACAATATCAATGCTCTTTAGTGGTCTAAATGCAACCCGGAAGGTCCACACTACCAACTTCCCAGGGGAAAGAATTACAAAATTTAGCTGGTTTACCGTTTTTCCAGTTTTTTGACTTTACAAAAACACTTTTGAGTTGCGTAATTATGTGTCAAATGCAGTTAGTCTTACGTCGATATCATTGGTTGTTCTCGAGATAATCAAGACGAAAAAAAATGCCGAACAAATATATGTACATACGCACACGGAGATATTCACCTAAAAATTATTTTTTTCGACTCTACGGACCTTGAAACGGGGAGATAAGTCAAAATTCAATATTCGCAAAATCGGATCTATTACAATAACTTCCCACTAAGAAGCTAAAAATGCTATAAGTTTGTTAGATTTTCAGTATGGATTTGTAATAGCAACAGGCAAGGGAGGGTCTAGGTCTAGGTTTTTCTGGTTTCCAATGGTCCAGTACAGGTAAATTGACTAGGTCATGATCAAGAGTAGAACATCTTAAATAATTAGGACAAAACTAAGGGACCGAATCAGAACTCAAGCAGACTATTAGATCAGTCCAGGATTAAATATACTTATCAAAATTTAATTAGGCTACTCAAAAGTTTCCTAAAGCTTCAACAAACTAGATCAAGTCTTGATATTGTTGAAAACGTTTTACTGGTTTTAAAATTGATTATTTAATTATAGAATATATGTTATATTATCTTTGCCTATAAAAAATGCTCTGCTATTTGATAACAATTGATTCTAATGCTCTTTTTTATTTTTTAAATACTGCTAAGTTTTTTTAAAGATTTAAATAAAGCTAGTAAGTTCATAGGAATGGTAATTAAATATTTTAACTTTAAATAAAATAAAAATTTAATTCACAATCAAAAAAATGATTGAAATAAAGTTGATCACAGTGGTCTGTTTAATCAGAACGAAAATTGTAAGTCAAACAGCACTGGAGTTCAAAAAATATTGGAAAAATCGCATGTTTCATCGTGACACTCATGTGAAAAGTCTCTCGTTCCGAAAAAAACGCTTGTAGTATTTTTCTGCGTTTTCGCGTTAATTGTTTAGATCGCTTACCATAGATCGCTTGTTCTAGAGTTTAAAGTTTAAACTATCACGAAATTCAATATAAAACAACTTCAAAAAACAGGAAAACAAAAAAGAAGTATACCAATTTTTTGATTAACCATGTTATCATGTCTATGACTTCAACATTACATACCGGAGACACTGTCCAAGTACATCTATACGTATCCATTTCCTGAGGTCGCACTTGCAGCAGTTATGGATGTTGAAAATTCAATTATCTGAGATTTATAGCATTCACGTTGGTATATTTATCGCCAGTTTACAATGTGACTATGCTGAATGAATGATTACCAAGAGGAAAAGGGAAGTATACACCAGGCAGCCATGACTAAATTATAATGATTAGAATTTTTCTACAAATATATGTTCAACTATATACATACTGAATGCAATGTATTTTTGAGGTAGATTATAAATAAACTCAGCAATAAATATCACCCTTATCGGTTGCGTTTCGCCACCTTGTTAAAACGAAAGCGTATCGATTTTCTGTGCGCACTCGTTTTACCATAGAATGCTTGTTGGTAAGGATCATTCATTGGTTTAGATAAATTGCATTTTTTGTAGTGTCGTGTGCGGCAATAAAATGGGAAAAAAGTCAAATAGAAGGCTGAATGAGAGAGGTTTCTGGATGATTGATTTGTTGACAATGTCGTTCTACTAATTTGCTGTAGAAAAACTTTCCCAAAATATATGTCTTTTATCATAGAAAGTTGTTGGAGTATACTTAGGATAATACGTAGAGTCCTTATCAAGTAAAGCGAGCAATTGTGAGCAGCTGGAATACTGCTGTATGCAAACATATTTCTTAGTAAAACTCTCTGCTAACTTTAACATGCTTTCAGGTGACTATATTCATGTATAGAAGAGATTATTCTATTTTATTCGTGAAGAGTAAGGAAACTAAACAAACTAAGAGAATCAAACAATAAGAGAAAGTAAATCTTCCAAGAATGAGAGTATTTAAAATCGAACCAAGTATGCGCTGTATAGAGAATAATTTTCAATGAGTAGACACAACATCCATGTAGCCGTTTATTCCGAGTGTTATGCAGTCAAAATAAAAATATGTCAAAATAAACTTTATCCGGTAATTTAACTACTAATTAATGATTATTAATTGTCGTAATAGAGAGAGTTCAATTGAAAGTATGGGACAAGTTACAAAAAGAATAAAAAAATTTGAAAAATCAAGTTAGTTGAAAAATTTAACGAGGTAAAAAAGAAGAAAGATTTAGTTATAGACACGAAAGCATTGGGAAAACTAGCGAGAAACAGTAAAATCAAATCCTATGAAGATCTACAGAAGTTACTTGAAGGATGTAATATACTTCAGCACAGGAGTATGCTAATACACACTCCTTTCAAGAAAAATTCTGAAGCATATACTTTTTTTTGCACTATTTAATCCCTAGTTACCAAATGTGCGTCAGACTTTCGGAAGACTAACGGGAGAATACGTTTGGAATTATTCGTCAGTTTTATGTACGTCTGCTATGTTTCTTAACAGCAATCGTATGTAAGATTGTCGTTGGAATCTGACGTAAGCTGTACTCTCTAAAAATTAAACCATGAAAATAAAATTCACCGCCAAATCAATGAATATTCACTGATTTTACAGTGTAAATTTAACCACTATTTGAATCAGTTGTATTAAATTCACTGATTTTGCAGTGTATTTCATTATTTTCACTATTTTATTTTTAGATAATAAGATGCAGATGAGATTCTGAATTCTTATCTGCATCTTACAGCAGACTAACGCTGGTCTGATGTCGGCATGCTTACGTCAGATTCCAACGACAATCTTACGTACGACTGCTCCTAAGAAACCTAGTAGACGTACGTAAAACTGATATTAATAACGTACGTAAGTACTTGCTAGTTTAACAGATGATCAAATAATTGAATTCCTCAACAAGTATTATGCATCACATAAAGCAAGAAGCAGAAATTATGCAACGATAATTCAATTTCTACATATTAGAAAGGAATTCGTCCTAAAACATCTGGTAGAGTTAAAAAAAGACTTAAATAAAGAAGTCTTTTATAATACTGATCAACTATTGTACGATTGGGTGTTTAAGAAGTTAGACGCGCATTAATCCTCCATTTTTTCGAGGGAAACCCGAATGCAAGTAGTACCAAAAAAAATCCTGCAGATAATTTACAAGGAAAATAATAAATTTTTGTGACAATTTATCGAAAAAGAATCATCAATTTTATCTACTTTGAAGACAATAGGAACGATTTTTTTACCTGCTCACGGATTCAAATATATCTATTCTTTCATCAATCGCTATGAGCGAGAAACTAGACTGGCTGAAGCCACCTAGGAATGTTGGCGCGAACTAACGTCTACGGTACAGACTATATCTACAAATTTCCTAACGGTTATACATTTAAGTTTCTTAAAAATAAACAGATTGTGAGGGAGTCCTCACATCCAGAAAGCTACATGTTGGGTGATTTGGTATATTCTTATAATAATATAGTACAGCAAAAAGTTAGATGAAAAGCTTCAGAATATTGATAAGATTGTTACAAGCTTGTTTTCTCAGAGTATGTCTCAGTTTTGTAGGAAAATTGTTGTCTCTAGTGCACGGACTGCTGGGATTTCTCACGTTCTCAAGTCTCTTGAATGGAGCACTAAACATAATTTGTGGAAAAATACATAGAAAGAATGAAGAGCTTTTGAATAGAAGCTATATGTTATCTAGTAATGACTCTGCTATTTTGTATCTCACATAAAACTAATTCACAACCCCAAGGGATGTTGGTGAGATTTTTTTTTATCATACTGACCATCATCCGTTTCGTTTAAGAAAAAAGTGAGACTATTCTGTCTCCATCACCAGCACACACATTTGATGGTGTTATCTTATGTTAAATTATATATTAGGAAATGTAGAGCTCGCGTGCAAATGAAAACCACAGAGAAACCGTATCTTGTAGCCTGTATGTATATTCATAAATATTTGAGTACTTTACTTGATAGATTCATTGTGTAAAAGATATAGTGAATGTCCATCAAGAACGTATGACCCCAGCTAACATATTAATAACGAGATATCTAGATATGCGTGAACAGGTTCATGATCTGGTAGCTAGCCATGGAGAGAGAGCTATCTTTTTAATAGTCCCTCGTCGCTCACTTCCGATTGCCAAAGCCAGCAATCGAATCCATCGGATCGATTGTAGGTGCAGTTGGCGATACGTGTATTTATCGAGTCGAATACAGTGCGTCTCTGTAGTTACGATGGTTCGATTACCATTTGAATTTGGTCGGACGCAAAAGAGAGCAAATGAGACAACTACCAATGAGATAGAGATAGAGATAAGTCATACATATATGCAATTGTGAAAAAGCTTTTTGAGGTATAAAATTATTTATTCATACGAATTTGAAAATTATTTCTCTGACTTTTTATCTCCTTTTTCCACCATAAATTTCATTCATATTGTTTTCCTTTTTATTGGTATTTTTACAATTCAGCTGGTTATTCTCGGCCAGAAATTTCCCTTGATTATGAGAAGCCTCTTTAAAAGGTAATTTCCTATTTTATCAACGTCAATTGAATGAATATCGAGGGAACTTTAATAGCTCCTTAAGGCACTAAGATGTTTCTTTTTTCCAAGCATCCTAACAGACATTTTTGAAATTGTTTAAGCTCTTAATTGAATTTCCCTTGACAGTTATGGTGATTATCAGCAGTAAAAGAAACACCAGAAATGCTGACTTATATCTTTAACTAAAAAATTCATTTGGAATATATTTGGGTTGAAAATAAAGAAGAAATAATATTTATGTAGAGCATTTCAGATAAGAGTGATTTGACTATGAATCTGCCCCTCGTTTTTTCCCTTTTCTGTGACACCCTCCATTCTTATACAAGCCTATTCGTATGAGAAGTGGAGTAGAGCATGCGCGGAATATAGCAACGTTTTACTCTCTCACACTCAGTTAAACCTCGAGCCCACTAGGGGTGAGTCGCGTTTCTACCCTCCATCGTCAGTGTGCTCCGTGTGCTAGTAACATCATCCAACCTATATCAACCATATATTTGTGCCATAGATAATAACGAGTCTTCGGCAATTCTTGTCGTCTTGATAACTTTCTCTTCTTATCAATGACACTCCCAGGTGTTTAGTGTTTAGTGATGATCATTTATTAATCAACGTAAATGTGTGGAATTTAAAACTAAATTAAATCTAAACATACTATAAAATTTTAAGATTATTGAGATTAAAAGATTAGAAATAATCACATTTTACGTTTTATCGTGAAGTAATATATTCTATCACTTAAAAGATTTGAAAATAAGTTAAAGTGAATAACACTTTGTGCTAAATATTATATATAAAAAAGCGTTTAAACGATTAAGTGTAAAGTGTAGTTTATAAAAATATTCCAAGTGTGATAAAGCTGACAGCTGAATCAAATTATTCTACTTCGATTAATATAAATGAGGTAAGATTCTAACAATATTATGTTGAAGAAGATATTGGTAAAATTGCACTAGATAATTTCAGAAAGTGTAAGTTTTTTTTTTCGTTAGTGCAATGAACTCTGGTCGATCGATTCACTGACATTTTTAGTATTTGTACATCAAAATTAAAAGCCTTCGACGTTTCCTCCTTATAATGTTGGCTAATCTTAAATAGTGAGAGGATATGTATAGGGAAGATTGTAATTTGTTGATGAAATGTATATCCGATTGCATTAATCAATTCTGAAAGCTATATGATCTTAAACATAACTTGTATTTATCAGATTATCATCATAACACATGCATTACAATAATAATATAATGAAATGAAACTATTTCACTCAGTATTTTTTATTTAATCACAAAACAATTATTTGCACGTAAATTTTATGCTAATAATTATGATAATCCTGATTAATATTCTAACAAAATAATAGAGCACTTGTCATGTCTAAGCCAGTTAAATATATAACGTTAAAATGATGTCAGTTGTCCATTAAACCCTATTATTCTCAGTAGATTTAGATATACTGGGATTTTGACAAAATCGTGCTGTGCATTCTGAGGGCTAATTATTTAAAGCCCCCGTGTCGTTGCAAGGTATCACGAATTAATTTCAAGCGTCCATCGAGTTCATGCTGGTCCACATTGCCAACCGTCTCCTCCTACCTATCACAAGTAAATTACCTTATCCACCTGATAAATCATTTAACCCAAGTATTTAATACCATACCCATGAATCCCTTCGTCTTAAAGATTCTAGGATATCTGTTTCTAATCGCTTCTCAGTTAAATTAGCACCAATTCCTTTTTTATTTTGATTACTTTAGAGAATTATTTGTCTTTGAAATTAAGAAGCTTCCAAATTATTGGGATCGTTAAGCTTTTTTGGGTTAATTTAGTAATCAATGAAGTTTCAGAGTTTAAGTTTGACAATGAAATGTTTTATTACCTTATTAATAGTAGTGCATTATTGTTATAAAGATTTATCTGGTAAAATAATATTTCATTAGAATGATGAATTATGAAAGATTTTAGTCTATTAAAAAAAGACAACTAAAATGATGTAGTTTAAAAAATTAATAGTTATTGATATGAATTAAAATAGAAAAGACTAGTAATGAATACAAACAAATTAATATGTATAGATTTTAGTAAACGATAAATGATGTGTCGATTATTACACTATTAACACTTTTTTGATAAATTTGTATTAAAAGATTTTCAAGAAACATTCAATTTGATTTGGTCACTTAATTGGAGATTAATCATGCATTAACCACACTAAGAAAAATAGTTGGATTGACTATTAATAGTTCGAAATGAACTCAACTGTTTTCTTATGCATCCAACTATGGGAATTAAATTTTATTTTTTAGAGTACATATAAAATTTAGATAAAAAATTTCTTTATATAATTACTATACCTTTCCGATATGACTTTTACAAGAATCAGTATATATTTTTCTACGAGAGTTAATGATCAGTAAGATTAAAATTAGCTTTATTTGTTTGAATTTAAAATTTTCAATTTTCTTCTCTTTTACATCATCGATGGTTGGATATTGTATGATTGGTTAACTTTATAGAGATTATCGTTTAATAAAATACGATATAGAAGATGTTTATAGTCTAAATGCTAAATGTAATGATTTTTAAAATACGTGACTAAGAGAAGAGATATATTTCAAAACGTTTTGTATAGCAACGCAATTCTTTCGATTTTTTTTGCGCTTCACAACCATTTAAAGTTGACTCCGCAATTTCCATCTTAAAATCAATATCAAAGCTTCTGGCATACTTTTCTTCGAAACTGTTGAACATAACAACTCAGTTTTTATATTAAAATTTTCTGATATAGCGATTTCTGATACTTTTTTTGACTTAATGCAATACATTTTTTAATTTGTTTGTTTTTATTTTATTCAAAAAAAATTTGAAATTACTACTTTGACGTAAATTATTGTTCCTGATAAAGTAATTTTTGTTTAAAATGCTTGGAATTTATTCAATGCATCATGAAACAGTGAAGTGAATTTATAAAATGAGAATATTTGATTGTTATTATGATAATGGTTAAGTAAAAAACAAATTGTTGTGTCAGGCAATAGATTAATCCTATAAAATAATATTCATCTGAATGCTGTTGTTTTATCCATAGCTGTAAAGATATATATTTTTTTTATTTTTAATATTAGCTACTACATTTAAAACGAGCAAATCCTCGCATTAAATTGCACATGGCTGTATTTTGAATGACACATGATTTAAATGGCATAAAAAAAAGAGAATTTATTAGGATTATTTTGTACAAAGTTTTTAACTGGATATTTTTCTTTTTATCAAAATAAAATCGTATGAATGGTCAAATGTACATAAAATTTTTATTATCCGATTATTTGATTATATAAACTAGATACTCTTAAGAATCTTTGTTACGATTTTTTATTTTCAGTATTGTGATTATCACAATAAAAAAACATATTTCAACTAAATCTTGACAACAAATAAATTGTTTTCAATTAATAAAATTTTTTTTCCATCTTCTAGAGTAGTTTGAAGTGGATCAGGTTTTAAATTGAATGATAAAAACGTTTTTCTTTTTAAAAAAACATAAAAAATTGAGAAACGTTTTTTTCTCCCGGATTCATTTGAAATATCATCGAGGATTTGTTGATAAAAAAACCTTGATAATTTGTACAACTGTATTTATATACATTCAAGTCAAAAATACAATTATATCAGTGACATCTTCATGAAGATCTACATTTATTCATTCATTGCTATAATAATTTTATTCATTATTTATCAATCTTGTTGACAGTTGACAAATTTCTCTCTCTGTTTTCCCTAAAATAGACCGATGAATTAACAAAAAATTTGATTTGTTGACCCTAAATTTATCATTTTTATTATCATTTTAAGGAAAAAAGTTTCACATTAAATCCATGGATAAATAAAATTTTTTAGCATAAAAAAAATGTCATGATAAATAAAAGTGATTCCCTCTGTATGACAGAATTAAGTTAAATTATAATAACGTTAAATTCCGTAGAATTTATTTGGAATATTCGTTTAAAACAGAGAGCTTATTGTATCAGGTATCGTTATCACTGTTATTAGTTTTTAGTATAGTAGCTCACTGAGTTTTACATGAACTTTAATAACACTGTGATCTAGAATTATTATTTCTCTCTTGAGTACCATTTTCTCGTTTTTTTACTGAATTGCCTGAGCCCGGGCTTAATCGCTGATAACGAAAAAAACGGACTTTTTAAGCCGACTACATCGAACTACTTGACCCTCTAATCCCCGTACTCTCTATTGTATTGTCGGGTCTTCCTTTCCTTTACATTCTTTGTTATTCATATAAATATGAAAATAATTATTAACTCATTATCACTCTCTGATGGTTTATTTTTCAGAATAATATTCTTTATACAGAAATTTAGGCGTACAAAATGAAAAACAAATATGCCAAGGAAAAGAGAGAAAAAAAATAGTACCCGGAGAAAATTTTTCCTTAAAAATTACCCTAAAATCTGATATAAAATTTACTCTACAGAAGAACAACTGCGAGACGCAACCACCGCAAGATATTTTTTACTCGAAAGTAGAACAATTTTTACCCTGCTTAAAAGTTGAAAATTTTCTCTGTCGGAAAAAAACATCGTTGAAAGAATAATTTTATTGAAAAAATAAATAGAGCTCATTTAATTTAATATTGCCCAAGTACAATTACTATCTACTAATTTATGAGAATTAATGTGTGAGAATCAAATACATTATTTTTCAACTTTTTACATATAAAATAAATATGATCACTTTCGTAAATTATTATTGTATATAAAATATTAAATGAAGTACAATCCTCAGTAGGTATCATTATTAAATTATTCTCACTGATGATGCTCCCGTAATATTCAATCTGATTAATGGTTTTGAGTCTGTTAGTGACCGGTCGTTGTTTGTTTGCTGTTTTAAAATAAATACGCATTAGGATTTTTGAACAGCCCTTTCGCCAAAAATGTACTAAAGAAGTCGAATGTTATCGATCTTCTGAAATTCCTCTCAAGTATGAGATAGAAAATACCCCTATAAAGGGATAATATTGCTCCCCATTCCAGCGTAAATTATTTGTGTGGTAAATTTTACCACTCAAGAAGAGTAAAAATTATCCTGCAACAGTGTAATTTTTATACTGAAGAGGTTTATTTTTGCTCTCAATTTGCACTACGTCCCACGGTTACCCTTTATTCTAGGGTAAATTTTGAGCGAAAATTTTATCCGTGTATAAGAGTAGTTAAAGAAAAGATAGTTCATTAAAATACAAGAAGAGAACAATTCACTCATAATAAACCCAAGTTCATTTTTTTAGTACTAGTTAATTAACAATTACACTTCTTCTCTGTCTTTTTTTTCATATTAATATACATTATATTTTTAATATTTCTTTTATTATAAAAAAATTCCACTGTCATTGACTTGTAAATACGAAAGCTTTAATAAAAATTGCAAGAAAAAAACAAATCACGCATGAAAGCTTATTAAAAATAAAAAGTGATAATAAATCATGAGTGAATTTATTTGGAATTTGATTAAAAATATTGATATTATTCGGATGCTTCAGTATTGAGTAAAGTTTTATTTATAAAATAAAAATATACGAGAGAAATTTTTGACAATGTTTCACGATTTTTTTGAGTTTGATCATGTGTTAATTATTTTATGTTTTGTTGATGTTGCATTTTTCAACGTAAAAAAAATATTAACATTGAAAGAAAAAAAAATATTGAATAGATCTGTCCAGCAATTGAGCATTGAATGCCTAGATCTATTGATTCTATATTGTAATAATTCGATGCTCAACATGCAGATGGTCCATTGATGACCCATATGACATTGATTTAAAGATTGCTTCGTGTTAGAATTAGCCATTAATTATTAATTAGAATACAATAAAAGATACATTAAATGATCATTAACTTAACCGATGTGCAGATA
The DNA here is from genome assembly GCA_028641665.1 of Chelonus formosanus. Classification (NCBI taxonomy): domain Eukaryota; kingdom Metazoa; phylum Arthropoda; class Insecta; order Hymenoptera; family Braconidae; genus Chelonus; species Chelonus formosanus. The sequence continues at coordinate 16,303,593 of CM054003.1, read as the reverse complement.
TTTCATTTAAAACGAAAAGTCAGTAAATTATTTCGGATTATAATTAAATTTGATTATTAATAAAAAAAATAAACACATGATGTTGAAACTTGATGTTTCAATAATTCACACGATTATGAATTTTTAATTAAATCATATATTTTTCCATTTCAAAATATTTTCTAATACGAAAGATTAATTCTTTTTTTTCTGAATAAAATAATTTTTTTGAGCTAACAAATTATTGTGATTAATAATAGAGAGAGAAAGAAAATTAATTTAATTTGTCTTGGAATATTATCCAATGATTAAAGTTAATCATTTTTACTGAACCATTAATTATATCACAGATTATTATCTAAACTACGACACAACATACAATGATATACTTTAGTCTATCGAAAAACTAACCATTTATTCAATAAATGTGTTCACTTTCTGCGATGAACAGCCCCCCTTATTTGATTGAGTTGGCAAAAAAATACCACTTGCGTGTCTTATTTTGATGAACAAGTTAGAAGTCAGAACTTATTTTCTCGGAAAAAAGAAGTTTATGGGATCGATTTCTTATTATACACTTGTACAATACTGGTAAGAATAAAAGTTGGTTTATTTTTAACCTAACACTGGACCAAGGCTGATTACATTGGTCCAATATTAGGCCAAAAATATGTCAATTCTTCTTCTTATGCTTATTATAAAAACGACGAAGAGATATTATTTAAAATTGAAAAAAGATTGATTAACCAAATGTATAGTCACTTTTCAGTGACCTTGAAATAACAATGATAATGGTAATTATGGCAGTTTAATTACAGTGATAGCAAAAAAGCGAGTTTGTTTGCAGGCTGAGTAATAGTGTCATAGGGGTGAAGTTCCTTTGTGAATGTGGACCGTCAAAGAGATAGTGTATACTACCCACCTTAGTGACGTCAGGATTAGACATTGTGAACTACTCGCTTTTCATCTCAAAAAAAAAAAAAAAAACAATTTTGCGCCAAAGATTCGGTTATATTGACCTAAAATGATTTTTCGCATGCGGACTACCAAGCGACTGTGCGCCTCTTTACAGAAGCCTTGGAACTAACGTTTTTCTTAGTATAGCCGTATGTCGCTTGCAAAAATTATGGAATTAAGCTTATAAAATAAAAGCAGAGAATAATATTGTCTATTAAACGGTGTTACTATAATAACTGCAAATAGAATATTACTATCATTCACAGACAAATACATTGATTTACAAAGTTTTTCTTTAGAATTCAAAAACACACACACACACACACATCGACAGCCGAGTCAAGGCTTTTATTTGTTTTCGAGTACTTATAAAGTGAAGGATTAATAAATAATTTTTTAATAATATTTCCATATAATTGTTATAAGTTGGTTGATACTTTATACGTTAAATTCATTACTTTCAATTTACACAAAATTTTCGACTCTGTTATTCACATCTCCGAGGAAATACAGATTTATAGAATTGTTTTCATTGGTGAATTATTTTTGTTCAGTGAAACTAAAGATTTATAAATAAAAAATATTTGATTCAATTCACTTTACATGGTATTGTTATTTTAAGAGATATTTTTATTTTCGTTGAAGTGTTATTAAGCACAATTGCTCGTTAATAAAGTTTACTACACTAGAGTTCTCAAGGTATTCACAATAATTATAAATACGCTTTGTTTTATTATAAAACAAGTACGACATATTCTACTATTCCATACCACAAGTACCATTAATTAACCACATACCTGCAGTTATTATCAATTAGCACTGTATTATAGGACTTAATTTAAATTTGAAGCATCTAACATATGGAGTACTTTGAATAACTCACCGGAAGTTCCATTTAATCTAGAATAAAAAAAAATTTTCTTTCGCAATATTGAATGGACGTAAATCAGTTTTAAATTTAACTAATTTTCTATCATAGAATGCTAGTAAACATCAAAGAACATATTTGAATACGGAATTTGAATAAAAATGTTAAAACAAAGAGGATCTATTAATTTTATCGATCACAAAAATTACAAACATTTATGTGTAACAAAATATTTGAATCAATTGATTGAATTGATTTGTAAAATAATTTAAAAAACAGATGATATTTGAATAACAAGACCGGTCAAATATTCAATTTTATCATGTTTATTTCCTAAATGAATCGTATGTTACAAAATTTATCAGTAAAAACCATAAAAAAAATAGTGTGAATGTTCACTAACTTACAATAATTATAAATTAATTGATAAGAAAAATTTTAATTATCTCGAAGAATTGTATTGATTTAATTATATTTAAAAGATGCATTCTGATTTGAATAAATTATTTTATTTAATAACATAATGAGTCTCAATGTAATTAATATTTGATTGGTCACTTAAGAGAGTTGTTATTACTTCAAACTCTAATGATTTTTTTTTATAATGAATTAAATGATTTTTAACTTCCCATTAGGAAGTTATTGAAATTAGGTCGATTGGTGAAATGTAAATCTTCATTATATCTCCACGTTTCAAGATATTTCAAGCATACTGACCAATTTTTAGAATGATGTGTGTGCATGTCTGGATGTCAGCATTTTCTTTTGTTTTCTATATCTCAATAACGGATTGAGATATCGACTTCGACCAAAATTTATTAGAAAGATATTGTTATAAAAAAGATCTGAAAGAAGTTGGAACAAATACGGTTCAGCCGTTTCTTTTTTATAACAAAAAAAACTAATAATGAATAAATGACACACGGAGAAAAATAAGGAGTAAATTCTACTTCTAGCGTCGTAGCTTCTACTCCAGTGTCTGGTCAATATATGGATGACTATTCATAGGAGTAAAAGCTACTACTATTCCCTAATAACAATAATACTAGTTTCGGAAGTAAACCATACTAGAATATAGAGTAATTTTTACTACTTAAGGAGCAATATCTACTCCAAATTTTAACTAATTTTACTTCTAGAGGAAGTAGAATTTACTCCAATCTTTAATTATTCAATTATAATATAGAGGATAATATATCCAATTATAACATGTATAAGGTTCAGTGCGTCATTCGATGGGTAGACAGAAAAAACAGTAATGGCTGAAAACTAATTAATAAAAATGATTATTTAATTATCTAAATCATATTTATTCGATTTTATATATGTTAATCACTCATTTTCTGTGTATGCAGATTAAAGATTGCGAGAAAAGCTGATTTAGACCGAAGTAAAGAATCTGTCATCGGGGAGATTCGAACCTATAACCGCTTAACGCACGCAACTAAACCGACGATTTAGCCCGCTTGGCTATTCGAAACAATTAAATAAAAATTCAATTTGTGTGTATATAAGAATAAGGAAGTCCGCTAACTAGGCGATGGAGTAAAAATTACTCCATTGAGAAGTGAAAATTATCATCTCTAAGATCTACTTGACTCAAGGAGTATATTTTACTAGTTGAAGAAGTAGAATGTTTGACGAAAGAAAAGGAATCGTCGATAAACCCCAAATTACTTCTCTGGTAGGTACTCTGGTAGGAGTAAATGATACTACTTGAGGAATCAAAATCTACCAAATTCGAAATAAAAAATACTAAAAATGAGTTACTAGGATTTAGGAGTATTGTTTACTAATATGTGGAGTAAAATACACTTTTCAAGTCGTAAGTCTTACTAAAAACGTGGTACGAAGTACTAGAAAAATTTTACTTCCTCCGAGGAGTAAAAAGTACTCCTTTATTTTTTTCCGCGCAAGATTAACTATTTAAAATACTTTTAAGTGCAAGATATCACATGGAATTGGATGCCATCGACAAAATAATATTATTAATGATAAACTATGACTCTTAACAATTATGAATTGTTTATGACATTATAAATTTGTTATAAATAATCAATAATTGTATTAATCATTCATCTAATACGTACATTACATGGATTTGGATGTTATCAACAAAACAGTGTTATTTATGACGTATTGTTTATAACAATGTGAATTTATTATAAACAATTAATAACGGGAAGTTCGTCGAGTAAGCACAGACAAAGTGTGCTCAGACCTCTTTTTTAATATTGTATTTGAGTAGCATTAATATAGAACAAAATTTTACATTAAGGAAAAATCTAAAAATAATTTAAATATTTTCCGAACATTTTCATAAAAAAAAGAAATTGCAATAATGTAATTAGAAAATTAAATAAATAACTAAAATCAAGAGTTGTATTTAATATTACTGAAATTTTTCTATTAACGCCATGATGTTTGTCATTTTTTCAATCTTTCAGGATTAAAAAATATCTGTTCCTGTTTTAGTAAAATGATCGGTCACCAAAAAATACACTTAGTTAATTGATTAAAATATTCATTTATTTATTTGTCTGTTTTATAGTTTTGTTAGTGTAGTTTATCACTGTGAATCAGTAAACACTCACTATTTTCAGTGATTTACACTAATACATTTCCCAAGGGTAGATTGAATAAATAAAAATTCCACATATCATTGTACGACACAGAAATAATATCGATCTGTGTATAATATGAAAGACTAAGCTATAGGCTTTCACATGAATTTTCCTAAACGAACGAAATTCCCTTTTCCCCCCTTTGAAAGGGGAATGAAACAACAAGCATCACGACAGCGACATTAATCTCATCGGCGCAGCGTATGTGGTAATTATGGCTGGTCGCACTCATACATACATCCCCCACCAATAGGTATAGCTAGTGTATCCAAGCATACCTCTCTGTCTCTTCTAAGTCCGGGAATTTTACATTACAACTTGGTTAGTGTTAGGGAGAAAGAGAGAAAGCGACACTAGGGTGAATAAAGCAATATGAATGTGTTTATATATATAACTGCGTATGCGTGAGCTTTACTGTTAAAACAGAGTATCAACACCGAGATTGTAGAATACTACTCTCTTCACTTTCATAACATCCACCTCCTCCTCACCGTTTCACTGATCTCACAAAAGAGGGTGATGGTGAATCTGTTGTCACATGCTCTTGTGATTACATATTCTAGTACAAATAGGAAGCACAAAGGATTGCCAACGGTTTCGGGAATGCTTCGAATGTATTTTCCTGTATGACTGTCGATATGATTTACGGTTCATACACCACTAGAAAATAGTTTGCTTATATATACACTATACATCCTGATAGATGTCGCATCCTCACATACATGTTCAAATGAATTCAGTGACCCCGAGCTTTGTTTCTGTTGCTTGGCATCGGCTTGTCCGGGTCACGACTTCTCGAAAATTTACCGTCACTACGTGATCTCTTGCCCACGAAATTGGACCAATTCATCATTCGACGTGAATGGCTACGCATTTATACAGACGACATCCTATTGATCACTTTCTCGTCCTTCACCTTTCACCAAATGATGGGCAGAAGATATGTGACCGAAATGTGACAATTTATTGCTCATGATTTATAAATAGAATCTTTGAGTAATTTTGCTGTGCAAACTGAACTTTATTATGTGTTTTATGTACCAGGTTACATCTATCACATATCTACAATTAAGTGACGATAAAAAATGCAGACAAATCATACTTTTATGTGTGACATTATTTTTAAAAAGTTGGTAATCAATGAAATGACACATAGTTTAGATATTTAAGTACTTGAATTTGAAATTAAATGAATTTGAAATTTTGCTGATGCCGTATGATATATTTCATTCGGTCAGATTTATCGAATGGTGCAGAAACGAAATGGCACGATAAAGTATTACTGCCATTAGATCATTTCAAAAACAAAAAGAATTGGTCTTTAAGTTATATGGAGATTTCGTACATATCATTACGTTGATAAAAATTGAATATGGCAAATCCGATTATTGCCTGGACCCTGGCCGAAATTAACAAAAGAAAATCTGATTAGGTTTACCTTGTTGGGGGCCTAATTAGAGTCAGACTAGAAACTCTCCTGGTAGTTTATTTCAGTTTACGTGATTTAAGCCCTTTTAAATATCAAATTAAATCCCAGCAAATTACAAAATAACTGTTATCGACGAAAACTAACTTTCGCTACTTATATATATATATATTTTTTTTAAAACTCAATAAAAAATAATGTTAATGATCAAGTTTTTACAAATATTTTAATTATGGAATAAATTATTATTAAAATTTAAAAGAAATAAATAAAATTGGATGAATAATTAATAGCTAAACAATAATAAAAATAATAATCAATGGATTTGGAATGGACGTCTGTGTGTGTGTACGTTGTTCGTACGTTTGTATGTGTATTTGGAATTATTTTTAGTCTCGATTATCTCGAGAACAAAGAATGATATCGACGTAGGATTAATTGCATTCGATGCATAATTATGCAACTTAGAACTGATTAGGTTTCTAGCAAAATTGGTCCAGCCATTTTTATGAAGAATTAAAAAACTGAAAAAAAGCAAACTAGGAAAATCTTATTATTTTTTTACTACTGAGAAGTTAGTAAAGTGACAATTCTATCCAAGTATTAATTAGACTTAAACTTATTTCACTCAATCATTGACTGTTTTAAATGATTTATTAAATTTTATCACTTTTTATTTAAAACATAAAAATTCATAAATAAAACGAAAAATTGATTTAACCTAATGTTGATTAGGTTAACTACAATTTGTTATATTCAAAGAATTTTAATAAAATAAATTATTAATGAAACTCGGAGCAGAACGAATTCATGGGGCAAATAGTAGTAAGACAAACCGGGTCCTGTGAAGCTGTTGATACAAAAGTTGACACTAATATGAACATATGTTTATTGATCAACGAACATTATTTTGTATATTAGTCATTTCAAAATCCAAAAAACTGTTTTATCCCCACACATCCGTTTTACTTCGAGTTCCTTTATATAATTTAAGTAGAATTTGAAAATAGAATTAATCAATTGTAAAATATTGACTACTCATCAATTTATGTGTTGAATTAGAATAAAATTACATTTTTGTAATTAATTTGAAATTAGAATAAAAATGGAATTAAAAATCAAAATTAACTGCATAATTTAATTTTACAAAAATAATTTTATCCATACTAAGTTTATTAATGATTCATTTTGTGATAATAAAGATATGTTCAATTCATTCTGGTAAATTTTTTACTTTTATTTCTCAAGAATTTTTAATAACGCCTCTATTTCCTGAGCGTAATACAACACGTATTTCTACCGATAGAAACTCAAACTCCATTGCATCTGTTGAGAATAATGTTCAGTAGGGGTGAAGAGGATTGGAAGTTACAGGGGGTGATTTGTGAGGACGCTTGTATCTCTTAGGGAAGAAAAAGATGGCAATATGTTGTTAGTACATTTAAAAGCATACAATGATCACGCCATATTTTTAATACGAAAAAGCGTAATATTTTTAAAGAGAACGGATCATTTCAACTAAAAATTGTTATTGGGGCTAGTTTTTATAAATGATACTCTTGCGTTTAAACCATTATAGCATATTGTCGGATATTAGTACAGAAATTCTGTCACTGATCCCTTGTAATAACATTATCTAAAACTGTGATAACATGCCTGGGGCCGGAATCATTTACTTTGTTATCTAGAAATTTTCATGCCATTTTCTAAGCTTATTTTTTTCACAAATAAAAGCTACTAATTTGACTGAAAACATTAATAATTATTAAAACATGAATTTTCATTATTTAATTAATAATTGTCTATTTGACGTATGAAAAATTATTAGAAGTTAATAATTAATATTAAGGGGATAACAAGGAATTAAACATGGTAACTATCAGACTCAGAAAATTCTATACAAGTTTTTACTAATAATTATAAATAACAATTAATAAAAATCAGCGAGTATCTTCTTTTTTGTAATTATAAAATTACTCTCTTTTCGATTAGAGCTATACTTATCTCTGTAAACTGTGAATATTTACTAATTCATTTCTTAAACGTGAAATGATATTTAAAAAATTGTTTTTTCAAAAAAATTTTATGCTTTCAATAATGCATCAATAATGATATTAAATGAAAGAAAAAGTTTTTATGTAATAAATAATCTATGAAAATAATTTTGCCAGACTTTTCTTCAAGGTAAAATTCAAATCTTCTATAAAATGTGAGTCTAATCACGATCTTTAAATAATAATCATTTATTATTTACTAAATATTTTTTCAACATTAAAAGTTATTTAGCTTTTGTTAATCAATAGACTTATCCAAGAGGTAACCATATCCAACTTCTTCTTTATTCGAATTTTAAACGTGTGTACTGTATTCCGAAAAACAATAAAAAAGAATATACGTGATTGATGACTATGAAAATTCTAAAAATGAGATACATTTCGATTGCCCATTAAAATTATTATATATTATATTATACATACTTTTTTGAAGTATTTTTGACCTCAATTAACTTTCATGTAGGGTAAAAGGAGGTTATATAGTGATACAGGCAATTTGGTGATAGACTCTTAAAAGTGTTTAAAAACGTTACCTATACACGCAGTAACGAAGAATTATGGAATTGGTTCGCCACAAATGTGGACTAGACGTAGGATAAGACACATTATTGTGCGAAATTGTGTGCATATGTAATGTTTTGGAAGACTTTTAAGAGTCTATCAGTAAATTGCCTGTCTCACCAAATAACCTCCCTTCACCCTACATTGTTTTTGACGTATTATGATTGCTGAACAATTATTAACACAAAATCGGTTATAAAACTTCATTGATATGTAAATACTCTTTTTTATCGATTAATATTTGGTATGATTCGATGGAAAAATGAGGTTTGAAATGAAAATAAAAAAGTTATATAAAAATAAATTTCAAATTCTATGACAAGCTTTTGAATAAGAAAAATTCCATTGATATTCCTCAAAGAGTATTTACTTCTAAAAATATTTCCAGTTTTGATGAACTGATATTAGTAATTCAGTATGCCCCAATAAAACTTACAAGCGATTTCATACTAATAAATTGACCTACTTACTCATCTTCCTTATTGAAATATCTGAGAAATGAGATAAGAAGAAAATGAAACTGAGCTATACACAAAGAATGTTTATGTTTGACTCGTTAATGAATTGCTTGAAGCTAAAACAAATATGGCAGCAATCAAATAAAGTTTGAAGAAGCTTGGACAAGATGAGACAGCATCGTTTCAATAAAACTATTGACATTAAAACATACGTTTACTGTATTAGAAACTGTACAAATGAGTTTTACAATATGTAATTTTGTAAATGCAATCTGAAGTACTAACAGTTTGTTTTAATTGATATTACATTACATTACCCACACTTCCTTATGTTTCATATATAATTTCCTACCAACTTGTTCTTTGGTATTATCGATAAAGAATAGCTTGAGTGAAGTTTAATGATGCTCATTAAGCTCTATAAAACCATGAATACATTTCTTTTTTTTTACTTGGTATCAACTCATAGGATGTTGAATAAAATATCGCCCGAGAAAAAATTCTTATCTCATTTCTCTATAAATACTCAACAACTTTTAACATAAGTACTTTAGAATAATCTAAGATATTTGATGAAATAATTTATAATGTTCAACAACTATTTTACACAATTAAATCAGCTTAAAATGAAATACTTATTTTTAAGTCTTGAGCTGTTTACATTTTTCGTCTTCTTTTTTTCCTTATTTCAAATATTTTCATGATTAAAATTACAAAAAAAGCTATTGATTTTAATGAATTTTTAATAAAGTTTAAATATTTAACACATTGTTCCAATACATTTTTCGTAATACACCTCAATTATTGAACATGATTGATCAACATTGACTATGAACACAATCTAAAATTTGCTCTTTACATAATAGAAGTTGTTATCTTCCCTATGACTGTAGCTTTACTACTATTGATGGGTTTTACGGTACATATACGATGTGACTCTCCCTCTTTCCTACAATCAATCGTAAAAATAACAGCAAATAAAATTCTGTTTAGTCAAACGATTTTATCTAATTTTTTACATTTATCTCCACCATTCATTCATGTTATTTTTTTTTCATGTTAGAAAAATTTAATTTCATCTTTTCATGAAATCAGGGCAATTTATCATCGTAATGGGATACGAACCATTCATGCAACCATACGTGAAACCAGCAGTGAATTGCTGTCACATACATTCTCCTGTGTTCGACTACAGCATAGATATCGTAGGAGTGCCTTAGTATTTCTCCTCCTTTCACATTGTGAATTATGGAACATTATTGATGTCCAATTGGAACTATTTTACGATCGTGAAGAAATGAATTCATTCTTCTGTATACATTCTTGTACAATATTCATAAAACACGAAATTACGTTGGAGATTGGAATTAAAGGATTACTGGAAAGAAGAAAGAATTATGTTATTATTTATAACTTAATATATTTTTGTTCTACTAATTCTTTTATTCAGTATTCCAGCATATCTAGTAGATTCAATACCTTTCCAATCAATAATAGGGTCACTGGAATGATCGTAGTATACATATAGAGAAGAAAGGAATAAATAATTTTATAATGTTATCTGATTTTTGACGAATAGAAAAATTGAAAAGCAAAAATGACTACCCAAGCACGGCACGACTGGGCTTATGATTGGATGATAACACTATAGTGTTAATCAAATATATTTGATAGTTAATTCTAGTTCAATTATGGCCCCGTTGTTTATTCCTATACAGTTAAACTCCTCTAAGTTTTAGCCCCGTAATTTTTACTTTAAGTATATTAAATGTTAATATGCTATAGTTTAGTCCATATGTTAACGCAGGACCCCGTAATTTTTATTCTGAGAAAAAGTTGCCCCGAGACGTAAAAATTAGAGGAGTTCGACTGTATAGGTAAAACTTGAAGCTCACTATATCTTTGAAAATTATCTCATGTTAGAACCAATAGCGTTACTTTCATTTCTATGCCATCACTTTCTACGTAGTGAATAAAAAAGTGTTCGCTATAGGCATTTAAAAAAAAAATGAAAATAATAATGAGAGAAGCCTTAAAATGACTCTCTAGTGGTTGTGTTGCAATGATTTTCCCTCGAGCTAGAATACTCAAAGCAAAAAACGACTTTTTTCACTATATAAGCTCATGACTTGACGACAGTGACTGGAGATGAATTTTTAAAAAAGCGCATAAAAGAGAGAAAAAAAAACACATTTTATCAAGTTTCTTGTTTTTATTTGAAAAGAAATTTTATTTCAAGCCTGCGGAAAATTTCAATTATTCAAAAAATCACTTTCAAAAATACATGTACTCTTTATGCACTAACGAATAATTGAGAATACTTTTTTTTTTAGTAAAATTGGTGGTTTCAAAAAATTATCATAGCGAAATCTCCCTTTGATTAAATTATTAAACGTTGTTGGATAATTAGTTTACCTAATCGTGTACCAACGTTAAAAATTCGTAAAAAAAAGTAGGGAAAGGGAGGGTAAAGTACAACATAGGAGCAAAGGAAAACACTCGAAAAATTGCACTAATTTATTAAAATAAGTTTAAAAACGCTTATTGCAATTTTTGTGCATCAATTTTCCGATTTATTAATAAATAAAAAATTGTTAACATTCTTTAATACAATGGTTAAATTTTTGAGTTACATTTATGTAGTGTTCCACATTAGCCCACCTTCCCTTAAATTTTACCCTTCCACGATGACGCACTCGAGAAAATCTCCAATATCTCAGCTTACCGGATCTGGGATCCAATATTTAGAAATCTTAAAGTTATAAGAAATAAATTTTTTCTCAAATAACCAAGTCTGTTGGAACAAGATATTTACAGGATTGGAAACTAAAAACAAGTAAAATATATCAATTAAAATAGGAAGGCTCAAAAATGATAAATTATCATACATTCAATATTTAATGTAATTAAATTTCGAAACTCTTATTCAACATATCTACAAAATACCGTCATAAACAAAATAATAAGTGGAAATGCACTTATCGTGCCGCAAATGACCAATACAATGTGTAATTGGAAAAAACAATATATATATATATTTTTAACTTCCCATTAGGAAGTTATTGAAATTAGGCCGATTGGTGAAATGTAAATCATCATTATATCTCTACGTTTTAAGATATTTCAAGCATACTGACCAATTTTTAGAATGATGTGTGTACGTACGTACGTATGTACGGACGTCAGCATTTTTTTCGTTTTCGATATCTCAAGAACGGATCGAGATATCGACTTCAACCAAAATTTATTCAAAAGATATTGTTGCAAAGAAGATCTGAAAAAAATTTGAATCAATTCAGTTTAGCCGTTTTTTTTTTATAACAAAAAAACTAATAATAAATAAATGACAAGATTGACTGTTTAAAATACTATTAAGCAAAAGAATAATAATTGCATTCGAAAATTGAATCGATATTGACTAGACATTATTGTTCACAATTAAAAATAACTTTTAACAATTACGCATTATTAATAACAATGTGAATTTGTTATAAACAATCGAAAATTGTATTTATCGATCAACTAATGCATCTAGCACATGGACTTGGATGTTTTCAACAAAATAATGTTATTCATGACGAGATATGACTTTTAACAAATACAATAGAATGAAAAAAAATTATTTACAGCAAACAAAGCAAACAGCTTAAATTGTAGTAAAATATTCAAACTTTGATGAAATATTTTTCAAATAAAAAGATATCCATTAGGATGGTTCACTTAAGGTAACTGTCCCAATTGTTGCTCATGCACCTATTCTCGCTTAGTAAATTTTATTTGGTAATTAAAAAATATTCTTTTGCGAAATGTTGATCATAAAAAATGTTTCGGTATTTTCTAATTAATTCATGAATATTTAACCATTAAAAAATGTAATCATGTATCTTTTATAAGAGAAATAATCAATCTTAAATTTACTGAGCAAGAATAGGTTCATGAACGACAATTGGGACAGTCACCTTATTTGCTAAATTATCTAATTGTCAATGTTAGAAATTTAATTAAATATTCAACTAATTAACTGATCATATAACTAATTAATTAATATATAGAAAAATTTTATTAATTTCATTATGTGTATTGTTTTTGCAAGTAAAAAACGTTTCAAGTACGTTTGCAGTAGACAGGAAAAATTTTTTCATACGGATCGTTATAACCAATGCACTGTTGTTAATAATCATATTCTAGCATTATCAATCCCACATCAATGTTATTTTTAGTCCTCGAGATAATCAAGCCGAAAAATAATTCCGAACGTACGTACGAACATACGCACATACACACAGACGTTCGCTGGGAAACTGTTGTATTCCACTCTGGAAATCTTCAAACATGGAGACATGTCAAAATTCGGGATTTGCTAAAGACATTATCCATCTTTCTTATCTCGATAACAGAAGATATTTCGAATCGTTCATAAAACATACAATTGCTAAAAGAAATGAACATTAAAAAACAGTACAACAACTGTCTAAAAATGATTCTGGAAACAATTTCATTTACTCCAATTACTTCAACATGCTGAATTCTACCGTAATTTACAGTATTATTTGTTAATAAATACTTGTTCTACCAGCAAGACTATTTTTCTTACATTTACAAGCTCTAAAAACTCTATAGTCCGAAAAGAACATATACGAAACGAGGCATAGTTCAGTATCTCGAGTATTGGATAACGTAAAGAGGATAAGAAAAGCAAGGAAAAAAGGATAAAACTTTGTAAAAAGTAAGCTTATGTGGATGGAAAATGTTCAAGAGTATATAGAACAGAAAGAGGGAAATAATGATAAAACAAGTTAGGTGTGATGATAAGACAGAGATAGAATGTTTCAGAAATTGCCGACCGGAAATGATAGGGTTGATGCACGAGCCTAGACTTTATACCGTTCCTCAATGCTTTGCTTGTCACATGCCTGACTGATTCTTGTACACTTTTGACATCTATAATTAAACTTGAAGTTTTGATGCTTTAAGGCGCGAGATTTGACGTCAGATTGATGAAAGAATTTCTCTGTTTATTGTCTTTATTTTCTACATCACATTTATCTTTCAAATAAATTGAAAATGATGGCACTGAAGGTGTAATGTAATCATTAATGATTTTGAAACTCTTTAGGTAATGAGTTTTTTTTTAGTGATTTATATCAAAGCCTTCTTGTTCTAAAATCTATATAATAAAAATTGTGATAAATAAATCAACTTCCAGAGTCTTGATTCGAGCAAATCGAATAAGTTCAGGTGAATTTGGGTAAACCACAGCTTCTGAGTCTTTAAATTATATTGAAAAAGTTTTTACATTAAATTGAATTCGACGAATCTGTGCTACAGAAAAGAAGAATCGATAATTGAATAAATACTTAATTCTTTATTATTATTTAAGTTGGGATACGAATTATTTATGATGATATGATTTAGATCTTAAAACAATAAATTGGAAATTTAATTTAATATATAACTTTCTTGATTCGATTATTGTTATTAGATTTCTTTGATTAATATTTTTTTCAATTTTAGAGAGAATAAAAAGTGAACTGAACAGATAAATTTAGTTTTCATTCGTCGATATTATTGGGTTGTAGACTCAATATGCTGTTATCAAGTAGTTGGTTGGTTTACTTAGAGAAAGCCTAACAGCACTGATTAATTCTGAACAGTTGTGAATGAAATGAAAACACGTATTAGCTATTTTCATTTTGTTCTTCAATGGATATTTTCAATTGAGTCTTCATATTGTTTGGCTTCCATAAAAACGTAGAGTTCGTTTAATCAACGTGAAATACTTTTTGATAAAATTTATTAATAAACCATTTTCAATTTCCGAAGAATGATATTTTTTTCAATAAATTCAACCACAATCTGTGAAACTTTAACAATTTGTTGATTAGATTCACATCAACATTTATTCAATAATATTTGAGACAGACTCTTTCAATTACTTTGATGCTTAGTAACAAATTATAAAAAATAGGTCTGAGCACATTTTGTCTATGCTTACACGACGAACTTGCCATTATTAATTGTTTATAACAAATTTACATTGTTATAAACAATACGTCATTGTCGAAACTCATATCTCGTCATGAATAACATTATTTTGTTGAAAACATCCAAGTCCATGTGCTAGATGCATTAGTTGATCGATAAATACAATTTTCGATTGTTTATAACAAATTCACATTGTTATTAATAATGCGTAATTGTTAAAAGTTATTTTTAATTGTGAACAATAATGTCTAGTCAATATCGATTTAATTTTCGAATGCAATTATTATTCTTTTGCTTAAAAGTATTTAATCTTGTCATTTGTTTATTATTAGTTTTTTTGTAATAAAAAAAAACGGCTAAAGTAAATCGATTCAAATTTTTTTCAGATCTTCTTTGCAACAATATCTTTTGAATAAATTTTGGTTGAAGTCGATATCTCGATCCGTTCTTGAGATATCGAAAACGGAAAAAAATGCTGACCTCCATACATACGTACATACGTACGTACGTACATATACACATCATTTTAAAAATTGATCAGTATGCTTGCAAATATCTTGAAACGTGGAGATATAATGAAGATTTACATTTCACCAATCGACCTAATTTCAATAACTTCCTAATGGAACGTTAAAAAGTAGTGAAATTTTTAGTGAATTAAAGTTTACTTTGAAATCAGAAGAAGTGATTAATGCACAAAATATAATCACTAGAGTGTTAGATTCTTAAACATTCAAAGTGTTTAACATAAATTGAACACTTAAAGTGTTTACCAAATAATTTTAACCTAGGTAAAAAACGTTAAATGTGTTTAAAAGTAAATCGTGTATTCATATATTAAACGTTTGAGATAGTAAACACTTCCACTGTAAACCGTAGTGTTTTAATTTAATGCACTTACAGTGTATTAAAATGACGTCACCTATTCGATTAACATTGTAGTAACTTTTTAGACATTTGGAAGTGCTTTCAAAGTTACTACATTGTCAATCAAATAGGTGACGTCATTTTAATACACTTTAAGTACATTAACTTAAGACACTACAATTTGCAGTGTCGTTATAATAAACACTTATGGATAAATGAACACTTTCAACGTTTTGCGATATTTATTGTAAGTTCTTAAGTGCAGTTCTTTTTTTTAAGAATACTCATGCACATTATTTTGATTGAAGCGGATTAAAATATCTGTTTGAAAATTGAGTGAATATAGAAATTAACCAATTTTGTAGTAAAACACTGGGTACTACTCAAGATTTCAAGATTTCGGAAATTACTCATGCTAGAACATTTTTAAATATCATTGCTCTTCAGTAGCCTAATCGATTTTCTAAAGACTTAACGGTTCTAAGTTGTATAATTATGCGTCGAATTCAATTGGTCCCACATCGATATCATTTTCAGTTCTTGAGATAATCAAGCAGAAAAATAATTCCGAACGTACGTACAAACATACGCACATACATATAGACCTCCACTGGAAAACTGTTGTATTTCACTCTGAAAGCCTTCAGGCAATTTCAATTGAAGCATAAAGATATGTCAAAATTCTGTATTCGCTAAATCGGACCCATTACTATAATTTCCCACTGGGAAGTTAAAAAGTAACTTCTATTGTAGTTCTAGCTCTTAAATACAATAGTATTTCTAGCAATTTCTATTTCTTTCAACTGAACTTTATTCAAAGAGATCTTCCAGCAATACAACTTATTCTTTATTATTTACATGATAATATTTGGTTGGAGAATAATAATAGAAATTGAGAACAAAACTATTTTATAACACTGGAAAATTGTAATATCTATTTTATGATTCATTGTCACATGATTCAGATAAATTCTACACTCAGAAAAATTTCTGATAAACTCAACTATTTAGAATAGTTATTTTTTTTATCAAAAAAAAAGTAGTCATTGCTACTGGTCTGAAATAGTTAATGTTTAAAAAGTAATTACTCCTACTATTGTCTCTAGTACCAGCAACTACTCCGTAGTTATTTTAACTAGACAAACTAGTTAGTGTGACTACTTTCCGATAGTTAAAACAAAGTAGTAGCTGTAACTATTTCTATTTTTCTCAGTGTACTATCGAATATTGTTATTCCATATTAACAAATATATTATTCCATTGTTTATTATCCAGTTGAAAATAACCTACATAACCATTGTGATTGATACAATTATCATGATCATTCTAAATATAATTGAAAATAGATCATTATTCTGATGTGTAATTGAAATTGTCTCAATTTAGTAGATAATTTATAAACCGAAAACGTTAAATAGGAAATTTAATTATTTAATAGGCCATTATGGAATACCTAAATCCGATTTTTGCTGATGAAAAATTAATTTAGTCAGTAATTGATTAATTAAATTATTCCAATCAATAAAAAGTTGATCTAGTTTCATAGGTACTTCTAATACAGTTTCGATATTTGGAAGCAATCTAATAGTATTTGAACATATAGTAATTAAATACATCTGTATCAATGGAACAATTAGACTAATTGTATTCTTGTATCTATATTGAGTAGTAATTCAATTAAATGTATCAACAATAATAATATCTTCTATTTATGAATTTTTTTTCTTTGCAAATTGTAAATTCTGAAGTTATTAAATATTCAAAATATTAATGTATTTAAAAACAAGTTCACACTCATGAATATTTTTCAATTGTTGAAAAAAACCCGACAATATCATCTAGTAAATCGAATCAAGTTGATGTAAATCATTTCTGCTATGCTGATGGAAAGTTAGTGTTGGAAAAAAGTAACAGAATCGCTTCAGCTAACTTGGTATAAAATTGTTACGAACATATTCTTGACAAGTATTTCAATAAATTATGAAAAATTTTTCATCGCTTGGCAGAATTATTTTTTTTTAATCACAAATATTGGTTCTTATACCAAAAAATCAAAGCTATAGCTATATTATGATCACTACAGTTTTATTGAATGATTTATAAATTATCTTTTGATTGAATAAATAGAAATGAAAATCCAAAAACGACAAGATACAAAAATGTTCGAAAATTTTCTTCTCAAATGTTATTGAGTAGAAATTTATATCCAGTCTTAATATAAACTCCCAATCATAACTGATTGAATTTTTGAGACGCTTCACCTAATATGGCACTACTGAAATGATTAATCTTAGGCCGTGGAGGGGCGACTGAGGTTGGACACCCTTTGTGACACTACTGTGTCATGGTTGAGCACGATACTAAACAAGAGTTGAGATAGTGTACAGTAGCTAATGTTTGCATGGAGAAAAATTATCAGACCTTTATTACTGGGCTACTATATCATAAACAATAGTAGAATAATCAAGTAGTGTCAATATAAATATTTTTTGGGTACAGTTCCGTTCTGGAGGCACCTTCAGAATTAAATTATTTGTACTGGAATACTTTAAATTTGTGAATAAACTTATTTAGGCCGTATGAGGGACGGCGCAGATCAAGGGGAGGCCACACTAGACGAATACAGACACGATTTGAAATGAATTATATTGAATGGAGAGATAATTTAGGTGGTAAAGCAGCCAGCGAGTAACTGGAAGGTCCGAGTTCCCGACTTCGACAGAATATATTTTCCGCTAAGAATCGTTCTGGACCAGTCTCTTAGTTGTGGAGTCGTCTGTATATGTTTAATTTGGCAAAAGTGGATGCACCTCCAGAACGAAACCTGACCTGATTTTTCTTCGTATCTTAATCACTTTATTATGTTGTCGAGTAAAAATGAGCCGATGGACGAAAATAATAAGACCCTTATCAGTTGACTAGTCAAGTCAACTCATTACAGAAAACGTAATACAGGATCTTGTAAAAAACATGATCAGGCCTATATATTGTCATGTCAAGGGAGTTTGGAGCAAGACGAATCTTTTGATTTTTAGTAACTCAATCACTGCAAATCCAAGTGTCGAATTGGTGTTTAGAAACAAAACATCAGAGTGTTTTACTTCTAAACGGGAAAGTGTTTAATGGTAGAAGATGTTTACTTTGAAATCAGCAGAATTGATTAATGCACAAAATGTAATCACTAAAATGTTGTATTCTTAAACATTTAAAGTGTTTAACATAAATTAAATACTTAAAGTGTTTATCAAATAATTTTAACCTAAGTACAAAACGTTAAAAGTGTTTAAAAGTAGCTTATTTATTCATCCGTGAAAATTTGGGATAATAAACACTTACGGATAAATAAACATTTTAAACGTTTTACGATATTTATTCTAAGTTGGTGGTCAAGCGGTATTGTCGTATTCATTCTGATAAAATTTGATAACGACTCTATCCAACCAATAGCCAAGATTCTGTATGCAAAAGAAAGCATTAAAAAATGCTTAGAGCTTATTCTTGGTCAAATGAGACAGCACAGGTTCTGCAAAACTGTTATTTCAAAAGTTTATACCGATATGGAATCATTTCTATTGCTGAAATTCAATTATAATGTGTATTAGTTATTTTACTTTGTTCCTTATGAGTGGTTTCATATATCAAATAAGTAACTTTGGATCCTTTCAAAATAAGGCAAAATAACTTCTTCTAGTTTTGAACCCAAATGCAGTCATTCGAAAACCTTTGTAGTCATCCCTCTTTTATCTTTGAATACAAACTCTTTGTGAACTTGCCTTATTAAAATACTGCAGTTATATCTATATATTCAATACTTTAAAAACTATTTTAATTAAATGTGCATACTTATTGCAATGATATGTATATTTTAGTACTCTCATTTAATCTTGAAAAATGATTTTCACTTGTTACCATATTACATAAATGAGACTTACAAAAGTTCTCATAGCATAGATAATATTTATGATGATGCTTCTTACATGCACCAAATATTAAGACTGCTTCATGGAGATGTTCTTTAAGTTTTTATAAAATGGCAATTTTTTTTTTCGTTTTCGGACAAAATATTCTTTGCACAAGCAAACAAAGCAGCAATAAGTAGTATTAAGGTTGAAATAACGAGTATACTATAAGACAACAGGAAAAATATAGAAGTGGCACTAGAAAAACTCAAGATCTTTTCCCTATTCACTTCTTCCAGCGCGTAGAACGCACCAATCGAGATAGTGTATTGTTTGAGTTGTCACAATGGTGAGACAAAACCTCAACCTATGAGTTTGAACTCTTCTCAACTCAAGCTTCTCCGGTTTTACTCCCGTAGTATTACTCCTTCACTTGCCAGATGAGTCTGCATCTCTCGTACGTGCTTTGCTATCTTGCTTTCTCTCATTCTCGTCTACTCTACTACTTGCAGATCCATTGGGACACGTTTTGCATCGACAAGGGACGTGACAATAGTCCCCTACAATAAATATTCAGAGACATTGTACCAGACTGCAATCAATGCCTATGGAATCGATCGCTTCAATTTTCCTGTATTTGTATGATATTTTTTTATTTTTATCTCCAAGTACTTTTGTAATGGCGAATATTTATTTCGGTAGGAAAATTTTGGGAACTTTCGTTATTGAGGCATTGATTTTTCTCCAAATCGATGAAATAAAGACATTAACTGATTCAATGGTTAATTGAAAATCACTAATAAGCTTCTAAAGACTTGGAAAAATAGTTAGACTCTGGCGAAAATTTGGTTTGTAGTAAATAAATGTTATTTTATTTTTGATGCTATTTTCAATGTTTTCTTTTCCTCAAGCTTTTAAGAAATCTATATTTAAATTTTGTTGTTTAACTTGAGATCTCTTGAGTGACTTTAAAAAATCATAATATTCGATTTTAATGCACTGTCATGATATTCTAGTTAATATTAAATTAATGAGTTTACTCGAGTAAAAATGATCAGTTTTTAGACGCGCCCAAAAGAGGCCCAATTCAAGCTCAAAAATATTTTTAAAACTTAAAAAAAAAAACTTATCATTGAATTAACTTTCATGCTACAAATTTGCAATTGTAATAATTTATTGTCATCATTCTCAACTATGATCTTAGAAAATGGACTTGAATTGGGCTCGTTGTGGGCCAGGAAAAAAACTTTTTTGTCATACCTGCGCGGAAAGTTCACTTTTCCATTGGAGAGGGGTTGAACTTTTCACTCAGGTATGACGAAAAATCATATTCAGCCCTAAGGAGGACAATTAGATGAGCTTAAACCACGTGTTTACTCCCCTCGCCTTCGGCTCAGGTTGTAATTTTACACGTGGTTTGAGCTAGTCTACTTTTCCTCCCTAGGTGTGAAATATACTATTGAGCTTGAATTGGGCTCCTTCGAAATTTAGGCCTGTAAATGGGCTTGTTTTGGACACTGAAAATTTCTCGAAGTCGAGATTGGGCTTCAATTGGGTCTGTATTGGGCTTATTTTTCATTTTGGGCCTATTTACTTTAACTCGGGAACACTGAAAAAAATCATGTTTAATTGAAGTAACATTTACTAACAATAAATATAAAATTTTAATTTGATTTCCACAGAAAAGAATAGAATTATAGAATTTTTTTTCGATTTCTATTTTTTCGTTGTGTTCCATATCACTCTCTTTTCTCCTACACACAATTATGATAAATATGATAATAATAATGATTGAGTGTAAAAACGGAAAGAACCTTTTCGTCATTTCCACTGGGAAGTTAATCGTGTGGGCCTTCCTAGTTGCACTCAGACCACTACAAATCACAAATATTTTTATTATATATTTTTAAATAAACATCTCGAAGTTATCCTGTTCAGTTCAACACCTTACTTTATAGTATCTCATTTTCATTGCATGCTGCGTGCGCAACTTCCATAACAGAGGAAATTTGACCTCCAATGTGTCAAACAAGTATATCCTCAACAAAACTCACCTGACCCGGATCCGAACGAAATTGTTTCTTATTATTAAAAATGTAAACTGACTTGAAATCTCACACGTTTATCCATGTAATATTTACCTACATTTAGTACATAATGAATGCTGCAAAAAATTTTTTATTAAAATACTTGATCTTTAATTAGAACATAAAAGATCGCAAAAAATGATGAATATTAAATAAAAGTTACCTCCTTTACGTTAAAGAGAGAATTTTCCATTAAATTATCTGATTTTATTTGGAAGACTTGAAAATAATAAATAGCAACATAAATAATTAGAATCGGAATAAAAAATTAGAAAAATTTAAATAAGAATTAAATAGAACATTTGATACATGAGTGGTGCAATGTATTAAAGCATATAAATATACATTGTATTCATTAAAAAGTGGAAAAGGAAATAAATATGTTAAATAGATTACTTTCACTTCAGAACTGTTATATATAATTGAAAAATACAGGATGTGTAGGTTAAGCCAGTAGAATGAACGAGATTCAGAATATTACATCCAATTATACATTTTATTTTGTGGGTTTCAGTGCTTAATATATTATCATTAATATGTCACGGAAAGAGTATGTAATTGTTTTGTAATAATTTACCATACAGATTAGAAATAAATAAAACCATTCATCGATAGATAACATTATTTGTAGCATAAATTGTAACATCATCGAATGCTAAAACTCAAAAGATCCTCAATATTTTTTGTAAAGTGTACTCTCTGAAAATAAAACAGTGAAAATACTAAAATACACTGCAAAATCAGTAAATACAACACAACTGATTCAAACGGTGGTTCAATTTATCCTAGTAGCCATGATCTAACGTCAGAATTTTCGACAGACTTACATACGTCTGTTTCCCTTCTGCCGCTGATCTTACGTTGATCTGACGTCCGACGATGATCTTATGTTGATCTTACATTAGGAAACCAAAAGACAGCTACGTAAGTCTGACGACAGTCTGCTTCCTAATAGCTACTAGGGTACACTGCAAAAGCAGTGAATATTAATTGATTTTGCAGTATATTTTATTATTTTGACTGTTTCATTTTAAGATAGTAGTACTGAAAATGATGATTAAAATTCAATATCCAATTTTTTTAACTAATTTATTTTTTATTATTCAAGTATACATTTTACTTTTAGTTGGAGTTATTATTCATAACTAAAGCTTTAACTCGAAACTGATCCACAAATTTTTTTATGTGTTTATCAGGATTATTTCGGAGGGTTCTATTATGACCTTTAAGCCGAGGGAGATATATTTTTCTGTTAAAATATTTATGTTACAGTGTATACAGTGTAATGTCATGGATGAAAGCGTAGTTTATTTTATCGAAAGGAATGTGTTTATTGTAGGATTTGAGGTTGTAGTTTAAATGAAATAAAAAAGGAAAATTGCAAAAGTTTGCTGAAATTTCAAACACATTTTATGTATCAAAAAAACAGTCTTCATCAAGTGAGAAATTTTTGAATTGAAACCCAAATTGTTACTAATTATTCAAGTTAGTCAACTCGCCTGAATAATTTTTACCATATTTCCAACTGATCCTCATGACCAAAGTATCCCATTGCTGCAAACTCATTGATGACTCAAAATCATTTTTATCTGGCAACTTTCAGTATCCTTTACACATTTAACAAATATTGTGTTTTATTGAAAGTAATTTATCGAGCTTTGTATATTTTTGTAAAATTCTCTGCCAATCAGAGTAACTGTACGTGAATGTAAATTTTTTAGTTTTAATTTTATCATTTTTTTTTCTTATGAATAGAACAAAAACTAATTTAATTATTTTTTATGATTGTATAATAAAAGAACCACTATCCTCAAGTTGATTTTTACATTTTTTTCTTCATTTTCTATTAAAGTTCAATGCAGTAGAGTGAGAAAACTCGTTCACAGGTATGTCGAGTTTATTCAAACGAAGATGGTAATTATAATCCATAAAATAGAAAAATATAATATGAAATAAATAAAATTTGAAGGATATTTCTGAAATATGATATTAATTTTTATCGTTATTACAAGTTTTTTCTTTTTGTCTTGATAAAAATTCACGTAAAATTACTTTCAAGGGATATTACGTGAATTCTCGAGATTTTATTGGCTCCCATCTCACTGCCCAAGCACAAACCTGACGTTGTGATAAATTAAGCGTCGAAAATTTAATTGCTATTTTCTTTAATGTTATATACTTTTTTCACATTGCATAAATTTTTTTTTTTTATATTCACAAGCAATTTTAAAATTCACTCAAATGAATTCACTGAGAAAAAAATAAGCAAATTTTTCAATTATTTAAAATAAAAGTAAATGATGAGAAGCTTTTTCAATATTAATAATAGTCTATAACTTGTTTTTTTATGAAGCATTTTTTTATTCAAAGAAAAAATCGGTAAATTACTTTTATCTCATGCAAAAGAAGCTTCTATTTAATTCCAAAAAAAATTTCTAATGCACAATGCAATTGAAGAACAGGAAGCTTTATACGTTTTAATGAAAGTCGATGAATTAATTACTTTTAAACAAAAACGTCCATGAGAGTTATAGTATGTTTATTTTATAAATATTAGTAGTGCAATTATGATTGCTTCATAAATATTCTTTGTTCATGACTGCCACAATATAATTGAAAATAATGTAATTTTCTTAAGGATTTTTAGATGACAAACAATTCAGAGGTTGTTTCAATTTTTTGAACTAAATTAATATAAAGTATTTCTTCACCCTGCAAATCCTGAAAAATTTAGGTGTTTAGTAATAAAACGTTTAAAGCGTTTAATAATTAAACACCTAAGTGTTTACAATGTGGAACGCCATAAACAAACTATATCATTTTGGTAAACGGCAAGAAACGTTTAAAAGTCGTCTAAAAAATTACCATAGTTCATTTATGATGTTTAACATTGTAAACACTTTAAGTGTTTAGTTGCTAAACACTTGGATTTGCAGTGCACATACCAGTAGATTTCTGCGACTTCGTCCACGTCATGTGCATCATTACACTGTATAGTTGGACTGAGAAGAGAGAGTTCCTCATGTGCTCTTGTGCGCTTGCGCAGTAGCAAAAAACGTGGTAGAAGGGGTAAAAAAATCAGTGGTGGGGAGCCCTAAGCATTGAAGCGACTGAGGAATCCTTTGTGAGTTCGACTATAATAGATTAATCGGAAAAAGTTTTAAATAATAAGTATGTAGTTTCAATCAGCTAATTCCAGATGTATATTGCTTAGTGTTAGTATCACTAAGCAAGTGATGGTACTAAAAAAATGTGATGAACTCGAAAGTATCGATAACAGAAGGAAAATATTCGAATTTCGTCGTAAGATTTGTTTCTTGATCCTTTACAACGAATTCATTGTTATAAACAAAACGAGCCCGTTTCTATTTATGTTACATGGTTAGTAACTGTTTCAATAAAAGAAACAATTTCCCGTTGGAAAAACTCGAATTGGTAGCATAAGTCCTGTTTTAATTGTTTATTACCAATTGAATTATTATGAAGAAAAATAACTGTTTTTCCATGTCACATAGTTAGTAACTACATTTTGGTAGAAGAAAAAATATCTTGTTAGTAGAACTCGGATAATTTGTATCGGTTCCATTTTTTATGTTTTATAATAAATTCAATCGTTATAAATAAAAAGAGTCC
Organism: Chelonus formosanus; assembly: GCA_028641665.1. Taxonomy (NCBI): domain Eukaryota; kingdom Metazoa; phylum Arthropoda; class Insecta; order Hymenoptera; family Braconidae; genus Chelonus; species Chelonus formosanus. The sequence goes on along the minus strand of CM054003.1, from coordinate 16,278,195 downwards.
GTGATTATTCATGGTACATGGTTGGCAATTTTTTTTAAGTAAAAGGAAAGATATCAAAGGACTCGAATGTATTGCATAGATCTCGTTTTTAATTGTTTATTACCAATTGAATTGTTTAAAATAATTTACATAAAAAAGTAGCCTATCTTACTTCTGATGACTCCCTTTTCATGCTTACAAAGTTTCATCGAAATCAGTTCAGCCGTTTTCGAGATTACCTCGAACAGACAGACAGACAAAAATTCTAAAAATTATTATTTACGTTTTAACAGCATGCGAATAATCCTATGTGGTTAGTTTGAGGCAGTTTTTTTCAAAATCACAGATAGACACTCTGATTTTATTTATATAGATGTTTATTAAAACGTTGGTTATAAGTATTTTCACTGCAAATCCAAACTGTAAACACTTTTAACACACTAAGCTTCTTCAATATTAAATGCCGTAAATAAATTATAGATTTTTCACACACTATAAAAAGTGTAAAAAGTAACTACCAATAATACATAGTTTGTTTATGGATATTTTACGCGTGTTATTATAACACGTTGGTGAAATCTTGGGATTTGCAGTGTTGACACGTAATAGATAGCAAAGAAAGACTTTTAAAAAGAAGGATTGTTTTTATAAAAGTAACAATTCTTACAAAAATTATCTGACAGAAAACAAAAATAAGTCAAATTTTTATAACAATAATAATAGTAGGGGAACTCGTCGCAAAACAATTCCATTGTATCAAGAAGATGGAATAAAGTTAAGCACGAAGAAAAAACATTAATCAACAAATTAACCAATATGTTAATAACGAATATTAATCATTTTTAATGAATCAACAAGTGACAAACTGATTTAAAAAAACGCAATTAGAGCTTTCAAACTTATTTTAATGAGTTAGTAAATTTTTACTTTGTCCTTCTTTCCCCTACATCATTTTGTATACTGATCGTTTCAAAATTTAAAAAACCGTTTTACTCTAAATTTCCCGAATAAAAATACGCTTGTATTGTATACGTTACAATGATCAAAGAATCCTGGTTCGAACCCAGGTCGCAACAACTCTTTTTTATCGATACAATTTTTTCTTATTTTGAAAAAAATCTAATGCCCACACTGATAGAAGGATTTATTTGGTGGGACTAAATGAATTCATGAGAATTATTTTTCAGCATTTGTTTGATACAAATGTGGATTTCTTTATAGCTAATAAATCTTCTTTGCAAAGCTGTCTAATGTCATTATATTTATTTATAAAACTATTAAAAATTCACACGACATTAAATGGTCATAATGTAATTACTAGTCGAGCTATTGCTTAAAAGAAAAAATTAATATTTATAATTATAAAATCGTTGTATTTTATGTTTTATTAAAAAATTTTTAATAAATAAGACTTATTTCAAAATATAGTCTAACATTTGATTATGTTTTACCATCGTTCTACTTTACCATCGAGTTCAATCATAGTATTGAAACGAGAAATAAATATTTATTAGCAGCCAAGAAATCATTTATTTGAGCTAAATGAATCTACTGTGATAAATAATTTCTTAATTGTTAACAAATGTTCATTTGAATTCTTTTTCAAATAATATATTTATTAGCTGCTGATAAATTATGTTAGGTTCAAAAAAATCCTTCTATCAGAGCAGAATTAAATAAGTAACTAGACATAAATAAACTTATCTTGATTTTTACAAGTCACTGTGCTATTTATTTTATCCATTCATAATTGGATACACATACTTGCTATAAACATAATTAACTCAAAAATTAAAAGAAAAATGAATTTAAAATTCTAATCTTTTTGATGAATTCAGCCACTATAAACCTTTATACTCACATGCTTTTTTCTCACATCTGTTAATTTCCTATTCCAAACTGTGAACAAAATAAGAAACATTTACATTTTTTGAGACAATATATTAAATATTTTAGACAGATAAATTCCAAGTTTTCAGTAGCAGGTCAGATGACTTACAATGCATTTTTTCTTCGAAATATTTAAGAGTGACGAACTACAAACTTTTTTCTCTCTTTCTCTCTTTTTTTTATTCTTTTGTTAAGCTGACAAATCTCTAGACTGTAGAGTTTTGGTATTCTGTTGCAAAAGCCGATTTGTTATGCATACGTATGACGTTATTATTCCCAGCTAGGAAAGTTGGTGCACCATCAGAATGAGGAATCGTTCTTTTTCTCTATTTTTCGTTGTGCTATTTGCTTTCTTTCTCGCACGAGAAAGATCTTGCAAAATTGAATTTACCAACGGGTTAGTATGAAAGCAGAGAGTGTATTCTGTTATACTTTTTATTATTCGTTTGTTTCTTTACTTTATTTTTACTTGAGTCTCTATAGATTTGTATATAACTAATATAGTGTATAATATGTTGATACATGGGGTGCATATACTTTAAACAGATCTGTTATTTATTGGATTTGGTGAAAACATGGTAAGCGTTAAGAACGTAAGTAGGAAAAGCAAAAATGATTTATCGACCTTCCTGTCAGGGCTTATCAGAAAATATCTTGGGTAACATGCGCAGTATAACTTGGATGGACCGTTGCACTGTACGCTTGGGAAAAGGTTAACAGATAACAACATGAAGAGATTGGCCGTAGGTGTGCAGTGAAACGAATCATATCTTAAAAGGTACGAGGGAAAAAATGTCGTTCAAACGAGAACGCAACCTTCTGAAGCGTCGATAGAATCAAGTTGTCAACTGCGCATAAAAACATATTACAGCCTTAACCACTATCGTAAATCTTTTAAAAGTTTCAAGGACCATTATTTTATCAGCACGATCCGTTTACTTTTCTCTACCATTGCCCTTAGGATGTGTTTATTGAAGCAGCCAACACATTTCGAAATGTTTAGATATTTTTTCTACGTTCACGTGAAACTCGTTTTTAAATAAATTCGCCCAGGAAAATATTTTGCTTCTGACTGAGAACTTGATTTTGGTTGAGATTGTCAGCTTGCCAATAACTCTATTCTTTCGACTTGACATTGTGATCTTGAAGTAAACTTACAACCTAAAATAAGTCCGGGAGAATTTGATGGGCTTAGAGTACAACAATTTTGTCAATTCTTTTTTCCGTTGATTTACGATAATAAACTTGAGTTGATCCTTTCAATCATGTGTTTTTGGGGATGAATGCATTTAGGAGAGCTTACAAAATAAGCTTTTAATTAACATAATTCCAATGGTAGACAAGAATTTACAGGACAAATTTTGCTTTGAAATATAATTTTTCTTACTATTATTATCAATGAATTGAATTGAAAAAAACTCGGACTTTATTCTTTCAATTTTCAATGCTGATGCAATGCAAAAAAATACGTTTCGTTTTATTTAATAGTGATTTTACTGAATATTTGAACGTAAAATCTGACTCCACATGATGGAATGATTTTAAAACAATGTAAAGATGATTGATTGAATGAAGAATAAAGAATGAGAAATTCATTTGATGTACTTATATAGAAGTGAATATTTATTATTTGATAAATTTTTGAACAGTTATCATTCAAGTTTATTGTTTAACCTGTATGACCAAAGTTTACTGTTCTGCTTGTTTTATTGAAGTTAAAAATTTATGTTCTTACACTTTGACAATTATGATCAAAGTTGGCGATGCTGTTTGCTTGGTCGAAGTTAACATTATCACTTGTATGACTAAAATAACTTTTTACGAGAAATCTTTTATGTTGTTATTGAGTTATAACATTCTTTTTATTTGAATTTTACGAATAATCCATTTTTATGGATTCGAAAAATGCATTAAAAAGTACTTTTAAACATACTTTCTATTTAATGGTTATTAAAAGTGATATTAATTAGTGTAATGTTTCCACTTAAGTATCGAATTTAAATTTAAAGTCACAATAATCGATAATTGATTGGATGTCGGGATTTTTTATCATTATACTTAAAGCACTAATAAGCCTTTACATAGGTATCCCATCACCAAATAAATTTTATAGTAAAATTGTCTGGGTTCTCTTTGAAATACTGATACGACGATCTTCACATTAGAGCATTCACACTGGCATCCCGAGTCAAAATATAACACCTAAATTTATTTTTTTCATACTATTCCCATCCTTTCTATCCTAGATTCAACCTTTTTATCCTAATATTATTCTGTTTTATTTTTTTAAGTAGATAAAAATCAGGATGATAAAGCCTCATTTTAACTCTCTAATCCTAATACTATTTTTATCCTTCTGGAGTAGGCAAAAATTAGGATGTAGACAGGATGGCCTGATTTCAACCTCATCAATTGATTTGCTTATATCTAGTAGTACTTATGGAAATAGTTGGAATAACTTCCATTACATTCATACTTTTTTAATAATACATATGATTTTAATGCTTATGGACAACGCAATTAGAATGAAAATAAAATTAATAATTATAGAAAAGTATGTTTTCGTTGAAATAAAATGACTTGAATCTTAAATAAAATTAGATTGAAACCAGGAAAAGTATAAAATAAAAGAAGGATGAACCTAAGGTGAAAGAAAAATAAAATTAGAATGAGTTTAGGATAAAATTTTCAGCCAATGGAAACACTGATTTGTTGCGTATTCCGACTTTAATTAGGATTTGTTCATCTTAAGTTAAACCTAAAGAAAGGATGGTCTTAGGATGAAAATAGGTTTTATATTTTGACTGAGGTTGCAACGCTATCATGACCAAAGTAGCCCTAGTAGAAATTTTGTCAAGGGCCTGTCCAGTGCCTTGGAATTGCCTCGATTTCATGTGTTAATTGTATGGGAATCTAGCGGGAATCGAGGCAATGTCTACTAGGGAAGTAGTCTCAACTTCTGGCTGTGTAGGTACCCAGTTTAATTCCGAAAAATACTACCTGTAAGTGCTATTCATTTTTAGGCAAAACGAAAAACCTTAAATCAGACCTACTAGCTTAAAATAAACAGATCTATAATTTTTGGAACATAAGTAAACCTTTCATAAAATAAATAATGGAATGCGAAATTTATGTAAGGCATTTGAATGAATGGATTGATATTCGCTGAAAATATTTTGTAACGTCAAAAAAAAGGATTTTCACTGATGATACGCACTCATGTGCTTATCCTGAGTAAAAATAATCAGTTCTTGAGCGCACCCAAAGAAGGCTCCATTCGAGTTAAAATTATTTTTGAGGAATATAATGCGCCTAAATCGAGCTCAAAAATATTTTAAAAACTAAAAAAATTATCATAAAAACTTATTGTTGAATTAACTTTCATGCTATAAATTTATTGTCATCATTCTCGAATCTGATCTTAGAAAATGGACGCGTTGTAGGCTTAGAAAATATTTTTGGGCTTGGATTAGACACTGTGAATATTTTTAAATTAAGATTGGACTTCAATCAAGTCCGTAATGAACTTTTTTTATTTAAGGTGTGTTTTAAGCCTCTTTTAGGCCTATTCAATTTTTCTTGAGTGCATCCTAATAGTTTTCCTTCTTCGATTTCTATAAAAACATTGTGAATTCTTAAATCAACAATGATGCGGAATAAAACATTTATATCAAACAACTATTTATTTTCAACATTTTATTGTTTACTTTATCACTCGAACATTTCACTTCATAGAATTAAAAAATCTGTTATTTAAAGCCATCGGAGCATTTAAAATGTAAAAATATAGATTGAAGGAGGAAAAGTATACGGATAAAGCAATAAATGAGTGTAAGCTAAAAACGTACAAGTTGAGGTTAAAAAAATGGAAAGTGAGAAATCTAGAACAACTCCCAAAGAATATATAAATCAAATATTTAAAAATATTAGTACAGTTGTTTTTATATTACGCTATTTACATTTTGCTGAATAAGATTTCATCAAAAATAAATGAAAATGTTACGGCGAAATTATGCTATGTTTCTGGAATTGGAGAATTTTTTTTTGTTCATAAAAATTTGATAAATAATTTAACTGACTAAAGTAGCTTTTGTCGATATTTTTATCAATATCAAATAACTACATGTTGAAAACTCTAATCGTTTCATGTGAATTGTGGAACTGCAAATTAGCGAAATTAAGAAAATTGTCTATTCATCGTATTGGTGAGCTGTACTATAAAACAGACGTATAAAATTATATTGTTTTCCAACTAAACATATCATCGAACTTATATCTAGTAAATATTTATCAGTGGCAGTTGATTAAATATTTGATTACGAAGTTCAAAATAGTTTTCAAATTAGCCAATAAATATTCTCAAATTGAGTATTAAATTTATTAATCGGAGTAATTATTCGATTCACGTAATTGTAACTTATTACATTCATTTATTCGACTGAAATTATTTTTGCTAGACTTTTAGATCAATAAAAAAATTGTAACTAATCAATACATTTTGAAATAGTATGAATAAACCCGAGTCAAAATATAAAATCTATTTTTATCCTAAGACCATCCTTTCTTTAGGTTTAACTTAAGATGAACAAATCCTAATTAAAGTCGGAATACGCAACAAATCAGTGTTTCCATTGGCTGAAAATTTTATCCTAAACTCATTCTAATTTTATTTTTCTTTCACCTTAGGTTCATCCTTCTTTTATTTTATACTTTTCCTGGTTTCAATCTAATTTTATTTAAGATTCAAGTCATTTTATTTTAACAGAAACATACTTTTCTATAATTATTTATTTTATTTTAATTCTAATTGGGCTGACTATCAGCATTAAAATCATATGTATTATTAGAAGAGAATGAATGTAATGAGAGTTATTCCAACTATTTCTATAAGTATACTACTAGAGATAAGCAAGTCAATTGATGAGGTTGAAATCAGACTATTCTGTCTATATCCTAATTTTTGCCTACTCCAGAAGGATAAAAATAGTATTGGGATTAGAGAGTTAAAATGAGGCTTCATCATCCTAATTTTTATCTACTTAAAAAATAAAACAAAATAATATTAGGATAAAAAGGTTGAATCTAGGATAGAAAGGATGAGAATAGTATGAAAAAAATAAATTTAGGTGTTATATTTTGACTCGGGAAGAGCAAATTTAAAATTTTTCAACCCATAATATTTTTTCATTTGTCTGCAAAAATTAAATTCGACCAATTTTCCATTAATTATTGTAACGAAAGGCAAAAATGGTGAAAGAATGGGAATGGTTTTCCAATCGTCAGAGCGCAGATATATATGGAAATTCATTGGAGTGGAATGTAATTAGTTGGTGGCGTAATTTTCATCCCAGCTGCAATATATATAACAGTTTTCGAGCATTAACGACCAGCTAAAGTACTCATCCACTGGTGCCTTTTGCTCTTTGTTTTTCGCTATTGCTTTTGTTTTGGTCACACCTTCTTCAAGAGACTATGTAAATCGAGTTTTAACGATCCGTTGTTTGTCGACTACAGAGTGTTACGTACACAGCCACTAACGAGCTTTTGTCCAGTTAAATGTACATATTGTAAGTGCGAACATACGAAGATAAAGGACATGTGTCTATGTAGTATCTTCACGGAAAATAGTTGCAGAAGCATAGTCGCAATATTACTTCAGTAGCTTAAATACTGCACTCCAAAACAGTGGGAGAAAATAGAATTAGTCTTAAGAATAAAATATATTATTCATTCTCAAAGAGTTAATATTTTAATATAAAACAAACTATTTATTAATTTTTATAAATATTCTTTATTTAAGCAAAATTTTCCTATTATGGTACGTGAATGTTATTTTAATACGACTAACTTGTTGAATTATTATTCAATATTACTTTCAAGTGGTAAACATCGCGAGATTTAAAGGTGCTGAAAATCTACTGTTTCAACAACTTTCATCTGGTTTCTGACGGACCCTTATACGGTAAAGAATATAGTTCTTCTACTGAGGTGGTTAATTAAAACGAATTGTAAACTAGAAGGTATTATACGCTTTCAGCCGTAAAGGAAAACTGGCCAGAAAGAAACGAGCTTTAAGCTGACAACCACAACACTGTTTTTACATGAAAAAAAATTGAAATAGTTGGATTTACTGTTTTGTGTAAATGAAAACCACTGAGCATTATTCATGCTGTTAATTAATACATTGGTGATCAGGAATTCTTTCTGATTATTAATGCAACATTATGGATTTTTAACTTTAACCCTGTTTCTTAGCCATTTTCCCTGTATCACTGCAAATCGGAGTGTTCAGAAATGAAACACTTAAAGTGTTTATAATTTTAAATTCCATAAACAAACTATAGTAATTTTGTAGACGAATTTTCAACTTTTTTTCAATTTACCAAAATACTATAATTTGTTGACAGCGTTTAACATTGTAAATACTTAGGTGTATTATTATTAAACACTTCAAACGTTTTATTACTGAGCACTTGAATTCTTCCGGATTCGTAGTGGTATATATAAATAATAATTTTACCTTTTAGTAACTGATGGACTTCGCCTATTTTCACTGAATAAGAAATATTTCTCATAAAAGTCCGTCAGAAATTGAGTAAAAATTATTGGAGCAAAAAAATTTTAAATATTTTTAGTACTTAGGGCGTCTCACCACTACAAATCCAATTGTTTAGCAATTAAACATTTAAAGTGTTTACAATGTTAAACATAATAAACGAATTATGGTAATTTTGTAGATAACTTTTAAACATTTTTTGCCGTTATTCAAAATGCTATAGTTTGTTGACATTATACATTGTAAACACTTAAATGTTTATTTGCTAAACACTTGGATTTTTAGTGTACCTACACCGCTATAACATTAAATGCACTGCAAATCGTAGTATCTTAATGCACTTGGAAGTGTATTAAAAGCTACTACAATATTAATCAAATGGGTAACGTCGTTTTAAAACACTTTAAGTGCATTAAGATAAAACACTACGATTTACAGTGCATATACATTGACTAAGTAATTGCAATATGTAATTGATCATTTAATTGAATGTTTAATCATTATAAAATTTGAAAACCAATTGGAATTTTAAAATTTTGATTTGATACTTTACACACTATTTTAAGGCTCTTTTCCCTAGTAACTAGTACTTACGTACGTTATTAACATCAGTATTACGTATGTCTGCTAGGGTTCTTAGGAGCAGTCGTACGTAAGATTGTCGTTGAAACCTGGCGTAAGCATGCCGACATCAGACCAGCGTTAATCTGCTGTAAGATGCAGATAAGAATTTAGAATCTCATCTGCATCTTACTAGACTGAAAAAATTGAAATAGTTGGATTCACTACGTAATGTTAATTTTCTATTTGAGAGCTCATAGTAAAGTCCATTTCTAACTATAAAAGGATTCAACTATGACATGTTAAACGGAAAATTAATATTACAAAGTAAATCCAACTATTTCATTTCTCTCAGTGTATCTAAAAATGAAACAGTGAAAATAATAAAATACACTGCAAAAGCAGTGAATATTCATTAATTTTACAGTGAATTTCATGATTTTCACGGTTTAATTTTTAGAGAGTACAGCTTACGTCAGATTCCAACGACAATCTTATGATGATTGCTCCTAAGAAACATAGCAGACATATGTAAAGCTGACGAATGATTTCAAACGTATTCTTCCGTTAGTCTTTCGAAAGTCTGACGCACATTTGGTTACTAAGTTTACTTGTATTTGAAGTTTAATTTACGTAATTTATGTACTGACAGATTAAGGTGATACTAATTCTGTAAAGAAATGATATACTTTTAAATAAATTTTTTTCTCTATATATTTTATGATGCACATTAGCTAAACATATTTTTCAGAGTCTATTATAATTATAAAATGTGATATGCTCCATTACACTTATACTAAATAAAGAGATTATGTATTTAGAAGCAATCTATAATGTACGAACATGAAAGTTTATTTGGATTTGCTAAAATCTGATATGTTGAACGAATTTTGATAAATGAGGTGCCGGAAAGTTCGTCTCAATCATACAAATGACATAAGGTATATAAAAATGTTTAAAAAACAAAATGACGGATATTGAGTGGCATTTATTATTCCATCACATTGATGTTAGTGAATACAGGAAGTGACTAATGTTTATTTTTGTTCAAAGCCCAATAATTAATTCATTTTTATAAATAATCCATTGAAAATCCTTTTCTGTTTAAAAATTGTCAAACAATTTGAATTCAAAAGTGATTCTATAAGCTAACAAAATAATATTAACTCTGTTGATCACATATAAAAAGGACATTCATTGAATATAATCCTGAATGTTAGATCAAAAGCTACTGAAAAATGTATGGGAATTAAGGTAAGAGATCCAATACTTAACCAATACCCGATTACTCCATGTACTTTGTATAGGGGACCGTATACATAGGTATACAATATACACGAGTCATCAATTTAGTTCGTGATCGAGTATTAAGTCTTTTGCTTCATAGAAAAATTTTTGAAAATAAAAGGTACTTTTTTTTCTCCAGCAGAAAAAGAAAATATAATTTTTGACTTATATCAAATAATTCGTTCACAAAATATGGAAAATTTGTTATATGAAGGGAGATTTTGACTTCGAAAACTGATGTTTATTTCTTGAAGTACAAGCAAAAATAAAAGAACCCACTTGGAAAAAAGGAAAAAACTTTAGAAACTATTCTTAGATTTCACAGTATAATTATATTAAATTTTCAAATGCTCTTAAAGGTAATGGAAATTTTTTAAAACTTCCAGCTAGAGCTCTTTATAATTTTGCCATATTATAATCTTAAGTAACAAAAAAAAATTAATGAATAATCTCAATGCGTTAAAGTTTAATATTTAGAGTGTTTCTTAACTCATTCTGAATGAAAGTTGACTATTTAAATATTCAAAGTTTACTCATTTTTTTTTTCATCATCTAGTGTTTAGCAAAAAGTACATTTTATTGTTCATCTACAATGAAAAGTTGGATTTAATGGATTACTTTAAGGCTTATTAGACTTACGTTTTTATTGGATCAACTGAAAAAGAGTACAATAAATGTTGATTTAAGAAGGAAAGAAAAGATATTTTGCAGAATCTTTATGACTTGTAAATCTTTTTGATTCAAGTATAGTTCAAAGTCGTTGAGTATTGATTAGAAGACTGATGTTCTAATTAGCACAGCAGATCAAGAGCTTAACAATGATAACTAAGTTGAGAATGAAGATTTAGAGTATTACGAAGAATAATGTATCACCGTTTCTATTTTATTTTGCTTTTTTATCTTTCACAGCTTTAGACTTCATGTTCCACTCCGAGGATAAGTTTTGAATACTTTTAAGAATAACTGTCATTCTTGTGCTTTAGAAATATGAACCATAAAATAAAACATATGCTCATGTAGTGCTAAAATTAGTGTTTCAAGGATAATAATTAATTCTTAACTTAGAATATATGAACTATTGATCAGTTAATGAAACTTCAGGTAAAAAGAAGTATTTTTGAAAATAAATTTACCATGGGGAAGATAGTTTATACTTGCTGTGGACAGGTTTCCACCATCTATCATAAACATACTCCTAAACAGAACATTTCTCATACATACTCTAATTTCTCATTTTGCAAGAAACATCAGAAAACAACTATCATTCAATAATTTATCTCTAAACGTGAATTTTAAATAAATCAAACATACAGAGAAAATTATTACCATGCTGTTTGTAATAAGATAACATTAATTGGTGTTAAATTTTACCAAAGCCTTCACTGATACTTTTTATCAAACATTTCTTTGTACTTTTGATAGAAAAACTTCACTTTAAATGCTAATGTTGAGTATGCTGAAGTTATGTGAAGTTCATGACGTTATCATTAGAAAGTTTTTGGATAGTGCAAAATTAAACAAATCTTATGTTACCTAAAAAAACAAATTTATCAAGCGCAGATTGGGAATGTTTTATATCTGCTAACTCATACGATTCCAAATAAGTGCCTAATAGAGATTTAGGCATGCCTGAAATAAATATGAAAAATATATCCAACATCTAGTACATCTGCATAGTGTCTAGTGATGTATGTGGATTTCATACCAATATGAAATACAAATAAAAACGACTTGTCGACAATACGAGACTCGACGACAGAAATGGGAATATTAATCGCAGCCGCTGTAACCACCCTTTCGTCGAGGTCGTTGTATATCCCACAGTACCTTTGTAACTAACCTAACCCTCCACAAGTACTTGCCTACAACTTCCAAGCGAGAGACAGCTACTAATGAGACCAAAAACATCCACAGCCTACAGTTACATTCATCTTAAAAAAAAAACACCACGTAACGAGTATGATTTAGAGAATGATAATGTATTTCACTGTCAACTCCTTTTTATTATCTTACGTCTTTTTTTCTTTTTTTTGTTCTTACCTCGCTGTTATCAGCACAGTTGACATACGCAGTGTACAGAGTAGATTAGGCAGACACAAGTAAGGTAAAAAGACTTGGCTGAGAGTAGGTTGTGTGAGGTCACTAAGTATAAGAATCCGAGGATTAAAAAAATTTACGAGCAACATAAACCCTAGTGCCCAGCAGAAAAAGCAGGATATAAAGAGCAAAAATAATTATACCTAACACGTTTAACAGTAAACTTCATTTTCCATATTATCATTATGTTTTATTATGATAATAAGTTGTTATATCCGTTTATGAAGATGAAGAAAATAATCATAAAAAGTGTCTAAATTTAACTGCATCATACTCGACCTACTAATTACATCAATTACCTTTTTGTTATTCAAATCAAGTGATAAATATTTAACTTAAGTGGGCGATTAGTCAAATGTAACTCATACTTGGGTGAAAGAAATTACTTTGAGCTTTGTTATCGCTTTTGTTTCAGTCTTTTATTTTTCATTTAATGATTAAAGATGCAAAGTTGTATATGTGTCAATTCATCATAGAATTTAATAGAGTTTAAAGTAAAGAATAGAAATAAAAATGAATCAGTAAAAAAGTGCATATACTTTAATGAATCCAAATACTTAATTGAATTCATTTGTTGCAGTTCAAAACAACTCTGGTAGAAAATAATCTCTCTTTCCCAGAATTTCGACAAATAAAAACACTTTTTTATAACAAGTCAGGATTTTTAATGAAATTTAAGATTTCTTTTTAAATATTTCAACAAAAATCTATTAACAATTTTTAGGTATTTATTAAAACTGTCAAACAAATTTACTAAAGACCATGTTCAAACTTTTGCCTTTCAACGATTTTTTCAAATAATTATTCTATCAGAATGTATTTGTTCAACCATAACATATGGAAAAAAACCTCGGAAAAATTTTAAACTATTCTCCTTCACTTTTTTTTACTACAAATCCGAATGTTTGGAAACTAAACACTTAAAGTGTTTATAATACTAAACGCCATAAACAAACTATATTGACTTTGTAGACGAATTTTCAACACTTTTTGTCATTTACCAGAATGTTATAATTGGTTTATGGTGTTCAATATTTTTAACCCTTCGATCAGTGTAGCTAACTAGTGTATTGTTTCTTTTTTTGGAATTATAGTAAATGAGTCCAAAGTCAATGTTCTACACTGCAAATCGTAGTGTTTTAATTTAAACACTTTCAAATGGGAGATTTGCAGTGTACAGTGTAAATTTAATCGAAAGTCAAGTATCAATCAGTGGACAAACCATTTTCATTCGTCATTTCCAAAAAAAATTACCTCTAAAACATTCTAGTCAGGAAACTCTTATGAACTTTACATGTACCCTAGGCCGCAAAGGTACTTTTAGACAAAACGTAACTAAATTCACTCGCTATCGTTGCATAACTCGCACTGGATCTATTAAATTCTCTCATTAGTTCCTCTTCTAGTAGAGTTTCCCTATTTCATTTGAATTCATGCTGACTATTCATAAAATCCTTTCTTTAAATCATGTTATTGTTTTGAATAAACTTTACGATCAAAAAACTATCCAGAAATAACTTTAACTAAGTCTTCTGTGTAATATGCAAGTTTATAAATTGTAATTAAAGAAAATAATAGGCTTAGAAATTAATGGATATAAAGGCGTATTACTTGTTAAATTTCAAAGATTACATTTATTGAATTTCCTTCCCTTAATCTTCTTAATAATACTTCTTCAACAGTATCGATGCAACTTCAATGCATCAAATCTCTTGTAGTCATTACACTGTAAATCCGAAAAAAATTTAAGTGTTTAGTAATAAAACGTTTAAAGTGTTTAATAATGAAAGCTTTTACAATGTTGAACACCATAAACAAACTACAGTATTTTGGTAAACGGCAAGAAACGTTTAAAAGTCGTCTACAAAATTACCATAGTTTGTTTATGATGTTTAACATTGCAAACACTTCAAATGTTAAATTTTACAATTTGCTCACGGAAATTTTATTTGAACACACTTTATGAGTTGTTTCAACACACTTTGGAAATCCGAAATTTGCAGTACACACTTTAAAAATTTCTAAAAAAGAATGATAGTCGTCATTTCGTTTCTATTTTTAATTAAAAATTATGATCCAGTTCTCTCAATGAGAATTAAAAAATTAGACTCCTTAAAATACCTTATGGTATTTTTATTTTAATTAGACTATTTCAATTTGTAATTCAGGTAGTTTACTTGGGTCTTCGATCAAGTGATTTAAGAATAAATAGTTAGAGAAAACCTCCGAGAACAGAAAATCAATCCCCAAGAACAAACTTTAGAACCCTCGAAGTACCCCGAAAAACTACTACTCCGTAAAACGATTTCTATTCGAAAGGTGAAATAGATTTCAGCTCTAACGAATTTTTGAGCTCTCCGAAAAAGAAATCGAAGATGAAAATTTCTAGCAAACATCCATGAAGTGTGGTCTAATGTAATTCTTCAGCTCTAAATCATTTTCTAGTTTTACTTAATTTTTTTTTCTTCCACATTGCTATCAATCAACAAAAAAATTTATTTGTTGGATTCAACAGTCTTGTTAATTTATTACAGTTATTGAAAAACTATTTCTTTAATTTTCTTTTCAGAGTAATTATCTTTAAAGTATCTATACCTAAAAACTTTTGAAACAATAAAAAAATATTTCTGAAAAAGCTGCATGCTGTTAACTACTCGCACTCATTCATAATGCGTTAATTAAAATTTTTCAGTTTCTTCAACACTTCACAAAAAAAGAAATTATTAATTTTTTCTATCACCATTTTACCTCTGCAAAGTTAATTTTCGAATATTTTGCATCAACACGAATTTAAAAATCACATTGATGCAAAAATAATTAGATAATTGTATTTATTAAATTTTATTTAACTCCTTAAACCCTCTATTGAAAAAAAATATGCAATTATTGAGGCGCGAATGAAAAAAGACGGAAACAGGTTTCCAGCTATTCTACTCGTCATTAGCACAGTGCCCGAATAAAATAGTAAACCACCCTCAAGTCTACCTTGAAGGTAGACTCGAGGGGATGCATAATCGAGCGGACACAAGTGGGCCGCTTTCCTCGCTTCCAAGTCGCACTTCTGGTACTCTTGAACCTTCTAGTCATTCGCTTTTGCTTTTGACATAAAACTGAACAGGTACTTCAATGTGTATTAAAAATAAAAAGAAACTATTACTCTTATCAAATGAAAATTCTGAATTTGAATATAATAATTAAAATTACTTATAAATGATAAAAATTCGTTAAATCTACTTGAACAAGATATGAGAAACTGAGTGACAAATGGAGTTTCATTGGATGACAGGTTTCAACAAAGTATCAGCTAGAATTTGAAAACTTGAATCTTACAGTGAAGGGAAGAGTGTAATGTGCGTCAATCTCCAACTGAAGGCGAAAACTAAGTTTCATCGAAACTTTATCTCATAGATTAGGTATATAAATATGTATATATGTATATATATATATATATATAAAAAAAAAATATATATAAAATAAAAATATATAAATATAAATATATATATATATATATATATATATTTATATTTATATGTATATTTATGCGCTTGAATTTAGAAAGGTATTTTTATCTTACTCCTATATTTTAAAACTGTCAGAATTCGTTGAATGTCAAGTTAAGAAATAACTAATACAAATCATTTGAACATCAAGATTTATTTTTCTATTAATTCCATTCACGTATGAAGACACTTTTAATTTAATTATATTGATTCGAACATCAAGAATATCAAATATATTTAGTTACAAGATGATAATAAACACTAAAGTGAGTGATTATGGAGCTATTTGATCTTATTTCATTATTGTTACACCAAAAAAATGACTACCCAACTAGTTGAAGGAAATTTACGTTATCACATGAATGCCTGTAATCAATATCATGCCATCTAAAGATATCTCAATACAATAGGTCGAATAATTTATTGAACCATTGAGAGGTCAGCCTATGGAATTTTATGCTTAAGGTTGATTTAAGTTCATTTAAATCAGATAACTCATCCTCGACTTCCTTCTTTATTTATGAACCTAAAAGTTCAAGAGTTAGTCCTTAAGGTCAATCAAGCATCAACCCTGATAGACAAGAGTTGAAATTTGACTTTAATTTGAGCTCAATATGTATGCATTACAGCATATTCTGCAAACGTTATCATCATTTTACAGCCAAGTTAGTTCTTATTGAAGAGAACAAGTCAAAGTGGAAAACATTTAATTGATCAAAGTCATACTGTCTCAGTAATAAATGACTATTATTTCAAATAGTAAAGAATTCTATGCTATAGGGCTTGATGAAATATCGGGCAACGTAATTAACAAATATTTATGCATAATTAATTGGATTATGAGAGTTACAAAGGGTTTAAGTGGCAAAAATAATTTGTCAATCATAATTGAAAATAAGTGGGTATATCATGGTTGTATACATGACATGCTCTGAAATGATTTGATATAAAATATTAATGAATTTGAGCTTTGATTGTTGATACAATGCATTAATTTGTAGTCATTCAAGTCCCAATCATGTCAAATAAAGCTCATTTATATAATTGATGTTAGCTAACAATTTGTTTAGATCCAAAATGTAAAAAAGCGGTCTGGGTGCGACTCGAAAGCTCCACGTGACTAACTTCCCAGCGAAAAGAATGATAAGATTTAACTAGTTTACCATTTTTTTCAGTTTTTCGATTCTGCACAAAAAATGACTGGGCCGATTTTGCTCAAAATTTAATTAGGTTTAAGTTACATAATTATGCATTGAATAAAACTGGTCCCATGTCAATATTATCATTTGTTCTCAAGATACACGAGACAAAAATTAAATCCAAACATACATACATACATACATGCTTACATATGCACACACGGACATCTTCTTAAAAACCATACCATTCGACTCTAAAAACCTGGAAACGTGGAGATATATATATATAAAAATTTGCAATGTGCAAAATCGGACCCATTACAATAATTTCTCACTGGGAAGTTAATAAATACCGTTATTTGTTTACAAAAATTTCATTTTTTGTAGAACAAACTATCTCAAATAACTAACTAGAAAAAGTTGGATTCAATCAAAGTCAATCAGATTAAAATAGATTACAGATTAAAAATTAAGTGGATCTAATTGATTATGAAAGCAGTATTTTCGATTACATTTAAAAATGCTGAGATATGTTTACATAAAAAAGATAATACGGAGTGATAAAAATAATAATGATAGTAAGAATGACTACTTTACTTAAAATGTATAAAAGTGTTTGAATGCGTGAGAGATCGTGACGCTTTTGAAGATTCACAGCTTCCCTGAAAGGCTAATTGGAACGTTGGTAGATGGCTATTGATGCCAAGTTAGTGATTGCTCTAAAATAATCAAGAGTAGATTGAAGCTCCAAATAAGTTTTCTCAGTTGGTGAAGATCATTGGATCATCAGGAGGCCGTCAGTCCTAAACTGACTGTGGTCAACAAACATGAAAGCTTGTGAAAGAATAGATAGAGACTTAATTACTTCTTGATGAAAAAAAAAAACCTCAAAAATGGCATTTAATTCTAATTTTAGTAGACTTATAATTGTGTTGATTGAACACCTGAGCAATAGTATTCAGAAATTAGATGAATAAATTTATTCTTAGATAATTTCGCTAATTTTTTGTGATGAAGTTGATGACAAGTTAGAAAAAGGACCAACATCATCTAGAATTATTTTTAGTTGTTAGTTAAAACTTGTTCCATAAATTTATGTATAAATTTATCAGTAAGTTTTCAGATCTACTTATATATATTTTCATCTAGACATATCAAGCTCTGGATAATGGAACGCTTAACCTTTCATTGAAGAGTTTTAAACAAAATAGATTGGCAACGTCTTGGATCCTTTAACTTTGTGCAAGTTTCTATCACCTCTTACAGCATAGAAATTATGATATTTAAACCAATTAAGAACAATTGGCCTTTGAAGCAAATTCTGATCTTCTCATAGTACTTTTATTAACTATTCTTTAGAATAATAATTTTATTATTCAAACAAGATAATTTAATACTTTTAAACCTTACTTTGAGAAATTTACAAACATACTTTACACTGTAAAAGAAGAATTCATTTACTTTTATTCTATTTAACTGTAAAATACGATCATCTTCATTATATTATTTATAAAGAGGTTTTTTACTTAAAAGAATAGAAAGATTATTTATTAATAATAATAGTAGAATTTATAATGAACCCAAAATACAATTGTAAGAGCCTGTACTCATAGACAACGTCTAGATTATAGCTCGTTAATGAACATTACCTTGCATTTTTCAACAATCAGATTAATATTCATGGAAAATATTTGTAATTAAATATTTATGGATAAGTTGAAAACTTTGATTCTGACATGACGTCTACCCGAGAAAGAATTTAAAATATTTCTTTAACTTCAAAGTCTTCTTTAACTTCAATTACAACTTTGGAGTTAAAATTCGAATTACAAGTATATCATCATACATATAATCTAAGCCCATTTTCTACTTCAATTTTGTTGTTTCGTCGGCTTTAAGAAAGTTGAGGTTGAAAATGGATTTTATAAAAGTTCTTTTGAGCCTCAAAAATGTATCAACGCTATACAAACAATGTTTAAAAAATTGATGATGACAATGATGACCAAAATAAGATGTTTAGATTAGTTTAAGACATTAAAATCTTCAATGAAGTTGATGATTCTCAAAATAGAATTAAATTATAGGCGGTAATTGAAATATCAAAGGAATTGAAGATTTTGAAGTTGAAATTGAATTTAAAATTTAGTCTCGGGTATTGTTTTCATTATGTATATTTTCATTTTTTATATTTATTTATTTAAAGTAGATCAACAGTAGTTTAAAATATTTTTGCTACAATTCTTTCTTCACTGATATTAAAAAAAAGCATTACTTTTTTAATAATCAATGGAAATGGATACTCATTATTTGAACAATTGATGCACGTCAGTTGGATTCGATATGATTGAATACTCAACACTTCTAAAAATTAATGCATTAATTAAACATTTAAATAAAATTGTTCATTTTTTTAATTTTAATTCAAAATTGTTTTACTTGAAATTAGAATTCTCTAAGAGTTTTAATTCTAAATATAAACCAATTACATATAAATAGAGAGTTCTATAACTCACGTGAATCATTAATAAGGTGTGAGTTCCATGAACCTTAAAGGTAAAACTTGAGGCTTTTCACTTTTGATGTAGCTGCAATTGTGAGTAGCAAAAAATTATCCATCTCTGGTAATATTTTGAGAGCCAATTGCTCAAGGTTTCAAACCTTTCCTTTGATACATCTTCCCACCACTTAACTTGATTGAATTTCAACTTGGATCGGTCAAGCAAATTCGACTCACCTCAAATTTAATTAAAGTTACTTAGTCAAGTTTGAATCCAAATTGATCAAATCATCTTCAAGGTATTGTCGATTAAGATCTTGTCAGTTTAATGTCTTTAGAAACGTTTTTTGATCATCTGCAGATCATGTTATTTTGTGACATTTATCGTAAAGCACTAATACTCATCAATACTTTCAGTAATTCCAGTAGTACAAACATTACTTAGTCAGACCGAGTATTTTTTGAATCATAACTTAGTAAGTCTTTTAACTTTTTATTGTTTAAATAAAAATATTTTTACTGTTTAAAAACACTTTTTACTCAATTTTCACAAACAGAGAAGCTAGTCTAGTCTACTTTTTGCTTTTTATGCAATTTTTTTATCACAATGAAAAATATTTTCTGCAATTTTATTCATGTTTTCATAATAATCATTCTCAAAGAAAAAATAAAACTTAATTTTTTCCTCCATTTTTAACTGTAATTTAAAACTTTTCCTATTCCAGTATTAAATCATTTAATATCAAATAAATAAATTGAAATACCTGACTACTTTTTGTGTAGTTTTATTACAACCAGCAACAAGATATTCATGTATTTATCCATAAATATACAATTCCTACAAATCAATCTTGAATCCACAAAACGTTACGGGATCAGATAAGTTATCTTTCATAGTCGAAAGATATTCGACTTGAAGATGTAAATATGTCAGAAAGCCGGAAAAATATAAAAAGCTTTCGAAAATAAAATAAATAGCATCAGTGGTACAAAGTAGAAAAATGTGAATAAAAATGCTCGCTCAAAAGTTGGCTCAATGAAACTAGTAAGCATTATATTGTGATTTTTATTAGGAAACAAGTGCGCAATGTGATAGCAAAAAAGCTGCGCAACTGACCATTCTACAGTCTTGCACAGTAGAACAACCTTTAGTTAGCTTGTATCGACATGCTTGGGAATTGGAACTAACCCGACAGCTGTTGCTAAAGTATGCATGAGCGAATAGTGTTTTATCATTCCTATGTATGTATATATACACCCAAGTTGTAGCAAACAAAATACTCGGACGTACTTAGTGATTGTAACAATTTTAATATAACGATCAACAGCCAGAGTAATCTTCAATACAATGTGTATATCTATGTAGGAATACAGTTTATTAGAAAGTAGTAGAATATAGGAAGTATGAAATGAATTTTTCATTATAATTGAGCGTTACTAAGTTGTCACACTTGGTAAGTAATTAATCAGAAATTTACTAGAATTCATTGGGAATTCTGTTGAAATTTATCTAAAATTGATTCGGAATGTATTTAAAATTCAAATTAGCACTGGAATGAAGTTTCCGTTCAACTTAATTTAAATATGCGAGCTGCAAACTTTATGGCATGCGATGTTTGTGAAAAGACTAATTGTCAATTATTGCTTGGTTAATAGATGGTTGGTATTCAATTGGATCAATTATTAGACATTCATATGGGTGTTCCGAAAATTCATTATCTACATGAGAGGGAATAATTTAGATTAAGGTTACATTGATTAGTAATTGTAAGCATCAAGAAGGGGTTGGGGTAGCCACAATATCCATTTGATAGTATCGCTATATATACATATGCTCAAGCATTTGATCTGAACAATGCCCATTTGTTCATCATCACTATTCTTGTTCTCTGTCCTCTGCTAATCGCAATGTTGCATTCTCAAACTTGTCGCTTCAATTTTGTCGTGAGATTCATGAGCTTAATTATCATTTTCAACAAGATTTTGCCAACCTACTGGACTACGGAGATAGAGGCTATCTTTGAGTTGCTGCTTCACTTGGGACTGTTAATCCCGGTCAGTGTTTCAAGCTAATTATAAGTGAGTTTCCAATTATAGTAAACTATACTTTATGCTCTCAGATAAATAATTGCATCGAGTTTAGAATTTGTTGATACGCAGTTTCTGAACATATTCTGGACACGTCCAAGCAGATTTTTACTTATTATTAATGAAGAAAACTTTTTAGGTATCGAGTTTTTGCTTAATTATATATGTTATTGATGATTGTAATGAATACAATTGAATTAAAATTGGCGTATTATTCTCTTTCCATTGATTTTTAAATTATGATCATCTTCTATAATCTATCAGAATGTAAATCATGACATTTATTAATTTCTCATTAGGAAGTTATTGTAATTGGTTCGATTGGTGAAATTTGAATTTTCATCATTTCCCCACGTTTCAAGATATTTGCAAGCATACTAACCAATTTTTTTTTATTTATAATTGAAATGACTTGCAGAAAATTGTATTCATATTTTATTTGACATACTTAGAATAACAAGACCAATCAATTGACAGGACTAAATGAGTAGAAAAGGTATAAATATTTTAAGTATAGATCTTCTAGTTTATACTCAATGACCAACCATTTCACCAAATAACATTTTTATTACTGTTAAATTATTCATCAATGTTGAAATTATTCCAGACTGGAAACTTAATTTAACATATATTCCATTATATTTGCCAAAATTATATGTATGAAGTCCTTAAATATATAATTCTAAATATGAATATCAAATCATCTTTAAATCATAATCAAAATACTGGAGTAATTGTTAATCAAATAAAGTATGAAGAGCAGGATATGCTGAATGAAAATCAAGTTCATGAAATTTTGTATTGTGATTTATTCTGTACATAAATACAGATAAATTTCATGTCTGTAAGCTATTAATGAACAATTAATCACTGGCTTGTTGAAAATATATAATTGAATTGCTACAAGCTTCAGCGAGATTAACATAAATATATTTAGCTTCTTTAATGTATTTCCTATAAATTATTATACTAGAATTATATACAGAACCGTAAATATATGTTAATATTATCCATTTCGTCCATACATATATTAAAATTCTACAAGAAAAATCATTAGAGATAACATAATTTACTAAATGAATTTGATAAAGTGTGACTAGTAGGGATATTTATTATTAATACATATGTATGATACTGAAATATAATAATCATAACAATATTAGGCCAATAACATCTTTCCTTCACCTTTGTACTATCTATATCTTAATTAATTAATTACATTAATTAATAAAGAATAATTTTTCTTTTAAATGGTCCTATTTTTGTTGAGATGTCGGAGTATAAACAAAATTTTCCATTACTTTATTCAATATAATGATTATTTCATTATATATTATGAGGTTACTTGTTTTTATTTAATGTGTGAACAACATAGCACATGTTTTCGCTGATAATAAATATACGTCTTAAACTGATATAAGTTTTATTACTCTTCCTAGAATAAGTACATTGTTTATATAATAACATTTAGGACTGATTTGGACTTGATGACTATCGCGTAGTCTAAGCATTACTGGTCTCAGTTCACCAGATCCTTTCGAATTGTAAGGACATATTTTTAAATCTTAATAATAATAAAATATATATTCGATTATTTAAATATTTTAATTAATTATTAAATTAATTCCTGCTACAAGAATTTCCAACAGAAGATAAGAACATTTTAATCAGAAAAATCAGAATGATTTTAGAATTTCCACATGAGGTCAATATATTAAAAATGACTAAAATGATAGTTGATTGTATTTTTAATGATGAGATGAAACGTATTTCTGGGTATGAATGTTAGAGTAACCATCATTGATGCTCCGCATAGACTTGATTCTTCTTCAATTAGTTAAATTGAATCTTTTGTTATTGTTATATTGGAAAACCGATGAAATATAATACATACTTTAATATTGGAAATAAATAAAGAAAAACTTGAAGAGTTTTCTGTAAAATGAAATCTTGAAGAATGTATGTGACTTGGTTCTTTTTCTCATGTTTCACTTGTGTATCTGACGTTGTGTCCCATTTCCAAAGTGCCTCAAGAGTCTCGACTTTTTTCAAGCAATTCAGGACTATACGTTCTCGTAACACGACTAAACCATACTAACAGTTAATGTACAAGTAGTGTTCAGATCTGAAATACTAGTTGAACATACTTTTCTCATCTAACTGGTATTTTTGTTGTTCAATAGCTTTCTTTTAATTCATCGTCTTCATTACATTTTTTTTCAATTAAATTTTACTTGATCAAGTAAAGTTAATGGAGTTCAAATTTTTGAATTTTCTGGTTAGAAAAATAGAAAGCATGGTAATTATTTAGATTAGGTTGCATACACTCGATTTCCTTGAAATTTTAGTATGTTATAAAATTTTGAATGCTGAAAAAGAATATATATATATCTATATTTCCGGCGCAGAAACCATTCCTTCACATACATTGAGAAAAAAATTCACTTCATACCACAAATATTTCATTCGATCATTAACATCGAAATTTTAAATAGTGGCAATGAAATGTTTCTTTGAAATAATGAATTTTTGATTGAAATCATTTTATTTACTAAAATGAATAAAATTTCATTTGTTTTCAAACTTGTTGTAATATTGAAACAAACGATAACATGTATTTTTGATAATACTGCTACTAGATTCAATAAGATATTATCTTGAAAATACTCCAAGTTTCTTTTATTAATTGAATAAAAAATTGTTTCATTTAACGAAATTTTTTTCTCAGTGTAGTTTTCAAGGTTTGAAAATTAGAAAATGTACACTATCTTGAATAGTTGATATTTTGCGAATACTTGATGTTGGAGAGGATAAGGGGCCCAAGAAACCCCCCAAGAAATCGATGTATCGTGCGAATTCTTGCGCGATGATTTCATTAATGTCGGAAAAAGTTCTACTGTGATAAAATCTAATACACGTTATTATCTCAATTCTCAACCTCAAAAAAGTATGTGAAGGAATAATTTCCACGCCTTATACATATATTAAATTAATCAACATAATTTTCTCCATAACATACTAAAATTTTAAGGAAATCGGGCGTATGCAACCTAAACTAAATAATTACCGAAAGCATATTTAGTTTTATTCATTTTAGATAGGCAAGAAAGAATTCTATTCTTTAAACAGTAAATAAATGTATTTTTGTTCAATCGAATTGAATGTATACAATGAATTATCTGGAAAACGAAGAAAATAAAATTACAGGAATGACTTTTAACTTTATCTGTTAAAACTAAAACCTTTAAAAAAAAAAAAAATAGTTACCCTTGAAGTGCCGATAAAAAGTTAATTTGAAAAGGAATTAACGTAAATAAATCACTTTATCAGCCATTGCTTTTATTAACCATTAAAAGTCTTGAATAAATTAGCATATAAATAAAAATAAATAAATAAAATTGCTTTTCTATACAAGCTATTAACCTGCTTCTAAATGAACATTGGCCCCAGTGACATCAAAGTATCTTGTGAAGTTACGTCAATTAATTTTAAATAATTTGGTCTTATTTGAGTTGAATTTAAATTTTTTGAACCAAATTCTTTTGAACGTTTTTTAAGATAAATGTTTATTTTTAGTAATTCTACTTTTAATTATAATGTATTTTTTCTATTAAATTTACTCAGCATTGTTTTGGCATCCCAGATATTATTATCTAAAGCACAATATTCCAAAATACAAAAGCTATTCTATACGATGTATTTCTGGAATGTTTTGATTAACAGATATTTTGCTGACGGCTCATGTTATCTTAAGTTTTCAATGATTGACATGATACACAAACAGTTGTGTACTGTTATTGATTTCAAATTTGTGTGATCAACACGGTAACGTTGATGAACTTATTTATATCACTGTTTGCAAGATATTTTTAATTTAAATAGTTGCACGGAGAAAAAATCTTGCTGTAATTTTTATTGTAAGATACTAGTCAATTCTTTTTAGTAATCAGTATGGCATTTTAAACAAAATTTATGTTATTTTATGGTATCTATTACTTCACATGCCTGTATTAAATACAGGTAAATTTCAGCGACAATAACGTTTTAAATTTTGCAAATTATTCATGATTATTGACTTCTTCTTGCTGTACAATTTATTGAAATTATTAATGTATGTTTTACATCTTTATTTTACGTATTTATTTCGTAAATTTTTTGGAGTAATTCTGGAACCATTTCAAAGTAGTATAGCTCAGTAAGTACCATAGAAATATTCAGCATGCGATCCCCCTACCAGCTAAAAATGATTGCACAGAGAAAAAGTTGTCTAGTAAAAATGATTGGGCGGACGAAAATAATAGGAGCCTTATTCGTTGATTAGTCAAGTCAGCTCATTCCAGAAAACGTTGCTAGAATTCCAGTAAAATCTTATTGGTAGTATAGAACAGTTTTTCATACTTTCTAATAAACAGTATTCGAATAACCATACTGCGATAATTTTACATAAATAAAGATTTTGATTATTTCAAGCGCGCTAAAGCGTTGGTTTATTTAGTTGCGTTAATTCAAGTAAGCAATCGTAGGTTCGAATCTCCCCAAAAGAATATTCTTTATTAGGTCACAATCAGCGTTTACCGCAATCTTTAAATTGTGTATACGTAAAATTGATCTTCAATATTCATAAAATCTAACAAAAAAATTTTTTTAATTATTCAAATTATTTTTATTAATATCTTTGTTGTGTTTTCTAAGTAAACCGCTACGTTATTTTACTATAGGAAACTTAAAGAGAATGATGTTTCCTGAACATTACAGTAACTGATACGTTAATTTATTATAAAATGTACTGATTGCTATGTAAAATCGACTGCTCAGTAAATGCTTTTTATACCATTAAGTTTACTGTAAAAGTTTAGTAACCACTGCTGATAGATACAGTCGTCCATATATAATATTGTAAAATATGAGATCAAGACAACTTATATTTAAAATGAAAGTTTATTAAAAATGACAGATTCAAAATACAGAATCTAAAATGACGTCTAATCTGTGCTAGTCTCAGTCACAAACTGGAGATAAACAAACTCTCCCCTCGTTGCTATAAACAATCTAATCGTCAAGCAATCGTCGTTAACTAATAAACTGTCGTTTGTCAATCTATCAATAGATGGACACACACGTATATTTTACAATATATTTACCGGAAATTTCAGTATTTAATACTGAATATTTAATATTTGACAAATTGGACTGTAAAGTTTTCTCCGCGTGCTTTAGAACCGAAAAAGGTCATTATTTTGAAAAAATTTTAATTCTTGAATTATTTTGTTTCTAATTCTATATTGTTATCAATTTTTTAATCAATCACAAAAAAGGTTCGTCACTTTATCAATATATATCGACTATTGACTAATATCATATGTCCATGTAAATTAATTTGTAAGATAGAGAATTCTAAAGAAAAATCGTAGTACAAGTTTGAAAAATAATACTCACAGACTGAGTACTTTGCACTGAGAAAAAAATTTCGTTAAATGAAAGAATTTTTTATTTAATCAATAAGAGAAACTTGGAGTATTCTCAAGATAATATTTTATTCAATCTAATAGTATTGCTAACAAAAACACATTTTGTTATTTGTTTCAATGTTACGACGAATTTAAAAATAAATGACATCTTATTCATTTGAGTAAATAAAATGATTTCGATCAAATATTCATAATTTTGAAGAAATATTTCATTGCAATTATTTGAAATTCCGATGTTAATAATCGAATGAAATGTTTTTGTATGAAGTAAATTTTTTTTTCAGTGTGCAATGAAAACATTGCTATAGGAAGTATTTAAAGTATTATTACAAACAAAGTGCTGTTAAAGTCATATATCCTTATCTCTGATTAGTCTTTTATTAATCTAATTTATGAACAATACCAAAAAGAAGATATTTAAAATAGCTGCAAAAAGTATCTCACCAAAGCAGCTATCTCAGATACAAATATCTGGATTGTCGCTACTGATATTTAATAAGATAGTTAATTTAAGGGGTATAGTATTGTTTCTACAGCTATACATTTTTTCAGTGCATCGTCGATATTAAACAGAAATTTCATAACAAAACATCAACGAAAAATAGCATGTGCTTAGTTTGAACATTCAAATTTATTTTTTGTATGTAAGAATTCAAATAAAATCTCTTTCTCCTGAAGAATAATTTGTCACGGCAGTTGTAACACTTTAATCCGTTACTTGATTGGTCTTTGAATTTATTGGCGGTGACTAGCTTTTATCTGAATTTAGTTGATTCGAAAATAATGTTCGTTGTGATATGTTATTTTTATTTCTCAATCAGATTATATTATATTTATATTATTTATGTTATTCTTTATAGTAATATTGAAATATTCCGTCATAATCATGTGCGTCTGATGAAAAAAATAGTGGAACATGTTTACTAAGGTGCGGAAAGCACGCCATCAACGTCGAGTTAATTTAAAAAAGTAGATGGAATGTCAATTTGGAATAAGCATTGGAATGGCATTGCAATAGGATTATTGATGAAGTTTTGTCATTTTATTTATACAAAGAAAATTTGAGCAAGTTCAATGAAAGAAAAAAATCTAGTTACTGTGAAATATATCCAGAAGCTCAGCACTATCAGTTACTGAACCTAAAATCAGGAACTTGATTCAGAAACTCGATACAGTTTACAGACAATCTGCCTTTAGTCTCAAAGTAAGACATATGTAGCGTATAGAATATTTTACTTGGAAAATATACCCTTATTTTGAAATAATAATTGAATAAAACTATTTCTTATATTTTATCTTACATTAACATAGAAAAACTTTCAGAATAGTTTACTGATTTCAGTCAATATACAACTAATTATTTTCAATCCTATAAGAAATCACTCAAGAAAAAATTCAATAGTTTAAAAAAAAGTCACAAACTCTTTCAATGCAACTTCTTAGCACCTAATTTACTTAAATACTCCATGCCCCTTCTACATTCTTCTCATTTTTCTATTCTACTTCAATTGCTGTGTCAATAGTGTATTTACCTAATAACAGATAATTGAAAATCCTGAACAAATAGCAGCAGTTTTGTTACTGTGACTTTAAACTAGCATGAATAACAGAGTCCTCACTCCATTTTACGTGCCTTATCAGTCTGAAAATCACTGGAAGAATCAATTTTCTTTTTACCTGATTACATTTGGAAGCAATTGGACGATATGTAGTATCCCTGGTGTTTGGATGTTTAAACTGAACTGAATAAACATGAAAAATATATATGGTATTATTGATAAATATTTGTCACTGGATTGATACTGGCGCATAGCTTGCAGAAGTCAAGCATTCGACGATATAACAGAGTAGATATTATTCCTGTGTCAGTTCGGCGTTACGTAACCTCGCTGCATACTGATCGACACGAGCAACCGCATCCATTACGATTCGGAAACTAGACGAGTACTGAAACCGCTGTTCCTGACACGAGATACCGAGTGCGCGCACGAGGGGAATAATCGTGCACAGGATGATACATTTCGTGAATTCATCGCTCTACCAAAACATGCCATTGAGGAAGTACCTTATATCCTTTGTGAATTTTTATTCATCTTGTTATCACTTTTGCATATGTATTTGTTATTCAGCAATATTAATGTGCAATATTCTCCTACTTAGCTGATCTCTCGAAATCAATGTCTTGATATTAAATTTTTTTTAGTTGTCACCAATATCTTCAGTGACGATCAATAGATTAAACAGGCCGGGCATTGCGGGAATAATAATTCCAATGTAAATTCTAGAGATTCATATTAGACTTCTATATATAGATATATAAATACATATATTTGAGTGGTAGACTATGAAAAATAATCATTTGAATAAATAATAATATGCAAGAGGAGTTCAGTTCCAACTATCTTGTGGGAAAAGTTGAAAATCTTTACTGTGGTTTGAACTATATACAGTCATGAGTAAAGTGTTTTCGATTGGGAAGAAGTAGGATGACCTTAATCGGGCTGAATTTAGAAAAAAACCCCCGATAGACGTGGGAGATTATCGCAGACTGCATTTAACTGTTTCTACAAACTTTACAATAATTTTTTCGAAAATTTTAATTAACCAAATAATTTTACTTCAAATTTCTTCCAAGTTTTTGTCAGTCTATACATTAAACTATTCATCATGTAAAGCATTATATTCTCTTGGTAAATC
Organism: Chelonus formosanus; assembly: GCA_028641665.1. Lineage (NCBI taxonomy): Eukaryota > Metazoa > Arthropoda > Insecta > Hymenoptera > Braconidae > Chelonus > Chelonus formosanus. The sequence continues at coordinate 16,248,436 of CM054003.1, read as the reverse complement.
TTTTTTCATCACTACAAATCCAAGTGTGTTATTCTTGTAGACATTTTTTACACGCTAAGCTGCTTCAACGCTAAATTCCATAAACAAAATATAGATTTTTCACACGGTATGAAACATGTCTACAAATAATGCATAGTTTGTTAATGGGTATTTTACATTGAACACACTTTACGCGTATTATTTTAACACGTTTGTGGAATCTTGGGATTTGCAGTGCAATCACTGATGTCATATGAATTGCATTAATCAAATATGACAAATGGTTTTTTTTCTAGCTAATTTTTTTTTTCATTAATTTAAAAAGAATCCATTTAAAGGAAATTTCATATTACTTTTCGTTAAATTCCATTGGTAGATGTAATGAGCATTTCAAATAGACAATTCAAAAAGTGCTTTCTAAGATTTACAGGACGACGCAGACTGTGATTACGGAAATCCCAGGATCGAGTCTGTTTCGATGACATCGTTAATTCAAAAAGTTATTTTCAGCAATTATAATTAAGTTAGGATACTAGATATTAATTAATCATTATTGAGTAAATGTAAATGAAATTAAAATTCAGATAGTGATTAAATAAAATTTTAATTTTTCATCAAATTACATACAACTAGAGGAGAGTGGGGTAATTGCAGACATCTAAGGGGAAACGAAAATAAAACAAAAGTAGTTGAAGTTATGAATGTTATTTATTATTGAAAGTTTACTTGAATTAATCAAGCTTAAGATCTCACAGTTAACGTGGATGAACTGTCAATAAAAAATTAAATACTTATAAATAAACAAACCCTTGGTATCCGGAATCACCCCACAGCACGTAACGTAATTACGCATGGTGGGAATTCTATCATTATTTAAATCACAGATAAATCCTTTCGATGAACTTTTATTCATCCTAAAGTTTTTGTGGGCGTCATAGATTAAATTTGTTATATTTTATTCAATCATTACTGAAAGGATCTTTATACATTCCGTCACAATCTTAAACAACTATTTCATTTAACTCAAAAATTACGTAAAATTGTCGAAAATTAATAAAGTTGACATATTTCATACATCGACTGCGTTTTCACCTTACTACTGTTTGTCAGGCTTTGCATTCGAGATTGACTTCCGATTGCAATATTGAGAATATGTTTCCACCCCTTCTAACATAGCCAAATATGGATGTTCGCAATTACCCAGCGTTCGTACTTACTCCACTCTCCCCTATACATATCTTTATAAATGTAAATATAACTGTATACAATGTTTCATTTTTTGGGGAATATACAGAAATTTGTAGAATTATATAATAACATATATGATGCTGTATAATTTTTTTTTATCTGGGGCATTATTCTATGTAATTGAATAAAATTTGATAAAATTCTGTGCATTTGTGTACGACTCTATCGTCCTATTTTCTGGATACAGTTCTACATAAAATTATATACGATCGTATATCATTTTATCCAATCATTTTTTATTGGGCAAATTTTGATATTTTCAAAGAAGCTGATCTCAATGCCGTTAATGATGATAAAATAACAATAAATAGTTCCAATAGAAAAAATTGTTCTTCAAAAGAATTTGAACTCCTTTCAATACATATTTTTATCTATATGAAAGTACCATTATTTTCCCGTTTTTAATTTATTTGAATTAGAGATTTTGACAAACAAATAATGGTTGTAATTAACGGATTCCTGTTTAGATTCATTATTATAATTGATATTATACAAATTTTCATTGATTAATGTTCGAGTGTTACATAGATTGCTCTCAGTGTTGAATCATGGAAAAATAGTCAGCTAGACTTGAATATTTCATATTGGTTTGACAAAAATATACTGTCTGGTAAAAATTGTTTGTTAAATTTTTTTTAAATTACAAAACATCTAAAAAGCCATCCTCTACATGATATTGCTTTTACGTAGTGTTAAGCACATTATTATGTAAGTAGTTTCTCGAATAGAGTAAATCAGGCTTACGTGTCTCTCTAAGTCCTAAAGTCCAAGTTTTATTACACTGATTGCATTTTACTACATTAATTATATTCTGTGATTTTTATAACTTTATTTATAATCAAAATATAAATAAAACCATAAACATAACTATTTATAATGACTGTTATTTTCTTTATTCAAAACACACTTACCAAGAAAAACAATTTTGAATTGTAAGATCATTGTTAATGTCTAATATAATGATTATCATCTGGGTTTATTGAAATGTAATATCGAAACTCAACATAATAATTTGAGGTGATGTTATCTAACAGTTCTCAATTAATTCTACAAGTTATTGATTTAATCTCTATAATCCTGGTTTCCGTTAATCACACTAACTGTTAGTCGTGTCCATTCATGACATTTAAATAACCATTTGACATTTCTTAACGGTGAATAATATAGTACCAGGGGTTTGTGTGTAAATGAAGTTCGATATCTCTACAGCGCGCTGTCATAAGGGTCGTGTCAAACAGAATAACACGTACCTGAATGAGAAAGATAAAAACTTAACCAATGTGATATCTTTGTTCCTCTATTTAGTTTGTCGTAGAATTAAATTATGAATTAAAATTAAGTATAATAAAAGAAAAATCCAAATTGTTAAACAATTTTTTTTATTTCCTCGAGTCAGTGAAAAACAAATATTTACTAAATTAGATTTAAGAAAGAGGAATTTTAGAAGAAGGAAAATCGGAAAATTTTTAACATAAATAAACCAGTCTGTTTCTAAATTTGAATTTAAATTTTATCGTTTCATTTCATTCAAGCGAAGTAAAATGATCGACGAATTACGATTAACGTTAATGTATGGCCTAGGAAAGCATTGTTTGTGTGCACGGAGAAAAATTTCTTAGAACAATTATCATGTTTGTCACTATAAAGTGAGTGTAAATGATGAGCAATGAAATTTTTCTGAAACAAATTAGGAAAAACTTTATTGATGCATAGTAATTTTTAATAAAAACGTTATAATTTTTGAAAGAAGCCTGATAATTTTTACGTCATTGGCATGGGAATTTTTCTGAGAAATTTTTCTCCGTGTGTCAAAACATTTCTTAACAAGTCACACTTTTGCAGAGAATTCTTTTATATTGAATAACTTATGTACACTGTAAATCCAAAGTGTGTTACAGTAAACATATCCATACGTGTTCAATGTTAAACTGCATCAACAAACTATAGATTTTGACACACCATGAAGTATCTTGAAAATAACCACAAAGTTCTATAGTTTGTGTATAGCATTATAACATTGAATACACTCAGGGTGTGTTATTGTAACACACCTTCAATTTGCGATGTACACAACATCTTCTATCTGTTATCGTTTTTTATGAGTTTAAATTTATTAAATTATTTTCTTAACCGTGTATTAACTTGAGTTTTCCATACTGCAAATCTCGATTTTCAAACACGTGTTGTTTTTACACATCTACACTGCAAATTGTAGTGTTTTAATTCAATGCACTTGAAGTATTTTAAAATGATGTCATCCATTTGATTAATTTTAACATTGTCGTCACACAATTGTAGTCACTTTTTAAACATTTCCAAGTATCTTAAATGTGACTACAATGTTTAACAAATGGGTAACTTCATTTTAAAACACTTTAAATGTTTTAAATTAAAACATTACGATTTGCAGTGTATGGATCGACTTACGCTGAATTTGTATAAAGGGGAACACGGGGCAAGACGGACTTTTCGGTTTTTGGTAACTTAATGAGACAAAATAGATTTAAAAGTTAACATTAATATGAAATATTAATCATTGCTTAAATTACATGATCATATGTATTAGTCATTTTAAAATTAAAAAGTCCATTTTGCCCCATGGGTCCACTGAAAATCCAAGTGTTTAGCGATTAAACACTTAAAGTGTTTACAATGTTAAACATCATAAATGAACTATGGTAATTTTGTAGACGACTTTTAAACGCTTCTTGCCGTTTACCCAAATGCTATAGTTTGTTTATGGTGTTCAACATTGTAAATACTTAGGTGTTTAATCATTAAACACTTCAAGTGATTCATCACGAAACACTTGAGTTTTTCCAGATTTTCAGTTTCGTTCTTGCCTGGTGTTCCCCTAAATCTCTTTTCTTTAATTAACAATCACAAATAATTCTATCTCAAATTGTTAACATTAGAAAAATTGCACTTTGAAGAAACAAAAGAAGCTGGAAAAATTCAATTTCAAAGTTAATTTATTATTTTGATTGAGTTATATCTAGAAGAAATTATATGAGATAAATAAATGAAGTTTCCAACACAATTTGATGTATCATAAGACTCGATGTACTCATTAGTAAAAAGTACAATGGTTTTAAAGCCTCTCAACTTGTTTTCCTTTTGCAATTATATAGTAACCCTTGAAATAACCCAGTACATGCGTACTCTGAAGATTACACTACTTACGAGATCTGTTACTACATAATTTCTGTACTATAATTGATTGGGGTACCTAGTTAATTTGTCATGATTCTCAAGTTTATTTGAACAATAATTATTCTCTCGCGTTCTTTAAAGTACAGTGGTTTTGTTTGCATGCTAACCTATATTCATGTAATAAATGTATTTACGTGAAGTTCTCCACTTTTTTTCGCTGTCATTGGAGTGCTCCTTCTTTATTTAAGAAACTCGTGAAATAACATGATAAGGAGTTTTAGTGCTTCATCTAATTTCTTCAGTAAAACTTTTTTTTTAACTTTCATAACCATGTTAAAAAAAATTGTGTGATTATATAAATTAATGATTCCAATAAATTCTCGTGTACTATTTAATAAGTAATAATTGTAATTATGTATAGTTGGGAATTTTAAATGGTCTTCAATTAGCTAAGTTCAATGGGTCAATCTCATTAAAAAATACTATATAAGTGACCATATACTTTAAGTCATGGGCAACTTAATGTGCCAAGTAGAAGTCGTGTTGATCTACATGAAGGTAATTAAGTTTACAGCGGCATATATACATATATAGTTCCTACACGTATTAAGCAACTATAATAAAATTTGCATTGCAAAATATATAGTGTATATTTTTTCTTATTCTTTATATTATCTAGTATTTTTTTATATTTATGTTAGGCAAGTGGAGCTGAAATGAAATACTGAAGAATACTCAAGGTATTTCCGTTACGAAGTAATATATCTTCAGTGGTTAAAAAATTAGCTTTTAATAAATACAGTTCATTATTACAAGAACAATTTTAGTTATTTTTATTCATTGCTCAACATTTATTACAATCTAAAACTACAGATAAATTTACATAAATGTGAAGCCTGAGAAAAAAGTCCAATAAAATGAGTCTCAAAACATGAATCTAAAGTTTTAAGTATATAAAATCGGTAGAAAAATTGTTTAAGTAGAGAACAATCGCTATAATAAAAGATTTATCATCACCTATTCATTATCTCTTCATTTCTAGGTCATTGAAGTAATTCTAAAAATGAAGAAGTTTTCTGTAGTCAAAAGCTCAGATTTCAAAATTATCTTTATCCTTTTCAACCATAGAACATACTTTCTACTCATACTACTTTCTCATTCATTGTCATGCACATAACAATACACTGATAGAAGAGATTTGTAAGAATAAAGGCGACTTCTTAACTGTTAAAAAATATTTTGTAATAGTTATAAAATGATATCTTAACTATTAAACATAACTTTGTTACAGGACAAAAAATATTTTTTATCAGTCAATAAATCTTCTTAACTATTAAAAAATATTGTGTAACCAATACAACTCATATTTTATTGTGGATTATATGGTTTTTTTAATATAAAATGACAAAACATTCGAATGAGGTTAGAATTTGGTTTTATTTCAGGCATATTTCTATTAATAAAAGATATGTATATGGCAAAATGTGAGATTATCGAGATGAATTGATAAATATGACAGTTCTGGTTGATACAAGATTAGGTGGTGTTGCGAATGCTCAGTAATTGTTAAAAAATATTTCTTTACAATGAAATGAGATTTATTCATTATAAAACCACTAGTGTGTTCATAACTAAGGCTTTTTTTATTGTTATAAAGTATTCATAAACTCTTAAAAATCTACTGCAAATCGGGACAAACTCAAGTGTTTAGTGATGAAACACTTATAGTGTTTAATGATTAAACGCCTAAGTGTTTACAATTTTGAACACCATAGCACTATAAATAAACTATAGTATTTTGGTAAACGGCAAGAAACATTTAAAAGTCATCTACAAAATTGCCATAGTTTGTTTATTATGTTTAACATTATAAATACTTTAACTATTTAATTGCTAAACACTCGGATTTGCAGTGTCATTGATTTTAATAATTAAAAAATCGTTTTTTAACAGTAATAAATCTCTTCTATTAATGGAGTTGAAGTAATAGCTGAATAAAAAATTAACAAATCAACATTACTGTTGAATATCAATATTCAAAATTATTAATAGATGTTAAATTAAAATGTATGGTAGAAAATCATTACGTATTTCTATCATTTTATACTTGAAGTAACTCCAAGCATAACAACAACAGTGTCTGGAAATTAAAGGCTATTCTTCCGTGAATGTTGGAGATCAAGTGAATGATATCTCGATAGCAAAGATATAAAATAAGGAGATTCTTATTCGGAAAGTATAAAATTGAAGGTTTTCTAATGAGTCATTTTGATTAATACCGTGTAAGAAAATTGGAAAATTTTCTAGGCATTGGAGGATGAAAGAGTAGGAAACAAGGGAATAATGAAGTGACAGGGAATTTCGCCGGATTGGGAGAACTGCAGGACAGTCCAGGCTGTCTAGACTTATTCAAAACGAAACTCAGGAATTTCACATGATCACAATGCTGAACTTTTACATAGAAAAATGTCTCTTTCAATGCTAATTAATATAAAATTATAAGAAAGGCACATGTAAAAGATGAAAATTGTCATAGAGAATTTTTTTTATCAATAAATGTCCTCATCTTTTCTGACGAACATGGAGAGAAAAATTGAGAATATGTTTTTCGCAGCCAAATAGTGCCATTAATGATTATTTTTTTAAGATGATATTTATTCGTTAATGTAATCAAGATTTTATATCAGTTTAGAAAATGTATTTCTTCATGTAATTATATTATTTAGTGATTTTAGCATTTTCGTACATTAAACAAAAACGTATATTACGTAGTTATAAATCTCTACGCCGGAAGATAAGAGTTTCAACTCCACTGTAATCATTGAAAAAAAAAATTCTTTTTATACGGACGTAAAAGTTTATTTGGAGTTTTTTAACGACTTTTCAGACAATTTCGTTGGTAATTCGGAAATAAATTTAGTTTAAAATTTTCGATTTTCTTCAAAGCACACCATTATTTTCGAAAAAAGCAGACGACAAAGACAACAAAATGTGCAAAGTCAACAGAAGCTCAAGACCTCCACAAATCGCTTCAAAATAAACTTAGATTCATAGAAGATGTAGTCACTGGTATAAAACAATCTATATTCTTACGAAAAAGTAGAGAGTGAGGTAAACCTATTTCTGGCCCAATGTTGAATTAAGTCTCCATATATTGGGCCAGTAATACAAACCTTGATGAAACTCCCACACACCCAATAAATTTTACATTAATATGCAAAGTCTACAATAAATATTGTTTAAATTTCTTGTGTTCATTCACCATACAGACAGAGTCTGTAAATTAATATTTCAAACTCTTTTTTATTATATGAAATTCTTAGAAGTATAACTTTCTTTACCACTACGACGATAGTGAAATTAACGACACAGTAGGGGTAGCCTAGGATTAAAGCCGTGCTGAGCGATTAACATTTGGCGTAATTTATTAATTGACTGAAATATTTTCTACTATAATAAATTATCATATTTAGTTCAATTCAATCGCTTTGTTCGATATGACATTAATATAATTATAATGTTTTTGTACAGTGCCGAACATTAATGCTGTGTTATTTTGTATAGAGGGGTATAGGGAAATTGGATGTATGGCCTCAAAAAAATTGAACAGCATAATGTCCGGTATTGTAAGAATTAATCAAGGCGAGAATGAAAAAAAATATCCCACCGGTACTAACCGAAAGAAAAGCATATTAAGGGCATATCAACTGTACGTTTAGTAATTTTCCCCGGCGACACTGCCAGCGCTGTCACAGCCGAATGGTGGGGATCATCGACGATATAATGTCGTGCTGAGCTATCAGAGACTCATTCTACTTCGAGGCATTTCTTAGGGCACATCAGGTGCAGTCTATCACTTGCCCAGAAGTTTTAACCCTAAAACGCTGAGGCATCACCCAGTGTCATCATTTATGAGGTCTTCTTTATCTCCGTTGTCGAAGAAGTGATCTGACATTCGTACTCCGCATGTCTTCGTTTGAAAAGCTGAGGTTTTAAACCAGCAATCTGGTGAAATACCAGGCCGACCGTTGTTAGTATGCAAAAAGATAGTAGTTATATCCCGTCACTGAAGTTGTTTTCCGGCGTAGTTCTGTTAAATTTACTCCTCATCAGGGGCTAATCTTCTAGAGCATTGAAAAAAGAGAATTGGTAATTCTCCTTCTAAAGAAGCTGCCGACCAAAGTGGATAAAACTGGTACTACGGGAGACCACATTCTAAGTCCCGCACTTGGGGCTGCTAAATCAAGGAATGATATGTAGAACCAGGGGCAATCGGTTTATTGAGATGGTACTTATAGAGGTATGTTCAGGCGTCGGGCTAATTGATATTTTTCCCAGAGTTATGCCTTCAGGGTAAAGTACTCACCTGAAACGTCCTCTTATGGACGGGGAAGCAAGGTATTCCCTTTTAGAGAAGGCCCCCACATTACACGGATGTTTCTGCTCTTTAAGAAATGTCCTGTTAACGTGGAGGCAAAGTTCATTGTGTCCTATTTTGGATTGTGCCATCACAGCAATTCCGAGATTTTAGGGCCTTCAAACACCTTTCGCGTAACTACGAGCAGATAAAGTTAGGACTGCGGGAGGCTAAATCTCAAGCCCTGCACCCGGGGCTGCAAAAGTCGAAATATGATAAGTAGGACCAGATGGGACTGGAAGCAAAGCTGTTCCTTCTGGAGTCACGCGGTCGATTCGGCTGCACTTCAATTGCGGACGGGGCCCAAAAATGATGTAATAAAATTTCTCAGTTGCGGACAGGGTCTTGACCATAGTCATCTCAATTGCGGACGGGATCACTTGAAGAATACTCAGGTACCAGGACAGTGGAGAAAATTAGTTCCACCTACAGAAAAATATGCTCTACCCTATAGACGGATTAAAAGCAGATTGACACTCGAAAAATGAGACTTTTCTATATAATTTCGAGACATTGGCAAGTTGTTTCTGCCCTAAAACACAGCATTTATTATAAGTGAAAAATTGTCTCCGAGCCAATCAACATCACTGTTCCTATCCACTCCTTCCTACTTTTAGATTTTTGTACTTGTAGGAGGAGATGATACCAATGACAATGGTCATTACCAGGAAAGACCCCGTCCGCGACTGAGACGGTTTATTGCTTTTCGTCCACAACTGGGAAACAGCGGTCGATTCACGCCAACGATTGTCGCATATCCGGTTTCGGTTGTTGTTATAGTTGCGTGAGCTGAAATAAAGCTTTCTCTACATCACACACACACTTCCGGAAAGAAGGGGGGCCAACCTGCCAAACCTCTTTTCTTGAAAATAAATCGCCGTTGGTACCTCTTACGTCCGGTACTTCATTTATTAAATTATTTCTGGTTTTTTTTTGTAACTGGTTAACCGATTGCCAGTTCTGCCATCTCGGAGATTTATTTCGTATCTAAACTATCACGGTTCATTCGGATGATCAGTCTTGAAACAGCACAAAAATAGAGAACTCTAGTTGAGCCCTGACCAATACCTAGATTCTATTTCTACACGAGTTCATACTTCGCACAAAAAAAGTACTTACTCTCGGATTCCATTGAAATTGATAGATTTTCATCTACACAATGTGTCGAAGAGGATCGCGAGTATATAGTATAGAACTGATGTATCAGTGGATGTTGCAGAGATTGTTTGAATCAAAAAGTTTATGGGTAAAGGCGAATTCTATTCTCCAATCCATTCCCATCAGTTTTTATGCCTCCATCGCTTTGTGTTGCAGTCTGATGTAAAAGGATTGCTGGAAAAAATCTCAAAAACAAGCAGAAAATATCAAAACCATTTATAAATATCAAGTTTTCTATGATAAATCAATGTTGAATATATCGACTGAAGGATAAACTGTTAAGACTATACAACAGATTTCTTTTTCTGATGCATTGAGTGCATTTGCATTTTTCATTAAATAATAATTTAAAATAACTTAAGTGGAAATATGGAGCCAAAGTAAATGTAAAAATCAATAAAAAACGTTTTTATACGTAAATTAAAAAATCTCTGACACACAAAAATCCTGTGAGTGCACGGAGAAAAAGGATTTGTAAATATTACTCCAATAAATAGTAGTCTGTCGCTTCGGGTACAAAAATGACAATAAGCAATTATTTAATTAATATACATTACAATTTTTTTTGGTAAAAATTTTATTATGAATCAAAATAGTGAACTATATAAAAAAAAAATATAAAATATTACAATTGGAGTGTGTAATAAAATGTTTACAAGAAAAAACTATAATGTATATTAATTAAATAATTGCTTATTGCCATTTTTGTACCCGAAGCGACAGACTACTATTTATTAGAGTAATATTTACGAATCCTTTCTCTCCGTGTAAAGGTTTATTTGTGAATCAATTGAAAATTACTTCACCATGAAAATAAGTTCAATTTTTTATGACAAAATGTTTTTGTTTCCTAATAATCATGGAATGGTTTTTAATTTCCAAGAAAAACTTTCATTATCTTCTAATTTTTTATTTAAGACAAGAACAGTTATAGTCTGATTGCTTATATTATCCTAACGATATAAAAGATATTGATTATCGCTTTGCATTTCTCACTTCAAAAGTGTAGCTAAAGTAGCGTTAAATTAAACGGATTTAGAAATTGTTTAAACCGACTACAACACTCTGGGATTACTATCTATGGACTTAGGATCGAAATGAGTTTGGAGAAACTCCTCACTCGCTGTCGATTCAAACGAATTAAAAGCCGTGAGAGCGAATTTAAGTTTTCTCAACTGCAGGTGGGATCAACAAAGATAGTGTGGTCTGAAGGGCATAAAGAGGGAAGTGGCTTGCCACGAAACCCTGCCGAAGGCTTGCGTAGAAGAGCTAGGGGTGAATGGCTGATAAGATAAGGGTGAGAAATCGCGTCGCTCCCGAATGTTGTAACATTAAACTCCTGCACTACTTCGAACTCTCACCAAAGGGTGATTTTCACCGCCTCTACCATGCATATACATCTTCACTTGCGTTCTGAACAGTCTACAGTCATCAATGCTGTAGATTTAACATCTTATAGAGACTTAAATCTTTTGGATGTTTACTTAGATTTGAAGGTACTTTGTTAGGGCTTTTGCGCAGATTAATTGCTTCCACTAACTTGAGAAAACAACTGTTTAATTGTAGACTTACGTACGATACATAATACCTTAGCATTTTCTTGTATTGAATTACAGTTTTTCTTATTTATCATCGTGCATTTTTTTTTCTTCAACTTCACTGGTAATTTATTATTTCGTAAATCTTATTCAAGAAGGAAAAAAAATTGATCACTAATTCTGTAATATGAGACTTTTGAATTTTGAAATATAACTATACACAATACAATTGTTTTAAACATCATAATGAGCTATCGACAAGAAAATAGTTATTCCTCTTCTTACATTCAGTCTTAGGATTGGTTATTTGAAATATCCATTTTTAAATATACTTTTTAGTTATAATAATTGCTTTTTTTTGTTTCGTAGACCTTTTTTAATGAATTTGCACTCTTGAAATAGTATAAAAATAATTTCATTGAACAAAAGTATTATGCTGTACAACGGGCTAAACTAGAAGTATAAAGCTTACAACGTACAGTTGTATTGGTAAAAATTTTTGGTAAATTAATGTAATTTTGTGAAAATTGTATTTGATTGAAAATTTATTTATCTTTTAATCAGCAAGAAAATGAATTTTTTCCAAGTTCATGAATAAATACTCAAGTAATATGAGATAATAATTTTGAGTATGAAGTTGAAGTAAGCATTTTGTCAAGAGTATCTTCAGCTCATCGCTGATCCCTAGTTTATTGCTGCATAGTGCTTTTTCAGGAATTATTGAAGTACAAAGTTTCAAAGGAAGTATTTTTCCAATAATCAATAACTCTTTTAACAAAAATCTGTAATGATAAAAAAAAAAGAATGCTATGAGTTAGAAACAAGCATATGACATGTAATAAACATAAATTTTTTAAAGCCATCATTGTGCATCAATTTTAGAAAAGTAGAAGGTTTTATGTGACTGCTTTAAAGAGAAATTTTTAATTATATTAGCGGATATAACTTTACTTTAAAACAATCACAGAAATCATCATCAAACAAAACTTTAGTTTAAAATTAGTTCTCATTTTCCGTCATCGGTTTCAGACTTTATAGAGTATATCTACTTCACCTATGGGTCAATAACTTTGTGAGCTATTTCAACTTGGTTCAAAGAACCCGAAACAACCTACAAACGATATGTCTGCTAAAAAAAGAATAACAAATCTCAAATTCTGTTAAACTCAAATTAAACCACAAATCTTAAGCTTCTTAACCATAACTATGAATACAGTGATGTTGGAAATACACATCAGAGATTAGAATAATTTAGATCTATATTCATAGGTCATAAATTTTTATGAAAGATAACAAATTATTTCTTGTAGAAATTAATTTTAGAGTAAATACTGTTGACAGGAGAAACAAATCTTGTGTAGAACACGCCAAGCATCAGAAAAGTTTTGTACACGTATTTCAAGTTTCAAGTTGAAAAATATATCGGGAAAATATACGGTTTATCGTGTGATGACGTGGATAGCAGTTTGACAAATTATGTATACCAAGCGCTTTCACCCTTTTTCATCGGGTTCACTATCATGGTTTCCGGGTCGTATAACCACTTAGTCCCATGTCGACAGATTATACACCTAGAAAGTAACGAAAAAATTACTATGGTTCAATGATGTTACATTAAATCTTTCTAGTGATTAATTTATTACATTTAACTTGAAACCATCCGATGGAGACATCAGAATGTCATAGAGAAAAAAGTTGATGAAATGCAATTTAATAATCGTACTGATGTTTATGCCTCGCATGGAATAAATTTTAGATATATTTTATATAGGTAAACTCTTGAGTAATTTGTGGAAATTAAATATTGCTTCCATAACAGTTAATGGCTGAAGTAAAACCATTTTCCAACTAAATAAATTTTTGTTAAAGTTTTTTCCTAATGTAAGATTGGTAATATTTTATTATCAAGATTATTTTTTTATTTACCTAATTTCAAAGGGGAAATATAATCAAAATGTGGTACTCTAAAAAATAAAAGAGTGTTCTATACAAAAAAAGTTATAGTAATTTTCCACTTTTTTTAAAATGTAGAGGAAAAGGTAGAATTATGGATTATTTTTTGTTTTCATTTAATTACGTTTTACTTTGCTCAATTATCATCAGCTGTCACTTTTCGAAGTGTCTGTTTATTACCAAAAAGTTATTCTTTAATATATTTGTGGGTTAACTGATGAAAGACACACCGTGCTCGCATAATAAACGAATGGACCATATTTAAGACTGGTTCATAATCCTACCTGCTCCTCTATTTTTTTGTTAATTGAAGGCTATGAAACCCTTTCATTAAAAACACAAAAGTAAACCTAATTTTTTAATGTCCCAATATCATCTGTATTTATAAGAAAACGAAAAAATAATGAAAAGGCGGAAAAGTTAATCAAGAAAAGTTAGTCATGACTTATATATGAACTTTATTTTTGATCTAACGTTGGATCAAAGATTATTGCATTGGCTTAATTTCAAGAAATTAATGAATTGGTTTGTCTTTTTGCAATCATAACTACACTAAAAAAAAGATTTATTTATAGTTACCATGTTTTGTTTATAGTTAAAATTCTATATTAACTATTAGTAAATCTTACTTCAATTAAACATGATTTTTTTAGTGTACACACTATTAAGAAGTTGTTTGATTTTCTTTGATTTTATTTGCTTATTGAGTCCTGAAATTCAGTGCAGGAGAAATTTGCTTGTACTGAAATTCGTGCAGGTTGGCTTGATGAAATGGAAAAGTTTCAGGCATTTTTGACACTATTTATCGGTTGAGAAAAAACGAAATATTTTACAACAGTGTTCTTTTCTATTATAAGCATGTTCTCTTTATTTTTAACAGTAAATGGTGGTCATAAATCAAATATCAATCGAGAATACATATTTGCACTCGTCAGTAGTATGTTGTTACAATATTAAATTTGCTATACATAAACTATGGAGCTTTTCATTCATTATTAAGAATGCTTTGAAATATGTCAATGTAGGATAATATTTCCAGACGGAAAAAAACATAATTACAATATGCTCATGAACGATGAAACATTTGATGATGATGATGATGATATAATGATGCAGATCGTGAAAAAAGTGACGTTGAGAATTATGATCTTTTATTTTGATTAAAAAGTGAAAAAGATGACGTAAATGTCTTTGAGCCATCTATTAATTAAGTCTGAGAAAGATACGTGGAATCGACAGCAAACAAAAGCTAGCAGATCAGCTAGTTTCTACTTTGAAAGGTCACGGAATAGTAGAATTGAGTGGAATTTGAAGCTTGTTGCGCGTAATTGTCCATCACAAAGCAAATCGGCGCTTCATTTACCTGGTGTTGTTGAGAAAACTCGTCATACTAAGACACCTTTGGGCATGTGGAAATTTTGTTTTGTTGAAAACATTCTGAATATTGTTGTTCTAAATACTAATGAAGAAATAACTCATGCATATGATAAGATATAAAAAATTTTATCATATCATTATGAGACCAATGTTGAAAAAGTTTAGGTATTAATTAACTTACTCTACACAGCAGGATATAACAACCAAAGCAGAATTGATGCTAAATCCAAGAAATTTGAGATAAATGCATAATTAATTTTTGAAAACATTATTTTCCAACTGTATGAAATTTGGGTAATAGATAAACAATTGATTTAAAGGTAAATGTACTTGTTGTGGAAATGAAAGTATTATGGTATCAAGTTTATAATATTCAACGATTCGAAAACATCTCATATGATGAATAGTATTCTATATTTTAGCAAGATTATTTAAAATGAGAACATTCAACTTATCGCAAATTACTTTGTTAGAAAATTACTAAAACTGATTCGTAATTCTAGTGGAACGATAATAATGATTGATTACTTCACCTCAGTAAGTTTATTTTAAATTTTACTGTAATGGATTTTTCTAGTCTTTAGATTGACAGTGATTTCAAATAAGTAACGTTCGGCATTAATCATTAGCAAAATAATGATTTCACATAAGTGGACATCCGAATGGTGATGCACCATTTGGTAACAGTTTCAAAACGGATGTTCTGTCAGTTAGAATGTATAAGACAAAGACGGAAATAAAACTGTCTGTTTCATTACTATCAACAGCTAAATGTCCTTACAAATGATTTAACTCGATTTATACATATGCTTTTAATTGAAAAGAGATAATTTGGGTGCTGTTGAAAACTGATGTTACAGCTAAAGTTAATTAAAAATTAACCGAAACTAAAATCAATAAAAAATGAAACCAACATAAAACTGTACCCAGATGTGGTCAAGTTAAGTTTTTATCTATTTTTTCAAATACCTTATATCTTTCAATTGATTATTCCCTGGATGAGAAAAAAACAAGATATTGGAAGAAAGTGTTTTTGAAAGTAAGAGTAGAAGGGTCAGCTGAATAATGATGAAGGCAGATTGCATTGTGGGTATCTAGTATAAAGAATATTCTTTATAAAATACAAAATAATAATTGAAAGTTCTAAAACGAGAAAGATTGAAATTTTTTTCCTTCGTTTTATTAAAAAAAAAATGTGAATTAAAGTCAATAGAGTGTATACACGTAATATGTACATTTATGTATGCATGTTAAAATATGAGAAAATTTATTATCGATAATATCTCAAAAACCCTTGAGATAATTTTATCCTGTAGGTACTCAGTCGATACACTGCAAAACGTGGTGTTTTAATTTGAAATTTGCAGTGTAGATTTTAAAGTCACTTAAGATCCATTAGATTTAAATTTATCTCTTAAACTGTTTTATATTGTTTAGAAGAAAATTGATAAAATTCTTATCGTGCTGGAAGTTTTGAAGTTTATCACAAAGAATCGAGAATCTAATATTATCTTGCTTTTGTTTTGAAAGAGATTAATAAGAGAATTTTCTTATAATTTAAAAGTCATGTTCAATTCATAAAAATTATTAAGTGTATTTTTTTCGTTTTTTTAAATGTAATTTAAATTTTATAATATCTTATTTGTAATACTCTTAGAGATTCTATTAATAAGAAATGAATTTAATTAGACCAGCTTTAAAATAGTTCAGTAGAAAAATTCTATGAATTAGGTGTCATAACGGACTTCCGTCAGTATCATAAATCATTGCATATATTCATCGTAATATGATCTCTCCTTGCAATCATTTGTACAATCATATGAAGGAATATTCCTTTTGTAGCTCTAATAATTTCAAGTCAGAAAAATACTATTTGCTTTGAGAGCTTAGAACATAGTTTGAAACAATTCTGGAAGAATATGTAAAAATATATTTTGAAGTAAAAAAAGACTCAAGCTCTGAAATACTTTATGAAAATTTTGAAAAAATTCTTCATCATCGTGTTAATTATATAACTTTTTTTTCAAATGTATGTCATCATTTTTTCTTTTTACAAACCTAATGTATAAGCAACAGTCGAAAGCTCCAGTAAAAATATTAGCTTATAAAAATAATACTATTCTCATTAAAAATATATCGTCAACAAATTTACTCTCAATTTTGAAGTTTAAATTTTTTGCTACAACATATTTCATTAAATGCGCATTTACTGTTTAATCCGTCAGTTGATAGCAGATATTTAAAAACTCTTTGTAAATCGGAGTGTGTTAAAAATAAATATTTATAAGTGTATTTAATGTGAACTATACCATACACAGAAAATGGAAATCTTCAAGTCGTTTTATCCACTTCGGGGTATGTTGAAATCTACTCTCGTAAACTAAACCAGTAGAATTTTCACTGGTTTCTTTAACGATTCATAAGCCACTGGAAGATCAGCGGTGTTTTTAGACCGCAAGGTGGCGCACGAAACGCATAAGTTTTTAAAATGGCTGTAGACTCACAAAGAGTTGTCTCATTTGTACATATTGTTATATGTAATGTAGAAATGGATGAGAGTGACGACTCCAATTAATAATCAAAACATTTTTAGCACACAATTTTTTTTTATACTTGAATTCACTGAAGTGTCACTGATATTTCAGTAGAGCTAAAATCCACTGAAACACTTAGCGACTACTCACTGACTCATAGTGGAAGGATTCGCACTACTTTAATCAGTGAATAGTCACTGTTAGTCAGTAACTACACGGAGGAAAAATTCTAATAAAAAATTTTGAAAACTCCAAGAAAAATTACCGTGTGGCACGGTAAACTGGACGCAAGTTGTTACTCTTATACAATCTATCAGTCAACAATAAAAAAATTATTGTACTAGCAATAAATTCTATTAACTTTATTTACAAATTTCTTTTTCCAAATTTTCTGAAATATATCTATCAATTGTACAGACATTGTAAATCAAATAATTGAATTAGATTCGGCGATAAATTTCAAGAAAAAAAGTCTCGACGCATGGAACTTTCTACCGATTATTAATAATTTAATTTTAATTGTGAAATATGGGCCTTCAATCCCCTTTGAGCTTGGAGTAAGAGAGAAAGTGAAATTTTACGATGCCGCAGTATAAAAATTCTACGTTAAAAAAATAAAATATGTTTTATTCTATAATTTTTCTTCAAAATTCTATCAATTATTTTTTGTCTAAAAAATTACCGTGCTACATTATAAAAATTATTAGCTAAACTAGAATATTTTTTAGTGAAATCTATAATTTTTCATTTAAATCTTTATAAAAATTACCTAACTGACAAAATGCGTCTAGTTTATAGTGCTAGATTATAATTTTTATTTTGCATTTTTCTCCGAGTATCCACTGATTTAGTTTAAGAGAGTATAGCTTGCTTATTGCATTTAACATTGAAAACGTTCAGGTGTATTCACTATGACACATTTCAATTCACGGTGCCATCTGAAGTATTAAATCGTGGTACAATATTTTTTCAAGGCTCTTTTTAATTCATAGTTGAAATTCATCATCGTTGAACTGGTATTTATCCATTACCGCTAAGTCTTTTATCTTTCAATAGTTCCATTAGTTGTATGTGATTCTTTATTTGGTTGCAGTTCGACACGATACTATATTCTATTGTTGAGTTGATTTCAAGGCATACGAACAAAATAGGACCTTCAGTGAAATATGTGTCAAGTGTATACATATATTTTTTTAATCCAAACACATTCCTGTATTTTATCGACACAAATACATGAATTGTGTAGGTCTATTCTTCAAAATGATCTTTTGATGTAAAGTAAAACATTTTTTTTGTTATACTCCCACTCAACAATCAATTTTACTTTTGAGTTGAAGGCAGTAAAGCTCTCCTTTTCTGCCTCGCATAAAATAACCGAATTGGTTCTTGCGCATGTCAACATGCATGTTATCCTTCTTTGAAGAACGTATCACTTTTCTAACCGCCAAATGAGGAATAAAATTGACATTTTCTTGAGAATATAACAAAAAACCATTCGCAGCATAGACATAAATGTAAAACACTTCTATTTGTGAGATTTCATCACTTGCTCTCGGCTTGGGATGAAATTTTTCTTGCTAAAGAAATGTTTTACTTTACTCACTTTTTTTGGTAAAAATATGGCAGAGGCTGTAAATAAAAATTCACTTGAAAAAAATAAAATAATAAAAACTATTTGTCAGTTTTATAGTTACACAGGATAGAAGGAAACTAATTTTTGTAAATATCCTTTCAGAAAAGTGATGGTTCGGAAAAGAGAAAAAGACTTTAAATTGTGATTGTTTTTTCGTTACCAAGTAAACGAACTTTGAAGCAAAGATTTAGCGTAAAGCAATTTCTTTTGGGTAAATAAGATTCACTATTTACACATAATTAATCAGCAATGGCAAAAAATACAAAATCAAGCGTATGCGATTACGAAGCTTATTTCTCGAGTATTTTCATTATTTTTTTACTCTATTTTGCACGTTTATCATCACCACCCTTCATTTATTTTAGCTTCATTTTTTCTTAAAATTTTTTTCTATTCATTTGCTTCAGTTCTTTTTTTATGCTGTCATAAGAATCTTAACAGGTGTTGCAAACTACCGAGGACTCACTTTGCACAGAATCTTGTAGAAACTAAGTGCGAATGTAATGTATGGAGAATGCAATTACTTATGCAAGCAGAATTTAAGGATTGAAAACCCGAACAAAGAAGATAGTCAACCTTTAGCGAGCTTGCGTTTAACAAAGACAATAACGTTGTCGCACCAAGGCATATGAAACTTGTTGTGTCAAGTAAATAGCACAGAAACCAATAGAAATTCTACTATTCATTGTTGTGCAATGAATGCAGAGTTATTATTATATCTTGACTAATTTAAAAGTGTAAAATGCAACAATATTTGCATGAAGGTTTTTTTTTGTTTCTCGAATCGAATAAAATACTTTGATCAGAATCTATCAGCAAAAATATTTGTAGAATCATTTTGATTCTACTCGTGATGAAAGTTTATACGATTTTACTTTTAAAATAAATTCATTTACTCATCAAGTTTATTTACTTTTTTTGATTACTGTGAATATGAGAAGCTATGAGAATTATTTTTGGTATTGTCTGACATCATACTTTCAAGGAAAAGGTAGGTTATGGGTCACTTTTTGTTTTTCTACAATTACATTTTACTCTGTTAAATTATCACCAATCGTCACTTTTTGAAATTTCTGTTTATTACCAAGTTATTTTCCAATACATTTGTGGGTTAGCTGATGAAAACACACCGTACTCTCATAATAAAAAACGGACCATATTGAAGACTGGGCCATCATTCTACCTTCTCCTCGATTAATTCTGTTTGTAAACTTCAATCAATTCTTCATTATAATTGCTGGTAAGTTCTTGTGAGGAAAATCAACGACATTTTCTATTCGGCTCTCATTAAAATAAAATACAGTCGACTCGCGTTATACAAGTCCGCTTCCCGGATAGGAGCTGCCAGCGTTAAACAAGGGGCCAATTCTGGGCTCGTTTTGGCCAGTTGAGTCTTGGTCAATTAATGTTGGTTCAAGTCTGGGCCAGTTGTAAATGCCAAGACTAAACCAAGATTTAGTTTATTTTTATAAAAATAAACTAAAAATAATTGATTATCTTTATTTTTATTTATATAACCCTTTCAACAATCTGTTTAATAGTTTTTAACAGGAAAATCTTCCAACCTTTTGCTGAAGAAAGTATATGTACAAAAAAACGTGATTTGGCAATTAAAAATATCAGAAATATACTATTGAGTGCTGTAACAGAGCTCCTAAAAATTCTCAGGAGTAAAGTAAAAACATTACTCCCGACTGTTCATCAA
The DNA here is from genome assembly GCA_028641665.1 of Chelonus formosanus. NCBI lineage: Eukaryota > Metazoa > Arthropoda > Insecta > Hymenoptera > Braconidae > Chelonus > Chelonus formosanus. The sequence goes on along the minus strand of CM054003.1, from coordinate 16,227,741 downwards.
ATTAATCATAACTTTTAGAATGAAAAGTGCATAAATATTTTACTTAACTGCATTGTTCATGATAAGAAATTTATCCAAAGTTTAGTTACAAAAAATGTAAAATTTATAAAATTAATTATATTTTTCAAATGTTTAAGTTAAATTTCGAAAGTAAAAATAAATATGCATTATATTATACTTAAATAATGATATGCTTTTAATTATTATTCGGTTTGTTATATTATTAATAAATTTACATGAAGTTTGGATGACAATTGGTTTGCTAGACCTGGCTCAAGTCTGGCACGCCAGGTTTGGCCCCAGGATATCACTTGAAACCTAATTCAAGTTTGGACCATTGGGAAATGCCAATCCTGGCCCAAACTCCAAAAGATGTGGCGTGGGCTTGGCCCAGGTTTGGTCCCTTAGTTTTTTCCTACCCGGGCTTGAATGTTAGGAGAATATTCAGTAAAATAAATTTGAAAAAAATATAAATATGCAATTTATACACTATAAATTTTAGTATCTTATATTAAAACATTAAAATCGATGTTAATCAAATAGGTGACGTCATATTAAAACGATTTTAATGTTTTAAAATAAGACACTAAAATTTACAATGTATTGAATATTTATGCGATTCTTTAAAAAATACATTTTATTATCAATTATGAATATAATTTTTAATATTTTTGAAAGAATTTGCATATGTAATACATGCTAAAATTTCTATTTTTGTACCGGCCTTATAACGCGAGATTGGAGAGCATTTTTTCAGCATATATGGTGGAGGAAGCACTTCGGAAAAGCTTCAACGCAGCGAACTTATAATGCGAGCCGACTGTATACAAGAAAAAGAATTATGTACTTTACTATCATTTTTTTCAAATCTTTTATAATTATAATTGCATAAATTGAATGAAATTAAATTAAAGATAATTGACGAGTCAGTTTAGTAATCAGATGATTGGAAAAGAAGCACTCACTTCCGTTTGATGTTTTCATTCATCGCGAAAGATAGAGAGGATTAATGCAATAAACACTCAAACGTGAATAATTTCCATCACTTTGTTAAAGAACTCAATTAGAGCATTTAAATTTTTTATAGTTCCATCGGAACTACTCTTTTCATTTCAATATTTTACAATGAACAATCATATTTCTTACTATCTTAGGAATTTTTTTTTTCATACAATACATTGATGAACTTTTTCATATTTAATAGATTGAAAATCGCTCATTTTGAAAAATAATTACAGATAATTGAATTGAATTACTTATTGAATCAAATGTACATATATGTCAATCAATTCTCTCGCAATGAATATTGAATATTTTTTACATCTCAGACATAAGCATTATCAATCATGAGATACTTTATGTTAAAATTCATAAAATATCATTTTGGTGAAAATGAAACGAATAAAAATTTAGTGTAACTTTTTTCGACTTGGAGACTTATTACGTGTTTGTTTATTTTGAATATAAATCTATCATTAGTTCACCAGAAAAAATCTATATTATAATATTCAAAAGTTTATACAGCTCTTTTGTAAATATATTAACTTAAAAGGCATTTAGAGTAACATAAATCTTAAAGATACGAAAGATAGAAATGAATATTTATAAATGCATAACGAATTTGAACGAAATTTCATAGAGCATTGGAGATGAATTATTTATAAATAAACTATTAAGATAAGTTAACTTCAAAGGTATTGTAAAGCAACTAGAATTTGCCGGATATCATACTCAAACAAACTATTTTTTACTTTTGTATAATGTAAATTGGTTTATAATAAAGATCATTCCCAGATCAACATTAAATTCACTACTGTTACCAATTACTTGGAGTAAGTCCGAGGTAGATGGCCATAAAGGAGAGGTGGCCAATCGAAATAATTTATAGAACCGTTAATTAGGTGTCGCTACTTTCTAATGTTTTTCACCAAAATTTGATACTCTCTAAAAATAAATCAGTGAATATTCACGATTTGCTGTAATAATAATAGCACTAATTCAAACAGTGATGGTTTCAGAACTGAACATTAGTAGATATTGACTGTTTTGCAGTAATTTTCACTAATTCATTTTTAGAGAGTGTGAATTTTGATATCACACATGATTCTATTAACATATATATTTTCACGATTTTATAATTCATTTCTACATATTAAACAGAAATAAAAAACCTATTATCATGCAAGATTAAAAGTCTTACAATAGTATTCATTTCTGTTTCGTCTATAGAATCAACCAAATAAAAAAGTTCTGACAGCAACAAACAGAAATCTGTGAGTAAGGAAAATTCTCTCTACCTTTCGGTTCGCTTCATGGTCAAACTCTGTCATCTGTTCCTGCAAGTCTCTTTTCGTGGCATTCACAAGGCTTGTTTGTTCCTGTAGGATTTTTTTATTCTGTTTCAGTTGCAGACTCAATTTGTTACAATCATAGGTTTGTTTTTTGTAATCACATCTAAAATCATGATTGTATAGAATATCAGTATCTTTGATTTGTTGCAAGAAAAAAGTTTGTTATCTCGTTTGAAAATATAAGTAAAAAAATAAAAAATTGAGTTATTGTTGAAACATAAAGGGTTTAGAAAACTTAACAATAACTATATATCTTCTTCACACAGATTGAGGACAAAAAATTATGCGCATCAAACAAAAATTTTTCTTAATGGTTACAATAAATTATTTAGTTTATTCATGTAATATTTAATGAATTTATAAAGATATAATTATTCACAGAATAATATTGTTCACTAAAATACATTTTATATTGAAAAAAAAGTATTAGTGATTCTCAATATTGGTTTTTAAAGGCTACTCTTTGAAAGTTAATTGCCCTAGTATACATGGAGATAATTTTTTCACTAAATGTAAGTACAAAAATGACAAGGACACGTTTCAAAATTTTGAAGTAAAGATACTTTTATTCGATAATGAATTTTCAGTTCTTGTGAATTAATTTGATACTCAAGAGGTGTCTTAGTATAATAATTACTTATAACAATCTAAAATTCACTGTTGAACGGAAATATTTTTACTTCTAAATTTCGAAACGTGGACTTGTCATTTTTGTTCTTACATTTAGTGAAAAAATTATCTCCGTGTACAAATACACAATAGACCTATTATTAGGCCTACATTGAGACTAGTATGAGGTTATCATCCAATAATGGTTCTGTACTCAGCTACGACTGGATGATAACTTCATTTGCAAGTTCTGGTGATTCTAAGAGTGAATATTTACTTTTTCATCGTTAGAAGATAATTTAAAAAATAACTTGAGTCTCTACATTACAATACTTTTGAATATTCCTACATCAATGTAATTTCCAAAAAATTTATTGTATTAAAAACTCATTAATCATCTAAAAAATTGAACAGCTCCAATGAGCTGCATATTCATAGGAATAATTAATGCTGATAAATGTACTAATACTCAAAGCTTTATTATTCTGACAAGTACTATGCAGCAATGAGCACGTTGAAAAATATTCAATGACTAGTCTGTAAAGTAGAGATAATGCGTCCCAGCAAATTTTATCATTGTCACATATTAAATTTTGATGAACTCTTTAAAAAATTACCTTCGAGAGGAAAAAAAATAAGATAAATTTCCCAACTCTAAATAATCAAAAATGTCTTCAATTTTACCAATGAATATATAATCACTACAAAACCCAAAATAATAACAAAATCATGATTTCACTCTGTCGCAAATTCCACTCTCTCATGCCATTATCTGAGAGAACTGTCGGTGAAATGGTTGGAAAAACGATAACAATTTTCGATGGATGTCTTTTTTCATAGCAGATTATTTCGCACACTCAAAAATAAATGGTGACTTAATTTACGAATCTGCATAACAGGAATTGGGTCACTTCATTTTTAAGCGCATGATTTGTATCATGTTAGGTTCTGCTGCACACAATTGCGATTTAAAAACTACACAATCATGTACTAGATGAACCTTAAAATATAATACGTAAAAAGATGAAATCAAGTACAGAAGTAGAAGAGTAACTTGGAACGTATACGTCTGCAAGAAAAATCAATACATCCATCGTTTCTAGTGTCGGCATAAAAAGATCGAAATAGTATAGAATTCTCTACGATTTGAGCTTGAAGCATTCTAGAATTGCTAGAAAACATTTAAACGAAAGAGCGTGTCGTTTGGCATACGAGGTGGAACTAAAGTTTTATGGACGAAAGTTGGTATCACGAACGATACAAACTGAAGAAACGAGACGACGCTAGAAGGGATATGGAAAGGAAGCGAAACGTAAGGGTAGTAACATTAGAGGTTCAAAAGGACCTTATATTCAAGTTTGCTCGTAAATTCGATATTCAAAACAAGTAGTAAATAAATATGTATATTACATAGTAAGAATGTAAGCAAAGCAGTTAATAATAAATAGAATTATGTAGAAAATAGCTCAATGGTTTTCATGTATGTAGTTAATCGTTATATGAGTAAATGAGATACGAACGATTTAACATGTCGTTGAGTATATATAGTGGAAACTGAATATAATATTTTTACCATACCATCACAATAATATGCCCTGTGGAATGTGGACACATGCTTGAAATTGAATCTCTCATTTCAACGCAGTTAAAATTCAAACGATTGCACGATTGACTACATTTGCATACAGCTAGTATTTATGAACTTCTGTGTATCCGGTCAACTTTGTTCCCATAAAAATGAAAATGAAACGTGAAAAGAGATTTTTAAATATTTTAATGAGATTTCAGTTGGTTTGTTGCTCTGAACGTTTTCACTGTTTTCACGAAAATATAGAAATACTAGTGCAACACTATGAAATCGGGATTTTTCACGCTTCAGAGCTTATGTTGTTATTCCAGATTACTTTAGAAACAATAATTGTGTATGTGATATTGTATGTGCACAGTAGTATACATCACTTCCGAATTATTTTTCGTCATATTTTTTATTTGATGGAATTCAGTAAACTTCATTTTCAATTAGTTGTATCAAGGCTTTTTTATTTCTTCTTTTTTTTTTTTTTTATACAATTGATATGTTTCGAGAGACAATCGTGCCTAGTTTTTTAACAATCAAGTTTTACCTATGCCAGTAATAGAATTTGAAAAAGTTTTTTTTTTGCTGAAATGACTGGAAAAAAATTTCTAGTTCTCTAAATATTCCTAAATTAATAAATAGTTCAATAAAGATTTCGAGATGTACAAGTTTTCGTAAAAGTGTTAAAAATTTCCCCATCCCCATTTACTTTTTTAGCGATTTATTCAATTTACTTCAATTGAAGACTTTGAGAGGAACAGTAGAGTTCCTATTGGATCACGATGAGTATGCGTATGAAAATAGAAAATTAAAGTATTGCGATAGTTTAAATGGTGGAGGACTTAACGCATAAACCTGGGGGGTCTAACTTCGAGTCCTGATCACAAGAAATTCTTCTTTTCAGAAAACGTTCCTGTACGAAACTGTAAAGACCGGAATGGGGAAGAGAGAGAGAGAAATTAAATATTTACCCAAGTTTTATTTTTAGTATGAATTCTGAAAACTAATTAGAGTATGAATAGAAAGAAGAACTGGTCCATTTCTTATTAAACATAAAGAAGGTGCAAGATTCTCTTAAAGAATAGCTCAAGTTACCCTAGTAGTCAGCCCTGATGTAAGAATTTTCGTCAGACTTACGTCCATCTATTACTTTTTTGAGTCAGATTGGCATTCATTTCTAACGTTAAATTACCTGACGAAAAACTTACGCTTGCCTACTTTAGAAAAACGAAAGATACATACATAAATGACAAACTTTGACCAACATACGTAGGTCTGCCGTCAGTCTTACGTTGATTTGGCTACTAAGGTAGTCTCATAGTCGATGTTAATTGGCCAATCAGACTCGACCTCAGTGCGCTGAACTTTATCTCAAAAGACTCTACTTGCACCTTCTTCATACGAAGTCAGAATTACGCTAGTGCTTGTTTTTAGATTCATAGACGTGCTAGACTTGACTTTAAGATACTTTAGGTGCAAGTTGATAGTAGCAACATCCAGCTAAACTTATTGTTGGAATGGTACATAAAAGGTTTAAGTTTATAAAGTATCTCTTCCTCCTCAATGTTTGAAATCATAAACTTTGGTTTATGTAATCCTTATGTAAACAGTAGTAACATCTATAGTTCTTGTATCTGTCCTATTAGGTAAGAATTCTAGACTAAATAGTGTAATCGTGTTTCTTCTTAAAGAACAATTCTTAAAAAATAGGTCTGAGTACACTTTGTGCTTACACGACGAAGTTCCCATTATTAATTATTTTTATGTAAAAAATTTTTATTTTGTAAAACGTACTAAATTTGGAACCATTTGGAATTTTTCGGATTTTTTTTATAAAAAAATTTTGCCAAAAAGTTCCAAATTTGTACCGCTCCGTCTCAGCGGAGGCATCATGATTTGAAACTCCGGCGGCATGCCTCCGGAACAAATTTTTTTTACACGGGTTAATAAACCACAACCTTCTGATTCACAAAATCTGATATTTTACATTTCAGCAAATAACTTACAGAAAAATCTTCGGAGTATCTTAAAATAGTAGAGTAAATTTCAAACAAGATTCTTTATCCTCTTTATTTTTGTCAATAATTTATTTACGAAAAAAGTCAAGTTCATACTTTGATACGGTTTGATAATTTAATTCTTTCATATTTTTTTCTGTTCCCATTTTGAGCCAAACGGTCATTACTCTGTCATTCATTATCTTAATCAACATTCATTTTTCACGGAAAATATTCAGACCCCAAGTTTACAATCATTGTATTTCTGGCGTCGCGCACTTGGTAGCTGCTAGTTTCCGCTTTATTTATTCATCCCGATTGTAAAAATTGTTTAAATAATAATATAATATAACTAACAATAAATGTATAAAATTGTCAGCGAAGTAATGATGAAATCATGCAAAAAGTTTTCGACAAACATATAAAAACACAGAATCCCATGCCGAATTCTCTTGATAAGGGTCACAGAGGTATGTGTATTGATGATAAATATGCATTTATGTCGATCGGTACTTGGGCATATTCTGATCAATCTATCAACTGTACACTACTCTTCATTCAACGTGTATCAAAATCGACTATGGCCGTTGCGTTTCAACATAACAGCCCGTATGCAAAAATCTTTAATAAACTGTACGTAAACCAATTATAACATAATCATAGCATAAAAAGTAAATTTCAGCTCAAATAATTGACAAACTTCACTTCACAGTTTATTGAAAATATATGAAAGCGGAATACTAAAAAAAATTAAACAGGAAAATTTATCATCGTCTAAAAATGTATTTAAAAATATTAAATTAAAATAGACTAACAAGCATTTTATGACTATTATCAAGAATGTTCACAAAAGTGAACAAACGATTTATTAGCTATCACAATTAACTTCTGTATAATTGGCAAATCTGGTTAGAATTTCAAATTGTGTATTACAGATCGAAAAATCGTTCACACCGACAAATGGACTTCAAGTTTTGTCGATTCTACTTATTTTCATAGGCTTCATGTTATTCAGTATCATTTTGTTACTTTGAGAGATATTTGTTCTTCGAAGAATAAGTCAGCAAAGAGTAAACTCTTTTCAATAATAAGAAATCTATCATTACTTCTATAATGTCAGCGTAGTTGGAAAATTAGAACCAATAAAAAAATATTGTGCTACAATTTATTTTTGTAATAAGCACAGAAGAAGAATTTTGTATTACATTATTTTCAAATAAATTATTTGGTAAGTAAATTTGAACTTGAAATACGAATTGATTTGGAAAAATATGTTATACAGATAAGTAAAATGCCATGTTGTGAAATTATTCAGAATAAAAGTAATCGATAATGAAGAGTTATTGGAAAAAACCTGATGATGCATTCAGTTGGTCCAGCTATTACAAATCTTTCGACATTACTGTATGGTGTAGCATTATATTGACCATAATTATTGAGAGTATTGCATTACCTGTCTTTAAATATTACATAAAATAGATGTCATTTGATACCACCCGTATAAAAAATTTATCCTCTCTACTCTAAACGTTCTCTACTTGCAAAAACAATGTATATATGTAAGTTATCAAAATTTTTCTACAAATTAATTGAACGTAATTTTTTTATTAATCGAAAATCGTACAATATATTAAGTAACTACAATAAAAAAAAGTTATTAATAGCCACAAACAAAGCCCACAGTTAAAATTTTAGTTTTTTTTAGGTTAAAGATGAATCCTTGAGAGCTTACGAACGTATTCTATAGATTATTAACATGAATTAATTTGCTAAAAATTTCATAGTTTTAAACTCTACGTATATTTCTGTTCCAAGCATGTAAAAAATGTCTTGTAAATAATTAATAATGTTTTGCACACCTTAAACAGTGTTATAAACGTGAGAAATTGAGTTCAATAAATATGTAGAAAAATTTTGTTAACGTACATATATACGTTGTTTTTGCAAGTAGAGAACGTTTGGAGAGAGGATAAATTTAAAAAAAAAATATATTCCCCGACGTTCCCCACAGTCCCGCGAGGGGAACGTCGGGGAACTTCCTCAACAGGGAACATTTGGGGAACGACATTTTTTTGTACGGGTAGTTTTTTGTTATAAAAAAAACGGCTGGACCGAATTTGTTCAAACTTCTTTCAGATCTTCTTTGCAACAATATCTTTTGAATGAATTTTGGGTCGAAGTCGATATCCCAATCCGTTCTTGAGATATCGAAAACGAAAAAAATTCTAACATTCGTATATATACGTACGTACACACACACACACATCATTCTAAAAATTGGTCAGTATGCTTGCAAATATCTTGAAACGTGGAGATATGATGAAAATTTACATTTTACCAATCGACCCAATTACAATGACTTCCTTATGGGTAGTTAATAATTAAAAAAAAAAAAAAAAACAGGACTTCCTTAAGAATGTTCAAAAAGTTATTAATTTATGAAATGTCAAAATTTATTAGAAATTTCAAGCATTGCTAGATTTAAACATTCCTGATTCTATTTTCGGTAAAGCATTAAAACTTTAAAAGATTTTTTCAAATTCTTAAGAAAAACATAAGAATTATCTGAAACAAGAAGTTTAAGTCTAGTCTCTGAAGACCGATTTATAACGAGTTTGATTTGTGGACGATTGGAAAATATTCCATTTTTGAAGGCATCTATTTGTAACTGAGGTGAGAGAAAATGCCGGAACATAATGTCAATAAATGAAAAAATATTAAAAGTTTAAAGAAATGAGCATTAAAACAGAAGGTGAAGTTTGAAAATCAGATAAAAAAAATAAAAAGGTTGGAAAATCGTTCAATTAGAGTGGGTGAAAATTCGTTCGAAACTCCGGGAATTCAATTTCCTGAGGATTTTATCATTTCGAGCTTTCTCGATTTCTTCTATGTCTGATCACGCAGCTGCTCTCTTACCCTCCTTGCCATTCAGTAATTTCTCTCGCTGTCTTTATCATTTACTCCCTTTCTTTGGATCCTCTCTTCATACTACTTTATCCTGTGTGTACTTCGTTAGCTCAGCAGCCAACGGTGCCATTTGTCAAGTGTTTTCTCGTTTTTCTCATTTAGAAACATTGTTATGTTCACTAGAATTTCTCATCCTCATTTCTTGACATGATATCTGTATTCTTCTATTCTGTCTTTCGAGAAAAATATATTAAATTCGTATATATTAAAATGCTACTTTTCTGATAGAAATCAACTTCAGCATGCAATCGAATGGACAAGTTGCTGAAGCTTTGAAGAAAGCAAACGTAAGCAAGTTATAAAAAATATAGCAAAATAATTCAAACCTCTTACGATTCAATCCAATGGAAAGTATCGTATAATGGGTAATCCGAATAGAATGACCTCCATTTTTCAATATAGGTGACTTCTTTCGAACTGAGAACTAAGCATTTCTTTACTCAACTACTTTTTTTTATACTATTCTTCATATATTGCACTGACTGAAATTGCGTATCAACGAAAAAGTTGCTCTGTATGTCAGGTAAATATTTTTTTTAAAAAGAAATGTGAACATATAAAAAATAATGGAAAAACTGTTACTTCCATGAGTTCGTAATTTATACGTAATTTAGGGAATTTTAAATTTGAATAAATTTACAGTTTTTTTTAATTTGATATCATTATTTTTCTTTGTCTATGATAAAATACAAACACTTTTTGACTTTTTTGAAGCATTTAAATTGAAACTACATTATAATTGTTGTAATTAATAATATCGATTTAACAAAAACTATCATCAGTATTACCATCGAGTTTCTGATGCTTTGTGATAAAAAATGTCATGTTATTCACCAGATTATTTATCCAGAAAAAACATTCTAGTTAGTATGTTTTTTGAATAATTACGATAATTGGTATCGAACAAAAAAATTCATCTTGTTGAAAATTATTTGAAGTCTAATAACAATACTTGTTTTTCATTAGAGGAGAAGGTAGGATTATAGGTTACTTTTTGTTTTTCTTCAATCACATTTTACACTGTTAAATTGTCACCAATTGTCACTTTTCGAAGTTTCTGCTTATTGCCAAGAAGTAATTTTTTAATATATTGGTAGATTAATTGATGGGAGACGCACCATGTTCGCCAAATAAACGACTGGACCATAATCCTACCTTCTCCTCTAGATAATGTTACAAAACCATTACTTAGCTTACTTGACAGTTAAAACAGACGGTTTAATTTCCTCCACTATTCTAAAAATTAGTTTCGTAATCTCCGTTAGGCAGCGCACAATTGCTCAGTCGTCCATATGTGGAAACTCACAATAAATCAATATGAACAGACGTGGCAAATTAAACACTTCCAAATTTTTCTGTTGTTATCTTATGAAATAAACATTACCTATGATCGTAAATTTAACACGTTGAGAATTGATCACTAATTGTTTAACTGGGCTAATTCTTTGATTTGAATATCATCGAGCTTAATTGATTATTTTTTAATTAAATCGTATTAAAGTCATTTTTTGTCAAAAATTCGTTTCGTTATTTGAAATTGTTTGCAATTACTTTCTTATAATTTAGTAATTGCAAATAAAATACGGGAACATCGAATTTACGAACTGCTACTACTTGATTAGAGCTTATATGCCAACTCAATATATCGACTCTCGATAATCCTTTGAACTAAAATATGCATGAATGTTCAAAACGAATTAAATTTTATTGATAAACTATGAAAAAAAGTATGTATTATGTAAAGGAGAAATTTATCAGAATGTTGTAAATTTTTTCAGCTGTACGGTTATGAAAAATAAGCAATACCCCATGTAAAAGAAAAATGTTTCTACGAAATTCCAAAGGAGTTCTGTTTCAAAAAAGTTCCGCTAGTGAGACGCAGGGAAATTCTTTTGGAATTCCGTAGAAACACTAGAAAAGTTTTATGAGTTCCAAAAAAATTCGAAAAAAACATCTTTTTATCAGAAAATTTTCAAATCAAGTCAATGTAATTCAATAACCAAGACAAATGAATATATTTAATTTGATTAATAATGCACAATTTACCTTTTTATGATATACAATCTCATATTATTACAAATTTTATGTTTTGTAACTTTGATTGTAAAATGAACATCATGATTCATTTTGTACAAATCTCAATATTAAATTATTGAAAATTATAAAATTTAAAAGAAGTTTACATTTATATTATCTTATCATCTTACAGCTTTTTTGATTTATTCTTATAATTGTTAATAAAACTCTCTTCTCCACCAATAACAATAGTATGTCACTCATTTTAACTTGAATGATGCGAATGAAAATTTCTCTAAACACAACAATTGATTAAACATAATTTGTATTCATTTTTAAAATATGATCTTTACATTTGATAACTTCTTTTTCTACTAAATGTCAATTTAAAGCTCCATGCATGTTGAATGTGTATTGTTTTCTTCGATACCAGTTTATTAAAATTAAAGGGACAACATTCGGATCCTTTTAAACTGTCATTTCGTATGAGAAGAAGTTATTCAGGGTAAAGGTGATATTGTAAAAAATGAGTGAAAATTATGTTTAATCAAGAATTGTTATGTTTTAGATAAATGAATTTTTTCTTGTAAACATTTTATTATGAATCAAAATAGTGAACTGTACAAAAAAAAATATAAAATATTACAATTGGAGTGTGTAATAAAATGTTTACAAGAAAAAACTATAATGTATATTAATTAAATAATTGCTTATTGCCATTTTTGTACCCGAAGCGACAGACTACTATTCATTAGAGTAATATTTACAAATCCTTTCTCTCCGTGTAAACAGTGTTATTGGTGGATAAAGCAAGAAAATATTTTTATAATCAGAGAATTAAATAAATAAAGAAATAGTTCTGTGAGATATTAAAATGAATGATATATTTTTTTAATTCTTATCATTTTTAATTATTTAATATTACTATTTGTGTTAACTTATTAATAATGTAATATGTGCAAATTTGGTAATTTAGGTTATATATAGTTTCTATCGAAAACCATAAAAGATATTGTTAAAATGATATGTCAACTATTAATAGAATTGAATACATTCATTTCTCTTGGTCATTGAATGACATGAAATTAATTTTGAAATTTGTAGATAAAAAAAATGTTTTTATCGAATTTTTTTGAAACTCTTATAAAATTCTTCTAGTGTTCCTACGGAATTCCAAAAGGATACCCCTGCGTCTCACCAGTGAAACATTTTTGGAACGGAGCACTTTTGGAATTCCGTAGAAACATTTTTTTTTTTAAATGGGACATTTATTGGTGAAATCTTGGAAGAAATAATACTATTTTATTAAACATCTTCTATGATTCAGTAATTAACTTTTTCTTTTTCAAATTATAATTTCCATCGATAAATTATCATTAATAAAATTGCATTATGATTTTTATATGATACTTCAAATTATGTTGTTTGAAAATCAATAATTTTGAGCATTTTAAGTTTTTAGTATGAATTATTGTCAATATTTGTTTAATATTAAAGAATCATTGTTATTTTTTTCTACATTTGGATAAGATATATTATTGTTCGAATTTAATATAGGTAAAACATTATTAATCAAATTTTAACAGCAACTGGATATTCTCTAAAAATGAACCAGTAAAAATAATGAAATACACTGCAAAATCAGTGGATATTCATTGATTTTGCAGTGTATTTTATTATTTTCACGGTTCCATTTTAAGAGGGAACATATTATATATAATACGTACTCTCTTAAAATGGAACCGTGAAAACCTATAAGTTAAGTGATAACGTAACTAATTAATATCAAATAATATAATGTGCAACTATTGTGAAATTAATATGATTGATGATTAAATCATAATTCTCATAAAAGTAAGTATGAGATGTATAATAGAATTTTTCGGAAAATTCATTTCAATTATTTCTCTAATCATAGCTGATTAATAACAAAGCAAAATAAAAGAAATGTCCTTCATTATACGTTTCCTGTTTTACTTTTAGAGAGTATCATTAATAGAAAAAATGTACTTTTTGAATGTAAAATTAAGTACTTTTTATAAGGCAAGTTTGTTTCTATCCTTTTCTATATCTATACTGCCTACAAAAGAATCAGTGAAAATCGATACAAGACAGCAGATATTTACTAATTTTTAGTTATAAAACTATCACTGTTCGAACTAATATCACTAAATTATCGCTACGAATAGCTGAATATTCATTGATTCATTTTTAGAGAGAAAAGATTTCTCTATTAAAAGGAATCATCATTTCATAATAAAACAAAATCAGGACACATGTAAGCTTTCGTATTGTTCAATAGTAATAATGAGATACAATCAAACACAGTATTACTCCGCAGTACATCGTAGTTCGCTTACAGTCTGGAAAGTTCTGATTTTGCTTGTCAATGGCTTTGAGCTATTTTCGCAAAAGCAGAGACAGCAACATGAAAATTTATAGTGGTATGCAAAAAATATGGTCATTTGGTCTGATTTATGCAGTAATGTCTTAGATTATGACGAACCCCCCCCCCATGCCGTAATAAAAAATCATTATTATTCTTCAATTCACTCTAATACAGCAAGAATTATTTGCAAAAAAAGGAGTACTACTCTGAGTTGATCGATTTTTGTTATTTTCCAAGTAATTTCTATATCAAATCGTACACGGAGAGAATTATTTCACTAAATCTAAGTGCAAAAATGACAAGTCCACGTTTTGAAATTTATAAGTAAAAATATTTCTGTTCAACCGTGAATTTTAGGTTGTTATAAGTAATTTTTGACTTATCCTAAGTAATTATTTTACTAAGACACCTCTTAAGTACAAAATTAACTTACAAGAACGTAAAATTTACTATCGAGTGGAAATATTTTTACTTATAAATTTTAAAACGTGCACTGGTCATTTTTGCACTTAGATTTAGTAAAAAAATTTTCTCCGTGTACACTTACTCAAAATTATTTTCAGCATAGAATTAAATCACATTCTAGAAATCAATAAAAAACATTCATCAATCAATTTTTCAAGATTGACTTTGAATAATAAAAATTACTAACAAATACCCACAATTTTTCTCATTTGACATTCTATTAAAAAACGAAAATTCACGTACACATGAAGAAAACAGTAATGGCAATATTGCAAGAATTCTAGTAAAATTTACTAGAAACTCTTGTACTGATGTAAATATATATATATATATATATAGGGTCAAGCAAATTTTTCTAAAAATGTTTTGTCAAGAGATGCTCTAAGTTGTGAGGAGTCGGTGACGAAGACTTTTCTCGAATTTATTACCGATTGTTAACTTAGGACGAGTTCGACCATGTTCGATTAACTAATCAGCCGATTAACTAGTGCTACCAATTTCTAAAAAATGAAATAGGCAATGAGGGAAAGGCACTTGTTTCTTGTTTAATTTTTTAAAAATTGGTAACACTAGTCAATCAGCCGATTAGTTAATTGACCATGGTCGAACTCGCCCTTAAATTAATAAACCCTAAAATTACCGATGGTAGCGCCATCATTCACAGCATGGTGGGGATAGTAGCTTGGTGGGGCGAGCTCGGGATATAAGAGTGTGCAAAGCGCCCAAACGGAGACTTAGTCCTGAGATTCCACTCCAAGCAGATGAGAACTCAACCGACCGTGTGGTCATAATCTGGAGCAAAAACATTACTTGGAGAAAATGATCTACTAGAAAGTCGTTACCACAATAGCTAGAAGGTTTCATACTCCATTGCTTGAAGCGTGACCTTGCGTCCGTATTCCATACGGCTTTTTTCGAGAAGGCAGAAATCTTACTCGATATTTGCACTGTTTCCAAAAAATGAAGATCGTAGCCTTGCTACTAAATTCATCATCTATTTTCTGCGTCTTTGGAGTAAAGGAAAACCAGACTTACCGACGCAGCCATAACCGATCTTAACCGATTTTTGATTCTGCTCGTTCGATTTGTATTCAGATTCTGTATCCATTCATTATTTTTTCTAAATGTTATTAGTATCATGTCCATTCTTGTAGAACAACTGTTTTGTCCCTTAAATAATAAATTAAGTTATTTTGTTAAATTAACTCCAAGTTGAAAATCGTTATGATAAAATCATTCACATCTCCCTCCACAATTATTAAATCCTGGACTCAATGAGCTGTGGGCTGTAGAGGCTGTAGTCCTATAAAATTTGTGAAAATTCACTACAATTACTTGGCTTAAGTACCTGACTCAGTACAGAATTTTCTAGTAGGGAGATTTGAATCTATAATCGCTCAAAACTCTGCAAATCTTAAGATTTTACAAACTTATTGAAATGAGACGCGTAAAGTGTGTTTAATATAAAATGTCCATCAACCAACTATACATATTTTGTTGACACTTTTTACACGCTCGATAGTGTGTGACAAATCTATAGTTTGTTTACGGCATTTGATACTGAAGAAGCTTAACATGTTAAAAGTGTCTACAAGAATAACACACTTGGATTTGCAGTATAAACCAATTGTTTAGCTCACTCAGCTATCTCAAACGATGAAACATGATACAAATTTTGATCCACATATAAATATCATAACTTGGTTATTCTAATACTAATTATCCAAAAGTATGAGGAACTGTTTTATACTACCAATAAAAATTTACTTTTCAAGAATTCTAGAAGTGTTTTCTAGAATGAGTTTAATTAAATCGCCAAGGAATAAAGCTCTGATCATTTTCCTCCGTACAGATTGTATGCGAATAACATCGAATGCATATACGGATAAAAGTCAACACGGAAATTCAAATTCTTTTTCTTGTACGCAAAAAAATCGGATATTGGTAATGCAAATCAGTTAGCACTGGCGTTGGAATATTAAAAGGGCGGGTGTAAAGCAAATGAAAATATCGCTAGAGAAAGGTTTTACAGGAATGGTGAGTAAATGAATCGAGGAACGAGTAAGTAAAAAACCTATTCCAATATGCTTGGAAAAGGCGGTTCATCAATCATCAGAGTTTAAAGTCAGACGCGTAATTTCCGGAAGCATAAAACGTCGAAATGTTGATTCTAGGTAGTTGTGAACTGTCTTATAGCTATAAACAATATGAACATGTCATTAACTAGGAGTACATAAGCACTTGATAGATATTATAGAATCATTAATCTTTGAATGGATGGTTTAATTTTTGGCATATTTATACTCAGCTTAACGAAGCATTAATTGAACTTTTTTTTTTAATATTGAAATATTTGAAACGCCGAGGTAGAGATTTTTTGTGACTGCGTTAGATGAACACCAGGTGGAAGTGAAAATGCATGACGTAACGTTGGTTACGCCAACGAGCGACTGGTGATGGCATTAACGTGCCGCTTAATTGCTCATCGTGATCCACGGGACACGAGAAATTATTCGGCGCCAGTAGGAATAATGTTCTCGACAGTACACCGACGTAGAAGCTCCGTAATGGATCAGATTTTGCAGATTGAGAAGCATGATATTGGGGTAGTTGACAGAAGAGGAGTGAATTGAACTAGATATATCAGAACAATGCTGAGACTAAAAACATTTGAACTGATGTTTAATTATCATCAAAGAAACAGAAAGCATTTATTTGAAAAATAAATAAAATGATATTTCAGGATCCAGTTTTAACAATCAGAATAGTCGATTATGGTCGAATATTAATGAATGTGATTCACTTTAAATGATTACTCTTATTAATATGTATGAATTCAATAAAAATATACGATATATTGGAATATTATTCAATGTTACAATGGTGTACGTAGCAAAATACTGTGAATTAGAAGATAAAAAAATTCTATTAACAACTTTTACTCAATCTCTAACAAACCCTTTATGGAAATATATTTACATACTTTTAAATGAGGCGATTATGTACTCATTTCTGATCGAGGACATTGAAACCTTACCTTGTTCCAAAAAAATTCATACAAATTTTATATTTAATAGTACAAGTAACATTTCAGTTAGAGAAAAAAAATTTTTATATTACAAAAAAACTAGTAATGAATAAATGAAAAGATTAACTATTTAAAATACTTTTAAACAAAAGAATAACAACTTTATTTCAAAATAAACTCGATATTGACTAAGCATTATTGTTTACAACTAAATATGACTTTCAACAATCACGTATTGTTTATAATATTATGAATTTGTTATAATAATGGAAAATTCATCGTGTAAGCACAGACAAAGTCTGCTCAGATCTATTTTTACTAGTCAATTTAGAGTGGAACTTAATAGCCAAAAAAAAATAAAAGCTACTGCTTTTTTTTTTTAGTAAAAATACCTAAAGAATTAAGGCAAAAGTGCTCGTCTAGTTGATAAAAATTTCTAGACGAAAATTTATAAATTCAGAAATTTACTTTCTATTTATTAGAACTATATATCCATTAAAAATATTTATACTGACATTGAATATTAAAAAGAAAAAGATAAGTGATTTTTAATTTTTTTGACTCGTAAATTTTACTCTGAATTGACTAGTAAAAATTCGTATAAAATTTTTTCCGTATTCTCGTTATGGATAAAGGGTTTGTCATATCGAAATTTCATTATATATATCCAACAACTCCCTAGAAGTGGATATATTTCCATAAAGAGTCCGTCAATAATCGAGTAAAAGTTGTTGAGACAAGATAATTTCATCCTCGAATTCATGACTTTACTACTTATGCCACCGCAACATTGAACGATAATTTAATATTTTGTATGTTTTAATGAAATTTATATATATATACATTATGTATACATATACTAATAAAAGTAATCATTTAGAATCAGTACATACATAAGTGATTAATTAATTAATAAGTATCGACATTAAATATTAATAAATAGTTTGTTTGAGTCAATAGTGAAAAAAATAATGACAAGCGATTCAAAAATAATCCATTGTAGTTTTTCTCAACGTATTGTTCTAAATTATTTTTAGTAAAATTGTCACTCTAAAAATAAATATAAACTCACAATTTTATAACCAGTTATCCGTTAGATTATCAATCTAGTGTATGTAAGCTACCGTATTTATATTATGATTATTTTGTTGCAACTATTAAGGAAGAAGGTAGGATTATGAGTCACTTTTTATTTTCATTCAATAAAATTTTACTCGGTTAAATTATTATCAATTGTTACTTATCGAAGTTTCTGTTTATTGCCAAGAAGTTATTCAATATATTCGTGGATTAGCTGATGGACACACGGTGCTCGTATAATAATCGAATCGACCATAATCCTACCTTCTCCTCGACTCTAGTTATTCATTCATCATGAAATACTGAAATTGATTTCATTTAATACCGGCTTGAGAATTAGTTCACCTTAAGTTCTTCGAAGTAGCATTATCAATATTTAGTCCGATATAGAACACATCTTTTACCCCGTATAAAAGTGAAATCATGAAGTTTATTTCTTTCTACACTGCAAATCCAAGTGTGTTATACTTGTAGACACTTTTTACACGCTAAACTGTTTCAATGCTAAATGTCATAAACAAACTATAGATTTTTCACACGGTATGAAACGTGTAAAAAGTGTCTACAAATCATGCATAGTTTGTTAATGGGCATTTTACATTGAACACACTTTACACGTGTTATTTTAACACGTTTGTGGAATCTTGGGATTTGCAGTGTAAATAACAAACATCAAGTATACACTGAATGAATAAGATGTTTAATTAATTAAAACTCACCTAAAGAAAACTTATGAACTCCATTTTGATAAATCAATCCCGTACTCTAAAATCGATTCGAAAACTTTTCTAAGATGTTTTTTTTTATCCTTTAAGATTAATAACTCGAAATCGATCAGACATTCGTTCAAAATTCTAGATTTTAGTTATCTCAAGACCTATCAATTGAACGCTGATGACTAGAGTCCGGTCGTTTTCAAGCTGTCGTTGAACAAAGTTTTGTTATATGTGAACAAATTTTTCGTCGACGTATCTGGGAAGTAGTTGGATAGATTTTACCAGAGAACTTAGTTTTTTACGTCTTGAAATAACTTAAAGACGATCGTATTTCAGATTGAATTGTCCTGACTTTTTTAAACTTAGGAATTGAGCTCAAATAATTGAATGATTTTATTTTCAATCATTTAATTTTAATTAACTTGAAATTACGAATTTATCACAAAAAATATCACAGTAAACTCATATCAGAAAAAAAATTGACACGGAAAACATAAAATCATCGGATTGTTTTCTAATACTCTACAATTGATATATTATCTACACGGAAAAAATTTTCGCTTAAAAATTACGGTTACTTGTTGACAACTTTATGTCTAAACCCAGACTAAATGAACATTACGAGCTGTAGTTGCTTGTTTATTGTTTTAAAATAAATACGCATTAGGATTTTTGAACAGCTCTTCCACCGAAGATGTTCAGAAGAAGTCGAATGTTATCGATCATCTGAAATTTCTCTGAAAGTATGAGATAAAAAATACCCCAATGAAGGGGTAATATTCCTCGCCATTCAGTGTAAATTATTTTTGTGGTAAATTGTACCACTCGAGAAAAGTAAAAATTATTATTAATTATTAATTATTAAGTAAAAATTAATTATGTATTTTTGCTCTCAATTTGCGCTATATGGAGAGAATTTTTTCACTAAATTTAAGTGCAAAAAGGACAAGTCCACGTTTTGAAATTTATAAGTAAAAATATTTTTGTTCAACAGTGAATTTTGGGTTGCTGTAAGTCATTTTTGAGTTATCCTAAGTAATTATTTTACTAAGACACCTCTTAAGTACAAAATTAACTTACAAGAACTTAAAATTTACTATCGAATGAAAATATTTTTACTTATAAATTTCGGAGCGTGGACTTATCATTTTTGCACTTAGATTTAGTGAAAAAATTCTTTCCGTGTACGTCCCACGGTTACCCTTCATTCAAGGGTAAATTTTAAGTAAAAATTTTCTTCGTGTAGACTAGTCTTTATCAAAACAGAAAACTTGTTCATAGCATAATTAGAAGATGCTCTAATAGATTTCACAGAATATGAGATAAACTTGACGAATACAAAAAATGTGATTAAGTGAGACGATGTCATATTTTTTACTTCAGATCATACGGTAAATTAAACTTGCTCAGATGCATGAAGTAAAACTACTCAAAGAGAATTACATACTTAGAAATTAGTTTAACTTATTCTAAATTCTTATTCTAAAAAGAACTTTGCTTTTAAGCAGAATTTTCTTAGTTAAATAAACTCAGAAAGTATTTTTTTAACTGTGGTTGATGTACAAGGAATGGTCAATAGTCTTAATTAGGATTAATGAAAATTTTCATAATTCTCGGATTGATGTTAAAATTTACATGAACTATCTCGAATAAAATCAAATACTTTTAAAATACATTTTTGTTATCAGATTTTAGTGCTTTTCTCTAACAAGGTTCTCATGTTAGCCAAGCGTGACATTCTTTATTAGGTTTGAACATGGGTATTTCTCAGGACCTTTCTAGGATCAAGGTTTATCCCATCGGGTTAGTGAGTTGTAATTTTTTATCAAGGGTGGCTTACATATTTAACAGACTCTAAAAAAATGGTTACATTCTTACTTATTTACTTACGGTTTTTTTTGAACAATCATAAAAGTTTAAAAATGTTGTGGTCATTGGATTTATAATCTTCGAACTTATAATAATTTTTGATCTCTGGAAAATTGTTTAAGTTAATGATAGCATTCAAAAAATTGAAAGATAGATACGTTAAGAATGGAAACATAATTTCTTTTGGATGTATACAAAGAATAAACACAAAAGATATAGTAAACGTAAGCACGCTATCAATCTTCCATTATTTTATTTCTCACTTTTTTTATAAGTATCTGTTTTCTCAATCGACATGCGAACTGGCAATCTGAGATTGCGAGGGTGATAATTATCTCTTTTAACAAATTATTGGCTGAACTTTTTTTGGCTGCGTATAAAAAACGAGATGGATTCTCTGAATTTATTGCTCTACACAGAATGGCTTACATAAAAGATTTGATGATATAGTCAACAGAAGCTGCAGAGAATCAAGCAAAAAGGGGAATGATATCAGAATAAAATTTCTATCGTGCAATTAAAAGGAAAGTAAAAGAAGCACAATTTTGGTGAACATTTCCAAGAAATCATTCTTTGGTTTGATGAAATTTTGACCATAAAATTAACCTTATCCAACCAATTGACAGCTAACTAGACCTGGTCAGGCTTAAATAGGTCTAAAACAATATGACTTTAGATCTAATTAAGGTATATCTAGCATAACCAGGTCTAGTTGAATATAAAATTAAATTGAATTTGATCAGATTTCATCACTTCTAAAAATTTGTTACCGGTTTTATAATACAAATTATTGATTGATCATTTTTATTTTTATTAAGAGTTCACGTTAAGTCTATTTAGAATACTTTTGATATTAAGATATTTTGGATGCTAATTTTTCCAAACTTAACATCCCCTTTTTTATACCAATAGAAAGAGAAAATAATTTTGCACAAAATGTTCTGTTAACGAAATTTTTTTTACCATACACTTTTCGAGATATTTAATATTAAAAATGCCAACCAATGCATGTAAGTAGGGTTAAAATGACGGGAAGTAAATAGTATTTCATACAATTCTCGACATTCATAAACGTAACATGATA
Source organism: Chelonus formosanus (assembly GCA_028641665.1). Taxonomy (NCBI): domain Eukaryota; kingdom Metazoa; phylum Arthropoda; class Insecta; order Hymenoptera; family Braconidae; genus Chelonus; species Chelonus formosanus. Next base: position 16,205,594 of record CM054003.1, on the reverse strand, counting down.
TGAAAAAATTATCATTGAAAAAATAAACCTGCATTGAATTATTTTACGAAGTTACAACATGATTGAGCACATAAAACAAAAGTTATTAATAAAATAAAAATTGTATGCCACCTCTATTTTTGTCTTTTTTGTTAGTTTAAAGACAGTAGAAAAGTATGGCAACAGCGCATTAAAGTACTGCTCTTTTCAAACTAAATGATTTTTTAGAAAATAAAAAATTCATAAGCAAATGATGTCTAAAGTTTGAAATTATTGGAACTGACTGAAAATCAAAATATGTCTGCATTTCAACAATTTATTTTTATCTTACTATTAAGCTTTTTTTAAAAAGGTTAAACTGTACATACAGTGTTGTCACGTTTTGTTATTTGTTACGAAACGTAATCGAAACAATATTTAAAATAATAAAAATCTTTTATAATAAATATTAATTAAATTCATCGGTCGTTGAACATACATTAAAAAAAAATTTTTAAACAATTCATATAATGCATATTACATCTTATTTTAACATATAAGTTATTTTTTTTAAAACACTTTTCATCCTTGTCCATAGAATCTAAAATACCTTAAACAAATATTTTTAAGTAAATAACAAAGTTTCGACGTTAACTCAAATAAGCTTTAAGCAGAAAAAGTTTGAAATTATGTTGAATTATATTTTTCAAAACTAGTTTTGTTTGTTTGTTATTTTACTGACATAATATGTAGCAAGTAGAAGCACATCGATATGGAAATTCATTTTTAGTTTTATTTATTTAATAATAATTTTTATTTCAATAATTTTGTTCCTTCATTGAACTTTACGAAATGGATTGATAAAATCCTTTAGACTTTTCAACTTTTCATAAAAAAATAAGAGAAATCAAAATAATTGAAGATTGAATTATAGTTGAGATAAAATGAATTGCAGTTAAATATTCTTAACTATTAAAAACTTCAATTTTGGTATTCCGTGTTTAATAACAAATTTTTTTTCTGATTCCAGGTTTGTTCTTCTTAAAAAGTCAAACATCTATTTACACGCTCTTTTCTGCTTATGAGTAAAATATCTAGAAAGGTATAGATTGTCATTTCTTATCATTATTTCCTCCAACTCACGAAATGATCCGATCAATATCATTTTTCTTGTCAACAATAGAAACACATTCACCCAACTTATTTGTCTAATTTTTTTTTTATTTAACGCCTTTAAGAACCAATTTATTAAACGTATTTGACAGATCTGATTGACATAAATTACTGTGGCTTTAAAAAAAAAACCATGACAGTTTTTAATTTTTGTGTGATACAAATTATATATTTCTTAATAAATGAAAAATAATGCGATAACAGATTATCGCAACTTCTGTCAAAATAATTTTTTTACATTCTATTAGTGACTTCAGTAATTATTAACTAATTATCATGTCGATTAAGCAACTAATTGCTTTAGTAATCCGATGCTCACTGATTCAGTTACTGACAGAATTGAAGATAATAAATTAAGTTATTTATTTTTACTTTGAATTTACTAAAAACATCAATTTTTTAATAATCTAAGTATATCAAACATTAAAAGATATTTATTTGATTTCACAAAACAGTATTTTTACCTGATAAAATTTATTTTTAGATAAAAAAAACTTGATATGACTTGGATGCGGATCAGGGATGCGGGGGATACTGACAGATCCATGGGGTAAAATGACTTATACCCATAATTATGTAATTTGACCGATAAGTATATTTTTAAATCAATGTTAACTTTCGTATTAACAGCTTCAGAGAATCCGTTTTGCCCTACTAAGTTACGGAAAATTAAAAAAGCCGTCTTGCCCCGTATTCGCCTGAAAATTTTAAAATCGATTTTATGATAATAATAACTCCCTAATGAAAGATGAAAAATTCAGCTTGAAACAATGTTGCTGCAGTCTGGATTTAAACTATAGTCCGTTAATTACTACAAATCCATAGCAATTTTTCATGCAACAATTTTTCCGTGTTGGTTTCTAATTATCAATACACTGCAAATTCAAGTGGTTAGCAACTAAATACTTAAAGTGTTTGCAATGTTAAACATCATAAACGAACTATGGTATTATGTAGACGATTTTTAAACGTTTCTTGTTGTTTAAACCCTTAGGTGTTTAATTATTAAACACTTTAAACATTTTATTACTAAACACTTAATTTTTTCGGGATTTGCAATGTACAGTGTCGCTTAAACCGTGTTTTGCGCTCACCAGTTTCACTTTTGTGGGTGAAGGTTGATTTTTAGCATAATCATTATTAAGAAAGGATTTCTCTGTAAGAACAATGCATTTTTTTAAGGGCCTGTCAAAAATTGGGTCAAAGTAGTTGTGGCAGGATTTCATCGTTCGTAAATTAGTAACTCTAAGTTATTCATTCATCACTCAAAATGATTTCATTTCATATCAGCTGGATAATTAGTTCACCGTCAGTTCTTCAAAGTAGTGTAAACAACATTTAGTCAGGCACAGACTCACCTTTTATAAAAATAAAATCATGAATCTCGTTTTTCTTCTTGAATCGTATGAATAAAGAAAAATGGAGCTAAGAGTGCATAATAAATACAAAAGATGTTACTTCGAAAGAATTTATTGTGAGTGTGCTTTGGTTACAACTTGAATGTGTTTTTCATGATTCTGTTTTTCTGCTTCTTATGATAAATTGTTGTCTTCCATATCATACAGTTAGAAAACAACCTGTGAATGTAAAAATTATGATTTTCAATTCAAATCGTATTAGTGAAACATCACAGATATTTTTGATATCAATGAACTCTCAACCTTTAAAGACATCTCTTATTTACGATTCTACTTTTGATTTTCCTATAAATAAATTTAAGTATTTTTAAAAATCAATCACCTTTCTAAACTGTTAATTAGTTGTTAATACATAAATCTATCAGTTACTTATTTTTATTATCAAAAGTTGATGTATAAAATGTGCAAAACAACATTTGTTCAATTATCTATCAAGTTATTATTTTACAATGTCGAGAAACCGAAGCCGAAGCTAATGTTTTTAATTATTCCAGAGTAGAGACAAAACTATCTGTTTAATCCATTCACTGTGGTTCAACAAAAAGTATTTTTAAACCGATTAATAGCTTTCAAAATGTGTTCCTTTCATGTTCTATCCTTTGGTTTCGCTATTCATGGCAGTGTAAATTTTACTGGCCCAATTAGTAGTTTTAACTATACACATTGTATCAGTGGCTTCGCTGTAGCCAGCCTCCGGAATTCGTTGTAATTCTCACCACATGATATATTGACCGTTACTAAATATTCTATAGTTAAGTTAGTGTGTTATATAGCTGTGGATCTATAACTATATTGACGTAGTATATGTACAATAAAATTGCACTGTAATTACTTCTTTTAAACCATAAAAAATAAATGCTAAAGATTTTATGGACTGTGGCAAATTTTTAACTGCTTGGAATCAGAACTGCTGACCAAGAGAAAAACGGTTTGTACTTTATCTTTTGAAAAAAAAAATCTTAGATATATTTCATTCAATTTCATCATCATTTTTTTATCACAATATTTTATTTAATGAAAAATATCTTCTTTTGCTTGTTTAATTGAAAATTAATCGTTATATTTAAATTAATTTAATTGAATTTAGCATAGAGTTCATTTTTTTATTCTTATCTCGTTAATTTAATATTTTACTCAAAATGTTCAATGAATAATTTCAAATTTAATTTTTACATTAAAAGCTTTTGAATAATAAACATCAATGTACATTTTTAAATGGATTCAATATTAATTTTATAAAATATACATGTGTGTTCATCTGTTGATGGATTGACAAACGACAGTTTATTAGTTAACGACGATTGCTTGATGATTAAATTGTTTATAGCAACGAGGTGAGAGTTTGTTTATCTCCAGTTTGTGACTGAGACTAGCACAGATTAGACGTCATATTTAAGATTCTGTATTTGAATCTGTCATTTTCAATAAACTATCCTTTTTAATATTTGTTGTCTTGATCTAATATTTTACAATATTATTAATATTTTTTAAAATGTTAAAAAAAAACTATTAAAAATTATTTCAATTGAATGAAAAATAAATATTATACAAAGTCACGTTCAAAATTTTAGTGATTCAATTGAAGTAAACATTTAAATAAATAAGAAAAAATTCTTAGAGTTTATTTACGTAGCAAGTATAAGACTAACAACCCTGAAGGCAGTAAAAAGAGTAACGAAATGTTCTCTGATTCATAAAAGTGTCACTATTCTTAGCAAAAACACACCAATTGAAATTCTTGTCTTCAATAGTGCACTATATTTCCGCACTCAATAATAAAGTAGCATGAAAAGATGCTTTTACTATTCTGCTGGAAGGATTCATTTCCAAGAATCTAATGAGTTAAAAATGTTTACTGCGTGACAGGTAAATTTAAAAACCTAATAGCGTAAACATACATCCGGTAGTCTGATGTGACAACATACTGAAAGACTAAAAGTGATGAAGTGATGTCTGACTACAAACGTTTAAATCTACTTGAGCGCACGATATTTCTGTCTCCTCCAATTTATTGGCAACTCGTTGGATGTCAGTCTAGCACTGTTTGGTTTAAAGCACGAGCTATATTCGAGATGTAATACCACGATAGAGTAAGGACATGAGTAGGGTAAAGGACGATTTACCGTATTACTGACTATCCCCTGCGTTCTATATCGTCAAGTCTGGTCGTTTACTTCCTGCTACGTCCCTTTAGAATAGATACATAACACTCTCAGTGTGTTTGTTCCTATAAAGTAGCTCGGGATATGTTAAAGATGATACAACAGTAATAGAACACGTTTTCGTCGAGAACAACTTGTGTTAGATAAATATCCAATGTTTTCTCATGAAGGTCATATTCAGTTGGTTTATGTGTTGGCAAGATGTCACACGGTTGTCCTCTTTTCATTTTCTTTTGTTGTACTAAGTCTTGACTATAAATAAGAAAAATCCTCCAAGTGTTACTGAAGAACCATCAACTTTTCAAAGTCTCTTCCCCCCAAAGCATCATTCTTCTTTGCAAACCTTCTTTAACTTGGTCTATTTCAAATGCCCTTGCAGTTTAAGTCTTGGACATGAAAGATGTCTTACTCTACTTAGTTTACTGTATACTACAACTTTTTCTTTGATCATTGACGAACAAAGCCATGAATTTGAGCACCACTGTATGTACTGTGCAATGATACAAACTCGATGTTTTTCCGTTTTCAACCCTCCTTCTTTTCTTTCTTGCGTTCTCATTCTGCCGCCGGGACTCCTCGACTTCATTATTTATAGTCTGAGCTTACGGGTACAGAACCGTGCACCACCGCCTCGTTGCTTCCTTCCCTCAACCTCTTGCTGTCTCTCTCTGTTTTCTCTTATATACGTAGCCGCACCCTCGCGCCGTCTGACCCCATACTACTGACAGCCACACCCGTAGCCTACCGTCGTCTCACCCAGTATTATAAACTAGTTTGAACCGTTTACGACTAACAACGTTGCCCACCAAGCGTGTCGCACCACGGCGTTGCGGTTTACGAGTCGGAACCGTTCCGACATCAGCATCCTATGCACTACCTACCCACTGCAGATTCTTCACCAAACTACTCTGATACTTTAAATCATTCCGATAAAAATAAAGACACCAACTAGTTTTATTTTTCTCATGAGATACTTCAGGAGTTGGTGTTTCTTTCCTAGGGACCTTTTAGGGTTTTTAAGTTAAGCAGAATAGTGACCGATTGTGAAACAGGGAAACTTTGAATATAAAATATGTGCTTTAACTAGGGGGGAAAGAGAAATGTCAATTTTTTTTGAATTATGGCACTTTCATTCCCACCGGTGTAGTACATATAGCTATATTTGTCCAGCTGTGGACGGGCTTATGGTAAATAGGGGATTTTCAACTTTTAGTAGAGCTAATTTTGGAGCTTTTTTGGGAGATTTATCATCAATAGTAGTTTGCTGATTAAAAATATTAAATTAATTGTATATTATAATTATAATAATTAAAAAGAGTTATAAAGATGACGAATAGTCTTCTATGAGAAGACTTTAGAAATTTATTTTCATCAAATTTTAAGATAAGTATTGATTTTGTTCTGCAAGTAATTACCTTAATTATTTAGAATTTCATTTTTATAACAATGATAATCGTAAATAATAAACTACGTTTTAAAACTTCATTAATTTTTTTCTCCTGTGATTACTTTCAGTTAATTAATTATTTTTATTTCTTTTATATATCTTTTAGATTAGATTTCCTTTAAATTGAAGCTTTATCTTTGAGAAGTTTTTTTTTTATTTTCGAGATTTTTCTCGTCCATATTTCTTATATATCTCACAAATAAGACAAAAAAAGATGTTCATAATTTATTAATACAAATAATTACTCCATAAAGAACCTTAAATTAGATGATTTATTGCATATTATTTCATTAGGTAGAAAAGAAAAATCCATCGGTTGAAAGTTCAGAGAAAAAAATTGTTTATTTGTCCTGTAACTCAATCATAAATTTGAAAATTTATTCATTACTTATTTTGATAAAAAATAATGACAGCATATCAACCAAACTTATCCATTTTTATTATTTCAACTAAAATAAAGCTCTAAAAGATTATAAATTAAATATCAAATGTATTTTTATGAAAAATTAACTATTAACAATTGTTAATGAATTTAAAATACAGTTTCATACAAAATACGATAACAAAATATGTTATTCCATTGAGGAGTTTTTAAACAAACTAACAACCGATAAATTTTCAATAAAAAGTTCCTCTGACCACACAGTTTAGTTTAATAAAAAAAATCCGATTGAAAACAAATTCTTTTATTAAACATAAAAATAAAACAATTTTTTACATACAAATAACTTACTCACACTTTTGCTCATGAAGAATTCGCTGCAAACAATATTCCATCAGACAACTTTAGAAGGTTTTTTTCTTTTAAAGTCGAATTACAAAACAAAAAATTCCAAAACTCATAAAAATCTAATTCTAGAAAAACAATGGAAGAAAGCTGTTTTCAGATATATATTCTACACTACAGAATAGTCAGAGATGTCCATGTTTGCGTACTTATGAATCCAATACCTCAAGGAAATCCTGAAAATGTTACTGCCACTTCTTGTTTAGTTAGTTTTCCCTTGCGCTTTATTGGGCGTAATTCACTGGCAGTACTTGTAGCTATTTAACTCTGGCAGACATTGAAGAGATTTGAGTAACCAAGATTGCTTCTTGCGAGTGATTCCCAAGACAATTCTAAAGGGATTGAAATGCGACGAGTGAAGTAAATAGATTTATAAGAAAGTCTCAAGTATTTTTGGATCCTTTCTTAGCGAAAGTTATAAAACTCAAAACAATATCTTGTTACGCAAAGTTCAAGTTGTTCACTTCGTTTTACTGGATCTTGAGAGTTGAGGCTCTCGACTTTAGCTGGTTGGTAAAATCTTGGCCATGTTACTATGCTAAGTGGCACGAATTTAGTCGACTGAGATAAACAGGGTACCAATCTACAAACAGACCAAGAAACTCGGCTAAACCAACAGCCGAGAAAACCGCATTCATTCGTCTTCTGAGACTGCAATACAAATACCCACTCTCTTATCCACTCTTCTTTGTTGTTGCTCCTATAGTGGCTTTGAATTCTATTATCAACAAAAAATGGAAAAAATTTACGGTAAAAGTCATTTAGATTATCGTGATAGTTTTGTATAAATATAGGAACGAGATCAACCCTTAAAAAGATTTGCTTCTTATTTGTGACTTTAAAATCGATACTTTATGTGCAATTACTTTTTTTCTACTGTTGAGAATAAATATTGAATTTAACTCAAGAAAACATTGCTATACAAAATCATGATTGTGATTTAAATATTCGAAAAAAAATAAAAAGTTGGTAAATAACATGAACTCATCTGACTTTCATATTCGATTAACCACAAAAACTTGATTTTGTTAAAATTAAAATAGAATTTAAGTGAAAAATATAATCATAATTATTGATTAATTGAATTTATGTAAATAACTGATAAAAATTACAAGAATAACGTCAAGAAAGTAATGAAAGTAATGAATAAATCAATTCCTTAAACTCATCAATATGTATTAGTGTATATCATAATTATTAAAAAAGATTACAATTTAGCTGATGGCATTAAGTGAACGTGCCTCACTGAATCTGAACTCTTCATTTTATGAGGGTGGTTCAATGAATAGCAGACATGAGATATCCCATCAAAACTTTATGTTCCTTATCCACTATTAATAAAAAAAACATGAGCAGGGTGAAAGTCTTAAGATCTAATATTATGTAATTCAATGATTCTTACTGTATTACATGTGAAAAATTATTACTGCAATTGCTAGGTCAACATTTCTCTCATTATAAAAAATAATCAATACGAGAAAAATGAATTTTTCATATTATTTTTGTTTATATTTTAAATATTCATTGATGATTCGAAAATAATTGGAGATGATGGTTCCTGCTGAAAATGAATACTCTGGTTAGAAAAAATAATCGGATTGTCCATGGAAGCATTAAAGCGAAGAAACTCAAAATATACATGTATTTTTTTTATTTCAATGATAAATTTTTCATATTGAAGAAATGAAACAGAACGTAAATTGCGTTGTCTGGTGTAAGAGTAGATGATTCAGTCTGGCAGAAGGTTACAATTGGTTTCCGGAGTTCTACGCCTTCGCCGGAAGTCACGTCAGCTTTAGCGAGCACGCCACCAGTCGTACACCCTCAGTTCTGCGCATATCAGCTTATCTTATTTGAGTTGTCTATGAACAAAAATATATTTCAAGTGGGAGAAATAATATATTATGGATAGTTGAAGGCGTATTCTCTTTTGAATCCACTCTAAATATAATCTTCACCTCTTTTTCTTCTCTAAAAAAGTGACTTTATCTCTTCTTCAGGATGTTCATTGACCTTTTTATGATTATGCTCCATGAGAATGACTTTTAACTTTGACTTTTATCTTTTTTGAAAAGTTATTTTGCCAGTGATTTCGTTGACAATTATATCGATTTCTAAGTTGACATTGAATAACAATGTACGTAATTATTCACAGATTTCAATTAAATTTCATTAATTCGATTAGGCTTAACTGAAGATTCATAATAAAACTAATTATGATTACCCCAGTAGGAAGTCATATAGACACACTGTCTGCTCATCATTGAACCAAGGTCAAAGATATTAAACCATTCTAGTTGGCCAGCAGCCTCCTGTTACCAATTTTAGAAATAAATCTTACTTAGGAAACGACTAGTATATCTAACTTAACTAAGTATATCAATAAAATTTGATTCATAAAATTTTTCTGCCAAGGAATAGTCAACTCTAAAGCTAAGTAATTGGGTCGAATTTCTTATGGTTCATCTGTTCAACCAATTTTTTTATTCCTTATCACTTAATGTCAGTATATGTTATGTAAAGTACGATTTTTCATAGATGAAGAATTAAAATTTTTCCAAACAAAAAAATGCACATATAGAGGATTTTTTGGTTGTCATATGCAATATTGTTTGAACCTTTTTGTATTTTCGGTCAATAGAATTTTTATGCTAAACTTGTAAAGTAGTCATCCTATCATTTATCACAACTAATTACTCATTGAACTTTTATGAGAAGATTCATACTTTCACATAGACCAAAAAGTCCGAAATAGACGATAATCTATAAAAACAATCAATCGAAAAATACAATTTTGGAAAATAACATGGCCATTTACTAGTTCGGGAGTATAAAAATCTACCCGTAAATACAACAAACTCAGATTTAAATAAATTTTGGAGAATTTCACAAACTTAGAGCGCAAAGTCTTGTTTTTACTTAACTATCTTTAGTTTTCAATTGTGATGAATTATCCAATAAAATGCAATTTCTTAGCATACTAAACTGAAATCAGCTCGTTATTATGAAATCATTTAAAGTTGAACTAACCAAAGAGATATAGTCGAACCAAGAAAAGAGTAGTCACGATTTAGTGTCTAATGTAAAGTCCCCACAAGATTTTATTAGCAGGCATGAGATTAGAAACCAAATCAAGACTACTCTTTTCTTAGTTCCACTATAATGTTTCTAATTGGCTAGATTCGTGGTAAGGACAAATAATTTACATTAATCACCGCGTTTAGATAACACAAAGTTCTGTAAATAAAATTTGTATGTCATTTAGCAAATTATTTATCTATAGTTTTTCAGGAGAAGGAATTTGATGAGTATATCATATTCGATACTGCGCATGTCACACAGCGAGATGTCTACATGCTCCATCTGGTAGTGAAGCGAAGCAACAATAGTTAGATCTGAAATAACTAAATGAGTAAATCTGAACGATAAATAGCCTTATTAATTTGCTTAGGCTAACATTAGAAAAAAAAATATTTTAAAACTGTGTCAAATTAACATTTAAAGTGTGTTCCACTTGAAATCTTCATAAACAATAGCTCAATTCTTGAGTGTTTGGATGTTATTATTGCTTTTTAAATTTACCAACAGGTGGTGTATATAACATGCCACTAGATGGCGATGTAGTGTAGAAACTAGGCGGCGCTTAAGGCACAAATTGAAGGTAATTATAACAGAAATTATACCTTGAGCGCTCAGTCACCGCTTAGCAGTTGACCGTGACGCATCGTATATTTTTGCGAATCCTGTGCTGATTTTTGTGTAATCTTGTGTTACATTCAGTGCTGCTTTATAACTTTTTTGGACAAGTGTAATGAAAGTTTTTATTTTTTTTTGTACCAAGCAGTGAAGTTGTCGAAAATGTCGAAGAGTTCAGAAAGAAAACATCATCCATCCAGAGACAGCAAGAATCGTCGAAAATATGGGAATCGCCTCGTAGATGATCCAGTATTCATGGCAAGAATTCCCGGAGTGTCACCTTTACGTGACCAAGAAAAAGTCACCAGGATTCAGACGAAACTCTGAGAAATATGTGGCTGGAACAGATTCCTGGCTCTCAGTCTGTTCCAATGGATAAAAAAAATATCCATCAACTCCACTACAAACCGTACGGGGTTCCATGGAAGGCTGATGGGACTCGATACATGATGCTCATCCAAGCTGATAAGGGAGTTTATTTCATAGATAGAAACAATCATGTTTTTGAAGTCTATGGTTTTAAGTTCCCTTACTCTCGAGACCTTTCTACGGTCTTAAGAGATACGCTTATTGATGGTGAGATGGTCATCGACAAGGTGAATAATATCGATTATCCGCGATATTTGGCCTACGAGGTCATCATGTTTGATGGCAAAAAGGTCTCACAACTTCCCTTCTGGCCAGATCGCTATACGATTATTAAAGAAGAAATTGTGGTAACTCGACGTAGAGCTTTCGATCAAGGATAATTACATCAAGAAAAAGAACCTTTCTCCATCTGTCTCAGAGAATTTTGGGACTTATCCGCAACCGAAAGATTGTTGAGTGAGAAGTTCACTAAACAAGTAGGTCATAAGCCTGATGGCCTCATTTTTTAACCAGCTAGAGACCCTTACGTTTCTGATACTGCCATGGATGTGCTAAAGTGGAAACCACTATCAATAAATTCAATGGATTTCCGCCTAAAAATAGTGAACTCTATGTGGGAGGAATGGAAGTGCCTTTTGCCTCTATAACAGTGTCAAGTGAAATTGAACATTTGGGTAATAAAATTATAGAGGGCAATTATCAACGTGGACAATGGGTTTCCATGCGGGAACGTACAGATAAATCGTTCCCGAACTTTTACAGAACTGCCCAGGCAGTTCTTAAAAGTATTTCAGAACCCATTGGTGGAACATATCTATTGGACTATATAGATAGATATGGATTCTACACCATAGATAATACGAGAATTCCACTACCAAAACGAATCCGGTACGGGTGAAAGTGCATGGTACAAATAAGGAATGAAAGACTGGAAAAGTAAATTAGGCAATCCTAGGCCATGAGTTTCCTGGTTGGAGGGAGCACATATTCTAGGGTAGCCTGATTTGCGTTAGATTATTTTTAGGATAAGGATCATTATAAATGTTCAATGTTAAGTTAGGTTAGTAAGCGAATCAGGCCACCCTGGACTATGTATTTTCTCTAACTAGGAATCACATAGTCTAGGGTGGCCCGATTTGCGTTAGGTTATTCTCAGGATAGGTATTATAATAAGTATGTAGTATTTTTGTAGAATTAGTAGATCGAATTACCTATCGTTCATCTGTTCAACCAATTTTTTGATTTCTTATCATTCAACGTTAGTATAAAATAATCTTTTAAATGTTTTATATCTTCTTCCTAGAATGTAATAACATAAAATTACAATACATTCTCTAGCCTCTCTATATTACCGACAAAAAAAATAGATATGAAATTTTTCGCTCTAAAGAAAATATTTGTCTCTAATGTACTTGATTACAACGTTATATTACGTCTTATAAAAACATTCTTACGCACATTCATGCCAGCAATACAGAGATTTTTATAGTTTCATTATGAGTGCATTTCTTACCATGAATTTGAAGAATTCATTGAAGAATTTTGGTGATGCCAAGAGGTGGAATCAGAATTCAGCAAACGCCTGTACTTGCTCGGCCCCTGAGGCAGATCTGTGTATAGAGCTTGTGACTTAGGAATTTTGCGCGTCTATAAGTCAGTCCAGCACGTTTGACATTTCTTCCCTAGAGTTAAAATACTTTCTACATCGTATAGGCAATACATACAGATGTGTATATATGTATATATATATGTATACATGTACATCGCATGCAAGAGCATAAATGTTAAAAGGTCTTGACGCAGTCGCAAAGCACTTACTACTTTTTGCATTCACTTCAAAGAAATTTATCACGTATCGATGAGCGTCACAATTGGGGTTCAAAGTCCGAAGTTGAAAAAAAATCAATGAACCAATAACCTGCGCAATCCTATAACGTGTGTTGTTTTCTCACTATAAATCTCATATGATGGACTGCCTATACACATTATTCAAAACAAAAGGGATGAATATAAATTCATCGGAAATACAATAGGACAGAAATAAAAAAAACTAGGTAGCTGTTCTTAACATGAGCTAAAAAAATATTGAGGTTGTTTCAAATAAATTTTTAATTGACGTTCTAATATGTATTACTGATCAGAATGAAACGATCGTCAATAAAAACAAAATTTTATAAATGTAACTTCAGTCCCATTTAGATTTTAATTTGTTATGACAAATTAGAATATGTTTGAAGTGATATTAGACGATTATTATATCGGAAAAATTTTTAGAAAAATATTAAAAACATTTATTTCAAATACTTTATAAGAACTTTTTAATTAGTAGAAATAATTTTGACCAACCACTTACTTCAAATTTTCGCTCTTTTCTACCTGTGTATGTAAACTTCCACCTTCTATCTTTATTTCTTATCGAAATGACAAGAAATCGTTGCAAAAAAAAACGAATATTTTAATCGTCAATTGACTTTGTATAGTTGGTTTGTTTTTATTAAAAATTATAAGAAAAAAGAAATGATTAGAATTTTTTATTGACTTTTGTCTAAATTTTTATCGAAGATAAATATGAGAAAGAGCTGAAGAAAATAAAAGGAATAATTGATCGATATATGTACGATTTACTCCTTTGACTATTTAATGAAAGAAAGGATTCGTAATATAAGTGTCAGTATAACTGAGGTGTCTCTTTGTGGTAGCATTGAATTTTTCTTGTGGAGTTTGGATTAAAATTCAAAGGCTTTGTGCGCATCTAAAAGAATTTTAAATTTACCAAGTTTTACGAAGGCGGCTTTTCAATAGAATAATATAAAGAAAAGTCCGGAAAATTTAAGATGACTCTAAAATGAGAATAAAAAATTTATTTATTTTCTTCTATTATTTGTTTGATAAATTTTGAAAGAGTTCACTTACCAATGACTTTGTAACGAAATGGAGGCTTTTGAGATCGTAACGTTTGCATTTCACTTTGAAAATACCATAAAAAATATAAAGGAAAGTTTTAACTAATTTCATACTATGAAATACTTTTTACAGTTACACTGGTAATGTTTAACCAAAGTCGTTATAAGTCGTCCTAGTTATTAAGTTCAACGGTATCAAGAAGTTTTACTATTAATTTGTAAAAAGTGTCAAGCTGACTTTCATCGGTTTTCTTAGCTATAATCATGCCATGGTACCATCTGTGACTATAAAAGTTCAACAAGAATAAAATAGAAATAGTTATTTATATTTTAATGAAGATATTGGAATTATGAGTTCAAATTTTTTTCTATCCTATATTTCATTTAGTATTCGTGAAAAGTTAAACGTAATGATGAGTGTGAGAATAAAAAGATTGAAATTAGTCAGAGCGTGAATATAATATAGTGCAATCAAATTTAATTGGCAACTGGATCTTTCCCCCTTCTTTCATCAATTTTTCGTTTTTTTTTTATTTTAAATTTATGTGATTCATTCAAACATTTGATATTAATTAAATATTGATATATGCAGAGCTTTTTTCATTCACTTTTATCCGATTGTGGATTAATTTGAATTTTTCATACAAAGATGAAATGTTTTTATGGACTTTTGAATCAGTTACATTACTTGTTATTTATTTAATATTGAATGCATTACTATTATCATGATTTAAAATTGGATGCATTGCTAGAAAATTTTTATTTCATATTGCCATTATAATAGTTATATCGTTGATTAAAATAAAATGATGATTAAAAAATATAAATAAATGCCAAATAAGAACATGATCATATTTTTGATGTAGATTCGCAAGTTTCAGAGAGTTTTACAATTAAAGAAGACATTTTATTGTTAATAACGACACTGGATTACAATCAGCAGGATTCGGTAATACAATAAAATCAATGCATTTTCGAATTTTCAGGACAGCTTAACTAATGATTTGTGACTTTTCATTGATAAAAGTTGGTAATAATGGTACTAGAGTATTCAATAAGCTAGACATCTGGTACGTTTTTAAGTCAAGGTTCCCTTTATAATTAAGAGTGCTCGGATAATAAGACCTATAGTGAAAATTGTATTGAGCGTTTCAGGTAATCTGTCACAGAAATTTACAGAGATCCTGATCACTCATATCTGCAATAAATAGTCCAGCCGTAAAATGAGTAACTGGAGATCTCAAACTAGTTTTCAAAAATTTTCTTTGTCGATCTTTATAATAATAACAATATTGCACCAATTAGGAAGTCGTTTATCTTGAGTTTATTGAACTTATCTTATAAGAGCAATAAAAAAAGGTCTAAACCAGGTATGAGCTATCGGAACTTTCCAAAGTCTTCGTGACTAAGTACCTGAAACACTTAATACAATTCTTATTGGAAGCCTTTAAGTAATTGTGTTCTTTACCTTGAAGGTAATTCAGATCTAAAAAACGTACTTCATGTCCAGTTTAGACCCACGGTAAGGTCTTGTTTATGATTCTCTCTCTATAGTTTCCTTGAAGTCCGTTTGCTTAGTTCTGGTCTAGTTCGAGGTTGGGTAAATTGGACTTTGGTTATAATTCCAAATATTTTATAATACGAACAAGATAGATTCCAAAAGCACATCATGCTCCTAGCAGTACAGAGCTAATCAGTCCTATTCTAGTTTAATAATTTATGGAAGACAACCTGGAAATTTAAGCAGGTAGAAATTTTTATTGATGGCCTTGAATGGTCGATGTTTTATACGAATAGAAGTCACAATTACATTTAGCTAGATAAATAATTCTTAAAAGGACAACTTCATCTTTCTTTGATGTTGATCAGAAATAAAAAGCATCAATAGTAAACTAATTCAAAGTAATTACTTAATGTTAAATAGAAATTTCTGATCCTCAGAGCAAACTTAGATATATTAAAAACGATAAGTTACTTAAGATTTCAAACTTAAGAAACTTTTCTAACAAGAAAAATGACAAAATATCTACATTTTGTGTCGTCTATCTTTAGTAATTTTACACATTTAAAGAATGTCTAACGAGTGGTCTGAACTTGGCAAGAACAACTGTTACTTAAATATTCTCATAAAAATTATCTCTGCCTATTGATGGAGATTTTTACAATTACTACTGTGTTACTTTAATTTCCAAGTTCTTCATACCTGATATAAACTTATAATTCAAATTTCTGTAAACTATTATTCAACTAGTTGAATCATTAAACATCCAATCAATTGATCAACTATTTCGATATACAGTATTAACTCAATTCCTTGATCACAGTTTCGCAATTTTGATCCATTTAGATTTATGTTAGATAAAAAAGGAATAGATCTTCCAAACTATTCAGGGTTAATCTCCTTACGTTAACGCTATGCTGATGACTGATGCTCTCAACATAAAAATAATGAGCAAAATTGTTCCAAAGTAAGTGTTAATAATTGGAAGAAGTCATTTTTGTTCGAGTTTAATGATCAAAAGACTGTAGAAAAATTAACAATATCCATTATTTCATGTAATTTATTGAACTAATGAGAGGCGAAAGGCTAGAATTAAAAGTTGATGACAATTCTACCCAATAGCGTAATTAAGGTTCAATTAACAAACGGTCAACTAAAGTCTAGAGTAGTGTTGCATCTGTTGAAAGTTTTACAACTTTTTTATAGTTTGTATGTAGACGACTTTTGTTTAACGGAATTTGAACTATCGATTTACATAGTATTTATCTTGACAATGGACAAAAAGTTATCTGTAGACTAACTCAATTATTGTCATGTGAAATGTAGGGTAGTTATCGTTAAGACAACCATCGCAATTATACTTCCAGGTAGGCATACTTAAAAATTTTTCCATACACGAACCGTTATAAAGCTGTCATTTTATTGGTCAATAAAAAGCAGTGAAGAAGAAAAGATAAAGAGGATAAGAACCTTTAGCAGAGTAAAGAGTAAGAGGAATCATGAAAACGGAAATTGTTAAGAACAGAAATGTTTACAATTGAAATAGAAAAAAGTAGAAAAACAATTCTGCAAATTGTCAAATTACTTCTTTCTCAAGTTGTATGTATTATTCATTCAGAGGCCTACATTCATCTTCTAGTCTGCCAGTTGGATTGAAAACGTTCGATTGCAACTACATCTTACTATTTTTTTGTTACTTGAGTAAGTGGTAATATTGTTCCTCATGAAAAGTAGTTCGTCATATTGAGATGGAAGTTTCTGTACAGTAATGAACTCTTAGTATTATTTCCTACACAAAGAGTTTAGCTTATTATTTATCAATAATTTTTTTTTTAAATACAAGCAATTTGTTGTGCCTGATTTTGTTTAGTATAAACGAAGGAAAAAATTCATGTTGTCATTTATTTCTTTTTTATGAGAAAAACTCCATATATTTTGATAAAATTTATTCGAAGAAAATCAAGATATGGTCCAACAATTAAACTGGCTACGAAAGAATTTCTGATTTCTCAGAGTTATGTCGGATTCTTTTTTTGCAATAAATACAAATTTATTTTGCTTAAAAGACATTCGTCAGTTATAGTTTAAACTCATTCTTGGTCTAATGAAAATAAAGGCAGAGAAATCTAAGACAACATAGTTGTCTTAAAAATGTTATCGATATTCTTAAAAGACGTTTATTTAATTCTATTGTCAATAATCGAATAATGTTTTCCCTATTATTGATCTAGAAGTTTATTAATTTTTTATTCTTTGCTTATTTTTATTAGGAATTTCTTTTTTTTATCGTCAATAATTTTATTTTAATATCTTCAACAAATAAAGTTAGTTTAATAAGTATTAAATATAATTTTGAGGAGATTAACACCAAGAAAAAATCTTTAATAAAAAAAAAAAAATAGCGAAGCAATAAATATGTATATAATCGATCGGTACTATGTTGACTGATAATCATATTGACACATTTACATCGATGAAACTAACAAGAGCATCGCTTTTACTGAAAATTACTCATTCATTAAAGATAGAAAAAATAATTACACAAATTATTCTATAAGAAAACCTGATGATCAGAAGAACTACCTAAAATTAGTCATTATTGTTATCTCTGCAGTGTTAAGTTACCATTGTGAACTATTTTATTAACTCTGAAAATAACTAATCCTTACTATAAACAGATAATAATGATACAGTTAAAAATATTAATAAAAAATATCAATTAATAATATGAACTAAAAATTGCATTGTATATTACACGTTACTAAAAAAAACATAGATGAAAATAAACTTAATAAATAATGTAGGGATAAGTTTACTTTCTAAAGAAGGTTGCACGTAATGATCCAGGGGAAATTTGAACTGAATAAATATGTGAAGAGTAGATTAAACGATCCTAAAAATCAAAATATTGTAGCAATTAGCAGGTCGTGATAAGGCAACTTTGTTCCTTATATCCTATCTATAATTTAGAAATTCAACCTACACTAGCTTCACCAATTTACATAACTTTGCCGTAACACAAGCATGAGTATGAACAAGAGAAGAGTAGAGAAAGCGAGTCCCAAGTTTGAGGAAGCTTGTTACTGCTGTTATTAATTAAACTCGCGCTTCAAGCTCGTAAATAGTGTTAGTTTTGCGAAAGAGCATCTCCTAGATTTTGAGGAACTCTTTGATTTGAACAACAGCTATAACAAAAAAAAATACCTTTTCGGACCAGTTCGAATCCTCAAAAAATATCAATGTTTGCATACAAGCACAAAATCACAAATGAATACAAATTGACTATCCGGGAAATAATTTTCTTATACGATCGTATATGACAAATTAGTGTTATATAAAACATATGTAATCGTATATAGGACGTATACAATCTTACATGATTTATATATGAAACGTATAATATAGTATACGTAACATATGTGGCCGAAAGAAGGACTTATATAGTCATACATGTAGCATATACAATCTTATAGGTTTCATATACAATCTATATAAGATTATATACGCTTCAAGTATGATCCATATAAGGCTAATTTGCCATATACGATAATGAAAAAACATTTTTCCCCGGGTATTGTGAGAATCTAGAAATTTTTTTACCATCTCATTCCTTTAGAAGTGGTCTAATAACTTTCAAAAAAAGACAACAATCAAAATCAAAAGAATAATGAAAGAAGGTCTCCAGATCGAGGAGCTAATTACGACTGCTAAGCACTGTTGTGATAAATACTCGAAAAAAGTCTTAAATACTTAAATTGATTTCATCTTTACTAAAACTAAACGCAAATTGGGCCACCCTAGACTATGTGATTCCTAGTTAGAGAAAATACATAGTCCAGGGTGGCCTGATTCGCTTACTAACCTAACTTAACATTGAACATTTATAATGATCCTTATCCTAAAAATAATCTAACGCAAATCAGGCTACCGTAGAATATGTGCTCCCTCCAACCAGGAAACTCATGGCCTAGGATTGCCTAATTTACTTTTCCAGTCTTTCATTCCTTATTTGTACCATGCACTTTCACCCGTACCGGATTCGTTTTGGTAGTGGAATTCTCGTATTATCTATGGTGTAGAATCCATATCTATCTATATAGTCCAATAGATATGTTCCACCAATGGGTTCTGAAATACTTTTAAGAACTGCCTGGGCAGTTCTGTAAAAGTTCGGGAACGATTTATCTGTACGTTCCCGCATGTAAACCCATTGTCCACGTTGATAATTGCACTCTATAATTTTATTATCCAAATGTTCGATTTCCCTTGACACTTTTATAGAGGCAAAAGGCACTTCCATTCCTCCCACATAGAGTTTACTATTTTTAGGCGGAAATCCATTGAATTTATTGATAGTGGTTTCCACTTTAGCACATCCATGGCAGTATCAGAAACGTAAGGGTCTCTAGCTGGTTAAAAAATGAGGCCATCAGGCTTATGACCTAGTTGTTTAGTGAACTTCTCACTCAGCAATCTTTCGGTTGCTGATAAGTCCCAAAATTCTCTGAGACAGATGGAGAAAGGTTCTTTTTCTTGATGTAATTATCCTTGATCGAAAGCTCTACGTCGAGTTACCACAATTTCTTCTTTAATAATCGTATAGCGATCTGGCCAGAAGGGAAGTTGTGAGACCTTTTTGCCATCAAACATGATGACCTCGTAGGCCAAATATCGCGGATAATCGATATTATTCACCTTGTCGATGACCATCTCACCATCAATAAGCGTATCTCTTAAGACCGTAGAAAGGTCTCGAGAGTAAGGGAACTTAAAACCATAGACTTCAAAAACATGATTGTTTCTATCTATGAAATAAACTCCCTTATCAGCTTGGATGAGCATCATGTATCGAGTCCCGTCAGCCTTCCCTGGAACCCCGTACGGTTTGTAGTGGAGTTGATGGATATTTTTTTTATCCATCGGAACAGACTGAGAGCCAGGAAATCTGTTCCAGCCACATATTTCTCAGAGTTTCGTCTGAATCCTGGTGACTTTTTCTTGGTCACGTAAAGGTGACACTCCGGGAATTCTTGCCATGAATACTGGATCATCTACGAGGCGATTCCCATATTTTCGACGATTCTTGCTGTCTCTGGATGGATGATGTTTTCTTTCTGAACTCTTCGACATTTTCGACAACTTCACTGCTTGGTACAAAAAAAAATAAAAACTTTCACTACACTTGTCCAAAAAAGTTATAAAGCAGCACTGAATGTAACACAAGATTACACAAAAATCAGCACAGGATTCGCAAAAATATACGATGCGTCACGGGCAACTGCTAAGCGGTAACTGAGCGCTCAAGGTATAATTTCTGTTATAACTACCTTCAATTTGTGCCTTAAGCGCCGCCTAGTTTCTACACTACATCGCCATCTAGTGACATGTTATATACACCACCTGTTGGTAAATTTAAAAAGCAATAATAACATCCAAACGCTCAAGAATTGAGCTATTGTTTATGAAGATTTTAAGTGGAACACACTTTAAATGTTAATTTGACACAGTTTTGAAATATTTTTTTTTCTAATGTTAGCCTAAGCAAATTAATAAGGCTATTTATCGTTCAGATTTACTCATTTGGTTATTTCAGATCTATCTACTGTTGCTTCGCTTTACCACCAGATGGAGCGTGTAGACATCTCGCTATTTGACATGCGCAGTATCGACTATGGTCGTGTTCGCTGGCCTCATTACTTGTTTTTGTCACTTATGTGCGCATGCGTAAAGACAATTCTGAACTGCGCGCAATTAGGTCATGCGCAGGAAAAATTTTTTAGAATCTAATCATAAAACTTTGTGCAACCCGTCAGTTTTTCGTTGTGAATAAATTGTTTATTATTATATTAGTTAAAACATATGGAAAAGTTGTTTTTTAGTAATAATAAGTTAGCAAATTGTAGAACTATAAAATTATATCACTGCAATGGTTATGTTTTGAATAAGAACTATTGCGCATGTGCGAATTTCGCGCAGTTCAAAATTGTCTTTGCACATGCGCATATAAATGATGAGGGCAAGTGATGAGGCCAGCGAACACGACCTATGATTTATTCATCAAGTTTCTTCTCCTGAAAAACTATAGATAAATAATCTGCTTAATGGCATACAAATTTTATTCACAGACCTTTGTGTTATATAAACGCAGTGATTAATGTAAATTATTTGTCCTTACCACGAATTCAGCCGATTAGAAACAGTATCTCTTTGTTTAGTTCAACTATAAATGATTTCATAGTAACAAGCTGATTTGAGTTTAGTATGCTAAGAAATGGAATTTTATTGTTCTTATTGGTTTTTTAAGTCAATGATTACAGTTGTTCTGTATTCTAAATAACTTTATTCATTTCTTGTAGATGAGCTCTATAGTAATTTTTTTGATCGAGAAATTCACTCATTATCCCTACTTTGCAATGTTCAAATTTATGCAATAAACAAATTGAGTAGAGTCGTATGATTGAGGAAGTATAAAAAGCAACTTGAGTCGATCTATTCCTTGATGGTCTAGTGAAATCTTGATTAAGCCAGTGAGTAATTTTCCATTGAATTTCTAGTCCTGGTCCAGATAATCATAGAGATCATATAGAATTTATTTCAACTAGAGCATACAAGCTAGAAATAGATTCTGCATTGAAATGGTAACTTATTTTTTTTTGTTTTCATCTATTTGTAATTAGTAAATGTTACTACACTGAAGATAACATTATATTATAATTAGCGATCACTAGTTTTTGGGAGAACATTTTGCTTCTAACTTAATTAAATTTTCCAGTGTTCAATGGTATTTGATAGACTTATTATTAGTTCAATATCAACACCAAATGAAAATAAAATATTGAATAATAATGATAAATATCCAATAACAACTTATAAAATCTATTTAATTCAAATGTGTACCTATCACTAAATAAAAACTAACAAATTTATTGCGTTCAGTTTATTTATTTATTTATTAAAGATCACTTATGGGTAATATTCTTATATTTTGTCGATTTTTTTCAGTGAATTATTTATAAATATTTATGAAGTAAATAATTCATAGTGAGGTGGTTCGGTGAAATAAGTTTACTCAAGACTACTACTTTCCTCTACCAACAATAAAGCAGTTATAAAATATTAATTGTAATTCAGAGAAAGGAAGAAGTGGAAGGAAATAAAAAATTATATTGCACTAAGAAAGTGGTAATCTTGAATTCCTCACAAAAGGTCAGAGACAAAAATGAAACAGATTGTTACTTTATGTGACTTTGCGAATAAAGCGAATTATAATAATAGAAAAAAGATTCGTTTTTCTTTAGAATTGTATTTAATTTTCCTCACAAAGTAAATCATCACATTCCATTTTTTCAACTACTTTTTTATCCACTAGAATCATGAAATAATTAGCTTGCACGTTGTATGTTGCAAAAATTATGTGAAGAAAAATTGAGACGATTATCAAATAGTTTTAATCCAATTCAGTATAAATTAACTACTAATCAACAATTTAGTTTGCTAAACTGGTCAGTCAAATTTGAAGTCTTCCTTCTGTAACTTTCAATAAGCTTAATTAATAACGATAATCTAATACTTTTGTGATTAATTGGAACAAGTTGTTTTAAATTAGTTCAAAATACCGTTTATTTAATCCAGAAAATTTTTTCTCTAACATAGTCTATTGAATTTATCCTTATCATAATTAGCTTCTTAGTGGAAAGTTATTTTATTAGATTCTAATAGATAGCACAAAAAAGTTTGATGGGAAAGTCCTTAAAAATGAATGAATCTGTAAGATTTTATCAAAAATTAAATTTTAGGTTTCTAGTTAGTAAAAAGTAATTGTGTTCAATTATGAAAATTTTCTGATTTACTTGAGAACAAAAGTACTAAAGGTATCATAATATTGCGTCTGGTGGTAGACTCTTTTATGTTCGTTAGATGTCTGCAAGTAAGGTCATTTACCTCATATTTACTTTCTGCGGCTGAATGTTTAGTCACACATTAACGTAATAACCGCAATCTCCCAAACATGAAAAAATAAAAAACTCTTTTATGTAAAATAAAAGTATTGTTTTAAATGATCCCTAACATGTGCATTTGTTTAATTTATGAGTCTCTTTCATTCCTTGTTTATTTTTCTCTTTTTTAGAATGCTGCAATTAGATTTTATCAAAGGCTATATATTAATTCTGCTTTTCTTTTCATTTTCCAACAGTAATTAAATAACTTTGACAACTTTATTGTCTTTTTTGTTTATTTATCAACGGTTTTGTTTAAATTGAAGAATAAAATTGAGCTAGTCAACTGATAATGATGGTTGAAAAGCAGTTCATAGAACAAGGAAGTAAAAAATGAAGTGATGAGGAAAAATTAATACAGTGCGTCGAACAAAAAAGTTTGAAGTCGGCTATGGTTTCTTCATAAAAACATGTACAAAGACTCTAGAATTATTTTTGCATGAGTTAATCATAAAAATAAATTAAATTTTATATTTTTATTTTTCGTATTTTTACAAAAAATTAATTACAAATCTTTGAAGGTGTTGAATATTGAACTAATTCCTTTATGTACTATTTAACAGTACAGATGCTTTATAACGGGGGAAACCTGTTGTTTCATAAAACATAACGAATAAGATCTAATCTGGACATTCATTATGACACAATTAACTTAATGTATACAATAATTTCAATTATTCAAAGTCATTTTCTCAATCCCGTTTTTTAATATATATATATATATATGTTGAATCACATGATTTATTACAACGTCCTGATAATAATGACCACCATAATTGAAGAGTCTACAATAATACATTTTCGAAAATTTTCATTCTTTTATACATCTTCTTAATTTACACTCTAATCATGAATATTTTTTGTTTACTGATTATCGAAGAAACTTGATGCATACTCAAATATTGGTAAACGATATGAGAATTAAAAAAACTTACTATAGGAGAAGCAAGGTAGGCCCGATTGTTACATCAAGAAAGAAGAAGAATTTTTTTTAAAAAAGAAACTTTCTATTCTGTTAATAACTCTCAGAGGTCTTAATTAATCTATAGTTGTCTATGTTTTCTTAAGCAGAATTAATATCCCGAATCAAAAAATAAAACCTTTTTGCATCCCCTTTTTATCCTGAGACTATCTTTTCTTAAGGTTTAACTTAAGATGAACAAATCCTAATTATAATCGGAATACGCAACAAATCAGCGTTTCCAGTGGCTGAAAATTTTTCAATTTTATCCTAAACTCATCCTAATTTTATTTTTCTTTCACCTTAGGTTCATCCTACTTTTATTTTATACTTTTCCTGGTTTCAATATAATTCTATTTGAGATTCAAGTGATTTTATTTTAACAAAAACATACTTTTCTATAATGATTAATTTTATTTTAATTCTAATTGGGCTGTCCATAAGCATTAAAATCATATGCATTATTAAAAAAGTATGAATGTAATGGGATTTATTCCAACTATTTCCATAAGTACTACTAGAGATAAGCAAATCAATTGATGAGGTTGAAATCAGGCTATTCTGTCTATATCTTAATTTTTACCAACTTCAGAAGGATAAAAATAGTATGAGGATTAGACAGTTAAAATGAGTCTTTATCATCATAATTTTTATCTACTTAAAAAATGAACCAGAAATATATTAGAATAAAAAGGTTGAATCCAGGGTAGAAAGGATGGGAATAGTATGAAAAAAATAGATTAAGTGTTATATTTTGACTCGTGATTACTGTACTATGCTTCGATCTTTCTAACAGCTTAACAAAATTAATTCTTGATAATTATAATTCATAATAAATGAAAATTTTTTAAGACTTTTCATTATCGACATTTTCTTCACATATTCCAATTAAAAGAATCTTAGAAAAAATTAAATGATCATTCCGTGATAATTAAATATTGATAAATAGAGTATTGATTATTAGTGATATTGAAAGAATAAAAAATTAAATCCATCTGATGTGGTATTGCATATTAAATCGTATTGGAAAAACACAGGTGTTGAAGTAAGAGATTAAAGAACAGGAATTTCAGTAAGATCATTTGGCGATATAAGCCATTGTGATTTCAATGACATTTTGTCGTACAAATACTCGTTTCTACGACCACTAACGGTATTGCATAAGAGCCAACAGCCGGTACATAACACACTGAAGCTGAGAACCATTATATGGACGATGAGAGGAAAAAAAACGAGCGCAAGAACCTTCCAATTATATTGGGTGTATCCACTGCACGCGTGGTTGCAAATTGCGGTAAAGTTGGCTCGTGAATGGCACCAATTATCGGCTTATACAGTCCAAAAGTCAATACTATAATAGTCAAATAGCTAGTAATATAAACGTGGCTATCGCAGAAATTTTTATTTAATGGTTCTTTAAGGTTTGTTTAAAACATCAATAAATGGTAAAATATTTAGCACCGACATTCCTCGTTCGATTATTGCGAAAAAGTTATACAAATCGGACTGATTGCCTCAATCGTATTACGTACATTCGTTTATTTTGTTATTAGGGCGTTGAATAACTGTTGTGAATTTAATAGTTTTACATTCCGATAATGACAGTACAGAAAAGTGAATTATTATGATTATCAATTAATTTAACAGTTCTTTTTTAAATTTTGCTCTGCGGATTTCCGTGGCAGATTAAGTGGTATGAATTTTGGCTAAGATTGTTAGCAATTTCTGTTATATTCATAAGCAATGAGTAAAAATTCTAGAGCTTAGTTACAGAAGATATTATTAATAATATTATTCCATCTTAAGTTCAATATTTTGTTTCAGTTTTGAAAATTAATTGTCAAGCTTTCTGAATAGATTTATTGATAAACTCTTTCCCTTCTATTAACCAAATATGAAATTCTATAAACATTCAATAAATGTAAATTGCCTCAAGCATATGAATATTTGATTTGCATAAACAATTTTTAATACTTTTAATAAAATATGTATTGATAAGAGAAAAACTTTCTGTTGCTGTTTTATCTACTGTTAAAAATTGAAGCTTGTTTTAAGCTCTCAAATCCTCCGAAGAATTTCAAAGACCTAAAATAGACTTTATTCGCAAAATTTTCATTTTTATTCGAACTCTCAAATCCTCGAGTTTATGTCATGTTTGTAATATAAATTTCCCGGTTTAGAGCCCCAGTTCACCCAAATCGGATATCTCTATTACATTAGAAATCAAATTGGGTTTAGTTTTTATAGATTTTCCTTTATTGTAATCTTTTATTCATTTATTTTATTTTTATAATAGAATTGTTAGATACACATATAACATTTTTACATCGTAACTAAGGCTATTATTAAATTTGACCACATCCTAGTTACTTACATTAATAAATAATGTAAAAAATACTTAGAGGAAAGTAACTAAATGTGGGCTAGTAACAATTCTCAATTTCATAATCTTCTATACTATTTATAAATTTCTGGTGTCTGTCTGTCTGTTCGCGGTAATCTCCGAAATGACTACTTCGATAGCAATCAAATTTTGCAGACATGTAGAAAAAGATGTCGGAAAGGATACTTTTTATTTATGTTAGTTGTTTATAACAATTTAATTTGTTATAAATAATGGAAAACTGAATCTATTCAACCTATTTGATTTTTTTTCAACGCGTAATTTTCTCTTTTACTAGAATGAAGTTACTCACTATGTAAAATGTCTAAGAACCTACTCCTTTCGTTTATAATAATTGAGTTCGTTATAAACAATGAAAAACAGGATCTATTTAACATATTGAAGTTAATCCAACGCGTAGTTTTTTCTTTTACTAAAATCAAGTTACTCACAAAGAAAAATTGTATGGGAAACTTTTTCTTATGTTGAGATATATTAAATTTGTTATTAGTGATATGGAGAAAACCTACGTTATAAGTAATGATGATAAGGAGCAAAAATGCAAACTTATGTTGAAATGTATTACGTGGACAAAGTCGCAGGAATCTGCTAGTATATTATATTGTTAACAACATAAGATTGTTACTTAGCTCTTTTAAATTACATGTGTGATTATGTTGACATCAATAAATGGTTAATTTTTTAATAGCTTTTTATTTGTGAGGCGAAAACAAAATAGTAGCCCATATTTAGTTACTTTCCTCCATAAAAAAATGGTTCATCAATAAAACATTTTTGAATTAATAATTATTAATATATAGAAAACTTTACTCTATTTTTTCTATAAAAATTTACTCTCGTTGTTAACGAAAACCTCCTTTATTTTATTCAGTGATTGTCAAAAAAAGATTTCTCAATGAATTATTACTCTATTGCTAGGAAATTTTACATCAGAAAATAAAAATTACCAATTACTTGTGTAATGGATAATTTAGAAAAAAAAGTTATCAATTAATAAAGTAATTTGTAATTTCATAAAATACATTACTAATTAAATGTGTAATTGATAATATTTTTGGTGAAATTACAAATTACTAAACACAAAAATAATTGATAATTATGCCCTATCATACTACAAAAACAAATATTGATGCAGAACCTTGATTTTATTATACCTATTCTCATTATTCCAACGCTTTTCATTGACCCATCGAAATTAATAATTATTCTATTCAATAATGTAAACACAAATTACTTTGCAATGCCTACATGGAAGAAATATATTCATTTCAAAAATACATTAAAATATATTGAGATATTGAAGATATCAACCAAAATTTATTCGAAAGATATTATTATAAAGAAGATTTTAAAGAAATGTGAACAAGTTCGATCGAGCCGTTTTTTTTATTGCAAAAATACTAATAATGAATAAATAAAAAGATTGATTATTTAAAGTACACTGAAAAAAGAGTTTCTTTCTATCAACCAAGATTTGGTTACAGTTAACAAATCTCATACTTGAATACGGCGAAATGAATATTTAGTTACTAAAGGTAAATTATATATTTGAGCTTTCTAGTTGACACAAGTGTTTATTTGGTTATTATTACCAAACCACTATTTAAGATGGACTAAATGCTCTGTTAGATTTAAAAAAATATAAGTTCGATAAAGTAATCATGAACTTAAATAAGCATAATATGAATTGATAATTATATCGATAGTATTTGAGTCAAACTCTCATTTATACCCAGACTCGAAGAAAAAATTAAGAAATTTTAAGTAATTTACACAATTAATTTAATTTTATCGACTTTCTGTTACTCTCATATGTTTCATGAGTTATAATTCGATTTTTTTATTTTTTATGTTCAAATCAAATTTGTTTCTAGGAGATTCGAACCTACGATCACTAGAACGCACACGACCTAATCTAACGCTTTAACCCGCTCGGCTATATCATTGATAATTTTTTGTTTGCAAATATATGTATTTATATACATGTATGCTTGTTATAGCTATCATTTGTATATCTATTCCACATATATATGTACATGTATTACTTTTATTGAACATGAAAGTTCAGGTAGAAAGTAATGAAAGTAATTACAATATTAATTACTTAATTTAATTATGGTAGAATAATTTTTAACAAATAATTTAAATATACATTCAATTACCTCAACTAAGATTTGGTAATTATAACCAAATCAGGGTTTGACAGAATACCTAATAGCATTGATAGAGGAATAAATTTTTTTGTACCGAACATATATTATATTTAATGAAATATTTAACAATTTGTATTAAGCAATATTTTTTTTTAAGAAATAACCAGCATAGTTCAATTTAATGAGTTATTAGCTAGTTGAAGATATAATTTAGTAATTATTACTAAATCTAAAATAGTGAAAAATAATGTATGTCAAAGCAATACTTATTTATGCCAACCAAATGCATTCAAATAAATACTTGCTTTGACCCAAGACACACGAGTATAAAAAGCTATAGCTATATTTAGTTATATTTAATGAAATTTGGTAATAATTAATAACTATTGGTAGAAAAATGCCAACTTAATACATTTGGTTCATCAAACCAAACTCTTTTCTCAGTGTACTTTAAGCGCAAGGCAGCACATGGATTTAGATGCTTTTGACAAAATAATATTATTAATGATAAACTATGACTCTCAACAATTATAAGTTACTTATAACAACATGAATTTGTTATAAACAATTGAAAATTGGATTAATCGATTAAGTAATGTGTACATCACATGGACTGAGATGTTATCGACAAAATAATGTTATTTATGATGAGATATGACGTATTGTTTATAATAATGTGAAACAATTAATAATGGAAAGTTAGTCATGTAAGCACAAAAAAAGTGTGGTTAGACCTATTTTTTTAATATATTTTTGCAATAAAGTATATTTTTTTCACATATAGGTATAAACATAATTCAAACTTTTTTTCCTCATTTTAAAATGAAGGAATCTGTACTTAAGCAAATTTTGTAAATGAGTTTATCAATAGAGCATATAACATATTTTATTTGAAATAGGTAATGAGAAATTTCACTTCTTGCGGCTGACACTCCAATTTTCAACTAAATCACTACTTAGTAGCAGCTTGGCGCGAAGTTCATACGTCAGATTAAATCGTAAACTTATTGAAAGAACAGGAAACTTGCTTTAAAGAGTTTTTGGCTATTTTAACACTCAGACTATCCGATCATAGGTAGTACATATCTTGCCTTCGATATATTGACAGAGTAGTGGTAATCAGCTACATTCTGCTACCTCACTAAGTCAAGTAATTATTGATAGATTGCCGATACTGAACGTCATTACAGTTTCGATAATAATTATTCACGTTAATCACTATGACAAGCCGTGATTTTAGATCGTCATGTATACATTTATGCTGTTGGCGAGCTTTGTATTTAAGCGGAAATTGCGTTGATAATTTTTGACGGTCAGTTTATTTTCATGTTTATGGTTTAACTGTAATAATTTCAGTTTTTTGTCATTCAAGTTTTTTGATTGAATTAAAATAGTCGTCGTAGTTGATGTAATATAAATAGATAGGTTTGTAAAAAAAATAAGAAAAATTAAACAAAAAGAACAGAAGCATTGTTACACGCAAGTCGTACGAATGTTCGAATGGAAGCCTGTATCTTTATCTCCAACGTGCTTTTTCGAAAGCTTCCGAAACAAGTGCAGCCGCTCGAGGGAATTCCATTACATGAAGAAAACGTCCTAGTTTCCTCTCTTTCTCTACTTAATATCTTTCTGGTATTCATTTTGTTTTTTTTTCTCTTTTACATCTTGTCTCGTATATACGAAAGCTTGTGTATTCTTTTTCACTAGCGCACTCTTATCCATTTGCCGAAAGGAAGCTGTTCCTTCCAGTGGGTACATAACATAAAAATTTTAGATTGTTAGGTCAGCATAGCTGCTACCTAACAATACTGGCATCAGTATTTAGCGCAAAAGTGTAAAACGTGTTATTCGTAGGCAAAAAAAAGCTAGAGAGAAATGAAATAAGAAAGAATAATGCGTGTATTGGAGTGCAAAAAAAATGTAAAGAGATGGTTAGAAAGGCGCACTTGCAAAAGTATTGAGAAAAAAGAAGGTAGAGGGTAAAACATCACTCGGAAACACGCTGTGGAAAAATAAGAATTTCAAATCCAATTTTCTGAGGCATATTTAATAGTGAACACCCTCACCACTCTTGTTGGAAAAACGACGAGTATTCCAGCCGTTGTAGGACCATCATCGCCGACACCATCGCTCGCCTACTTCTCTTGCCTGTTCAAAGTGAATAATTGAAGATTGCATGAAATTGGGTCGAAAGATTGGCATAGCGCATCGTAATTCTCGACGAATTTTCTCAGTCTTTCAATAGAGGGAATGAAATTTCTTCAACTTTTCTTATTATTAGAGATGAGCAAACTCAAAACAGTCATCTTCGAGAAGTGCGTGAATGTAATTGAAGATTATGTTTGCAGAAAAAAAGGGGAAAACTGATAGGATTTTTTTTTCAGAAGTATTGAGTTTAATTCCATCAATATTAAATAGTATGCTCTATAAAAAATGGTAGAGGAAAGTAAACAAATATGAAATAGTATACTTCCAAATATGGAATACCATGATGCATCATTCAGAATATACACTGAAAAAAGTGAATAGGAACCATTCCTACAAAACCAAGCCAAAGTGTAGAGAGGTTTACCGGGATGTTACTCATTACTTGGCATATATAGTAATGAGTCATAAACGGAGCATTGGAATCATTCCTAGGCTCGTCACGAACTCGTTCGTAGAGAGCATAAGAATGGTATAAGTTATGACAGTGAGTGTCTTAGGCTAAAATAAAGTAATTTATATATTATATAAATTATTGTTTTAAATTACATATACATATATATGTATATAAAACGATAATTAATAAATAATAGTTTAATAATAATAATTAATTTAATAATAATTTTTTTATATTAAAATTAAATAAATCATTTACTATTATAGAAAATATGGTAAAAAAGTTTTTATTTGATGTTACAATCAAATCCATCGCTTGGGAACATAGGTCTTTCCATTTCTTAATTATACACATCTTGTAACTATACAGTCTTTTAATTGCGATAATGGAATACAATGCCAGATTTTATGATTTAACTTGACTTCATATGCTTGGAAATGAAAATCAAAACAATAATTATCTATATATGTCGTTATTAAAATTACATTATTGATGGATTCTAATAAGATAATTTCCACATAATAAAAAAGAGGTCCTTGTTCTGATGGTATCATTAATACAGTTCCTTTCATTATATCATGGCCCAAATAATGAATGGCTTGGGTTGTAGAAACAACTCTTACTATTTCAGATGGAAGTGAAGAGACAAATAGACTATTTTCCATATCAATTCTATACATCAATTAACTGATTCACAAATTATTGCCACTAAATTATTTCAAACAACGAAAAGAACACGTCCTCTATTTTTGCTGTTTGACTACAAGTTTAAAGTGCACGTGTACCGGAAAATCAATCCGATGATTCATAAATTTAATTATCGACAGGACATGGAAGTCATTACCATGTGAACTGTCGTAGTTTCGTGACGCATTGGCGCTGATGCGTTGAGAGCATTGGAATGATTCCTAGGCGCACATTATTTTGATTCCTTATTACCTTATAAGAACCATTACTATTATATTCAAGTATTTGTCTTATAGGTAAATTGTAATCATTGATGTGCTAGCGAAGAATGATAGAGCATACGAATCATTCCTTTGCTTTCTAGCACATGTTACTTATTAAAGTAGAAATTATTTCCAAATCGTCGAATCTATTCTCAAACGACTAAGGAGAACAAGAATGGTTCCTACTCACTTTTTTCAGTGTACAGGAATTCCATATTTAGACACTGTTTAAAATCGTATTCTATATTTGATCACTTCCCTCTATAAATATTATATAAAAAGAATTCATAATGGATTATTAAAAGATAAAGAATCATTATTCAAAAACTAGAAAAAATACACACGGCAAGTGTCGTAGTCTCGAAAAATTTATTTTTTTGAAACAAAAGTCAAAACATATAAGTTTGCCCAGAAATTAATATCATATATATAACTGCTCCTTATAACTGCTTTACTCTCTAAAAATGAACCAGTGAATACTCATTATTTGTATTGATAATGATAACACTAATTTAATCCATGATACTTTTGGAACTAAAAATTAATAAATATACATTATTTGTAGTGACTTTCACTTACTCGTTTTTTATGAGTGCGAAGTTATAAAGTATTAGTGCATTTCTCTGATTATGTGTCAACTCCTTACGACTTGATATAGGATAAAGTCGGGTTATTTGGCGACAAAGGCGATAAACTCTTAAAAGTCTTTGAAGATGTTACCTTCACACGCAGTAACGCGGAATGTTGCACCTAATTCGCTACAGAAATGGACAAAATGTACACTCCAAATCCAAGCTGTATACGCTTCTAACACTCTTCAATGTTAAATGTCATGAACAAACTATAGATTTTTTATACTTTAAAAGTGACTACAAATAATGCATACTTTGTTAATGGACATTTTACATTGAACACACTTTAGGCGAAATCTTGGGATTTGCAGTGTAGTAACACATCGTAATAATTAAACAATGATAAGGTAGCTACTTTTTAAAATTGAATCAGTGAAAATTACTAATTTGTAACTAAAAAAGTATCACTGTTTAAATTATTGCTATTCTTATAACTATAAACAATGAATCTACACTGATCTACTTTTACAAAGTATAGTATAATCCCTAGTAAAAATTTTGTTAAGGCACTGTCGAGGGGCTTTCTAGCGCTCAAAATCACTGGAAAGGCACAATCAAGGGACTGTCCAGGACCTTGGACTTGCCTCGATTTCTATTGGTACCGCATTTGAATAATTAATTTAAAAAATGACTTGAAAGAAATTTCTGATTTTACAATGATTTAATGTAAATAGCAGTCATTTACATGTGTAATATTTGTATTACTTTTTAACTATAAATTTATTGATTCAATCAACTAGATTATTATTGCAATTACTCATAACAATAATATTTGGATATTCATTATATTTATATTTCCATCATATTTAAAGAATTGATTGAGTTCTTATGAAGATCCTCAGCACATTTTAGATCTGAATCAACTTCCAAGATTTCAAATAACTCAAAAAATCTTTATATTAAATATTACATATTGATATTAATTATTACTACACATGAGTGATTTTAAAATTGTTTTGTGTAAATTAAATTAACAACCTGAAAGAATAATGATAAATTTTATTTTATGAATTGTTTTAATGTCACTCTGTTTTTAACAAGTATTGTTCAATACAAACATCCATAATGTTATTACGTATCTTAACAATGCTAAATCATTTTTAAGTCGTGTATGGCGGGATTTCATTGGCCATCTAGACAATGCCTTTATAGAATTCTTGGGAAATCGAGTGAATTTCTACTAGGGATCATAAGATGATATTTTGGCATGATGATAATCGTGCGGGAGAAGAGGAAATGAATTCACTGAAAAAAGAAGCTATTTTCATGAATTAAATGCATTGAGTTGGTACTTGTCCAATATTTATTGATTATTGACAAATTTTAATAAATATTACCGGGTAACGTTGTGGTCTGTTAAACTCATGTATATACTGTAAATCCCAAGTATATTGCGGTTAATATATCTACACGTGTTCCATATTAAACTCCGTAAAAAAACTATAGATTTAAATAGACTTTCGAATTACAGTGTTTTGAGTCAAAGTTATCACTTACACTGTAAATTCAAGTGCGTTCTTGTTACACATATTTAACCGTGTTAAATATGACGTCACCCATTTGATTAATAATGCAGTCACTTTTAATGCATTTCTAAATGTGTAACAAGAACGTGCTTGGATTTACAGTGTAAGTAATTATTTAAATTGAATTGGTTGATCTAAATAAATATTCCTTCGATCTACATTATATACCAACATAATTTTTTATTACAGCATTCCCGCGTCGAAATTTGAGTTGCATTTTGACTTGCTACATATACTAGTAGCTATTCGATATAACTAATAGCTATTTAATATATAGCTATAGCTATTGAAGGTTTGACGGGTTATATTGCATGTAAAGATAGGGAATTATTTTATAGTTTAATCTCTAAATAAACCACGATTTGCTAACTTTTGTCGAAAAAGACAAGTTGCGAAGAAAAAAGAGACTAATTGATGTCAGTATAACCCGCTAAACCCTTTCAATTAGACTTTTGACAGATAGTTTACTGGGCTTAGCGGATCTTCAATGGGTATACGAAAAAAAACAGTAATGGCTAAAAATTCATTAATGCAAATAATTTAAATTATTTTTATTTGATTTTATATATGTTGAACACCAATCTTACATATACTCAAAAAATAAACGAATGGACCATATTAAAGACTAGACTATAATCCTACCTTTTCTTCTACTATCAAATGGTTTGAGAAACCGTTTTAGACTGCTAGTAAACTTTCACTAGAATTCAAGTAACATTTTCTGCAATGAGTTCACTCGATTAGTCAAGTAATAAAACTCTGATCATATTCCTCTGTGTACTCAATGAAAACCCACCAAACCCTACTTGTAGGATCTCGCGGATGAATTCGAAGTTAAGTTATCAGCGGCAAATGAAAGATCAAAAGAATAACGGGTTTAACAGCTGAAAATGCGACTGAAAATTTGACCCAGATTAGTATTAATCAATAAAGATTAAGTAATAATTATTCAATTAAAATATTAAATCAGCTAACGATTCATTCACTTGAAAGATAGGTACAAACTCAGCTAAGACTATTGAACTTATCTATTAATTACATTCACATTTATATGTATGTAGTGAAAGAAAAATTATTATACAATAATCGAACTGATTTGTGAATATCTTTTTATATAATTGATAATTAGTTACATTACTTTCTATTGTTTATAGGTATAAATATAATATATATATATATATATTAACTATAATATAGTGTATGTGTAAGAATGTACATATTTCCAACAAATAATTGATTATCGAAATAGTGGAGTAGGTTGAGGCAGTAGCTTAAGTCATATGCATTCTCATACGGAAATCCTATGTATCCATAATATATCTGGGAGATGAATAAAATATATCGAATATATCTAGATATAAAAACAATACATCCGGGATATTGTACTTCTACTGATGCAATAATAAACTGTAAGAACCTTTGTGCTTCTTTTTATAGATATTAGTACTATTTCCTAGTATTTTCATTGATGTGAATAGACAGACAACAGAATAGAATAAATCGCGTAAATCTCAAAAGAATGTTTAATTTTTTTTAAGCATTCAAATAGCTACTTTAATCAAATAAAATCGACATAATTATAAGTTTATATTGTCTATTCAAACTGAAAATAATATAATTTTACTAATGATTGTTCGTCTACGCAAAATAATGATTTGCAAACTACAACTACAGAAAAATTTGTCTCAAATCTGTGTTCATGAGTTTCCTTGATTAGTTTTCTTTCTTACTTGTTCTTAAAATTCTATTATAGTTATCTAAAAGAATTTTATCTGGAATCATTACAATAAATAAATACATATTTTGAATTTCAGTAGTATATAATTCACATTTAGCATTCAATCACCGAATTTTACTTAACTTATAATCAATTGAACATTGTGTTACAATACATCCTATCTTTTTATTTCATATTCTTATAACTTAGCTCCTGTTTATTTCCAGCCTGTTATTTTCTTTCATGCAATTTGTCACGATCAACGTTTATAGATCGGAATTGATTCGAAGCAGTACTAAAGTATAATTGGAAACATATCGATTAACTTTAATAATTACCATGGTACTTACTACGAAGCTGACCAAGCAAAAGCACATTGACTGTGTACTTACATAAGGAAAGACGCGGAATGAATTTTCGCTTGGTCGATCAACTTGGGCAAGTAGTTGAGGTAATAACAAAAAATACAAAAAAAAAAAAAAAACGATATCAACCACGTGGGTTGGAACGAGCAGGGTAAATGAGAGGTCTGATCGCTACCGTAAAAGCGAGTCAAACACACTAGTAGAAAACGAAAGAGTGAAAAGGTAGAACGATAGCGCACCATTGACAAGACGTAATTGGTGGCATCTGTGACCTAGTGTCCTACAAAATTGATTAGGGACTTTGAAGCAATTCTTAGAGCCAATTTAAACGAACATCCAAGTCTACTCTGGAATCTTTTTCTTTCCTATGGTGCTTCCCAAAGGTATTTCATTTTTCTATTCTATTGAAGTATTTATTTTTATATTGTAACACAAGTTTGAGCCTGTAATCTTTTTATCACAAAGAGAAGAAAATGCTATTAGTTATTTACGTGATTCTCCGTAATTCAATTGAATATATTGAAACAAGTTAATCGATTGACTCTTTGTAGGTTATGTATGGAAGACATTATTGACAATTAAAATAAATTTATTCGATTACAGTCAACTCTCGTTAATTTAAACCTGTGATAAATCAAACCTCTCTATAATTCAAAGTGATCACGAGTTCCCTTACAACATTTTTTTTATGTTTCAAACCATTTAATATTTCAAACACTTGATAATTCGTAATATTTTAAGAGTCCCTCGAGTTTCGAATTAACAAGAGTCGACTGTATGTATTTAACCAGATGATTACATAATCAGCTGATTCTTCTTATTAATTGGTCTTCAATAATTTGAAAATTTTATACCTAGAATAGCTGCTTTAGTTACTCTTAGCATAGGAAAAGGAAATCTATAAAATGGTGATTTGTAACAAAATCTTCTGTTGAAATAATAACAACACTTAAAAAACTATCATTACCCATGATTCAAAATAATATTTTCAAGTGCCACATAAATTTGAATTTATACTGGATATATTAACGCAATTATATTCTATTAATTGATTGATTAAATCATGAAAGAAATTCTAAATTGATAATCATTGTGATATATTACACTATTATTATTCAATATTTAGGATAATTTTGCTAGTGTCGAATTTTCCATTCTGTATAAACATCAATTGTTTGATTCAGAAAAACATTATGAGATGATATGATTGAATCTGTAGCGTAACAGTTTACTGACTTAATACCGCAATTCAGGAAATTGAATGTACAAGGTTATAGATTTATACATCTCGCAACCATTTATATCAAAACCATTTTCTGACAGAGATTTATTATTTAAATATGGAACGCATTATTCAATATGTTCATCTAAACAGAGATTGTTAAAAACGAAGTGCTAAATTCTTTATAATTCAGAATTGATTGTATGCTAATAATATTCAGTTATATTAATCTTATAGTCTAAAAATTATGTAATAAATATTAATAAGAATTACATTCATTGCCTATTCAGAGGTCATTTAAATCACTTTGAAGTAATACAATTACTTTAAACTGTAGAGGAAAAGGTAGGATTATGGTCCGGTCTTCAATATGGTCCACTCATTTATTATGTGAGAGATAAGTTAACAAAATATTATGTAATTGAGTAAAAACAAAAATTGATTCATAATACTACCTTTTTAATGGGTTACCTTTTGTTTTTACTCAATTACATTATATTCTGTTAACTTATCACTCGCATAATAAACAAATGGATCATATTGAAGATCGGACCATAATCCTACCTTCTCCTCTATTTGAAAGGAACAAGTTTTAAAATTTTATGGATTACTCAATCATTACTATATTTAAAGTTTAGCTTTCTTTTATTTCAATTAATTATATGCATAGATTATTTTAAACTGCAATTTTATTTCTTAAAATAATGAGATCTGTTTTCGAAATTTTCATTGGATATAATGTTGTAGCAAAGTGAAAATTATTCTTTACAAATGAAAAAATCATTTCAATCAATTATTAAGAATTTCAGGAGAGAGTGGGGTAAATACGGACACTGGGTAATCGCGAACATCTATATTTGGCTATGTTAGAAGGGGTAGAAACATTTTTCCAGTGATGCAATCGGAAGTTAATCTGAAATGCAAAGCCTGAAAAACAGTAGTAAGGTGAAAACGCACTCGATGTATAAAATATGTCGACTTTATTAATTTTCGACAATTTTACGTAATTTTTGAGTTAAATGAAATAGTTGTTTGAGATTGTGACGGAATGTATAAAGATCCTTTCAATAATGATTGACTAAAATATAACAAATGTAATCTATGAGGCCCACAAAAACTTCAAGATGAATAAAAATTCATTGAAAGGATTTATCTGTGATTTAAATAATGATAGAATTTAAACCATCCGCAATTACCCTACTTGCTGTGAGATAATTCTGGAAACCAAGGTTTCCGTTATTTCTAAATATTTAATTTTTTATCGAAAATTCATTCACGTTGACTGTGAGATCTTAAGCTTTACTATTTCAAGTAAACTTTCAATAATAAATAACATTCATAACTTCAACTACTTTTGTCCTATTTTAGTTCTCCCTTAGGTATTCGCAATTACCCTACTCTCCCCTATAATAAAAAAATTCTGATGCATATTTTTCAATGTAAGAAAATTTTGTTAAGTAAAAATCTCTTTGTTTTACATTTAGAAATAGAATAACCAGCGCATGAAGCTTCTATCATAGGGCCATTCACTCCGCTGAAACCTTAAAAGAACTAGTGCGTGAATCTTCATTATGTTTCTACGTAGTATGTACTTACAGTACATAGTAGTAAAATATACTATTAATAAACCGTCATATTCATGGTTAAAAATTACAGTTATAAAAATAAGCTCCTTAGATAAAATGAATTTCCAGTACTATTGAGGAAAATTTAATTGTACGAAAAGGAAATCATTTAAAAACTCGTATGACAATGAATTTTTGACTATTTTCAGATGAATGGCCATTGAATATTTTATGGTAATTTTGTAATGAAAACTTTCCATAACGAAATTTTTTTATTCATGCTATAAACTTTTATTATTCATTTCGGTTTGAACTCTTTTTATTTCTCTCAGTACATAATGTCATCTTCTACACAGAAAAAAATTATCTGTAACAGCAGCATATTTTTGGTTTGTTACTCTTATAGACTTTTTTTCTGTATGCTCAGCAAAAAATATCTGTAGGTGTTACAACTTTAGTCTGTAATTACAACAAAGAAAAAAAGCTCTTACAACTACAGTAATAATCTATAGAAAGTAGGAAAATGATTCTCTGATTAAATGAAAGTTTATAACAATAATCATTTGAATGCTAAATGTTTTTTTTGTACACGTCATAATTTTTAATGTTTTATGTCAAGTCAACTAGATGAAATAGACATTGGTAACTCTTTTTGTATAATATCGAAACTAGTTTTGAAAAGAATAATTTCACACGATTGTGATTTTCACTGAAAGCTTTTCATTTTCAAACAGAAAAAAGATATTATAAAAACAACACATACTTTGTTAGTTGATTGTTATATTTTTTTCTGCGGTATAACGAAAAATCACGTAATGTCATAAGATAAATTTAGAATGTCATTTAAGCTTGTAATTCTCGCCTTCAAGTTGAAATGGAAATGAGTGCAATGGACATAAAAATCAATCTTGATATTTTTAACATATTATAAAAATTCGTGAATAAATAGTTACCAACTAAAGTTGTAAAAGCTACAAATTTTTCCGTTAAAATTACAGATAATTTTTATTCGTGTAGGGAATGAAGACATATTTACTTGTAAACAATAATGTGTAGTCAATATCGAGTTTATTTTCAAATGAAATTGTTACTCTTTTGCTTAAAAATATTTTCGATAGTTAATCTTGTTATTTATTCATTAGTTTTTTTGTTATAAAAAAAAACGGCAGGACCGAATTTGTTCAAACTTCTTTCAGACCTTCTTTATAACAATATCTCTCGAATAAATTTTGGTTGAAGTCGATATTTCAATCCGTTCTTGAGATATCGAAAACGGAAAAAATGCTGACATCCATACATACGTACGTACACACACATCATTCTAAAAATTGGTCAGTCAAACGTGGAGATATGATAAAAATTCACATTTCACCATTTTACCAATCGACCCAATTATAATAATTTCCTAGTGGGAAGTTAAAAATAAATCTATCATTTATCGAGGTACAAAATTGATACAAAGAATTTTAAATGTAAATAACAATGAATGCACATGAATCATTATTATATTAAGTTAAGATAATTAATATTTTTATTAAATAAATTATATTTTTTTACTGTATACAGTAAATTAACTCTTAACTATTTACTAATTTATTTTGATCATTACTTTCATGAAAAGTATTCTAAGATTTTATTGCTATTTCATAAAATATTATCCATTTATACACCATACACTGCGTATACTATAGATATTTATTTGATTATCAGAAGAAACTTAGTCAGTACAAAAAATAAAAAAGCTGTAATACTTAAACTACAGTGATTTTATTCACAAGAACAGTCATAAGATAAATAATTAAATTAGTACTAAATATATTTAGCACTAATAACTAATCATACCGCCAGTTATAATGATTTAATTAAGTTATCATCTCTTCTGTTTAAATTAATTCGAACAGAAGAGACTAGGACACATCAAAAATTAAACAAACTCACAAGAAAATCCAACAGTTTCAAATAAGCCATTTCCTTAGAAGAGTTAACACACTGATAAAGAAAAATTGACTGCTAGTACAAAAATAATTAGTCACATCATAATAATTATCATCATAGAGAATTAGTTGGAAGAAAATCGAAAAGTGAACATTGATAAAATAACCAATGCTTTGTCTGATCATAATCAGTATTTATTTAAACGCAATATCCTGAAACAAATACTCTCAAGCACAAAAATATATGTTTATAAAAACACAAAGAAGCAAAGAATTAATTAACCACCATTGAAAAAAAAATTGTTAGTCAAATATAAGCTGATTAAGTTGCCAACTTTTCGTAAATACCCGTCTGTAAAAAAACAAGCTCTGGATCATATACAGACGTAGTATTTCTCATCTTCTCTTCTAGAAAACGATGGAAAGGGCTTACAATGTAGTATGCAGAACAAAACTAGCACATAAATTTTATATTCTTCCTCTCGTTTCTCTAGTATTTTTTAACCGCCATAAACCACACGCATTGTCTCTTTTCATTATCAACTACAGGACATTCTCGTTTCCTCTTCTAACCCAACACATTTCCTCTGTTTTGGTTCTTTGTACGAGTTTTATTTTACTTTATTTTAAATATATCTATATGTTTATAACCACTAACAGTGAGACATGCACTTACTTTTTTGGCAGTTATTACTTGCATATCATCCACGAAAGTATAGTATTACAGAATGCGTGACTGAACACTTCGTTCAATCAATTAATCCAACACCGAATTAAAGCTCTACATATACTTGGCTAGGAAGCAGAAGAAATCAGGTATCATAAGGATTCTTTAAGAAACTGATAATCGATGGAATTCTTATGAAATTTTAGTCGAGATTTTCAAACTAACAAATTTTCTATCAATACTAATATCTTACAGTTGATTTTCTTCACTCTGATAATCTATTAATTTTTCAGAAGTAAATTTTTCTGTTTTTATTCTCGAAAAAAAAAAGATTTATTACTACACTCTTCTAAACAACATGAAAGTAATAACATAATAACAATGCACTGGTAGTTCGAAATATTTATATTTATTATTAAACTTTGTCATAAATGAAACAAAATTGCTTTAGAAACAAAAAGCATACGGTGAAGCGGGAAATTAAAAAAAAAAGGCCTTATTAGGACATTTATTGGGGTCACCCACCTTAGATTAGGATGACCCTATTTGCTGAGCTTATTTTACTTATACCAACAATAAAATGCATTCTTTACACACCAATATCTCATCTACCCCTGTAATAGATCTATCTTTCCATTCTTACCATCATAAAATCTGATTTCATTCATGTAATTATCCAGAATTTCAGAGATTATAGAAAACGGTAGGATCAAGTGAAACACAAGGAAAAACATAAATCAGCCAATATACGAACAAATGTGGATAATTTTGAATGCATTAAGAAATTAAAAAATCGACTATTAAAAAGTGCAATAAGCATT
This sequence comes from Chelonus formosanus, assembly GCA_028641665.1. Classification (NCBI taxonomy): domain Eukaryota; kingdom Metazoa; phylum Arthropoda; class Insecta; order Hymenoptera; family Braconidae; genus Chelonus; species Chelonus formosanus. Next base: position 16,162,664 of record CM054003.1, on the reverse strand, counting down.
GTTAAACTTATTTCAATAAATTAATACATTTTTCAGGCGATCAACTTTATCGTCCCTTCTCTTATATCATCTCGAATAAATTAATAATTAATCCGTCTTACTTAATGTTATTTTTATTTTAATTATAAACGATAGCTTTGTGAAATTGAATAAAATAATGATAGAATATTGCATAACGCATACTTATTCTTCTTTTAATCAATTATATAATAGCATTCTCAAACATTTTAATTAACACTGCATTTTGAATGACTTGTGCTTATAATTAAAATCAATAGAGCAAAAGAATAAATAAACGAGAATTTCAAACATTCATCAATAAAGACGTAATTGATGTTAAAGAGCATAAAAGCGTTGAATAGAAAAATCTTCATAAAACAAATTAATAGGAATGTTGTTGAGTTCAAACGGCTGTAAGAAAATGATATTGATTCAAATATATATAAAAGTAAATTGAGCATAAAAACATGGGGCAAAAAAACTGACAAGCGAAAGAGTATAAGCTAAGTGATGGAAAAAAAATACCGGAGACAACCTGTCATGCAACGACCGATGCAAAGTGAGGAAAAGTGCCGTTGCCAGGAGCTACATAAAATCGTTTGAAATTGTGACGGTTGGGAAACATGAGGAATTCGAGTCGACACTTTGTGGTCTAGAACGTTGAGTGTTACAGATAAAAGACTACGGATAATTTTAATAATGAAGAGTAATTCTAACAATTCATTTGTTTGATTTGATAATTAATCGATTTATTAATTTGACAATTCTACAAATTTCTACAGTAATTCTCGACTATTACATTCGAACTAGTGAACAAATTAATTTATGTTGTCAGAAAATAAATTTTATATATATTTGTTTTTAATTAGTCCAACACAGATGGACACATAAAGAATTGGTAATTATCCCTCTTACGGCTTTGAATTTAAGTAAATTTAATAAATCGCTAAATTAGCAAATGGAGTTGGAGGATATATTTTAGATATTTACCAAACAATTTATTCCTTCAAATAATTTAAAATATTTTTATGAATCACATGCACAATTACACATTTTTTTTGCATTAAATTATAGTCATTATTACTTCAACTAAAGTTTCGTTATCGTAAACAAACGTATAGTTGCCATAAAGAAAAAAAGTTTTCGTGTAGAGGGCATACTTACAATGATGGCAGAGACGAAAAATGCCATAACCTTATTGATACTATTTAAAAAATTTAATTTAAATATTTAAATAATTTAAAGCATTATGGATAGAAAGGAATTTCATTTCACAATATTCCAGAAGGCATGATTCTCACAGATTTATATTATTATGATGATACTATTTAATAAGAATTTTTTTGGACTCTAAATTATTACACTGATAGAGGAGATTTGTAACAATAAAGGAGACTTCTTAACTATTAAAAATATTTTTTAACAGTTAATAAATCTTTTTAACTATTAAGAAATATTATGTGACCAATACAACTCATATTTTATTGTTGATTATATGGTTTTTTTTTATATAAAATGACATAACATTCGAATGGGGTTAGAATTTGGTTTTATTTTATGCATATTTCTATTAATAAAAGATATGCATAAGGCAAAAAGTGAGGTTTTAAAAAGTGAATAGATAAATATGACAGTTCTGATTGATACAAGGTTAAGTGGCGTTGCGATCGTCGATTTATTGATGGTTAAAAAATATTTCTTTACGATAAAATGAGATTTATACATTATAAAATCACTAGTGTGTTCACAACTAAGGCTTTTTAAATGTTATAAAATATTTATTAACAGTTAAAAAACATTGGTTTTGATAATTAAAAATCGTTTTTCAACAGTAATAAATTTTTTCTATCAGTGTACATAAAAATATTTGTATGTATGTGTAGTTTACACGCACATACAGCTCATACGTGTAGTAATATATGCGATCAAATATCGAATTATAGTTTCTGCAGCATTACTACGATACCTTTAACGCAGTTTAAGTCCCACAGCAAATCAAATGTACCCCCCCCCCCCATAATACATATTCTTCCGCCAAAAATACGTTTCTTTACGAGAGAAATACACGTCAGAATAAAACATTCTTTTTCTGCGGTGATTAATCTTTTTTTTCAGTGCACTCTGAAACTTTGCGTGTACTAACTTCGTTAATGGTTTTATAGAAACATCTACAATCATCTCATTTGTCAAGACATGTTTGATGAACATATGCCTGTTCTAAACAGATTCACGAACAGAATGATATTTTATATTAATATGCTTGAAATGAGCGTGAAAAACATGTTCATTCACAAGACACTCAGCTTCGTAATCATCGATATACAGTGTCATATTCGTTAACTAATAAGTAGAATAATTTTATTATATATAATGTTTTTGCAAGAAAGGAGCATTGAGAACGTTTGGAATAAAGAGGAAAAATTGCACTGACGTCCTCTTTTTTCTGTGCGTTACAGCGTTGGTCCACCTGAGGCTCAGACCTCCCGCTAATTACCCGTACGTGTTTTTCATTGATGAAGGAGATTTTTCTCTTTTCCTTTCAGTATGACTAACAGGATGTGACGAGAGTTCTACAGTGGTTCTTTTGCCACTTATTTCTGAATCACTTTCTGTATCCTCTCGTCAAATATACTAGCGTTGCATCTTTCATTCGCACTACCTTTATGGAATCTCATATAGCAAACCTCGCAGTCGAACTCTCTAGTAAAGACCAGAAAACTCTCCAGAATATTCCTCAGAAATGGAATAACTTCAGCCGTCTGACTTTTTACTGTGGTTGATATTATTTTCAGGCCCAGGTCAATAGGACCTTTTTTTTCTCTTGTACAACAAACCCGAAACAAAATTTACTATGGTCCAGAGGAAAATTTCATAATGACCAAAGAGTTTTTAAAATTGTAATTTATCAAATTTACTGAAACTTTGGAGATAGTCCGCTAGTATCAAAAATCCATAGTAATTTTTCCGTGTATTGCGTAATGTGAAAATTGAAACTGTACCTAGAGGAAAAATTTCTATGCGAGTAAGATAACAATTATTAGACATCTGTCAAAAATTATCATGTTTTTATTGAAAATTACTACGCATCAATAAAAGTTTTCCAAGTTCATTGAAAAAATTTAATTATTCGTCAATTGCATCTACTTTATAATGACAAGTATGGGAATGTCTTCAAGAAATTGATCTCTGTGTTTTTACTTTGCATAGATAAATGATGAATTTTTTATTCAAGTTATACACGCTTTAATACTTATTTAATTATCTTTTCAAATCATACACTGAACTTTTCGACAAAATATCAAATCAAAAATTGAATACTTATAAAACAAACAAAAAAATCTAAAGTATTGTTGACAAGATTAAATAAAAATCAATGTTTGATAGATCGTGATGTTCAGTTCAGAGTTGTTTATCTATTTAATATCCAAACAATTAATTTACATGACATATTCAGCCTGATGAAGGGTGGGACCGGATCTATGGTGAATTTTGTCGCTTAAATTTGATTATCAATACAACTTTGTGTATTTTATTATAGATTTTGAGCTTGCAATTACAAAATAATTTTTCGTTCTTATTATTTAATGAGTATAAGCAGTCAACAATAATAAGTGTAATTTTTCTATGTATTCTCACTTAATAAAACTTTCGACCTTTAGCAAAAACCTTTAACTTGTATTTTACAACAATATTTTAAGGTAATAAGCTAGAATTTGTTCTTATATCTGAGAAGATAGAACAGATTTCATTGTAAATACTTATTATGAGTGTTGTTATTATGATTTTCTTGAACGAATATCATTCAAGTAAACATTTCAACTAAACAATACCATGAAAAAACAATCTGTAAAATATATAAATTTGCACGTGTAATAGCTAACTGATCAGTCATTAGTAATGATTAATTAGTTTTCTTAAGTTTGCAATTAGAATTAAAACGGGTTGAATGATATTTTTTGTTTATTAATTAGTTGTTTATTTTTAGAGATCATTTTTTTCAGTCCTTAAATGTTATAATACTACTACTCTTCAACTTTCACATTTGGTATTAGAAGTGATATTTCATTTTGTTTTATTCAATTATTTCCCAAATATTCTTTGGACGATGAAAGCAATTTGTTCATTAAAAAATAAAATTCAACGAATGTAAAAATTAAAAATCACTTCGGATCTAATATTAATAGTTAGTTCTATTGATAAAAATTCGAATATCTTTTCAAAGATATAAGTCCTCACCTTCACACTCAATATCGTACATACTAACTTAAATCTACCTACCAAAGAGTTACTGTAAGATGACTTTAAGTTTTTATTATGGTTCCTTACCATCTACCTTAACTATCTTCTGCATTCACAGGAAAACTGTAGAAGACCTGCGCTAATACAGCAAGTCCTCCGAAGAGACTTCCTATTCTCTATGATCCAAGAATAAACCTTAGTGTAAGTCCAGGGTAGATGGTCATAGAGAAGAGATGGCCAATTGAAATAATTACAGAACCATTGACTAGGTGTCACTACTTTTTTCACCACAATTTGATAGTAGTTTTGATCCCACGCACGATGCGAAGCGGACTAAACAGTTACTACCCGACTAAAATTAACCTCACGCAAAACTTTGAAACATATCAGGGCCTATTAAGGTATTGGTAAGGCATGTCACGATAAGTATGCCTTCAAAGGAACGAATCAGGTCCAGAAAATGATAACGTAAATTTAAAAATGATAAAGTATTATAAGGTTTTCCTAATTAGGTCCAAGCTAGGAGAGATAGAACTTTTAGAATGCCAAATAGTATCAGGTTTTCCTGATTAAAACCATTTGACGCCCAAAATAATCCTGGCCTCTAAAAGAACTTTGTGCCACAATTATCACAATGTTGCATATAGGGTGTTCCCTAGTCCAGGGTAGATGGTCATTCTTTCATTCCTTATTTCTTTAGAGCGAAAAATTTCATGTCTCTTTTTTTTGTCGGTAAAATAGAGAAGCTAGAGAATGTATTGTAATTTTATGTTATTACATTCTAGGAAGAAGATATAAAACATTCAAAAGATTATTTTATACTAACGTTGGATGATAAGAAATCAAAAAAATTGGTTGAACAGATGAACCATAGGAAATTCGATCTACTAATTCTACCAAAATACTACATACTTATTATAATACCTATCCTAAAGATAACCTAAGGCTAATCGGGCCACCCTGGACTATGTATTTCTTTTAATTGGGAAACACATAGTTCAGGATGGCCTGATTTGCTTACTAAACCCAACTTAACACTAAATACTTATAATAATACCTATCCTGAAAATAACCTAACGCAAATCAGGCTACCCTAGACTACGTACTCCCTCCAACCAGGAAACTCATATTCTAGGATTGCCTAATTTACTTTTCCAGTCTTTCATTCCTTATTTGTACCATGCACTTTCACCTATATCACTTTATAATTTTATTATCCAAATGTTCAATTCCACTTGACACTTTTATAGTTTTATAGAGGCAAAAAACACTTCTATTCCTCCTACATAGAGTTCACCAACACTTGAGTTCACTATTTTTAGGCGGAAATCCACTGAATTCATTGATAGTGGTTTCCACTTTAGCACATCCATGGCAGTATCAACAACGTAAGGGTCTCTAGCTGGTTAAAAAATGAGACTATCAGGCTTATGACCTAGTTGTTTAGTGAACTTCTCACTCAACAATCTTTCGGTTGCTGATAAGTCCCAAAATTCTTTGAGACGGATGGAGAAAGGTTCTTTTTCTCGATGTAATTATCCTTGATCGAAAGCTCTACGTCGAGTTACCACAATTTCTTCTTTAATGATCGTATAGCGATCTGGCCAGAAGGGAAGTTGTGAGACCTTTTTGCCATCAAACATGATGACCTCGTAGGCCAAATATCGCGGATAATCGATATTATTCACCTTGTCGATGACCATCTCACCATCAATAAGCGTATCTCTTAAGACCGTAGAAAGATCTCGAGAGTCAGGGAACTTAAAACCATAGACTTCGAAAACATGATTGTTTCTATCTATGAAATAAACTCCCTTATCAGCTTGGATGAGCATCATGTATCGAGTCCCGTCGGCCTTCCATGAAACCCTGTACGGTTTGTAGTGGAGTTGATGGATATTTTTTTTATCCATTGGAACAGGCTAAGAGCCAGGAAATCTGTGGCTGTTCCAGCCACATATTTCTCAGAGTTTCGTCTGAATCCTGGTGACTTTTTCTTGGTCACGTAAAGGTGACACTCCGGGAACTCCTGCTATGAATACTGGATCATCTACAAGGCGATTCTTATATCTTCGATAATTCTTACTACCTCTGGATGGATGATGTTTTCTTTCTGAACTCTTCGACATTTTCGACAACTTCACTGCTTGGTACAAAAAAAAATACAAGCGTTCACTACACTTCTCCAAAAAAGTCATAAGGTTGCACTGAATGTAACACAAGATTACACAAAAATCATCAAAAAAAAATCGGCACAGGATTCGCAACAGATATACGATGCGTCACGGTCGACTGCTAAGCAGTAACTGAGCGCTCAAGGTACAATTTCTGCTATAACTACCTTCAATTCGTGCCTGAAGCGCTGCCTAGTGGTCTGGAATCTAAAAAGCAATAATAATCCAAACGCTCAAGAAATGAGCTATTGTTTATGAAGATTTTAGGTCAAACACACTTTAAATGTTAATTTGACACAGTTTTTAAATATTTTTTTTTCTAATGTTAGCCTAAGCAAATTAATAAGGCTATTTATCATTAAGATTAACTCACTCAGTTATTTTAGATCTAAAAACTGTTACTTCGATTTACTACTAGATGGAGCGTGTAGACATGTCGCTATGTGATATGCGCAGTATCGAATATGATGTACTAATCAAGTTTTATTTCACGAAAAACTGTAGATAAATAATCTGCTAAATGACATACAAATTTTATTTACAGAACTTTGTGTTATATAAACGCAGTGATTAATGTAAATATAGTCGTACTGGTAAAAAAAAAGAACAGTTCTCACTCTCACAAACACTTACTGAATAATTTGCCGTCACCACGAATGCAGCCGATCAGAAACAGTACCTCTTTGTTTAGTTCAACTTTAAATGATTTTATAATAACGAGCTGATTTCAGTTCAGTATGCCAAGAAATTGCATTTTATTGGATAATTCAGCACAATTGAAAACTAAAGATAGTTAAGTAAAAACAAGACTTTGCACTCTAAGTTGCAAAATTCTCGATATTTTATCGGAATCTGAGTTTGTTGTATTTACGGGTAGATTTTTATACTCCTGAACCAGTAAATGGCCATGTTATTTCCCAAAATTGTATTTTTCGTTTGATTGCTTCTATAGATAATGGTCTAGTCAGGGCATTTTGGGCTATGCGAAAGTATGGATGTTCTTATAAAAGTTCAATGAGTAATTAGTGTAGAGTAGTTGTGATAAATGATATGGATGACTACTTCAAAAGTTTAGCATACTCATTCTACTAATAGAAAATACAAAAAGGACCAATCAATATTACATATGGCAACCAAAAAATCATCGACATTTGATAGAAAAATTTTTGCTGATTAAAATAAATGAGATGATTAAAAAATATCATATGAGAACATGACAATATTTAAAACCTATATCATATGAGTTCTTTCAGTAATCTTTGCCGTTGTTAATTATCTAAACTCCGGTTTCTAGTTACAACGACCTGATTACTTCAAAATTAAGCAATTGTTCTCAGGAAAAACTGATGAGATCCTCATTAGGCATTTCCCCATCAGGTCCTCAATAATCATCTGCGTTACATGCCTTAGACTATCTCAATCGGGTATGCCTGACGTATTCCTCATCCTGTTCAGAAAAATATTTCTCGTCGGGTAGAGACATTTAGTCGACAGTTCTATAAATTATTTCGATTAGCCATCTACCCCGGATTTACTCTACACGTAATTTTCGTCCAAGCCGGGAATTGAACCTGCAACTTATAATAATAATTATCATGCGCATTAAGTATGTGTGAATGTGCTGTTTCTTTCAGTCGTGTGACTGCCGCCACATAGTATGCATCAATGTGTACAGTATTACAATTATGACTTGCAAATAGAAAATATTACAATGAGATTTTGTTATGTCATCACACATAGTGAAAATAAGTGATAGTTATAGTTATATTATAAGGAAGAGGCAATTTCTTGTAACAGATGTAATAGTTGAATTAATAAATTCTATGTATCATGAATAAATGAAGATAAAATCGAGGAACATTGAATGTTTGCAAGGTATTTAAATTTTAATTTTCAAACCTAAGAAACTATGTGAAGATATTGAGATGACTAAAAAATAAATAGAACATGCTGCCAATGTGAATATTTTAGATAGAAAAAAACAAACTACTCTTCAGAATATTGATGGCTAACTATGGGAGTATGATCAATGTCATGAAGTTTGTCAACAAAGAGAGTTAAACGATACAATTACCATCAATTTTTCTATTTATTAATACATTTAAAATTATCACAATTTGTTAATGTAATGGTTAATTTGTTCATTTACGCTTTTTTTGATGTTTCACTTTACCCTCCCTACCTCTACATACATACGCACATCTACACACACAGACATCCTCTTAAAAGTCCGAAATTTTATACTAGGGGCTTCAAAATACGAAGATTTGTCAAAATTTGGAAATTAGACTCATTACAATAACTTCTCACTAGTGAGTTGATAAAGATTTAAAATTTCGATAAATATGCGCCAACCTTGCCCTTCAAAAATGTTTCATGGAAAAAAGCGCATTTTATGGACTTGTTTCAAAATCCTTTCTTCCAAATAATTAGTCTTAAAACCAATTCTATGAGAATATTTTTTTTTTTTCAAAAGAAACGAGTGAACGATTCGTTTCTGTGTAAAACAGTGTAAACTCAATAGATAATATTTACAGAAAAAAAAATCAGCCCGTTAATGAGAAAGTAATTAGAAGAGCACTAATCAAGATAAAGTTTCTTTCATTCAATCAAAAGAATCCTGATTAGACCTGTAAGTTTATTTTCATCCCGTCGTTGATGTAGCCAAGATAAACTTAAAAATGATCTAATTTTAAAGCAAAGTTAACTTAACTTCCATTAATTGAACAATCACTCGTTACTCAATGGTAAAAAAAAATTACAAGCAATATTTTATTATTTCCAATGAAAAATTTATTAACAACACAGCACCAATTTTCCATTATTTGTCATAAATTGTAGATTATCTTGAATCATTGATCAGGCTTACATCGAGTGCTACACAGTTTTGTGAATTTATTTTGAGTTTTATCAACCTCGAGGGACTGATTTGTGGAAGTGATAACATGAACTATTGAATATTTATACGTAGAATTATCATATATTCGTCATAGAAAAAAATTCACACATTTCATCGAAGATTATGGATACATTGAAAAATAAACCTTAACTTTGATCGAACAAAATTGATATTAATTTTTCTTCAAACAATAATTGAATGAAAAATACATTTAAAACGAAGTTTTTGAATGCTCAAGCAGTTAGAAATTATTTAAAATGTTGAAAGTAATTAATCAAGTAATCATTATACAGTTAAAAAGAAAGAATGAAAAGTTTCTAGTATAACACAATAAAATTACTCGCCAGAATAGTTCACACAAAGATACTCTATCCCTGATTCATCGGTTAAAGAAGTCCTGTAGCTGAGACAGGATTGAAAAAAAGCTTTAGAATACAAGGACTTTAGAAAACAAATTTTGAAAAAGAAGTCAGTCAGTCTGTTTTTTATCATATTTATAATAAATATTGAATACATTGAAGAATCTCTATTTTTCAATTCTGTTTGATAAAATATTGCTCATTTAGATTCTCTTTGAAGATTTTAAGTGTTAAGAATAAATCCTTTTTATTGAATTCAAAATATTTCTTTCGATTTTTGTAATTTGTTCATCTGAAGGAAACAGTCTATTGACTTGTTCATTTATTCTGGATATCCAATAATTCGTCGTAGAAATACGTTGAATTAATTGAAATTCTAATGTAAATAATTCCTTTTGTCTCGAGTATTTACTCCACAAACATATTGATTACATGGTTGAAATAAGAAATGTCAATCTTATCTGTCATGGAAATTATTACCAATATAATCGTCTTTTCTAGTCGTAAAACAGATGGAATTTTTTGACTCGGGAAACTAAGCATTGCAAAATTTTTTCATTATTTTCTGTGAGTAATAAACTTATTGTCAAAAAAATAAAGGCTCTTTCAATTTCATATTTTCAGAATTAAATCTTAATACACGGTAAATCCATGTGAATATAAATGATGCACATTAAGTGTGTTTAATATTAAAATTTTATGCACTAACTATTTAATTTTGTAGTCATATCACTTGGTACACACTTTATGTGAGTAATGTTAACACAATCTGCAATTTGCTGTGTAAAAATAACTTGATCTGTTCGATACAAATGTTCTTCACCTGACTTCTCGATTACCTTATTTTGTTTGTGTCAATCTGACGACTATTTGCAAAAATAAGGTAGTTATTGAATAATAAAAATGATCAATCACAGGTTATAGATAAGAAGTAAAGGTTAGCCAAAGAAGGAAGGACTTTATTTATTAAAGAAGAATCTGCAAATCCAAGTTGTAGACACTTCTAGCACACTAAGCCTCTTCAATGTTGAATGTCATAAACAAACTATAGATTTTTCACACACTATTTTAGCACGTTTGTGAAATCTTGGGATTTGCAGTATGCGCTTATTATAAAATACACGGAGAGAATTTTTTCACTAAATCTAAGTGCAAAAATGACAAGTGGACGTTTCGAATTTTATAAGTAAAAATATTTCCATTCGATAGTAAATTTTGAGTTCTTGTGAGTTAACTTTGTACTTAAGAGGTGTCTTAGTAAAATAATTACTTAGGATAAGTCAAAAATAACTTACAACAACCTAAAATTCACTGTTGAACAGAAATATTTTTACTTATAAATTTCGAAACGTGCACTTGTTATTTTTGCACTTAGATTTAGTGAAAAAATTCTCGCCGTGTAGTCAAGTAACAAACATCATCCAGCGGTAATTTCAAAGATAGAAATTTTTAAATATCAAATGGATAAGAGGGCGTACCAAGATACGTTCATTTTTCACCATTCTTAAACGGTCATAGATGGCCAGAAAGTAATTAGAAATTAGTCCATAATTAATTCTCTAACTACTTTTTGACTTGTACAGTCTATAATTGATAGTAATCTTTAAATTCACTCCGTATTCACTTATAGAATATCGCGTAATCATTTCATACTAGCTAGAGTTGTATTTAGTAACTTACAAAGCCATGATCTAATAGTGTCAGGAAAATGACAGGAGATAGTGACAGGATGAACCCGCAAACTCTACCGTTCCTCTGACCGATTAAATTTAAATTTAATATCATGAAATTAAAACCTTTTTCTGAGCTTTGTTGAGCCATTTATATTATTTATTTATTACAGTAATATGTATTACAGTACATGTGTATATATATATATGCATATGTATAAAGAGTATATAAATGTTTCTATAATTTGACAAATTCCGAGTTGCCATTGATGGGAATTATGAATATCACTCCTACGTGATAATAATGCAAAAGCTATCATCAATTAAACTCGTAGATGGGTAATCGTCCGAGAAAGCAAAGCTGCATCCGATATATCAGAAATATAACGTAGCACTATTCTATTGAACGGTCGAGTGATTGTGAACAATCAAATTCGATGATGCGATATTGGATGCTGAAGTGAGACAAGCGAGTAATAGATAGAGAACCCGACAAGAAATAGGGAATGGACGGAAGTGACGATAGTAATTTTACCCAGTCTTTCAACTCACTGAATCTATCTTTTCCTCTTTGATCATCACGGAATGATGTAACTGATTGTATTACTTTTTTCTCTTAATAATACCGTTTTATTATTATATTAACTATTTAAATACTTTATTCGTTATGTTATTGCAAAAATTTAAGTTTCTTTTAAAACTTTTATTAACCTTTCTTTTTTAATGAATATATAAAAACCTACTTCAAGTAAATTAGGGTGCTTAATGAATATGGATTATTGCTAATTGTTGAATCAGTAAATTATCTTCTAATGTATTCTGTGATAAAATTTAGACTTCTAGATAGTACAAAAAGATAAGACATTTTAGTTTTAAATTGGCTGGTACAGTTTTCGAGTTATTTAGGTCAAATTTCAATGTTACTGATCTAATATAGAAAAATTATCAAAAAAGTGTTTTGTCCCACCAAGTCATTAAAGTTTTTAAGATTTTTCAGACCTCACATCCCACCCTATACGGAAAAAAATATATTCTTTAAGATAATATTAAATTACATAATTATATAAAATATAATTTTTCGGCCAAATCTTACATAAATGAATATAAAGAAACATTATTAAATATATTTATGTAGTCGATTATATAATTATATATTCTTTTATATTCGTTTATGTAAGATTTGGCCAAAAAGTTATATTTCAATACATTTTGATATATATATATATATTTGAAGTGAAATATATATTTACAAATATTGTAGCTTATTGAATTAAATTATACACCAATATATTAAAAAAAATTAATTTTTTAGTAAAATTATCAATTATACATATTCCATTAACTTAACGTATATTTTACGATCATGTTAAGGACATACTATATTCTTTAACTTCCCTACAGTAATCGTAGTAGTTTACGGATAAAATACAAAAAACGGATTCAAAAAAATACCTTTTATAGAAAGTAAAAGAGTTTAAGTTTATCATGCACATATTATTTATTCATAGCTAGTACAATATTCTAACAAATTTTTCTCTTACGTTGAATATTAAAAAAAAATGGGAAATTCTCTTGCGATAACTTCTACATCGTAGAATGTATCCAAGTATTCATTGCAAACTTCAAAATTAAAATCAGAATTCTGCTCGATGTAATAACCCCGACCGAACAACTCTATGTCGATTATCGCGTTAGCATACGCATTCAGATGATCAAACGATATAGATTTATCAACGCTGTCCAGTTTGATACTCCACATTACATAGGGGCTGAGGAAGGTGTGACTATTAAGAATTGTAGTATATACTTTGTTAGGGTCGAGCCAATTTTTGTTTTCGTCCTGGCTAAGAGTATAAGAGATGGTAATATCGTCATCAAACGAAATAAAATAGTAGCGTTCTCCGCATCGATAGTAATAATTGCCGATCATAGACATGGTTAGTGCAAAGTTTTGCAGTACGGAATTCAGATTATTTTGTAGAGTATCATTCTTTATTTTTAAATTTATTCCTATATCATTATATTTGATTGAATTGTAATTTAGTCCTTTAGATATATCGGCTTTTAGTAGAATCTCCGATCCGTTAAGTAATCGAGGGATTTCATCCGTGATCGTGTTATGTTTCCACACATAGAATGGTGAAGAGCCAGTAGTATTGCTGTTAAATACCTTTTTTTCGTGAATATATTTGCTGTATTCGCCTATCGTCGCTTCACTTTCATCAATGTGGTTTTTCATGTCTCTAATTTTGTCGATGATATTAGATCTTACTGATTCAGTGTCATTGAGCTGCATATCAGTAGGTAATTGGAACTTTTGCAACACTCGAGCAGCAAATGGGAAGAAATGTTGTTTAAACGCATGCAGCGCTATACTGTATTTCTCTAGAAGTATATTCGATTGTATGACCAACTTTAGATCAATCACTGCATTGCTCAATTCAGAATCAGTTAAATGGATATTAGTCATTGATGCAGATACAATGTTTGCTATATATTCAGCTTGTGCAACACTGTCCGCGTAAGAATCAATCCGGTCGTAAATATCGATAAGAATGGAAAAACCTTCATCTATCTTTTTAATGTAACGCATTAAATTAGTCTGAAGTTCAAAAGACATTTTCTGGGTGAATTTTTGCAGCAACGATTTAACATCGCTTAAAGTTGTTCGAACGGTCCATTTGGTAATATCTAATTGGGCATGAGATGATCCATTTGCTGCATTCCTAATTTCATTTATTGTTTCTTCAATGTGACGAAAATCAGGTAGCACTATGTCGTACACTTGTTGTTCCATTTCTTCTAAATCCTCTAGTTGCTTGTAATATTTAGACATCTGATTATCAAGAAGTTTTAGTTTTGCTTCATCGTTTTTAATTTGTGATGCAAAATCAACCACTACTTTGACGCAGTTTAGAATTGTTTGCACTTTTTTCAACTGGCCAAGAGATTTCTCACGGGCTTTTTTTTCCATCTCTTTATCTTCGCTGTCTTTTCTATTCTGTTTTGGTAGATTTTCTATCTCTGATTGTGTGAAATTAGATAATTGTTGGCCAATTCTTTCGATCTCTTCTGTTTTACGAATTACATCTGATATAAATTCTGCTTTTCTGAACATGACTTCCTGAAGTTGTGTTTTTAGCTCCAATATGATTCTACGTTTTCCAATCTTATCGGCCTCTGGTGCTGATAAATCTTCTACGTATTCTTCCAATTCTTTTACCACTAGGGTCAGCTGAATAGCCGATTGTTCATTTTTCTCGTCCAAGATTTTTGTTACTCGAGATATAACTTTTAAATTCGGATTTATAGAAGGAACTTGCGGTCGTTGACTGGGAACTTTGTCAACTATCAATCCTTCAGCTATTGATGCTGCACCTGTGACTATAGTACCTATTCCAGCTCCAACAGGTCCAAAAAAACTTAGAGCAGCACTGGCAAGTTTTAGTGGTAGAAACAAAGCTCGCATTTGCATAATTTCCTCAATTTTTGATTTATCTTTTTCGAGTAACTCTAATGTATCTTTGGTCGAGTTTATATTTTTGTTTATCTCGTCGATTATTGCCTTTACTTGAATGTCCGATTCATCCCATAGTTTATCAATTTCAGGTTCAATTTGGTTATGTATAAAACCTTCTGCTTCTCGAATCTTATTATTGAGAATATCTTTGTAATCATCTCGATATTGTCGAACAATTTGTAATTGCTGAGCTTCACGAATTTCTTTTACATTTGTTTCAATTGTGGTTAAATACCTGTACAAATCAACCACAGTCTGACCTCTTCTTTTTTTTTTTAGTGTAAACACTTCAGTTAAAGCTGCAGTATAAATGTAATTTAGAACTTTTTTATTTTCTAAATTTGTTTCGAATTTGGCATATTCTTCAATACGTGTAAGTATTGAATCATAGAATGGCACCAAATCGATCTTGCTTCTCAATTTTAGAAATTGACTTTCTAATCCCTCAAATTCTTTGACGAAAGCAAGTGTAGAATACTGTGCTTTGATTTCGTTATTATTTTCGAAGTCATAAATGAAAGATCTCATCTTTGATTCCATGATATTTTCAAATAAGTTCATCCTCACGAAATCTTTGAAAGCATTAATAGCAGAGTAAAAACTTGGGATAGGTGTGGCTGTCGGAAATTTTTGACCGATATCACTAATTCCAGAAATTCCATCTATTCCAGATGAAACTTCAGCACCATCAGTCCATTCGATGCTGTATAACAGTAATGAACGTGGAATAAATTGAGATTTGATCAAATGATATAATTATTAAAATTACATCAAAACAATTCTTACGTATTATATCCTGCATTCCACGTAATAGGGGGAATATGAACTTTATAATAGTAATTACACTTTACTCGCCGACCTTCTGAAGTTTTTTTTCCACCGTGTCCACCTTGTCCTTGTCGTCCAGTTTCACCTGAAATTAAACATTAGAAAATCACTAGAATAATGAGTTTCCTCCGAACGTAAAACGTCTTACGATTATATTTTATGTACCTGAATGATTTGACGATTTTATATAAACTAATTGTCCTAAGCTATTTATGACAATTTTACCTGGATATCCTCCTTGGCCACTAGTACCGCCATTCCCTGGAGCATAGAAATATATTCTGATTGTTCATTTCTACAATTAATGCGAAAATGAATGGACTGTCACCAGGAAATGAACAACGTAGCCAGTACAACTATATGTTAGCAATATACTGATCATGACGTTTTTTACCTTATATGTTCGATATCATGGTAATCAAGAAGTTCTACAAAAATTTTACAAACCTCCATTACTAGCTTTTATTGCGGGTTTTCCTAGAATATCTAAATCGTACAAAGATATTATATGTGTAAGAGTTGGTCTATATTGGGTCATTTTCATCGTGTACTTAAAATGATTATTCTTTAAGTACTTTTCTACATCTTCGGGTGTCCGCTTTATCTCGAAAAATAAATCTGACAAAGCTTCGCCAGGAATTCCGTCTGCACCTAAAAGAGGAAGAAAGGAATCAAAAGTTGTCCAGATAATTTATTAACTCGGTTAATTTTTTACCATTTCCACCATGTTGCCCTGGTCCTCCGGCTCCACCGTTTGCATGTATTTCTAAGTACTCTGAATTTATGAAGTGTTTACCAACACCAAAAAAATGTCCAGCAGAGCCCCCCGGAAGACCTGGTAAGCCGTTTGCTCCATTTTCAGAGTTGAAAGAGGATGATTTTGCTGATTCTTGTTTATGAGGTTCTCCTGCTTTTCCATCCAAAATTATTTTCGGTCCACTGACAACTTCCCAAGTAGGCGCAATAATAGACAGTTGCACCTCAGAGCCAGTTTTGTTCAATGTGTCGTCCACAAATACCTTGTTTAATGCAAAAATCTGTACGATTTCTGCCTCAGTCCAGCAATTCATTTTTATTACATCACTTATTCTAACATTGTATCCCTTGACAGTCATCTGTTTTGACGATGATACACATAAAAGATCAAGTTCGGTTGAAAAAGCACTGAATACATCTTTTAAATGCTTCGATTGGAATCGGTTAAGTCTCAAAGTTTTTATTTTTTGATAAGTTTCATCACTTCCGATTTTCTCTACAATATTTCCCAAATCCGTTATATTCTCCACGACTAAATTTGTTGAACTTGTACATGACGTTATAATATTTGCGATACGTTTATCGTCTCTTAAATTTTGTGATTTGTAGGCAGCTAAGTTTTCATGCACATTATTCAAAAAATTATAGAAATTCTTTAAATTTTCTATCGCATCTAAGATATTTTGCATTTCATTTTTCAACAACAACATGTGTGTATCTTCATTGCTATTTGATATAGTGGTGAAAAAATACAATTTTTCAATATCATCAGTTATAATATCTAAGTTGGTCAATGATAGAGGTATGTTTAAAGAATTAGCGGCATTCAAATATTCTTTGAAAAATGCCAGTGGTTTATTAACGTTTATTTGTGAAAAAGCATCGTATGCACGTGAAACTCGTTGATGTAATATTTCGATGTCGTTGTACTCTTCTTCCATCTGCAAATAATATGTAAGAGTTTCGTCGCCCATTGTTTTTAAGCGATTTGTTAAAGCATCTCTGAATATATCGTCAACAATTTGATCCACAGTGTTTTTCAACGGTTTAGACAAGGCAAAACCAAAATCGCTCTTTTGCGATTCAACATAGTGGAGATTATTCACTATCATATTACCAATATTATCTATTTCACTTTTACTCTCTGGAAGATTTTCGAGTAATCCTGTACGTGTTGGCTGCCTAAAAAGAGCAATTCTTGTGTATGAATCTGCTTCACTCTCTAAAAAAACATCAATTAAATCCGCAAACATTTTATACTTCTCGGAATTTTCTGCTTTGTTAAGATAAATTTCTTTTTTCTTTTGTAAATAATTGGCTATTCCTTTTAGAACCGACTGATTATCATTTGCTAAAATGAATGTCTTATTATCGGATATTTCATACAGATTTTCCACTTTAGTCGCAACCATAGCTATGCCATTATGAAACTTTGGAATGTCTTTGATAAACTCACCAATGTGCTCCATTAAATCATCGAAATCGTTTTTATTGCCATTTATCTTTAACGAATCGTAATTGATTACTAATATGAGTTTCATTCTCTTCAATTGATTCATAAGAATGTTTTGGAAATATACTGAAGAAATTTCATGCTCGACATCTCGATTATCTCGAAATCCCGCACAGTCAACGTATGTCATATTTCTTTTAATGTCAGTCATTAATTCTGGGATCAAAGTTTGTGAGGATGCACCACTCCCAATTTTTCCGTCTTCATCAACAATAACCAAATATCCATCTCGCTTAATCACATTTAATTTGCGACCGATTAGAGCGGAGATTAGAGTGGTCTTTCCTGCACCGGTATTTCCCATTACTAACACAACTTCTTCGGGTTCACCATGTAAAATGAATTTGTTTTTATGTTCTTCCCAGAAATTTATAATTTTTGTATAATTGACATTGACACTTTCTTTACCTATGCTGTAGTTTTTTCTCAGATGAAAGTTGTGATCAAAATCTCGTGTCAATGCCAATAACATCATCGATAGTAGAGCCCGCGCCATAATGACGGGATATAAAACTGTGTATTTTACAGTACTCTGATGCTGATCAAAATGGACTGAACTACGAAAAGATGAATTGCACTCTATAGACCGTAATAATAAGAGTAGATATTAATTTTTGTGATTTTAGTTCATTTAAAAATTAAGAAATAGTCTAATGGACATCCATAAACGTCAGTTAGTACTGATATCGTGATTTAAACAGTAACAGGAAAAAAGACGATCGCTAGAAGTGAATTACTTGTAGTTCGTTCAAAAGTGGATAGTTACTAGTGAATGTTGAACTTTAATCGGGCACTGAATTAATGTTAAATTTGACTGCTTATACAACTTGTCTAATACGTTATCGAACAATGCCAGATTCAATTGAACAGATAAATAAAACACCTTGTACCGCATTACCTAATCATTGAATATATTTCGTGAACATATGTTTTCAAGATCTAGTTAAATTTATTACGTGCCAAAAAAGGAAGTATTTAACACGTAAATTTTTACAACAAGCAACGAAAATAGTTCAATAATATTTGATGAAAATTTATTCTTCGGAATATCGATCATCATAATCAATTCATTACTATGCGCAATTATGTCATCATGTCACCAAAACCAGTCTTAACAGGCTTCACGAAAATGTGCGCCAAGAATAAATAACGAATACAATAATGTTGTTCATAAGTACGATCTACATAAAATTCCTTTATGTGAACAACTACAAAAATATGTGAAACTATTGAAGCCGAATATCTCAATATAAAGATAAATTATATGCTTTGATAGAATAAAATTGTATTTATTTTTTGTTTGGTTATAATATAATTTTCTACAAAAATCGAAAATATACTCATTGTAAGATAAAAAAAATTTTGATAAATAAAGAAAGTTGATAGCATTACGTTTCAAGATTTTGAAAATATTAAAAAAGTTAAAATTAAAATGAATTTGTCTATTTTTATAAAAATTTATTGAAATACAAAAAACATGGCGTGGTTATCAATTATATGAACCATTCGATTATTTGTCGTCTTCTTCATAGCTATGATAACTACAAGTTTTTGTGTTTAAATAAATTTTTCGTCATACCCATGCGGAAAGTTCACTTTTCCATTAGAGAGGGGTTGAACTTTTGACACAGGTATGAAGAAAAATCATATTCAGCCCTATGGAGGACAATTAGACTATCCTAAAGCACGTGTTTACCACGTAATTTTACACGTGGTTTGAGCTAGTCTATTTTTCTTCTCCAGGTGTGAAATATACTATTAAAAAAAAAAAAAAATGACCAATTCGTCTTAATTATGTATTAGGAGTACAATTTTATTAACGGCTGCCGAGGCTGCAGAAACATCGATTTTGACGTCATTTCAGATGTTCAATAATTTCTATGAAGGCCTAGATTATCATTACAATAGGTGGAAAGTACTTCGATATTCTTCAAAATCATAAAAATTATAAAAAAAATACTGTAAGCTATCGATAATATATTATGCTCAATCTTAATTATTCTTCACGTGGTTTTGTTATCTATGAAGGTTATTATTTGAAATTTTAATTTGTTTCTCCGATAAAAAAGTCTACGCCATAATATTGAAAAAACGATAATATTCACAAGTCAAATTCAATAATTGAGATCAATAAAAACGTCTGGTAATTCACCTGCTTTACCATTGAACAATGTTATCAAAACTTAACTAATAAAAAATATTTATTAGAATATTGAACCAGACTTTAAGAATTACAATTGAAGAGTTTGAAAATGTTATAAAATTAGATGTAAAGAGTTAGTTACACGTCAAGTTGATCATAGATCAGCGTGAAATTAAAATAAAGTTGCTGAAGCTGTTGAAAATAGAATATTTACTTGGTATTGTTACCCTAGTAGAAATTTTGTCAAGGGCCTGTCCAGTGCCTTGGAATTGCCTCGATTTCATGTGTTAATTGTATAGGAATCTAGCGGGAATCGAGGCAATTTCTACTAGGGTACTTAAAGTAAATCGTATGCCCAAAAAATTGGGCATAGCATCGAATCGACATTTCAAAGAAACATTATTAGAAGAGATTAAAGTGGTTCTAGAAACTTTTCGACAGACTAAATTATTTGTTTTCTAAGATGTCGTTGATAGAGAACCATCAGCTCGAAGCGAAATTTTCCTACAGACTTTTACATTGCCGACATTAATTTTAGGAATATGATCAATGTAGACTTAATGTGAATGGAGTTCAGATTTTGAAAATCATATTCAAAATTTGGCATAATTCCGTTTTCAATTGTAGCAATGTCAATTCAATGCCATTACACAAAAAAAGAAGCAATGTGAAAATGATAAAAGCAATACAATGAAAATTCGTTGAGGAAAAATAAATAAATGTAGATTTATTTTATTTCCCTTTCGGTCACCCACCCATCTATCTACCGGCCTAGATATTGCTTGACTTGACTTGAAGATCGTGCGTTCTATCCCACTGTGCTACATCAAGTTGTAATATTTTTTTTTTTACTGCCCAATGAGAAGTTATTCTAATGGGTCCGATTTTGTAAATCCCAAATTTTGACATGTCTTCACATTTCAAGGTCAGTTGAGTCGAATACAATAATTTTTAGGTGGATGTCTCCGTGTGTGTATGCGCTTTCGGAATTATTTAGAAGCCGAGGCTTCTATATCCCATTCGTCGGGGCATGCAACTATGTGGCAACTTCCCTACTAGGGCTCAAGAAGGTAAATCTGATCAGGTCCGGATTGGAATAGGCAAGGGATTTCGTAACAGGGTATTCCCTTTTAGTACCTGATAGGGACCATATATTAATAACGTATTACGGCATTCCATACTAGATCCTGATCCGGTCCGGATCATGTTAGGGCATGTCTTTTTTCATTTCTACTCGGGTTTTCTACGATTCTTTTTGATCCCGAGCCGAAAGTACGAAGTCACGAGGTTAAAGAGGGGGGGGGGGCTTTTGCAAAGTTGAGGCAAAGCCAAGACTGTCCTTATCGGGACAATCTAAAAAAAATGTCAGCGTACATTTTTAGTAACTACCATAATACTATATTATAACATTAACAATAATTTTAATGTCACACAATAGTAGTACTTTTTCATAAAAATTTTTGACATCAATGAAAAATGAGTCGTTGATATAGATTTTTTTCATATGTATGTAACAACTGCATTTGTTACGAACAATTAAAATCAAAATCTATGCAATCAATTCGAGTTCTTCCAATGGAGAATATTTTCTTTCTCGGTCGCGGGAATCAGTTAGTTTTATAATAAATTTTAATTAGTTGTCAGTCAGTGCTAAGCTTGCCAATTAATGTTAATAATATCCATCTACAGAGACATAAGTTGATATTTGTCGCCATAATATTGTTGATTTACTTAGAATAATTCAACGAAATCGGATAAACTCAATGATAGAATATAGCATGCTTATAGCGAATAACACAGTTATGTGTTTGACTTGAGTTTTCAACATATGGTGAGCAGAATTTGAATTAGATGTATCACAGTATCCCTTGCAATATGATAGCAATCTATTCGAGCATAACAACCTCAGTTTGTCGCTTGGAAATTGCACTAATTGATATTGTCAGAACCTTCAATAAAGACAAACACAACTGGAATTTGAACTCAATTCTGAGTTTAACTTCTCATAATTAAAAATAAGGAATAAACATCATGGTAATAATGATGTTTATATAAAATATGTAGAATCCCTTTCATAAAGGCTTTGCTTACACTTAATACTTTTATCAATATAATTAATATGCATCAACAATATTACCTTTTGCGTCAAATATTCTATAGATTTTTTATTTATGACTATTTTTCTTTCGACCATTATTTATTTCTATTTTTGGTAAAAACGTTATTTGTTCTCCATGCTTTTTATTAAATTTATAAAGTATTTCACTTTACGTCATGAAATGTAGCTTATATTTGTTAGGCATTATTTTACATTGTTAAATATAATCAAAATATAACGAGGATTTTAAGCTATTTATCCAAAGCGACTTACGTTCTCGTTATAAGTAATCGCACTTTAATGAACCCTAAAGCCAGATCATGCATTCAATATCATTGTTATTATAAAAAACTTTTAAGGTTTACTTGTCTTGATTCTCATCTGAAATTCCGATGGTTATAAAAATTTAAAGAAAAATTGTTTTAAGATAAAAAATTCAAACAAGTTATTAATCATTTTATTGACTTCAAATTTTAGTAAATAATAGTTCTCTCACGGAAAAAAATAATTTTGTGATTCAATTATTCCCATTTAGCCAATTAATGATTCCTATTTCCATCTATACTTAATCAAGATTTAAAGATGATAATGTTCCAAATGAGCCTCTTTCATCTATTATTTTTGTGGTCTAGTTTAATTTTTACCTTTTTTTGAAATCTACATAATGGTGGTTGATCATAATATTATAAACTGATTTTTGATAAATATTTCTCAAGAGCTTCAGCAAATTTATTTGGATAACGAAAAAAACTTCAAAATTATAATAAAAGATTAAGATAACAAATCAGTCTCGATTGACTTTTCTACGAACAGTTTAATTGAGAAAAAATGGTCCTTATTATCCCCGTTCTTTTTTCTACGCATGTGCAGCACATAGTATGGGAAGAAACCACCCGAAGAAAAGGTACAATCGGTGTGGTAGAAGCCACCAGACTGTCGAAATTTTAGAGACACTCTCTTTTCTAATGAAAGTAGAATGCAACACATATTTGAAGATAGGACTATGGTTCGTCTAACTTAAGTCTTGTGTCATTCAAATATAGGGGAGAGCAAGGGCACTACAAAAAGTAGAGGAGTACACGAAAATAAAAAATGTTAATTTTACATTTTTTGAATATGATTTTTTGGCTGTAAAAACTTACAAAAAACGTTTATAAAAAACATTGAAATAAACATAGTTACTTACTATCCCTAAATTGTCCGAGACTTCCCTAAGACTAGTACGACGATGGCTGAAAATTTATTGTCACTAAACACGACTGAAAATTAAAAGATAAACAAAAAAAGATTTTATTTATTGTTCTAAGTAAATCTAATTTTTTTTTCAATCGAATTGAATTTGGCCATCGATTTCAATATTATTCCTGTTAAATATCACTAGTAACGAAATGCCCGCTGTTTCAATATAACAACGTAAAAAATTATTCAATTTTTATTCATTTCGAAAATTTAACAATAAAATTGACCAATCAGCACACAAATAAAATGGTGACACATTTCTGATTGCTCCATTTAATTTTGTATTCTTTAATTATCGTTCTTTGGTATTTGTTGTGGTAATTTTGAAATTTTGTTTGTTATTATTTTTATTGAACTATGTTCTATATGATATTATGGATATTTAATAATATTCATACGGTTCTCGTAATTGTGTCTCCTTGCCGGACAGTAAGTTTTACTAAGTTTAAATGGATAGAATTTTATTCTTAGAAATCAAATACTTAAGATTAGAATGGTCAATGGAATTAAATTAAATTTGATTATGTTGATTAACATTTGATGATGATATCACAGCAATTTTAGATTTGATTTCTTACATAATTTCATATCCATAATATAATTTGTCTTAATAATTTCATAGTATCCGATTTTATCATTGAAGGGTGACATGGGAAAAAATTTTTTTTTCCTGGATTAATCAATCTACTTTCTTTCAAATTGTTAAATTTCATTTTGTCGGTAGATACGGATTTTAACAATCATACCATTTTCAAAAGTAAAGAGAAATTTTTTATATAAAATTATAGATAATTTTAAATATTTTTTTTTTTTAGGAGAAGCGTTGGCAGGTATTCAAGGAAAGTGACAGAACAGCTAACAAAGGGACGACGGAGGTCAAAGTGTAAGGTAGATGTCATTATCATCTGTATCACAATCCTGTACGTATTTCTGCGAAATATTTCAAAGTCTTTATTTCGTGAGACTTTCTACAAGCTTAGGAAATAATAAAGGAAGATAAATAAACTTAAATAAGCAAAATTGAACTCTTTATGATGCCTTCAGAATTGTTTTCCTCAGAACTAAATTTCATCTTAAAATTTTAAATCCATTTTCAATAAGAGAAACTCATTAAGAACCATAACTCAGCCAATAATATATTAAAAATTTTAATAAGTTTACATTTTCGGAAGAATATGAAAACTTATTTATCAATTTTAAAAAAATTCTGAAAGTATTGGAACATCTCTTTCTGAGTATTTTTGTTATTCCGCTATTTACAAACAAAGTTGAATTGCATTTTTTAAAAACTTTTTTATGCTACGGATTGTTTTTAGAACAATAATAGCTTGAAATGAGTCGTAAATTGTAATAATCGAATATAGATTGCCCGAAATGGATAACTTTCTTGTGAAACTCGTTATCGAATTATCAGCTACTGATATTTGTTACAATAGCAAAATAATATCGGATATTAATAATAATAGTTAGTATTAATTCCGACTAACATTTATTTAACAGAAATTGAGTTATATTCAAATTTGTTGCATTTATTCAATAGCTCATTAAACTGAAAAAATATGCTTCTCATAATTAATTAAAAAAATTATAATTTCGTTACTAAAGGAAATCAATATTCTTGAACTGTTGACAAATATTTGTAAAAGTAAAAAAAATACAATGTGTTCTTGCACAGTTAAGTAATATTTTGTAACAGTTTAAAAATAAAAAAACACGTGTAATTTAGTGATAACTCAAGCGCCAAGTGCTAATAATGGTGAACAAGGCACTACTAGCAGAGGCCTAGCTGTCCCTACTTATAAGGCGTCCCTATAGGTGAGAGTAGGTCTACTGGTTCGCATGTTCCCTAATGACCTCAGTTCCCTTAATCCCGAACAGTCCCTTGTCATAACTTTCACCTCTCGATACTATTGGCACGCGGTCTCTTCTTCACGTTCCAGCATCTTCATCTAATGATGAGTGAGTCAGTGCCCTGTTAGTGTACTGAATTGCTACCTGAAGCCGTTCTTTCACTTGAAATTGGTGGCCCCGGTCTGAACTTTAAAAGTCATCCTGGTTCTGTCTAAAGTTACCTTGCCTCCGGGGATTCTGCCAGTTACCCCAAGGCCCTTAGTTTCCTCGTCATCAGCTATGATAACGAGAAAATAAAGATCCGCCTGTGCAGAACCTCTTGCGCAGAAAAAGTGATGTATGATTAAGGTTGCCTAGTGCCCCAAGGGTATCGATGCGGCTCTAGTACGCTAATAACATGCAGTCATTAGCATGGGAGAGTCGTCCCGTTCACCGAATTCCACTATCCATGTCGGGCCAGGTTGACATATTGACCTTTAGACTACAACGGTACCACAATGGTGGAGCGAAACTTTATGTCGAAAAAACCTTTTATCAGTAAAACCTCAGAGCCAAGTCCCCGTTCAGCTATTCTGCACGGCCTTATATCCTGAACACGCCCACCAAGCTACCATCCTCATTACTACTGAGAGTAATAGAAAAAATTTGTATACATTTAAAAAAAGCCGTTGAGTAATTAATTACACATTATTAAACATAATGACTTGACATCTACTAATAAGCACATCTTACATATAAAAACAACTGCTTTCTGGTTGAAACAATTACTCTAATTAAGTAAAATAAGAAATTAGAATTACCAAAAAGTCCTGTTTCTTTGAATTGATGGGTCAAATAGAAACGTGAAAACAATACTCTTTGTAACCATTAGGAAACAGACTGTCATCAGACTTACGTATGTTGCTGTTCTTTAGTTTCCAAACGTAAGATCAACGTCAGACGTCAGATGCTGCTGCAGAAAGGAAACAGACGTACGTAAGTCTGACGATAATTCTGACGTAAGATCTTAGCTACTAGGTACTTCTAAAAATAAAAAAAAAAAAATTTTAAGAGTATAAAAATTATTCGCTTACTTATAATGTAAGATTCACTTTATTTGTAAATCTCAAGTTCTCCCATGGAGATAATTACTACGGAAAATAGTACATTATGTATCCAAGAGCCTAAGTGAAATATTGTTGCTTCGAACTAATAGCATCAGTCAAAGCGTACGGCGCATGTGTACAAATAGGAGGCGAGCTCACATCGCACGTCTTGTGCTGACGTCATCTGTCTGAGGCGATGATAGCTCTCATAACCTCCGAGGTGAATACGATTTATTATATACTAAAAGTTAAATATAAGGACTTAATTATTATAATTGTTAAGCGAAGCTTTGAGAGACCGAATAGAGACACGATAAGAAGAGCTCCTGATACTTTTTTGTTAATAATTCCATTTTAATTACACTTATATGACCGGTCTGTAATCGGGCACTTAAGCTCCGCTCAACAGGCATGATAAGTGAGCACTCATATAGCCTATAGCATATAAAGAATGTTATATGCTGTAGCATCGAAATTACTCAATAAGAAGAGGTACTGAAGCTATAAATAGATGTATTAGTGCGTTTATATAATTAGAATTGCAATCTATAGTCTTAATATTTAGTTAAAGTAATTTATTTCTCATGTTTGATCACCTGTAATATTTAACTTTGATATTCCACTTGAAATGTGATCAATTGTAATCGCTTTTAATAAATTCATGCATTTTTTCCATGTAAATTTGCAATTTAGGTACATAAATTTTTAACTGATAAAAAAGAATGAATTTTGTACTACAATATGTAATATTTATTGCCAATAAAATCCCAAGATCAAAAGTTAAAGGGTTTCTTGGAACCAAACACAATAGTAGATTCACTTTTACATGCAATTTTAGATTGAAAATCGAACTGTGAAATAGAAGAGTTAATTGATTATAATTTCTTTAATTAAAAACCAACTGATGTAATACAATTTTTTAAAAATTGAAAATTTTTTAGTATTTTATGTTAATAATAACTCTAAATAAGTGTAATAATTAGAATACATGTTATGAGCAAAATTTACCAGATAATTCTCTGTAACTACCAGGTATAACTAGTGTTAGCACTGAAAATGTTTAGTTTCCTCAAATATCTATTCGTGTGTAAGTTTAAATAACAAGAATAGGTACAAGAGTTTTCCATTTCTCTGAAAACAGACATTTCAAAATTCGTGTGATAGCAGTGAGCATAAGGGGTCTGTAGGTATCCTGGCAACAAGCTTGGCACTGATGGTTTTCCATTTTAATGTTTCTACAGAAATACAACGCGCGATTATTGCGGTTACTCGGAAACGTGCACTTGGATTTCCATGCAGCCAAGACTAAACAATTAAGTTGATGTTCATACTAAACGAAATTATTTGTTAAATTTAAAAAATAAAAAAACTTTTCAATGGGATATTATGGCCAAAAAACGGTGAATTTTGTGTTACCAATTACCCGTTGCATGTGTGACAGTTAAAAACTAGAAATAAGAGCCCGTGTAAAAAAAATTTGTTCCGGAGGCATGCCGCCGGAGTTCTAAATCTTGATGCCTCCGCTGAGACGGAGCGGTAAAAATTTGGAACTTTTTGGTAAAATTTTTTTATAAAAAAAATCCAAAAAATTCCAAATGGTTCCAAATTTAGTACGTTCCATAAAATAAAAATTTTTTGCATAAAAAAATTCTTAATTTAAGTTTGAATAATTTATTATGAATAGAATAATTTTTTTGAAATAATAAACTTTTACTACAATATTTTTACAATTTGAATTCTTTTAACCTGAACAAAAAAATTAACATATAAAATACAATAAAACATTTTCAATCAATAATAATTTAAATTAATTAACACTCAATAATTATAAACACAATTTTAATTTTCTATAGATTATTTTCACTCATCACTCATTTTTAGTTACACAAAACGATTTTTTTTCTTACACATCACTAGTTTTTTTGGTTTAATGCTGACTAATGTCAATAAAAAATGTTTCTACGTCGCATTACACTTAACTTATGAATAATTTTACTACTTTTTTTATAAATTTTCTTCAGTTCAAATGATTTTTTTCAATGACAGTTTGAAACGCTAAATGTTTTTCCGCATGTGTATTGTTTCCCTAGTTACGCGTTAATAGAGTTTAAAAGGACAACATTTATTCGGCTCAACTGTCATTAAGAAAAGGAGGAATCATTTGAATTGAAGAAAATTTTTTTAAAAATAGTAAAATTTCTAGTGAGTTAAGTGTAGTGCAACGTGAAAATATTGTTTAACAACATTAATTAACATTAAACTAAAGAAACTAGTGTAGTGCGAAGAAAAAAACAGTGTTATGTGATTAAAAATTGAGGATGAGTGAAAAAAATCTATTAGGCAATTAAATGAGCGTTTATAATTATCAAGTTTTGATTAGCTTGAATTCTTATTTCTTTACAATCATATATTAATTGTTTAATGTAGGTTATAAAAATGAAAATTGTAAAATTTTGTAAGAAAATATTTCTTCTGCAATATATTAATAAAATTGAATGATTACAAAAAAAAATTTTATTTACAATAAATTGTTTTAACGCTTTAAAAAACCCGAAACCTGGATTTGAAATTTTTTTATGCAAAAAATTTTTATTTTGTTGAACGTTCTAAATTTGGAACCATTTGGAATTTTTTGGATTTTTTTTATAAAAAAATTTTACCAAAAAATTCCAAATTTTTACCGCTCCGTTTCAGCGGAGGCATCAAGATTTGGAGCTCCGGCGGCATGCCCTTGCAACAAAATTTTTTTACACGGAAGATAAAGAGAGTAGATTAAATTTGAAAAACGAATGAGAGAGGTAGAGCATGGCTGATTCATCAGAGCGAGAAAACCGCAAAGTCGTGACACAGATTTCATCGCATGAACAAGCTCTCTGTAACAACTTCGTCTCTATTTTCATCTACATCCTAGTTTTGCCTAAATTATTTAAGTATATATATAATTAAAGCGGTTGAGTTACACAAATTTGCACTATAATACTAATTTTTGATATGATACACGTTACACAGCATCAAAAATTTTCATTGAGCTGAATACTTTCCACGTGAAAAATTTGCGTTCCAAGAATGTTCTCCAGCGAGGATGTTCCCCTCATGGGACTATAGGGAATGTTTGGGGAACATATTTTTTTTTTCTTTTGAAAATTTTCTCTCTCTTCTCTAAATGTTCTTTAAACGTTCTTTACTTGTAAAAACAGTACACAAATAAAATTGATAAAATTTTTCTACGCATTAATTCAACTAAATTTTTGACACCATTTGGAGGGATGACGAGGGGACCCCAAAATAAAAAAAAATATAATAAGGGCCTGGTTGGGGTGCCCTTATCAAGACCGTCAAAGTTAGCCTGATCCGGACCGGACTACTTAAACCGTTACTTCTTTAATCCGGTCCTGATAAGATTTACCTATTTGAACTTAAATAGAGTAACTGGGATATCGGATCAGGCCCGTATCCGTACTCTGCATTATTTTCTACTCGGGATGAGATAAAAAGAAACTATTAAATTTAAACCATTTCTTCCTGGAAATACAATTATTGCTATTTTTTAATAAAAAAAAAAGTTATTGTTTATAAAGATTTCAAATAAAATCCATTTTAAATTTTATATTGTCTCATCTCAATAAGCTCATTTTCTGTGGTAAGGATGAAACAAAATAATAGTACAGCTATTTGGTTTCAAATATCTAAAAAAGTTTTAGTTAATTTAGAAACAGTACTTTAAATATAGGTGTATCTTTTGACTCAATAAAATAAGATCTATTAAAATTAATCTATTACAATCTTTTTTGATTTATTTTTTTCTTTTTGTTAGCATTTTTTCCGCCGTTAATGACTCGAATCTTTTCCTTTATATCAGATTTTTTATCAATAAAATCTTAATAACATTGAAGTATCTAAGGTCTATATTTTGTCAGTAATTTAGCTTTATTTTATTATCTGAATAAGGTTAATTGGTTATCAAGTAGGTAGTATATTTCGAAAACCATTTCAGTACAGAAAATGTTTCAAAGTGTTCTTCTAAATGTTTATCTGCTGATGTTCACAAAAACTAACAAGCTATTAATGCCATCACTGTCGAGTGAAGAATAATAAAAGTAAGGATAAAAGTAGGGTACTTGGCCGAGCTACAAGAAAGACAACTCTAAGCTCCTTTTCAAAAGCCAATAATAGTGAGTTGAATTCCCGTGTAAGCTGTCTATTTCTAACAATTTTTAGTGATTTGAGTGAAAAAGTCTTAAATTAATGTAATTTTACCATGATTAATTATCTTTTCTGAACAAGATTTATCGATTTTGAATTTTCGACTGTCTCCTTTAACGTTCGAGTGGCATATTCTAATAAAGGTGTCAGAAACATTTATGTAGTTTCATTTTTCTCCTGCTTTGTTCACTTGATAGAAAAACAACGTTCTGATTTTTATTCAATTAGCATTTCTAACAGACTTGTCATAATAATTTATATCATTCAAATCTATGTTTTTTTTTCATTTATGCATTCAACCTGCACTTCACTGAACTGAAAATATTTTTAAATTAACACAGATTGTGATTAAATAAATGAAAATACTGATTTTTATTTGACAAAAAATTGCTGAAAGCATCCAGTTCAAATTTATTGTATATTATTATAAATAATCCGATATAAAAAGCGTTACACCGATGTAGTATAATAACTGCTCGTTTAAATATACATGTACTGGAAGTTGAGGATCAAGCGGAAATATTACATTTGTGCTATTGCCGTCTGGTTAAATTTATGATTGAAGCATGTGTGCACAGCAGACTTTACCGTTGAAAGTGTTACTATATTTCACGTAATCAAATTTGCATCCTTTAAATGTGTCTCTTAAATTTAGCGTATTTTATTGAATTAACATCTGTCGATTTTTATAAATATTGATTAGTAAGGGCAACAGTTATTCGAGCTAAATCAGTTATTTAAAAAAGAAAAACTTAAAATAGAAGTAAAATTTCTATCCAAAGAGAATTGAATTAATTTGTGAATTAGTACTGAGCAATAGACAAGTATTATTTCCTGTTGAATTTCAGTTATTAATGTTTCGAAATAT
Organism: Chelonus formosanus; assembly: GCA_028641665.1. Taxonomy (NCBI): domain Eukaryota; kingdom Metazoa; phylum Arthropoda; class Insecta; order Hymenoptera; family Braconidae; genus Chelonus; species Chelonus formosanus. The sequence continues at coordinate 16,131,219 of CM054003.1, read as the reverse complement.
AACACCTAAATTTATTCTTTTCACACTATTCCTATCCTTTCTATCTTAGATTCAACCTTTTTGTCTTCATGTTTCATTTTTTAAATAGATAAAAATTAGAATGATAAAGTCTAATTTTAAATTTCTAATCCTAATACTATTTTTATCCTTCTGAAGTTGATTAGAGTTTAATTAATAATATTATGTTATTCCAAAAAAAAGCCAAAAAGTGACTATCAAATAATGGTATATTACAATTATTCATCATTTAAGCGAATTCTTTCATAAAGTGAATCAGATGATAAACAATTTTGATCCAGTGAAAATAAAAAGAAAGTAATTATTTTTAAATCCACACTGGTTTTCTACATCAACAATTATGTTTCCTCTCTTCCTCTCTCTCTCTCTCATCTTTGTTACACAGATATTATTCTTGCTTGGTTTTTTTAGGAACTCCTGGCCTGAAAAACTCGAGGGTATAGATATTCAGAGCATCGTCCTATAGTGACTCTAGGGAACGTTCAGTGTAGTCAACCAACTATTGGACATTCCATTTTATTTGTGAAACTCAAAAAATTTTAATAAAGGTCTTCCTTGTTTTTTTTAATTAAAAATTCTTTTGCTATCGTACTGCATCGTGATTATTATTACTTTCTACAAAGTTTAGTTTGTGTAGCTTTGTACTAATACCACTTTAGTTCTGATCGAATACGCGTTTGCTTTTTTTTTAACTACCTTTTACAGAGTTTTTTTGGTGTATTTACAATGAGTACTGAAGCAAATAGTAGGATTAAAAAATATATATTGATTATCTGTGCTCTGCAATGACATGGTAAATCGCTGCCCTCCAATTCACGTGAATGATGCTCAAGGGCGTTACTTGTAACACCACCAGTAATACTCTCGATTAATTGATCCCCTTGTACATGCCATGCAATGTTTACCTGTCACTCGATAGTGGCTAACCATCACGAATTTTGGCTGCCTCTAAACAAACCATCCACGTTCAATTATGTAGTCATACCAATGTACATATATTGTGCATAAATTTTTATTGTTGAATCCATTCATCCTCGATGCTACCAAACCAATTTTATACTTCTACACTGAGAAAAAAATTTCGTTAAATAGAAGAAGTTTTTATTAAATCAATAAAAGAAACTTGGAGTATTTTGAAGATAATATTTTATTCAATCTAATAGTAGTGTTATTAAAGACACATTTTGTAATTTGTTTCAATACTACGACAAGTTTGAAAACATATTTTCAAGGTTACGTCAAGTTTGAAAACAAATGACATTTTATTCATTTGAGTAAATAAAATGATTTCAATCAAATATTCATAATTTCAAAGAAATATTTTATTGCAACTATTTAAAATTTCGATGTTAATGATCGAATGAAATATTTTTTGTATGAAGTAAATTTTTTTCTCAGTGTAATTTAAAAATCTGTAGCAATGTATCATAAAGAAAAATAGCAGTTTCAAAAAGTTATTTAATGAAAACTTAAAGGCTAGTCAACAGTTCATACAACTAAGTTAAAAGTATATTTTCAAACAATGTTTCAACATTTACTGATAATTTATACTGAATAAACATAAGTATAATCATTTTTACATAACTTTTGAACTTTGTCTGAAACATTTTGCATATTTGGTACCTTTATGAACTCCTCGTCACGTCATTATGAGAGAATCATAGTTTACATAACAGTTTTTTTGCATTTCTTGATATTTTTACTTAGTGAACAGCTTTTTATGACTTAATTAGTTTGTTAAACTTTATTCAAAAATTAAAAACTTCATTTTAAAAATTATGTTATCAATATAAATTGTCTCTATTTTTAATTATTTAATATTTGATAAATATTGGTAATTTCACAAAAAAAATTTTTACCTTCCGATAAGGAAATTATTGTAATTCGGTCGATTGGTGAAATGTGAATTTTCATCATATCTCCATGTTTCAAGATATTTGCAATCATATTGACCAATTTTTAGAATAATGTGTGTTTACGTACGTACGCATGTATAGATGTCAGCATTTTTTTCATTTTCGATGTCTCAAGAACGGATTAAGATATCGACTTTAACCAAAATTTATTCGAAAGATATTATTATAAACAAAATTTGAAAGAAATGTGAACGAATTCAGTCGAGCCTTTTTTTTATAACAAAAAAACTAATAATGAATAAATGAAAAGATTGACTATTGAAATACTTTTAAGCGCAAGACAGCACATGGATTTGGATACTTTTGACAAAATATTATTATTAATGATGAACTATGACTCTTAACAATTATAAATTGTTTATAACAATATGAATTTGTTATAAACAATCAAAAACTGTATTAATCGAGTAACTTATGCGTACATCACATGGACTTGGATGTTATCGACAAAATAATGTTATTTATGATGAGATATGACGTATTGTTTATAATAATGTGAATTTGTTATAAACAATTAATAATGGGAAGTTCGTCGTTTAAGCACACACAAAGTGTGCTCAGACCTATTTTTCCAATGTTTCTTTTATACCATTTTAAAAATAGCTTATATTATTGGATAATTGTTGATTTTAATTCAACATTTACACTATTATTGTTTATTACTGTTAAATCACAAAAAAGAAAAGTTTGTGGCTCCAGGATTGAGCTTTTCCCCGAACAGGAAATTTGTAAACTCTTCCTGATAGGTTGCTCTGTCAAATTCACGTCTTGCCCAGCTTTGACTCAGAGTAATAATGATAATTTATGGTTAATATTCTTCTCCTTTGTTAGGCAACTCCAAAAGGTCATGTAAAAATTTTTCTTGTTAATAAACAAATTTAAATGAATGGCATATTACTAACATCTTTATGAGTATTTTGTTAAAAAACGACTTACAATCAGATTGAATTCAATATCAACCCATGATAAATATTAGCAGTTTCTAATTTTATTTTTTATTATTCATAAGTTTCTACTTCTTAATCATCAATAACATTTTCTATGAAATTAATGAAAAAAGTCTTACGATAGTCTTTAGAAGTGCATTATTGAAAAATAATACATAATTCAGATTTTCAATTATCAGTATTTCACTGTTTTAAGTGATGGTAAACTTTTAATTGCAAATCAGTGACAGTTTACTATCTTCCAATAGTTTTTATGAATTGTTTGTTATTCAATCTTAAAAAAGTGCATGAATTATCAAGAAAAAGTTTACACTGCAATTCTATGCCAATTGAAGTAATGCACATTAAGAGTGTTAAATATTAAAAATTCTATATACTGACTATTGCATTCTGAAGAATGTAAATATTTTCATGGATATCATCGAGCCAATATCGATGATGTCAACACTATTGTTAGCTTCACGTGATGTTCACGTATGTTTTAAGATCTGATAACTGAAAATAATAGAGCAACACAAGTATTGCCTACAGCCGCAAATAAGACGACTAAGAGCTGAGTCTTTCACTATAATAATCTATATCTCGATAATAGTGTCAAGTATACCTAGCCATTTTCTTTCTTGGTGATAATAAAGATTGTCTGCTAAATCTGTACCAACTTAATCATGTTGAATTATAATGAAATGAATCACAAAATATTAAAATCAAATTCTTTATAATATATTATTTTCTAATGCTCTTTCAAGATGAAGTTTATTCTTCTAATAACCTGTTGCTAAGTCACTTGGGATTCATTTTTGAACTAATTATTTTCAATCAGTTTCATTAAATGACAACCTCTTAGCAATTGTAATAAATTAGAGTTAACTATAAACTTCAAGTGTAAAATAATTATTCAAAATTATTGAATATATTCTAAAACGTGATTCAACTCCTGGAGTACAAAGCAAACGAGCTTAATATAATTTAATCTGAAGTGTCTCGAGTACTAAAAAACGTCAAAGAACATAAAAAGCTCAGCATACTTATTCGTCTAGATGGAAAGTCAAAAATGTGCTAAAACTTACATGAAAACTTAAACTTATTACTCCTTTTTGTGTAATTAAGTAATTTAGTGATAACTCATTAACAAAATTTCTTCTAGGTAATGTTAATCCTCTCAAATTATTCATCACTTTTTATACTCACCATTAATTTTCCTATGAAACTCATTCAAATTTTTTTGTATATAAATATGAAAAGAACACATTATGATGTTTTATGTATTTTAATTATCACCGGAAATTCATAAAAAAATGAAACATTTGAAATGCTATGTTATTATTTCTTCAAGAATGAAACTGTATACCTTAAATTTCATAATAAAAATTTCACGATGGAGTTTTTGTACTTTTTTCCAAATATTCGCGATATTTACAAAAAAATACATTTCACTTTGAAAGCGTTTTTTCGAAACGCGAGAAATAGTTGAATTTATTCTTCTGTAATACCTTCTATATAAAAGAGCAGACAAAGCTAGAAGTGAGTAAAGAAAAAAAAATGAGATAAACGCAAAAATTGTCATCGTATTGGGTGATAGCAAACAGAGTAGAAAAGAATCAGTAAAAAGAAAAATTTTTTGTCACACGATTCGCCAAAACATTCGATAAGATGGCAGTAAAAGTCGAAAGAGGAAAAGGACTTTTCCCCTCGTAGAGCGATGTGGAAGTTGGCAATATCAGCATGACGTCTAAACAATTTTCTCTTTTTCATTCAAATACCGTAAGCAATCTCAGAAACAGCTTCGAATCGGTAAAAGTTACGCTTTACTGGCGTCGAAAAGATATAGTTTTTCTTCTGTTTGTGAAAAATTTCTTCTGTTCCCTTTGTTGAGGTCAAATACACTTTATTTTTCAAAGATCTAAAAACTATTTAGAGAAGTATTTCATCGAGCCATGTATATCGTACTTATCTTCATTTTTAAAGAAATGAAATTAAGACTCTTTTATAAATAGTTTTAACTCGATCGAGATTGAGCTCCATCCTCATTTTTTTTTATTAAATAAAAAATTTTTTATCACGATGAAAGTTGTATTGTACTTTCAACAGTAATGAAAATAGTGTAATTATCTGATTATTTTTGAGGTTCAGTACATAAGAAAAAAATATTACGAGTACACTATAAATTTTAGTGTCTTATTTTAAAACACTAAGAAATGTTTTAAAATCGGAACAATGTTAATCGAATGGATGACGTCATATTAAAACAATTTTAATGTTAAATTTACAATGTAATAATTATAATTTAATTTTCAATTAGATTAGTCATCTTTTTCAACTGAATTACATAGCTACAATGATAATTTCGATTGAATGAGATGTACCAATCTATTTTAGAGACAGCATAAGGATTAAGTGAAATTTACCTTACAAAATGATCAAATTTTTCTTCTGCTTCATAAAAATTCCTCTTTTATAGGAAAAATTTTATCATCTATCGAGTAATTTTACTCAACTCTTCTTTCCATGGAATATTTTATAAGATCTTCAGATACAATGAATGAAAATTAGAATTTACCTCAAATTTATCTTATCTAATGATTATTTACAATCAGAGTATTTGATGCCACTTTTTATTAAAATAGAGACATTGAGTTTTATTGATGATCTTTCCTCTCAAAAATTTTACTACAACTAGCTACATACGCAATATTATTTCTTTACATCTTTAAGATTCAATTTTTCCCACCAGCAACGTATTCTTAAAATTTGTTGCTATTTTTGATATTTTGAAATCTGTTCCTGACATTTAATTCTCCTATAATAATACACAAATTTTCTATCATTATTAATAAATCGATTGTCAATATGCTTTCATGTTTAACAATGTCCTGACGAGTATACTTTTCGGTCACATAGGAATACACAGGGGAAGGTGGGGTAAAGTAGAACAACAAGAAAAAACTTTAATCAACAAATTAACCAATATATGTCATCAAACGTTAATTATTCTAAATGTATTAATTAATTAAACAATTGATAAACAAAAAGCGCAATAAGTGTGCACTTATAAACTTAAAAACATTTTTAAGCTTATTTTGATAAATTAGTAAATGTTCTCGAGCGTTTCACTCGACTCCTACGTTTACTTAAACCTCTCTGACCCTATTATCGGCGCGTAAAGTACTGGCCCCTCACTTTGAAGGAGCGTAAAAAAAAAACTAAGCACTCGATGGAGTTGAATCAAAAGTACATATTAAGGTGAAGCGATTCTACATTACGTGTCCAAATTTGAGATTAATCGGTTGATAACTTTGCCCGTTATCTGACGTGAAAGGTCAAAAAATAGCGTTTTTGTGATGATATTTTAATAAGGGTAAAATCAAACGACTGTAGCGTCATTAATATTTGATTAATCGAGTTGCAAATTTTATCATAGTTTCCAGTAACGTTTCTCAACAACATCGCGGTGGAAAAAATGATTTATCTAAATTAGAAATCTATACATCAAATTAAATATCCACGAACACTATTTCGAGAACAAAAACAGATATGAGAACGAGATAAAGTCCAACGGACGAAGAAAAAAATTAACATCCATATCCACAATTCAAAAAATAAGTAAAAATAAAATTCGCGAAAATAACAGAGTTTTAAAAAATGATGCAGGTGTTTATGACACTCATTACCGTTAGAGCTTAACGCCCGTAAGCCTATTCATTGACGATGTAGACACAAGACAGGATTATCGATAGAAAAAAATTTTATGTGTGCACTTCGGTAAAACATATGTACACGAAAAAGCGTAGGAATGAATAAATTTTCAGAGGGGCCCGAAAAACTTACAAACTGCAAAAACGAAATACATTCAAAACTTAAACAGTCCATCGTGATCCCAGAACGTGATCTCGAGAAGTTTAAAAATTAATATCTTTATTATTTATTGATATTAACGAACAAAAATTGCTAAGAAGGTTCATAATCGTACAGTTAACAATGAAAAATAATTAATTTTATTCATAAATAATATTTGACGTCCCAAAATAATTTTTGAGAGCGTCAACTTGCCCAAGTTGGTCCCAGAACGTGATCTCGAGAACTTTAAAAATTAATATCTTTATTATTTATTGATATTAAAAAGCGAAAATTGCTAAGAAGGTTCATAATCGTACAGTTAACAATGCGGAATAATTAATTTTATCTATAAATAATATTTGACGTCCCAAAATAATTTTTGAGAGCGTCAACTTGCCCAAGTTGGTCCCAGAACTTCATCTCGAGAACTTTAAAAATTAATATCTTTATTATTTATTGATATTAACAAACAAAAATTGATAAGGAGGTTTATAATCGGATACTGAGAAATGCGAAATAGTTAATTTTATCTATAAATAATATTTGACGTCCCAAAATAATTTTTGAGAGCGTCAACTTGCCCAAGTTGGTCCCAGAACTTCATCTCGAGAACTTTAAAAATTAATATCTTTATTATTTATTGATATTAACAAACAAAAATTGATAAGGAGGTTTATAATTATTTATTTATAAATAAAATAAATTATTTTGCATTTTTAAGTGTACGATTATAAACCTCCTTAGCAATTTTTGTTTGTTAATATCAATAAATAATAAAGATATTAATTTTTATAGTTCACGAGATGAAGTTCTGGGACCAACTTGGGCAAGTTGACGCTCTCAAAAAGTTATTTTGGGACGTCAAATATTATTTATAGATAAAATTAACTATTTCGCATTTCTCAGTATCCGATTATAAACCTCCTTATCAATTTTTGTTTGTTAATATCAATAAATAATAAAGATATTAATTTTTAAAGTTCTCGAGATGAAGTTCTGGGACCAACTTGGGCAAGTTGACGCTCTCAAAAATTATTTTGGGACGTCAAATATTATTTATAGATAAAATTAATTATTCCGCATTGTTAACTGTACGATTATGAACCTTCTTAGCAATTTTTGTTTGTTAATATCAATAAACAATAAAGATATTAATTTTTAAAGTTCTCGAGATGAAGTTCTGGGACCAACTTGGGCAAGTTGACGCTCTCAAAAATTATTTTGGGACGTCAAATATTATTTATGAATAAAATTAATTATTTTTCATTGTTAACTGTACGATTATGAACCTTCTTAGCAATTTTTGTTCGTTAATATCAATAAATAATAAAGATATTAATTTTTAAACTTCTCGAGATCACGTTCTGGGATCACGATGGACTGTTTAAGTTTTGAATGTATTTCGTTTTTGCAGTTTGTAAGTTTTTCGGGCCCCTCTGAAAATTTATTCATTCCTACGCTTTTTCGTGTACATATGTTTTACCGAAGTGCACACATAAAATTTTTTTCTATCGATAATCCTGTCTTGTGTCTACATCGTCAATGAATAGGCTTACGGGCGTTAAGCTCTAACGGTAATGAGTGTCATAAACACCTGCATCATTTTTTAAAACTCTGTTATTTTCGCGAATTTTATTTTTACTTATTTTTTGAATTGTGGATATGGATGTTAATTTTTTTCTTCGTCCGTTGGACTTTATCTCGTTCTCATATCTGTTTTTGTTCTCGAAATAGTGTTCGTGGATATTTAATTTGATGTATAGATTTCTAATTTAGATAAATCATTTTTTCCACCGCGATGTTGTTGAGAAACGTTACTGGAAACTATGATAAAATTTGCAACTCGATTAATCAAATATTAATGACGCTACAGTCGTTTGATTTTACCCTTATTAAAATATCATCACAAAAACGCTATTTTTTGACCTTTCACGTCAGATAACGGGCAAAGTTATCAACCGATTAATCTCAAATTTGGACACGTAATGTAGAATCGCTTCACCTTAATATGTACTTTTGATTCAACTCCATCGAGTGCTTAGTTTTTTTTTTACGCTCCTTCAAAGTGAGGGGCCAGTACTTTACGCGCCGATAATAGATATTTATGAATTGTTATGTAAAGATCATTTTAGGTTTTTACATTCAGATAAATTGTTAGTCACTCTTGTTGAACATCCTGATTTTTTTTAGTGTATTACACACTCCACATGGGTTTTTTGAATATCTGTTGAGAATTTTAAATCAGTCTAAAACTTTTAAATCTATTTCTTAGCGATGAAATAAAAATATTCATAATCAACCGAGCAATCGACTCTAGTTCAATTATTTATTTCACAAACATCCCGAGTAGAAATGAAAAAGGGCATGCCCTAACATGATCCGGACCAGGTTAGGGTCTAGCATGGAATGCCGTAATACGGTATTAATATATGGTCCCTATCAGGTACTAAAAGCGAATACTCTGTTACGGAATCCCTTACCTATCCTAATCCGGTCCTGAATTGATTGCCTTATCATAGCCCTTTCTGGAAACCCCTTATCTATCCCAGTCCAGACCTGAATTTGACTGTTGTATTTTAACCCTATAAAAAATCCCTTTCCTATTCCAATCCGGTCCTGATAAGATTTACCTATTTAAACCGTAATAGGATAACTGGGATACCAGATCAGACCCGGATCCGTACCTTGCATTATTTTTTACTCGTTATTTACTATATATAGTTTACTATATAATAGTAAATATATTATATTAACATAATATTAATATTATATTTAAATTTCTTACCAAGGATGTAACATAATGCAAATTTTACTATTCACCTTTCCGACTATAGAAATTAATTCAGGTATTCCGGAGTATGATCAGATCTGGATCCGATATTCCGGAAATAAAATTCATCAAAATTTATAAAAATATTTTAATCAATTAAACTATTTATTACTGAATATTCATATAAATATATTATTAGTATTTCTATTTTAAAAAAATATTACATGTGTATCTGTTGATATATATGTAATTGCTATAATTTATTTAATAAATCGATAGCCGAGCGGGTTAAGGCACCGATCTAAATTACTCAAAAGTAGTGGATGAAGGTTCGAATCCCCCCAAGTACTGTTTCAATTGTTCAATTTTCTTTCAATTTAAATATTTTTTGTTTTTAATAAAAAAATAAATATAATAAGGGCTTGGCCAGGATGCCCTGGTCAGAACCGTAAAAGGTAGCCTAATCTGGACCGGACCATTTAAGGCGTAACATTTGGGATCCGGACCTAATCAGATTTACCTTCTTGAGCCCTAGAAGGGAAGGTCGCATGCCAGATCCGGACCGGATTCCAACCTGACTTATTTTCTACTCGGGGCAGACCAATGTGTACTGTTTTCCATGATCAGTCGTAATAATAATAATTTTAGTAATCATGACATTTTAAAAATATTAGCGAGATAAGTGACTTCGTGGGTACAGACATACTACACGATACTTCGCAAATTCACTGGTACTAGTTTTACTTGGCAAATTTTATCAATTTTAAAGTCCCCTGGCATTATGCCAGATTTTGTCTTTGCACGACCATTCGAGGCAGTGCAACATTCTTTTTCTCTCTAGGGTATCCTATGCATTTCTCATTTTGTCCGAGTCAGCATAACCATACAAAACTTACAAAAACTTGATATCGATTGTGTGAGTTATATTTATTACTTTGACTATTTTATATTTTCCCAGGAAAAACTAAAAAATCATTTCGTACTATCTATGTCCAAGCGAACATGCTCTAGAACTAACAGAAATCTTCGTTTATAAAAGCATTTCGTAAGGAAAAATTTTCATTCATTTTAGCAAAAATTTTATTCGATAAATACAGAGATATTTAGAAGAAAATTTAAAAAGATTAAATTGAAGTAGAAGTTGCAGTAAATTAAAGTTCTGAGAGGATGAACGAAGAAAGTACTTGTTACAAAGCTACATTGTAATCAACATTCAATTTAAATTTAATTAATTAACAACAGCTGTTTTATTTGTATAATTTATGCAATGAATAAAAATTTCACGAAATTATTTAAACCTAAATTAATTCAAAATTGTAATTGTTGCTTCAACTATTATTTATCTGCTATGAAAAAATAGTTACAACTAGTATTTTTAGATAAGAGTACTATTTTATAGTTATGTAAAGTAGACAAATAACTATTATAATTACTTTCATGACTAGATACATTTTTAACTATTAAAAAAAGTTAACAAAACTAGAAATTTCTCTAGGTATGCAAGTATCATCAATAATTTTACATTAAAAAGAACAAAAAGCAAGTCTTTCATAAGTGTTTGTCGACCTCACCTTCGGCTCAGAATACAATTTTACGCTCAATTCCAAAGATCGTATTCTGCTTCCTTGGTTGGGAATATACTATTGCATATACATTCTGTCTCTGATCTGGAATGGCATCAAGAAAGAAACCATTTTATCTGTCACCATAATGCTTGCAATACTAGTAAATCACTCATGGTTTAAGAATAAAATACCCAATGGTAAATTTTTAAAGAAGTGAAATTAGTTAAGCTAATATTTTTTTAATTATTCAAGATTACTTATACACTACCGTGCCAAAAGTAAATGGGCACCTATAGGTGTAAAGAATTATTAAAAATATAAAAGCGGGTAGTTATGAAAAAAATATTAGAGTGTATATAGAACCTAATCTCAGTTTATTAACACTAATCATTATCATGTATTAATTATTTAATTAAGTAATGAGATTCTTTGTAATAAACATTTTTTTCTCAACTACCCTGTCTATTTACTTTTGACACAGTAGTGTAAGTTTTAATGAGTATAATCATAGAAATAACTTGATATATTCATTAAGAATGCTTTGAGTGATAAATAACAAAAAGAAAGGTGATACAACCCAAAGATTATTATGAATTTTAAATCGAATAAGAATCATAATCATATTTCTATTGATGATGAATTTACTGAAAACTCATTAAGGTTTTCAATTTGAGAATTAATTTATAATTTCACTCAATTTGAATCGTAGATCTTGTTGCATCTTATCCATTTTGAAGGAGTAATTCACACTCACATAAGTAAAGTTTAGATTTACACATTCATGAGTATATATCTACCGTTGTAAGACTTATCAGTCAGTGCCAGGCACATACATGACTTCAACACCTTTGTGTGTACATAAGTGTAATCAAACATTAATACTGAGATCATTAGATGTCTTAAAGGTAATAAATGATCGGTTAAGAGAAATTACAGTAAACTAAAATCTCTATCAAGTTCTCATTCGAAAGTAATAAGTTTTCCCAGACGACGTTTAAAATTTGCGTAATGCATCATTTAGTTTCATCTAGATAATTTCATTAGTTTAGTTGGTAAATTTAAATGATTTTAATTTTTGGGATTTGTCGACAGAATATTTAATACAAATTGCTGATCATTCTCAAAAATATGAGAAATTAAGAATGTAAATTTACGTTTATTACAATTTGACTTTGTAATAGAAGTAAATATAGGATAATTAATTATAGAGAAATTTAATTTCGTGAATACGAACTCATTCGAAAAATTTATTTAAATTTGCATATTATTGATTGATGTTATCCAAATTGATATTGAGATCTTTGATGTCATTAACAATGAGGAGTTATTAGAGAGTGAAGAATTTATCTCTGCTGGTATTTAAGACTATTAAAAGAATGAAACAAAATTCTATTATATTATATAGAGAGAAAAGGTTGTATTATTTTAAAGATAACATTTTTGAACCATAATTTTCTTTTTTAATTATAGTGTATTTTTTAAAATTTTGATTAATAATAGAAATAAATACAAATAATATTCAAAAAGTAGTCTGACAAAAACTCGTTAATTTCTAGCTAAGTATTCATAAACTTCTATATATACATATTTCAATTAGATATTCTAAATTTTCAACAGCTATAAGTATTCTAGAAGTTTGAATATCTTCTCTCACTAATTATAAGTCTGATAAATTTACACATAAAAAATTCAATAAAAACTACAATTGATTTCAACTTTTTTTTTTATTAGAGTGAAGATTAATATAAAAATTAAAAGAGAATAGAAATACATTAAATTACTTATAACAAACCCTAAATATATTTTATGATCCTAATAATTTTGAGCAATGAAGAATTCTTTTACTCTGTATCATTTTGAATTTACAAAAGAAGTTTTCTTAAATTAGCTATTTTTTCATAACGGTGAGCTGATTGAAAAAAAAAATAACTTAATTAAAAAAAAAAAAGAACAAAAATTAATAAACTCTTTGTTGCGGTGAACAAATTTTGAAATATTAATTCCTGATGAATAAACTGGTAACTTAGTGCCATGACCTCTTTTCCAAAGAGTTGGGTTTACATAGCAGAAGAGGGTAAAATCGAATTGGAAAACCTTTAACGCCATTTTAAAGTAGAACACACGAGTTTTAACTTTTTTTTTATCTAAATTTTTTTTACGATTTCAAATTAAACCAAAAAAATTTCATTATATTCTATTGTTATGATACAGAAACAGTTTTAAAAAATTAAATTTTACTATGTTTATTATGTACTTTTATAACATTTAAACTATAGTTTAAATAAAAATATAGAAACGAATACTTTCATTCAAAAATTCTCATAAAAATTAATGGCACTGGAGAATTTACATAAAAAACTATTTTAAAAATCTGTATACATTTGTCTATATATATACGAAGGAGAAGGTAGGATTATGGTCCAGTCTGTAATACGGTTCAGCCGTTTATTTTTCGAGCAATCATTTAACAGAGTATAATGTAATTGAGTAAAAACAAAAAGAAACCCATTGAAAGGATAGGATTATGGATCACTGTTTTTATTCAATTACAATTTACTCTGTTAAATGATCGCTCGAAAAATAAACGAGTGGACCATATTAAACACTTGATCTCCTAGTACTAATACTAAAGACCATTGTCCTACCTTCTCCTCTAGTCTACTGACACAAAAGATAACAGAATAATAATTACAATACTAACTTTATTATTAATAAATATTGCATCTTTAGATGATTTTTCGTTTCCATTATTTTAAGAATCCTTTCTTTTTTTTATTATTATTATAAATTTAAATTACAATCTGACCCTTGGATCAATAAGTAATTATATTGGGTGTCTTAGGTGATTTGAACGGTGGACACTCCAGTGAGTGTCATTCCGTGATTTCGATCAATCTATTTGGAAGTTCAAGTAGATTAGTTTTTTTCTTTTGTCGCCTCACTTCTCCACTGCGTTTCAACATGCCAGTAGCTAGCTTGTTTTCGTCGTTCTCCAGACATTGTAGAGGGAGCTTAGTGCTTGTATTTCATCTAGGATTGGTTTTATTTCTAGACCACTGTGCAGCGTATCATTGACTACATATCAGGATGCGTTGGCTATGATTCTCATGATCTTGGATTGGAATCTCTGGATAATGTTAATTGTGCATTTAACACACGATCCCTAGAGTTGTATTCCAACTCTATATAGGTCTTATTGTTAGTATGACTTCGTAGATGAGCACCTTGTTGTTCAGAGTTAGTTGAGATTTTCCCTCAATCAGCCAATTTGATTTTCTTAATCTGATCTCTATCTTTTTTCGTTTTGTTGCAACGTGCTTCTTTCAGGTTAACTTGCTGTTAAGATGCATTCCTAGGTATTTAACGCTGTTTGCTATGATTAGTTTTTGGTTGTTTAATGTCACTAGAGGGCAGCTTTTATTATTTAGAGTAAATGTATGGGACACTATTGTCTGTGGGAAGATCTACTGTAAACAATGGATAAAACTATTTTAAGAATGTTGTTCGCCATATGAAGTTAGCAACGTTACTTTCTCCTCGTTGGTTAAAAAATTCAAATTATCATTTAATAATCGGCGCACACTTAGTGCGCACAATATATATTCTATATTTTAGAATAACACTTAATTAGGTACAGACAATTATGGTTTAACTAGCTCATAACCATTTTTTCCCACTATATCAATTTTTAACATAGTTTAAAATCAAAAGCAACTACCAACTTTGTTCGTTTATAATATATACCTCTAGTAAGACAATCGTATAACTTGACAAAATATAATTGTTTAAAGAAAAATATTCAACAACGATAAAAAAATCTTATACTGGAAAAAAATATTATTGTTGGAGTAATCCAAAGTAAAACTAAAGTAGATTATTCTCACAGCAATCCTTATACTAACTCTTATTATTTGAATAACTCTTATAAGTATCTAAATAGTTCTCGTAATTATCTTAATCGTATATACAAGTGAAGTATTACTAAATAATGTGAATGGTAAAATAGTTAATCTAAGGGATATAGTAGTACTCCTGCGTCTATGAATTTTTTCCAACATAGAACAATAATTGTTCATCGTAAGAAACTGGGTAAAAGATAAAGTATACAAACTTAAAAGTTAAATTGGAAAAGATAAAAAAATAATATTCAATAAATAACATACTGATAAGCCAAAGAAAGTCAACGGAATACGAACGTATTTCTCGTATTTATATATTCCATGTAAATAAGACGTTTAAATAAAATCAAGCAAGCTTGACGTGACGCCAAGTGATGAAGGAGGACAGGGTAGAGGAGGTAGGTGGAGAAAAAAAAATTACAGCGTCCCGTTGAAATGCATAAAATGTTTACCTTGCTATGTAGGCCGCACCAGGCGTGAGCATCAGGCGACGAAAATTCAATTTTATTAGACTATCGTCTGAATTTCGCGCTTTTAGAGACTAAACTGAATAATTTAAAGAGTAAGAGAGTGTAAATGGCAAAGTGAAATATGCACTATCTCTGATGAATATTGTAACTTTCTCTTTGATCTGTTAAATTAAATTAGCAATCAAAGAATTTAATATGAAAATTACTTTCATCGATTGTGACTACTGCTACGTCTCAGAGAAAGAGACTAATATCTGAAAGAATAGTAAAAATACTATAATGTATATAAAAAACTAGAAAGTGAATAAAAACATTGGAAAGAATAATTATCTCCAACTTATTATTATTCGGTAGATCTTTTTCTTGGACTCATTTTATGTTCCTTATTCCCGATATGTATGGAGTCATGTAGAGATAAAAAAGCTGAAAATGTATAAAAACGATGGGATGGATGAAAAGGGATGGGCAGTCAATACTTCTGAGTGCGACTTAGTCTTGATCCTTCTTTTATATCTGCTGAATTTAAATAATGGAGTCTGTGCTAATTTGCTGCCAGAGGCTGCCAACTCTTCTTTATCCTATTGCTCCATCGTCTTTTATAAAGTTTCGCCCACATTCAAAAAGAGACTACTACTTTTGCTCGTCCCTAAGGTACATTCTTATCTTCTTACTTAAGTCTTTATTCATGTCAATATATAGATATACATACATATACAAACACACTTACTTACTTTGATCATACGTCTTCGTGTGTTAGAGAAAATTTTATATACGAGCACAAACAAATATTTTTGCTACTTTAATACGAGTATTCAAACAAAGGAATAAAAAAATTTCGATATAATTTGATTAATACTTTGTGAAAATCGATGTTATGTGAATCATACCTATAGTAGACCCATTTTGTAGATTGCAGCTTTTGCACAGACAACTAGAAGAATGCACGTACGTGGTTGTGCTAGATGAAATAGAAACTTTTCTGCACAAAACATTTATTACTCTGCTAATATATACGTCTTTTATGCATCGAAAAATATCAAAAGATGTAAATATACTCAGTCTGTGCATTTTTTAGTCCTATGCTTCAGTGCAACCAACTAGAGCGATTGATGATAACGCACTGACAAAAGAATTTATCTAAAGCAAATAATGTTTACTGAACTACAGTAAATAGCTTTTTTTAAGCATCTCAAGAGATATCTTGCGAAATGAACAAAATTGTGAACCTAAAAATATTCAGAATAAGATATTTTACAAAAGTATGTCTAACTTGTTTGGTAACTTGAAATTTTTATTAAAACTATAAAAGGCAAAGTGAAACGCTTCAGAAAATTTATCAAAATAAGCATATAAAAAACTCATTGCGTTTTTTGTTTATTAATTTTTGACTATTTTTAACCCCGATTATCTCGAGAACAAAAGATGATATCGACATGGGATGAATTGCATTCAGCGCGTAATTACGTAACTTAGAACTAATTAGGTATCAGCAATGTCAGTCGAGTCATTTTCTGTGAAGAATCAAAAAAACCGGAAAAATATTTTAATTTATGGGTAAAGTTCCCTTTGGGAGACACCTCCACTTTGCTAAATTAAACACATATGGACTACTCCACAGCTAGCTCAGAACGATTCTTTGCGAAAAATATATTCTGTCGAAACCGGACCTTCCAGTTACTTGCTGGCTGCTCTACCAGCTAAACTATCTCTTCATTCAATATAAATCGCTTCAAACCGTGCCTGTATTCGCCTAGCGTGACTCCCTCCTTGATCTGCGCCGTCCTTCATACAACCTAAATAAATTTATACTCAAACTAGCAGATGTCCACGATGTTGTCCACATAATGTAGAGGAAAAGGGGGTAAAGTAGAACAACATAAAAGAAGTAAATCGACAAATTAACCATTATATCAACAAATTTTTGTAATTTTAAATGCACTGATAAATTGAAATATTGATGTACAGAAAGTACTATAAGCGTTTCTAAACTCATTTTCATAAATTAGTACATTTCCTCGAGTGTTTTACTTCATCCAGCTTTTTTCTACATTACTACGTTACGTGACAATAGATTAATCAAAAATGTGAGGAATTCTTAAATGTCGATAATAGGAGAAAAAGATTCAAACTTTATCGAGGAATTCAATACCTGCTCCTTTACACTGATGTAATTGTAATAAACAAAAACACCTTTTTTTAAATATGTTGCATGTTTGATAACAGTTTACCAGGAAAAAAGGAATAATTATCATCAGAAGAACTCCAATTGTTAGCATAAATCCCGTTTTCGATTGTTTATAACAAATCAAATTTTATAAAATGAAAGGAGTCGATTTTCATTCATTCTACACGGCGAATAATTTTATTTTAGTGAACGAAAAGGTTTCCCGTTGGAAGAACTAAAATTTATTGTAAAGATCCCGTTTTCCATTGTTCATAATAAATTCATTTGTTACGAACAAAAAAAATGGGTTTTCATGTTTTCTATATGGTTTTTTTCTTTATTCTACTAATAGAAAAAAATTACGCGTTAGAAGAACTCAAATATATTGCATAAATCCCGTTGTCCATTGCTTGTAACAATTGAATTTCTTATAAACAAAAATAATATGTTTCCATCTATTCAAAACAGTTAGTAACTTGATTTCAGTAAAAGAAAAAATTTCCAGTTGGTAAAACTCTAATAGATTGCATGGATCCCGTTTTTCATTGTTTATAACAAATGCAATTGTTTAAAATCATTTACATAAAAGAAGTAGCCTATGATAAACATAAATAAATTGTCAACAAAATAATTTGCATACTTATCATTTAAGCTTTCCTAGTTCCCTAATTATTATATAGGTGTCTCTAGTGCAAAATAAATATAGATATACACTCAGTAGTAAACCAAACGCTAGTTCTCAAACCTCCGATAGGTGGCTACATTCTCTCAGAATAAACTAGTGGGAAAAAATATATAGAAACGAGGCCTGGGAGCCGTTAGAGACATTCCCCGGGTGAAAAAAGAGTAAGACTCTGGACCATCAACTCTAGGAGAGTAAGTGTGATACACTACTATCCTAATTACCCGTAAGGCTCGTGTTAGACACGGTCAATCCGAGAACGTTCGACGTTCTCCCCCGCCGCGAAGATCGTCGTAGTGCAAGTCGGACACTTGCTCGCGATCCGTCCCGTAAAATAGCCATTCTGGCTACTGATTATTTATTTCTCTCTCTTATTCATAGAGAACTAGCCGTTTGCTTATTCCATAATTAAAATACAATTTAGAATTTCTCATTGTAAATCGTAACTTTCAATTTTGAATGTCTTGTATGTTACTTTTAATTATTTAATTGTTCAGTTAACAAAATAATTATTATAAACTCATTATAAATATTAAAAATTTCTTATTATTGTTAATAAATTAATTATTTCAAATAAACACGCTTGATCAGTTAATTAAATCAACATTTTAAAAATCTTCTATTTTACCGACCGTTTAAAGAACTTTGGAAAACCGACGAGCAAGAGGTAAGATTTGAATAAAATAGTTCGCAAAATAAAAACCGTTACAAGCCTATGATACTTCTGACCACTCTCTTTTTATGTCTGCAAAGTTTTATTGAAATTGGTTCAGCCGTATTCGAGATTACCCTGAACCGACGGACAGACAGACAAAAATTCTAAATATGGTTATTCACGTTTTAACGGCACGCATATAACCCTTTAAGATCATTTTGAGGCAGTTTTTCTTAAATTTTAGACAGACCCTCTGATTTTGTTTATGTAGATTTAAAGTATCCCAGTACAAAGAATTTATTTTTGAATGTATCCCCAGCACGGAACTCTACCCTAATTTATTAACGCATGAAAAGGTATTTATATTTATTTATAAATTGGTGGATTTGTGGATTCACGCCCTTCCTTTCTGTTCAACTTTACTCCTGTTCTTGTAACAAATCAATTTACCCAGGATTTATTTATGTAAAAATTTGCATCCTGCTACAATCACTACTGCTAGTCGTTGAAAAGTACTAAATTAACATTTATTTTTCAACTTTATTGACATAAATATTCAAATATAAGAGTTAAAAACAATTTATTCATTATAAACATCAACAAATAATACGACATATACATGAGAATAACTTTAAAAAATGCCGCGTGTATATTGTATACCACAATATACAAAAATTTTGCTTTTTTCTAACCAACAATCGGGTTTCACAATCAATTTTTATTTTACTATAAACTCTAACAATTTGAACGAAATTTAAACTTAAACTGTGATTGGCTCAACCAGTGGCGATGCACAATGTAACTGGAGAAAGGAAAGATATTTATTGTAATCAATTATCAATTTAAACCCACCCGAAGTTCGTAAACCCCAAGCCTACCAACTACGCGGATGAGCTTCTACTCCTCCGGTGTAATCTGTGGGCTAACCATTCTCAGACAAAAGACGACAGCCTCTCTGAATCAGCCGACGAACTACAACTTGTCAGCAAGGAACTACAACTCTCGATCACTATCTAGACCCAAGAGCAACATTTAGTCGAAAGACTACAAGCCTCCGGGATAATTCTGGTTGCTTCAACCTCCAGTTCCCAAGTTTGGAAAGCTACAACTTTCCAAGTCACTAGAAGACTACAACCCTCTAACCAAAGCTATAGCTACACTGAAAAAACAGTTTCAGTAGAACAGGAAAATTTTTCTATATCATCACAAAACTTGTTTTAGCTTATTCACAAAACCGCAATTTAAGCTTACCCACAAAACTTTTTCGTATAGTAAGAAAACAAAATCTTTCTACAGGAGGCAAAAAGGATAATATAACCGCCGTTACATCACCTCAAATTTTTAATAACATATATCAATGATTTTACAACAGTATAGAATAAAAATATCCTTATTTTACAATTTTTAGAAGTGCACAATTATTTTCCACACAAAAATAATTGAAAATTCGTAGAATATATTGAGGTTAAAAAATGATAAATATCCTATAAATGATTTTTGCCAAAAAACAGTAGTACTTCAGCACGTGTCCGTAAACGAATTTTTTATTGTAGTACATGCCACGCTTCTATCGTATCGTGAGTAAGTTTGAGGCATATCACAAAACTAGCGCTTTAGCGCTACACAAAAGCTGGTGTTTTGGCGCTGTAGACAAAAGTTCACTGCTGGTAGGAATGCGTTTTTCTCTAATCAAACTACCCACTGAATTAAAATAAAGTTTTCCGGTCCGTCAAAAACTGTTTTGTCAGTGTATGATATTTATCACGTAAGCTACAATTCTACCCGAGTAGAAAATAAGTCAGATTGGAATCCGGTCCGGGTCTGGTATTTCAATTTTCCTACTAGGGCTCGAGAAGGTAAATCTGATCAGGTCCGGATCCTAAATGTAACGCCTCAAATGGTCCGGTCCAGATCAGGCTACCTTTTACGGTCCTGACCAGGGCACCCTGGCCAAGCCCTTATTATATTTATTTTTTTATTAAAAACAAAAAATATTTAAATAGTTTTTTTCTTGGCATTTTTATATGGGAAATATTGCTAATTAATTATACTTCATGAAATTTCGGCAGAAAATTGAACAATTGAAACAGTACTTCGGGGGATTCGAACCTACGTCTACTACTTTTACGCAATTTAAATCGGTGCCTTAATCCGCTCGGCTATCGACTTATTAAATAAATCATAGCAATTACATATATATCAACAGATACACATGTAATATTTTTTTAAAATACGAATACTAATAATATATTTATATGAATATTCAATTATAAATAGTTCAATTGATTAAAATATTTCTATAAATTTTGATGAATTTTATTTCCGGAATATCGGATCCAGATCTGATCATACTCCAGAATACCTGACTTAATTTTTATAGTCGGAAAGGTGAATAGTAAAATTTGCATTATGTTACATCCTTGGTAAGAAATTTAAATATAATATTAATATTATGTTAATATAATATATTTACTATTACATAGTATACTATATATAGTAAATAACAAGTAAAAAATAATGCAGGGTACGGATCCGGGGCCGGATCTGGTATCCCAGTTACCCTATTACGGTTTAAATAGGTAAATCTTATCAGGACCGGATTGGAATAGGAAAGGGATTTTTTATAGGGTTAAAATACAACAGTCAAATCAGGTCTGGACTGGGATAGATAAGGGGTTCCCAGAAAGGGCTATGATAAGGCAGTCAAATCAGGACCGGATTAGGATAGGTAAGGGATTCCGTAACAGAGTATTCGTTTTTAGTACCTGATAGGGACCATATATTAATACTGTATTACGGCTTTCCATACTAGACTCTGACCCGGTCCGGATTATGTTAGGGCATCCCCTTTTTCATTTCTACTCGGATAGCTAGTCTTTTCAGGACAAGTGTATCTATCCTAGAAAAAACGGCCCTACTTATACTGTCTCGGCTTCGCCTCGACCATCATGGCACACAGTGCAAGAATCTCGATATTTCTGCCCTTGTAGTGTAATATACTGCTGCCCAGCAAATCGATAAACTAAATGGTTAGTTTATCGATCACATTAAATAAAATTATCCTTTGAGTAGGTTCGTTACGTAGATTATAGAACAAAAAGAGAGAAAACTAGGAATTCATAGTTAGTAAAAAAAGAAAGATATTTTTGATGAAATTGTTGTCAATACGACTCCTCTACATAACTCAACACACTGGTAGCCGGGGATAAACAAGTGGGTGGAATTCGACAGTATGAGAAGCGCCGATTTTTCTAGGATAGACACACTTGTCTTAAAAAGACCAGCTAGAATTGTAGCTTACGTTATAAATATCACAGCTATAGCTTTGGTTAGAGGGTTGTAGTCTTCTAGTGACTTGGAAAGTTGTAGCTTTCCAAACTTGGGAACTGGAGGTTGAAGCAACCAGAATTATCCCGGAGGCTTGTAGTCTTTCGTCCAAGTGTTGCTCTTGGGTTTAGATAGTGATCGAGAGTCGTAGTTCCTCGCTGACAAGTTCGTCAGCTAGCTCAAAGACGTTGTAGTCTTTTGTTTGGAATTTTTTAGCACACAGATTACACTGGACTTTAATAATTCCACTCAATTCAAATCATCAAGTCCATCACTTTCACCATTATTTCCGATAAATGAATTCAATGAAATTTATTAGAATATTATAATTAAAGAAAAACGTGCACTAAAATGAGTAGTGTGAAGGCGGATCTCTTAGAGTCAACCGAAACTATTAACTCATATAATTCTATCTTTTACCACCAATGCCCAATGGTCAATATATATTTTTTAAGACCTCAGAGGAGTATGTGTATTAAATCATCATATAAATAATCTCTCAACTTACTTTAAAAGGGTAGAAAATTATGAAGCTTATAAACGAGAAAGGACACATGGATATTTAATCCCAAGTTCAAGACGTACTCAGATCCCAAATGTCAACATCCCCAAAAAGATAGATTTCTTCTTCCAATGCTATAAGACAGCCTCTTAAAGGAGATCATAAAAAGTTTAAATATAGAAACGGTTCTTTTGAGATCTGAGTATTATTTTTCTCAAGTTTTGCTATTAGTAAAGGCATTGAATTAACTTTTGCAGGCTGAAAAAAAAAATAGAGAGAGAAATAATGAAACAGTAACCATAAGGGCTGTTGACGGGACGGATTGTGAGCAAGCTTCTGACTTGCAGAGCGACAAACTACGCGGTAGAGGAGAAAATCTAACGTTCTGGGATTGACCGTGTCTAACAGGAGTCTTAGGAGTAAATAGGATAGTATTGTATCACACTTACTCTTTTTTCTACCCGGGGAATGCATGCTACGGATGCCTCTCAAGCTTCGTTTTTATACATTTTCTTCCTTAATCTTATTTTGAAAGAATGTAGCCGCCTATTGGAGACTTGAGAACTAGCGTTTAGTTTACTACTGAGTATATCTATATATGTTATATGCTGAAGACACCTACATAATAAAAGGGGAACTAGGGAAAACTTAAAAGATAATAAAGTAATCTATTTTATTGATAGTTCATTCTATATTTATCATAATTTATTGATAAGGGCCAATAATTATATTTATTCTGTAAGAAAATTTATCAATGTGTATTAGGTCCATTTACTTATAGTTAAACTGAGAAAATTCCTTATCTGTTTCAATGCTTTCGGACTTCCCACTACTCATTTTTTACTCCTTCTACTGTGTTTTTGGCTACTATAATCTTCTTATTGTAAATAGACGACATGCAAGAATGTCAATTACAATCGAGAATTTTTTGATACTTGAATTTATTGGTCTGAAAACTTCTCACTAGCTAATTTTTACTGTTGATAGAATGCACTAGTCAGAATGTTAAAGATAATAAATTATCACAACATTTTTGAATTATAATTTATTTTTGAAATAATCAGTTAACAAAAAAATTACTATTAATTATAATGTTTTATTTAAAAGCCTCAAAATTTCTTATATCTACATTGATGAAAAAGATATGTTACTATATGCAAATGATTTATTAACAGAGAGAAATAATATTTTTCAACTTTTTATAAATTTTTTTCGAATTTTAAAAGAGCTTTGATTACAATACAATTAGGTTTTTATAGTTAAGTCATATTTTGTAAGTTACAAAATATATTTTGATTATTAATAAACACAAATTCGATTATTTACAGCTGTCAATAGAAGTCTAATGTTAGAGCAAAAGGTAGGATTATGGTCAATTCGTTAATTCTGCGAACAGAGTGTGTCTTCCATCAGCCAAGCCATAAAAATATTGAAAAATCACTTCTTGGCAATAAACAGAAACTTCAAAAAGTGACAATTGACGATAATTTAACAGAGTGAAATGTAATTTAATGAGAAAAAAAGTGACCTATAATCCTACCTTTTCTAATATATTTCAATTCTTACAAAAAAAAACACCAAAAAATTAAGTAACAGAAATTGTACGAAAAAAAATCAATGAAAAATATTTGAGTACTTGAATCATGAAAATATATTTAATATAATTATTATTAAATTGTATTAACAATGACATGAACACATCCTCAATTCATCATGACAATTAAGTTTCTCGAAATTGATAAAAATAATTTGAACAATCAATTCGCAATATTTCAAATTCGTTTTTCAAATACATGTTTTGTGTACCACTGATTGTATTTACAAGTTGTTGCAAGACGGTAGCCTAAACTACCCAAGATATTTAAAACCTTCATGATGTCTCCTAAAATGCAGAAGGATATAAGTTACTTTTTAATACGGAATCAGAATTCATTTATATTCGAATTGCACAAAAAAAATTATAAAAATAAGTTTAGAATACCTCGAAATGTTGCTGTATCTTCTTCGTAAGGACGATTGGGAAATGCTTGAATGATCATTTCTAATTCTCCTTCAGTCAATCCGTTGCATGAAAACTCAATTGATCTATCAATCACTTGGACATAGCGATATTTAAGTGAAGGAGCCATAATTTTCCACGTCCTTTTCATATCACTCAAAAACAAAAATAAAATCGTTTTCTTTGAGCTTTTTTCACGTTTTAAAAATTTTCGTTAATTAATTTTTTCTCTGTATTTTTAGTTTCACAGCGGTGTAAGCAAACACTGTAGCCTTCCTAAAGGCAAATTTATTACTCTGAAGTTGGCGATATGTGAGAAGTTAGCCGCTTTCGTGTCAGCTGTCAATACTTAATGCAACCATTCATTTATTTAGTGTGATTAACAGTCTAGATAATTATTTTTAATTGAACGACTATTTTCGTGTGTATTAAACTATATAATTTTTGCCAAGATTTATGTTGACGCAGAATATTTACATTTAATGATATTTATTTTTTACTAATATTAAATTGTCGAATAAAAAAATGTTTGATATTTTAAACAATAAATCAATTATCTGTTTGATATTAAATGGATTGTTAGTTTCTGGGCAATTTTTTCCATTTGTATTTGCTAACAAATGAATAAAGATAGGAATAAATTCGCATAAAATGCATCAACGATGTCATTTATGTAAATAGATGACTCAAATGTACGAGGCACGATACAGGTATTAACAATTTTTATAATTAAATGATACTCACAACTATATGGTCTACATTGTTGAAGTGAAAATGTTTCTGCTTGCAGTAACGATCGAAAAATAGATGCAACGATTAATGATAGATGGGATGTAGAACACACCACAGGTCGATCATTAGTGTAGGAAATCATTGAAACAGTGATGCTGGACTGAAGTAAACCGTAGAATAAATATGTTTAACAGTTTGAGCGAGCTTTTGGAATTTTGCTATTTCATGGATTTTGTTGTTAATTGCGAATATAGCTGCATAACAAGGGCTGCATAACAAGGGTCATTTGCTTAACAAGATTATGAAAATATGATATCCAAAGTAACAAAAAAGGAAAAAAAATTTGTTTAGGTGATTTTAATGATAATTTATCAACCGTGTGGGAATATTTTATGGTCCCAACACTAATGTCACCAATAACTTTACTCATTCTCTGCAATATTTCTTTTCCATTTGAAGAATCCATTAACGAATCGTATGCATAAATTAAAATTTTTGTAATTTAGGTGTAATTTTTATTATTTTTTAAATAAAAAGAATATTCAATAATTTATAGTCGCTGCAATCACATCTATGAAAAGATTTTTAGTGAATTTCATTATTTGCTTATCAAATGTATGGTTCCTTCTGTTTGCAAACTTCAGATATAAATACTTGCTGTCATAATTTTTTTACGGCAAAAATGAACTGAAAAACAATCATAAAAAAATAAGTGTTTCTTTTTGGTAATATTTTTTTGGAAATTATTGAATAGAAAAATGAATTGTAAACATTTAAAAATGTTTCATATTTATTGCACCAAAATTATATGTAGATATCAGAAAACTTTGAAAATAAAAATGATAACAATTTGAGACTCCATTTGAGCAAGAAGAATGATTGCTTAATTTATAGTTAAAATATTCCATTCTATCATACATTTATGACTAATAGCTAGTATTCATGATCGAAAGAAAAAAAAATATTAATAGGGACTTATAACATAAATAAATACTTTTTATTTTACGTACTAATTAAATCTATTTAATGACATTATTTTTTAAAATTCCTAGACATTTTACGAGACATTTTTTTTCTCTAGAGGATTTTCTGGACAGAAAAAAATAAAAATGTTAAATATTTTTAATTTCTACGGAGTTTGTTATAAAATGTAAAGGAATATAAAATAAATCTCTTGTGTTTTATCAAACGATGTTTTTAAAATAAGTAAAGCTATCAAGATTATCCTCTTCATAAATTATAAATTCACAATTCAGATCTTTTATAAATCAGGAAGTTCTTGGTATAGCTCCAAAGTCGTCTCTTCCTACTTTATAACTTGTATATAATACATATATTCTTTACTATGAAATTTACGAGGGTGAAAAAATAAAAGAACCGCCTTAAAAACACTTTTTCCAATATAATAATTCATCGATTGGAAGGATTTTTATTTTATTTTTTTAATAGTAAAAAAAGAATTTTTTTAAATTAAATTTTAACATATTTTTCTATCACTAGCAATAAAAAAATAGTAAAAAAAAATTGAAGAGGAAGTTAAAAAATATCAAATGAAGAAAATAATTACTCTACCAAACTAACTAAACGTTTTGAAGAGACAAGCAAACTATAATTCAATTCGTCACTCAGTGTTAGCTACATAAAGTTACTGGACTGAAGTATTGCATTTTCGATGTACACACGTAGTGAGTTACAAATATCCTTAACTGAAAAAACCCACGTGACTCAATTACATAAATTTTTTATATATAAAATATACGCTGGGAGAAATATTTATTTAAATGATTTAGTTAAATATTTGAAAAATTGTTACCTAAAAATAAAATCATTTTTTTTATTTTTCCACTCGTAACATACAACCATGTAAATTGTATTACGAGTCAAAAAAATGATGAAAATATTTATTCTCTGAAGCCTCGAGCGTTAAAATGTACGTATGTTTAAAAAAGATGTAGTACAAGCGGAAGAATTTTTTATATTAAATAGTCCAATAAAATATTAAAATGACATGGTGAATCCACAAATTTACAAAACATCAAGTACATTGTTTTTAAACATTTTAAACAATATTTGAATTGTAGTCAATTTATACAAAATTTAATTTTTCCTAGAATAAAACAATACTAGTCTAATCTGTATATTATTTTTTTAAAATGTTTTTATCAATCAAAAATTTACTCGGCAAAAATATTACGCATTTTTTTCACAATAAATATTAATAAAAAATTGATTAAATCAATGTTGAGTAAAAATGACTTTAAAAATGGTAATTTTTACTTTTGTACGGATTACTTCTTACTTGAAATTGATACATTTTTACTACAAGTTCTAAACAACACAATTGTAAGGATAAGTTTTATTAGTGCTCTAAATTATTTAAAGTCATTACTTCTATAAGATTTTGTTGATTTTATCAAACTTTAAACCTATATATTTTTTTTAATGTATCCAATATAAGACAATTTAATTGATTTTCCCTTTACCAGCAAAACTTGATTTCCAGTTAATGCTTCATCTTCTAGGATAAAAAGTAACCACACATACTCAACATTCTTCAACTTAGGCCCAATTATGTATGGCTTTGAGCATGTTATGTGGAGGCTTTATAGTCTGTATCTTGAGTAATTAATTTGGTAAATTAGCTCAGGAGTATCAGACATGCCACAGAGAATACGACATATTCAGTGCCCAAGTCAATGATTTCTCAGGCCTATGTATATAGACATGTGAATAGATTAGATAACAACCCTATACTTAATTTATTTAAAATTTTACTCCTCAACAAATTGACTGCTCTACAGGTTTTCTCCAGAACTTAACTTTCTTCTTTGTTCTCTTTCAAGAAGATACACTCTTACATACTTAAAGGCAGTACTTAAGAGAACTCTAGTTTCAGTGTTTTTGAATACTCAATCTATCTTATCACATTGAACGTAACGTTATTTATCCACGTTATTGGAGGTATCTAAAAATATGATTCTTGTCCAACAGTCAATACAAAATAAAATTCATGTATTGCTTTGCTCAATTTCACAGACTGTATTTAAAGTATTATCCCACATACACACAGATATACAAATATTTTATCAGGCTTTTCGAATTTAATTTTAACAATCGTGTTTATAAAGTTTGAATGAACTATTTTCCGTATTCTAAGATAAATTACAAAAGTTCAACATATTAATCTTGTTTTCATAGAGTTTTAGGATATTTACGTTTTGCTTTTATTTACTTTTTACTTCAATTTTATTTAGTGTTTTTAACATTCTATCAACTATCTATACATCTGTTGGAAGATGTAGAATTACGTAATAAATACACCATTTCACAATAGTAATATTATATCTTTCATAGAAGCTTTATACTATCATGAGGAGGATTATAGTTGAAATATGAGCAGATGAATAGTGGATCAGAGTATGAATTATTGTTTATTAGAACTATTCTACAATTCAATGTGAGTGATGTATTATTTATCCTTATTTTTTTTCATGTTTCAACTGTAATGTTAAAATTTCTGAATTCGCTTTATAATAAGTATGAGTAACTTTGTAGCATAGATACTCTAGTACAGTAGTGCCCAATTCCATCATCAATAAGAGTTTGTTATTTATAAAATTCTAACGGCTTTTTCTTCCTTTTTACTTAATCAAAAAAATTTCTCTAGAATATAGAAATTTTCCTATGTAGGAAGAAATGAAAGTACTAGTTTACTTTTCAAGTGAAAGTCCAATTAACTAAGCCCACAAATAGACATGGTAGAAGAGTAATTGAGTGCAGTACTTCTTCAATTTATTAGCTATATTTATTCATTCATGCATTTTTATATTTTTTAATGCATAGAATGAATATTTTTAATCTTGACGCTTGTCAAGTTTTTATCTTCTCTTTTTTGCAATACAAGATGAGTGCTGCACCAATTTAGAAAATTTTTTGTTGATAAAAAAAATGCATTGATTTGAATTGAAAAAGCCCGCTGTGTATTTTAAAATTTTTCCATTTTAGTGGAGTACAAATGAATTTTTAAATATTTTGGATTCATACAAAGAAAAATTGAAAAAATAAAAATAACTTTTCCGGGATTTAAAAAAACTTTTTTATCAAATAATATTTTTAAAGGAATTTACTAAAGAAAACCAATTTCAATCCAATCCTAGATATTACACATATTTAGTTTTTTTTTGACAAATTAAGCAACTTTTTAATTCTTATTAATGTTATCCTTAAGGTTTGTTGAGTATTCGAAAAAAGTAATTATAATTTCTTTATGATATTCTAATCATATTGGTATAATAATTGATATAGGATAGTGAAAAAGCTAATTCTGATCCTAATTATTTCGGCGATCTTTGTAAATATTTATTAGTTATCGGCAAATTTTTTGAACAACATTTCGATAATAATTTCCACTATTATCACATTCTGCATAAGTACAATACTATATAATTGCGCTTTTATTACACTAATTTAATCAATTTTACTTTAAATCCGACCTCTTAACTGCCCTTTCTCATACAGATTATTCTATTATTGATTATTGTTTGTCACAATCAACGATTACAAAATTCGTTATTTATTTAATATTTTATTGAAGATTCTTCGTTAATTTTTGTAATGTTTTAAAGTTTTACTAAAGTTTATTGTAAATTTATCAACTATTATATTCGTCATTCTTTTAAATCTAATCAATTATTTATAATAAACTCATTCAATAAAAATTATTAATAGTTTAGTCCATTGATTACAGATACGAAATAATTCCAATGATAATGAATCAGTTTCCAATATATTTGCAATAATGAAACGGAAACTGAAGATTCTCCATTATAGTTTGTCCTCTTGATCCCGATCCAGGACTACAAGTTTAATTCACGCTAATAAATTTTATAGTATAACTTTTGGGATTCAAAACAACATAATTGTATTTAACTATTTGATAATTATACTGGTAGTGGTCTAATCTCAAACAAATAATGCAAGAACTTGAACTTTAATTTGTAATGCAGTTAAAACTATTTACTAAGTTGATTCTACTAGAAACTGTACCCAATTTGATCTCTGTAAAGTGCATTAAATAGTAACAATTTTCAATGTTCATCCGTTTTGTAATACACAAATTTTCAATAAGAATAAGTTTAATAATCCCTTTATAATGCAATACCTTTTCTCAGAAACTTAACAACTATCTACTTATGTTTTTTCAGTAAAAATGAGGAAAAATAATAAAATACTCTTCAAAACACATAAAAAAATTTTTAAAAAGATTGCTTGAAATTAAAATTAGTTCAAGCTTGTAAAGAGAAATAAGATGTACAAATAAGTTTAAAGAAAGCAGACTTCAGAAGTTAAACTTTATTACTTTCATCATTTTTTATTAAAGATAACTAAACTAATAAAAGTAAATCATGATGTATAGACAAATAAAATACATAAGTTACTACATATTCAGACATACTTTTTAATAGAGAAACAGAAAAGTTACAGTCTTCGATCTAATTTTGTATTAAACATATCACTTATTCATGTTTCATAATGATGAGAGTGGTTAAAACAATGTTATCGATTATGAGTATTCAAATATTACCACTGAGCAAAATTGATTCTCGTTAGTTGGTAAAGCAGTAAAATTGTGATGGTAATCCACTTAGATGACAACTTACCGTTTGAGTGTTATCATCAAGTTAGTGTCAATTATCGACACTAGAGGGAACTTCAAGATGGCCGCTCAATATGGCTACTATGAAGCTGACAAGTGCCATAACGATGTGCTTGTCAGAGTTATAACGATTACTTTTTATACATTTTACAGGTTTTTATACGAGTTAATAGTGTTTAAGTTATCCGGTAATTCATATAAACTTGAAATGTGATTGAAAATCGAGTAGTTAGAAGTGTAAAAAACGTGTTTCCATTGTATTATTCGACATAAAACAGTAAGTTTACAGTGTATACCACCAATTGTTTGCCTCATCAGAGCAGTTGTCATCAATTATTTTCAATTTCATGAGTTATTTATGCGATTTATTTATGAATGATGTGTACGACAGCGATTGAAAATAATACAAAACTATGAAGAAAGATATTCCAAATTATGAACTAGTCAATACTAGATTGTTAGCATATCCATTATTCATTTTCTCGACTGGAAAAAATTATTTGTCTCTCTCATACTTTCTCCAGTTGACTCTCCCTACCTTTTCTTCCTTCTACTCAATCTCCTTAGTCGCGTGGCTCTACGCCTCCACATTTGACACAACCTTTTGATTGTCATGAAATCCCTCATTTCACTACGTTCGTAAACATTCGGTAGGCAAACAATATTTATCTTAGATGTGGTATAAATGAAAATCGTGGATTACAGTCAATGACTCTATTATTAAAATTTGAGGCCGTGTTGACAGCATGATTCATTTAGTAATAGCATCATTTTTTTATGAATCCATAATGAGTGTCCGTTTTCTTGCTAGATTGGTAAAAGTTTTTTGATCGAAAGTCAACCGTATTTGATAATTAAAAATGATAATTATTTTATTTTTAAATCACTCAATAAATTTTAATTAAGAATGGAAAAAGAAGAAAAAAGTCATAAGACTGTCTAGAAATTAATTAAAATTTGTTTAATAGAATCATAATTCTTGGTTTGTGATAAATGAATATCACAATTTTATTCATGTAATTCTTCCTTTCATTAAACGCTTCATTTTGAAAAAATAATTAGAAAGTGGTTCTAATGAGATAGTAATTTAACCAATTATCCCATTAATTTACATTCATATTCCTATTTAAAACTCATTTTCCCCTTTTTAAATTAGCTCAATGAATGAGTGTACTTGGATATTTATTGACGATAATTTTCTAATTGATATAAAGCATTATTGTTGTTAGCTTCTTTGTAAGTAAGGCAACAAAATTATTTAAAACATATTAATTTGTATTTTTTGTTTCAGAATCTTTTAAGAAGACGCGAAATTTTATTAATCTTTTAGGTGAGTAATAAAACGTATGCCCATTACAATTGCATGCAATGAAATCTCTTAAAGTAATAACTATAATAAATCTAAGCCACTCAATAAGATCCATAAACGTGCATATAAATCAAACATAAATGTTTTTATTTATTTTCTGTGTAGTGAAATGATTTAATTAGGAACAAAAAAGTTGAAATATCATCCCCATTGGAAATTGATAATCTATCAGAGATACATTATTATTTTACTACTTCGAGTTTAATACAAGTCTCTATGATTGTAGTGAAAGGTACAATGAAATTAATAATTCATCAATTTTAGAGAATATTATTTGTATTACAATCATTCTTTGAAGTTATATTGATTACATAAATCCTGTATTATATTGATGCTCTTTGATATATAATTCCCTATGTAGTTTCAGAAGACTTACTGTTAATGTTAAATTATTGTATGTAGAGCATGGGTTACTTCAAATACCTTCATATTAGTAGTTATATCAAAGAACACATTGGATGTTATTTGGCTTCCGATATTATACACATTACGTGAGTCGGTATTTATAAATTATTTCAATTATTTGTGCATGTTTATTCTGATTGAAAATGATCTATTCTATTGTATCAATACCAATGATTTTTTAAATATTCAATATTTTTACTGATAAGTATATATTCCTTTTAAGAATACAGTAACCTCTGCCTATCAAACTGATTTTGATTGATTGAAATGTTGATGTATCTTAATATGTACAATCTTACGGTGAATAATTTTTTATTATATCATCTAGAATTATTGCTATCATCAATATTAGATCTAACTATTTTTAACTTATACAGTTCATTTTAAAGAAAAACTATTATATTTTGTTGTCAAAATTATATCCACCGCTTTTTCTTCACTTTTACTTGATACTAGTAGATGAAAATATTCCAACAGCTAACACTTGCACACAATCAAATCACTCCACACTCAGGGATCGTGACAATGATGCCCTGAAACATTAATATATTGATTAATTTTCAAACTCTTCATTAAAACCAAAATTAAATATACTTTTATTTTATTTTCAATTTACAGGAAAAATTCTTATCATTTTCCATTTGAAATGAAGATTATCCATCAGTATTTTGCATAATTACAATCTAAACAAAAAAAAATAACAATTTGAATGAACAATGAAATTTAAAATAGCGATAGTTACCAACAGTTAGTAATTTCTTAAACTGTTTTATCAACAGACTTCTTTTTTAGATCGTTGATAAAATTCTGAGCTCAAGATTCCTTCTTTACCAATAGTTGTTTCTCGTGCGACTGTCAAAACTCTTGTCTATGATTCCTCCATTACCAATTAAGTAGTAAGAACGTATTCGAGTCTGGCTTTCGGTATTTTCTTGATCTATCCTTGATGTTATTGAAAATTTTCGTCTGATATCATCAGTTGATCTTTTAACCTGCGAAAAAATTTTTAAATCATTATATTGTAAATTTACATAAAAAAAGCTATTAAGAATATGGTTTTAAAAGAAATTTAAGTAATTCTGGAGTAGTAAAGAGTATGTTGATATGTATGCATAACAAACTATATAAAAATTGAGGAACTATAAAGTAATTACATGTTCAATAAGAAGAATATATAAACAAAAACCCCATAATTACTCGACAGATACATACGTATGTTCTGTAATTTAAATAGCAGTTTTTAAATTTTTATCTTGATAATTGATAAATGTAGAAAACGGAAAAAATAAATAAAGTTTTGAGCACTCAACTTAAATAAGTTTTTATTCGTATGCAGGAATATGCCAAAAGCTAAAAGAGTATAAACCTAGAGAGCAGTCTAGTAGCACCATAGCAAGACTAGGATAGAAACTAACTGACCGCAAAGCGTTGAATATTTTTTTTCTTTTTATTATTTTTATTCATTCGTTTTTCACATTACACTGGGATCCTATTCGTCGACTCGACCGAAGCAGCAAGAGTCAGTCTGCCGAGTTTTCTCCAGTGCTCGTATTCGACTTTTTTATTCACTTTATTTTCGCTCTCCATTTACTTCTATTTAATTTTTCTCCTTGAGACTGGAGAAATAAATGTGGCCAACATTTAGACGGATAAAAGGTTACAAAATTATTTTCATCGCTATATCAAAAAATGACATTATATTCTATGAGTCGATCGTTTAATTATCCTAAGGACTACAATGTTTAACATGAAAGCTCTAAAATTGAATAACGAAAAACAAAAAGGATAAAATTTTATTGATGATTCAACAACATAATTACTACTATAACACCTGTTATTGACTTAAACAGGGTCAGTGGTCGGTAAAATAATAGTTATTGAAAGTTGTTTCTCTACAAATATCAGTCACTAATGACCGTAAAACATAAATACATATTGCATCTACTGGTTAATTGTGAAGAAGTAATCTAAAAATTAAATTGTATTATTGAGGGTTTAATATTTTTAAATCAAAATATTATTTAGAACGTTTTAACATTTCATAAAAAACTTTATAAAATTGTGCAAAAGTTTATAGATTTATAGTATCATCAAATATCTAAATATCTAGTTATCGACATACCGTGACAATTCCTTAGAGCGTCCCTTCCAAACCAACTGGACCACCTATACTACTATCAATGTTTACATTGATGTACGAATTGGAATGATAAACAGGTGCAATATTTGTACAAAAATAGATAGATGTATTTGTTTTCTATTAAAATTTCATCAGTGTAACGCAAGAAAATTTACGAGGTCTAATTTAGGGGAATTTGGAATTTTCGTCACGTTCTTGTATAAATATATGATCCGCTCATCAACTCACGGTAGGTCAGGAAGGGTAAGTTTTTCTTGTATTAGAAGTCAGGAGTGTACATTTAATTACGTAATGTCAGGCGCATGCTGAATCCGAATAAACATGGATTGGGGACAATCCTCGTGTGCTTATGTGGGTGTCGTGTTCAAGTTAGCATAGAGCAGCCAAGGGGTTGAAGAAATATAACAGAGTCGCAAGGAGAGGATAGAGATGTATACTAGTACACGAATGGACGCGTATGTGTGTGGATTTAGTAATGTATTTGTGACAGTAAACTATAGAGTTGAGTTCTGTAGATGTACATCCAACTATCTAGATCTCACCCCCTTTTGTCCTTGTATGCAGTAACTCTAAACACTCTACTTCCTCATCGTCCCCTTTTGTTACTTACAACACCCCACTACACACCTTCAAAGTTCTCTTATGTCTGTTAGCCTACAGCTCGAGCGTTAATTAATTAAAGGATGCCACGAGACCAGGTTCACGCCACTGTAATGAAGAAAAAATTGAGCTTAAACGTTATATATATAATTCCAAGAGCAAAAATTGATTAAACAATTTTCTCTTTAGAGTCCAAGATTAGCGTGATGTATAAAGCTATTATTTAATGAACCAAGTTAGTTGGTAAATTTAGTAAATTGATGAATATTAAATGGGTATTAGGAGAGAAATAACTGACAAACCATACAGCAGGAAAATAACAATATTGATTCGGTGTACGAGTATAAACTGGTGGTTTTACTCTGCCATCTATATTGAATTTTAGAACGATCTAGCCACTATTGTGTGAACGATATTTGGCCGGAAGCTGTGGAGGGAAGAACGTTGTGCGGAGGAAAGAGGTTTTGCGTATGCGTGATCTATACGCACGAGTTCGTATTTGCGTTTGGCCAGGTAGTTACGTACTCGAGCGATAATTACACATTGACTGCGGTTCTTGGCATTTTTTCTATTGCGGTATAACGAGAACAGCGCAACGGTCTAACGTTAATGAATTAGTCGGCAATGACTGGTCGACCTTTCAGCTACGGCGATACGCCAACCTGATAGTTATCGAATTTTTCCATGAATTCGTTATCGCAATTATATTGAGCTTCCAACATCTACAACGACGTATGCTTCATCGATTATAATTATAACATTTACGTTTTTCCAGTAAACTCTTTACCTTTATTGGTATTCGACTCACTAGGTAAATTATGTGTTTTCATTTCAGATGGTTGACAATTCAATCAATGTCCGGAGTAAATTATGTTTAATACAATATGATTCATTAATGACATTGTGCCTTTATAAACGTACTGTTCAGGCTTTCATAATTGATACTTGTGTTAGATAAATGTTTTTTTAATTTTCTATTTTAGTTATTTGAAGTCTGTATACGGGAAAAAAATTACATTATTTTTTTCTACAGATTTAAATGAAATTTTACTATGGGATGTAGTAATGTCGAACCAGTTTGAATTTATGATCCTTTATACTGTGGCCTATAGTAAAATCTCTTGAAGGAAAAATTTCCCATTGACCTGAGCTTCAAAATACTACAAACCACAATCAAAAATCTTACAGTAGAAAGTTCAAGTAACTATTTTACTAAGACACCTCTTAAGTACAAAATTAACTTACAAGAACTCCAAATTTACTATCGAATGGAAACATTTTTACTTATAAATTTCGAAACGTGCACTTATCATTTTTGCACTTAGATTTAGTGAAAAAATTCTCTCCGTGTACTAGATATAAGCAAATCAATTGATGAAGTTGAAATCAGACTATTTTGTCTATATCCTAATTTTTCCCAACTTCAGAAGGATAAAAAAAGAATGAGGATTAGAAAGTTAAAATTAGGCTTTATCATCCCGATTTTTATCTACTTAAAGAATGAAACAGAAAAATGTTAGGATAAAAAGGTTGAAACTAAGATAAAAAGGATGGGAATAGTATGAAAAAAATCAAATTAGGTGTTATATTTTGACTCGGGTTTTTAAATGAATTATTCTTTTTTTTAAATTGATAATAAGTGTTTAATGTACGTTTAAAACATTTTTAAGACAAATAAAAATGCATGAAGAAAAGTATGTTCGGCCGTAGGGTTTTTTACTGTTGTCGATAATATTTTCAGGCGCATGTCAATGGGAAATTTTTTTCTCTCTTGTACAACAAACCCGAAATAAAATTTTCTATAGTCCGTAGTAGAATTTCTATTCATAATGACCAAAGAGTTTTTTGAATTGTAATTTATCAAATTTACTGAAACTTTGGAGAAGATAGTCCGCTAATATTACAAATCCATAGTAATTTTTTATGTAATAACTTTTTTGTGTATTTGAATTTGAAACAAAATTAATCATAGATTGTTAATTATTTTTTCAATATTTAAAAGAGTTCAGAACATTATCATTATTGTTATTATTATTATGGAATATATTTAAAAAAAACTTTCATTTAATAATGGGGAATAAAGAAGTTTTATAGAATACATTACAACTGTAGATTAAAAAAATGTTATTAAAAATATCGATCATTATTTTCTAGATAACTTTAATAAATGTCCTTATAACTGTATCGTTAACACATTCTAAGAAAGTTCTCGTTATCTCTACTAGATGACATTAATTATTCAAATATTGTTGATGTTGTTTAACAGGGTATACTAAAAGAAAGAATTCCTAATGTTAATGAAATATTTGACATAATAGATACTATTAATTTTAAGCATTCCATAAGATGACTTTGCTTTTGGGAATAAATACTTTTTTTTAACTTAGGTTTGCTTAAAATTTTGTAGACACTTTTTATACACATAATAGTGTGTTATGTAACACACATTGAATAAATGAATTCCACACGTGTGTAAATCATCTCGGATTTGCACTAAATGTTGGGCAGGAAAAAACCAGTCTTACTTTCTACTAGGGTTATTAGTTAAATCAATTTAATACTTAACTAGAACTAAAAAAAAATTTATTAGATCTTTTTTATCAATATTTAAATGTAAACTGTGACGATTCATTTTTTTAATTTGTATCTTTATAAAGATATTTAAATGTTATTAAAGACAAAAGAACTTTTTAAATATTGAACACTTTTATTTATACGAAATGGATTTATTGATTAAAATAAAAATAAATATTTGTGCATCTCAGAAATAATTATTTAAAAATGTATTTTCCATGTTATGAAAGGGTTTCATTTTTTTCAATCAATATTGATTGATTGAGTATTTTTGATTCTAAAAAAAATTTTTAAAAAAACAACGTTTCACTTTTAAACAGAAATTCCAGCTATTAATACTACTCAACAACATAAATATTTTTCCAATAAATACATGTCAGAATATATTTCTTTTAATCTAATAATCAGTTGCATTTCATATTCATGTAATTTATCCTGACACCTAAAAAATATTCTGACTTAATATAAAATTGTTATCAGTAAACCAGTGCTTTAAAAGGTCTAACATATTTCGTATTTATTCTATACTTATACTCCTGAAGCCAGGGTAGCTGTTCATCTTAGCTTTTATCAGAGGGAGTATATCTATAGGAGTCTTTATAAAAACAGTTAAGCAGCGAGTGTAAGCATAGAATCTTTTCGACGATATTACATGTAAAAAATACTCCTTAAATATTACCATGACAGTGACGATAGTCTAGGGGTGTTATAGTCCTTTAGAACATCTTATCTGTATTTATTAGAGAATATATCATGGAATATAGTGAGATACAAAATGTAGAAGTCGTTAAATATAAATATTGCATTTACTATAATGGAGTTCTGTAACATGTCTGGACTTTTATAAATTGTTACGAATTGTATGTTTACCATTTACCAATCTAGAAATTCATAGGATGGAATAAAGCTTTGCTGTTATTTTTACCACAATAAATTGTATCTAATATTTTTTAACGTTGATTATAAAAAATTCTCTCAAAGAGGATTATAATTTTTTCAAATAATTAAAAAAATAAATTGAATATTTGATACTTTTATCGTTGAAATTATTCATTAAAAAAGCTGAAAGAAACTTAAAAATTATTTTAATCTCGTACTTTCAAAATTTTTTATAACAAACTTTATAAATATAATATTCAAATTAGTTTTCACTTTTATTTCAATTTAGTCCTGTTAATTTTTAATTTTCTTTGAAATCATTTCAATATTTAAGATGACAATAATCAATGTTTATGTTAATAACATTCTTCTAATTATGTTTGTTGGTTCATTTTATTTGGAGAAGTTATAAAAAGAATAATAATAATATTATGTTAAAGAATATTTTTAGAATTTCGTTGGATTTGGACGTTTCTGTTTCCGGAGCTTTTTCATTAAATTTAATTAGTGATCGTCATTAAATTAATCTCCCAACTGTTCTCCAATATGACTTTAATAGTAGCACTTTGAATTATCTAACATTTGCTCTTGAATTCATGAAAAGTTAAAATTATGACAAAAATATGCTTAATATGAAACACAATATAATCCGAAGTCATAATACGCAAATTATACAATATTGGTGATTTATTATTAATGTCAGGTCGCATTTATAAATGTCGACCATTACTACATATTTGTATTAAAATTTTGCAAATTGTATATGCGTGCTTTATCGCATTTTTACTATCCAAAATTATCTTTAATTTATGTTGAGTGAACGACCATTTTATATCGAGATTCATGATACGTACTGAATTAATGTCCTTGCTAGCAACTGGGCGGGACAGTATAAAAATTGTACGAGTCTCGTTTGATGATTGTATGTAATTTTTATGGCTGACTGGTTTTACCCCGATTTTTCTTTTTCTTCTTTATCCACACATTTTAATAGGACTATAAGATTTGTTTTACATGAGAAAACATTGATAAAGTATGAAGTTTCAAGATGTGTAATCAGCAGCCAAGGATTAAGAAAAGTTATTGTACAATCAAGCCTCCAAGTCATGAAGACACGTTAATATCTTCATTAGGCCGAAATTATTATTTAAAGGTAGACGTTAAAAAAAAACCTTTAACAAACTTTGTCGTCATATTTTATCGTGAATTTAACATTCTATCGTATATATTTTAATGTTTTTTTTAATGTTCATAAATATAAAAAATGAGCTAAAGTAGACTTTATATTATGTTTCCTCGGT
This sequence comes from Chelonus formosanus, assembly GCA_028641665.1. Taxonomy (NCBI): domain Eukaryota; kingdom Metazoa; phylum Arthropoda; class Insecta; order Hymenoptera; family Braconidae; genus Chelonus; species Chelonus formosanus. The sequence continues at coordinate 16,090,815 of CM054003.1, read as the reverse complement.
TTATTTACAACAAGTTGGCTATCTTTCAGACGTATAGGAGAAATTATAATATCCGTTCTCGTCATTTAACGGTTACTAAGTTAATTAAAATATAATTAAACCTTATCATGAATTCTCTTAGGAATAAAACTTTTTTCGTTTGTTTTTGAATAAAGTTTATCGTGTCGTGGTTTTAAGTGTTATTAAAGGTTGTTTAAAATGGATAATAAAAAAGAACGTGTTATAAAACTTGTATATTCATTTGAAAATTGTTTCATTAAACCTACTCATATATGGAAATGGTTATTTTTACACTTGATAGTAGATATAAAGTAATAGCGTGAACTCAATACGTATGTTGGTAGTTGTTTGTAATATGTAAAAAGATATAAAGCTATTTAAGAGTATCATTATGACTTTCATTAAGCTTGGTGTTGAACGATTATTAGCATAAATCTTTTACCGTTATGTATTCATTTCGATAAAAGCAAAAAAGTTTGTACAACATTATCATTGTAAAATCAAATACCTCTTTGTTTTTAAACGAGACACATCAAATAAATAAATATAGATAACAAGTAACCTCTCTATTGCTAGACTTCAGTATGGCGATCATAGGAATACATATGTTTGGGAGATATTGTTGCTTGACAAGTATTACTATTGTGGAGTTACTCAATAATCGTCTCTTAAAATTTAAATGCTTCTTTTGCATTAACCTTTGTGTTATTGTCATACTGTTTGCCCAGTTTAGACTTAATATCCCTAGAATGCATTGGTCCGTGGACCAATTTTTGTTTCTGTTGAGCAATGACTTGAGTGAAATTATTTCGGATGGAAAGTAGGGGAATACGGGGCAAGACGGATCCATGCGGTAAAACGGCTTTTTGAATTTTAAAATGACTTATACACATAATAATGTAATTTGAGCGATTAGCATATTCACAAATTAATGTTAACTTTCGTATTAACAGCTTCGGAAAAGCCGTTTTGCCTCACTAAGCTACCAAAAATCCAAAAAGCCGTCTTGCCCCATGGATCCGTTTTGCCCCGTATTCCCTTACTGATCAGGGCAGCATTAAGCAAGTCTTGATTAAAAGACAAGTGTTGCTCACAACAAATTCTATCATATGCCAATGAACATAGGGGCAGGGAGGGCAAAGTGGAACGAGCGAGAAAACTTACTAATTTATTAAAATAAGTTTAAAAATACATATTTCAATCTTTCTACATCAATTTTTCAATTTATTAGTGCATTAAAAATTATTATCATTGATTAATATAGTGGTTAATTTGTTGATTTATGTTTTTTTTATCTTCGTGTATCTCGTATTCCCCTATAGATAAAGACATTGAATTATTTTACAGAATTTGAATTTATGAATCAAAATTAGAGGACATTTTTGACCCAAAATGGGACTTATTTCCCGATAGGAAATTCAATCTGTTGAATACGTTTAATCTGTTTTAGATAAAACATAATTTTTTTGATAAATAATAGCTGAAAATAACAGTTGTATTCATAATGATTCATGATTAGAGGAAATCATGCCTGAATGAACTTTTAATTGGAATTTTTACAATTATAGCCAAGTAAACTGAGCTCTATAGATTACTATAGTTGCTTTTATTGCCTTTATAAGAGCGCATGAAAGAGAATTTGAGTCTACATTGCGGCCTTACTTGTTATTGACTTCTCATTTGGGAAGTTATGGTAATAAGTCTGATTTTTTTTTCTCTATCTAGTTAAAATTATCCTGAAATTAAAATTTTTTCAACTCAATAGTTAAGAAATGAGAAAACATATTGGAAAAATTCAAACTCACATTATGGTGCTCAAATTCACAATATTAGTATTTAAAATTTCCATTCCAATGTATGGTTTCTCAAGAATTTTATATTGATTATGTATGTTTCGCTGTAATACATAACAATAATAATTTTCTCCGATTTTAAAATCAGTGAATTTTAGTTTCTACTCCATAACTTGATTTACGTGGAAAAAATTCTTTTGTAGGTTAAGCACATCTGATCTTTGGGAAACTCACCAACAAATAGATGGCTCACCTAAAAATTTGAAAGAGAAGTCAAAAATGATAAAAAATATTTGTTAAAAGAATTTGATATATTTTACATTTAATTCGAAAAAGTTCATTGATCCTATCTGTAATTTATTAAAAAAAAAATTCCACATACTCAGTAAATAAACTCATTGTTAATTTATAAAAAAGTAAGTCGACTCCGGTTTTAACTTGTAGAAATTTATGATAAGGGTCTTTCATATAAAAAAAGGTCCAAGCTCTAAAAATTAATTTCTTAGGGCGATAATCCTGTTTTGATTATGACTCCAATATAAAAACAAACGTCTTACTTTGTCTGAATAATACGAATATCTGATAATTTATTCCATCTCATGTTTTTGTTATAAAAAAATAATAAAGCACAATATTTTGATTTACCCAAGATATGGAAGATTTATTTTATCGTTCGCGAAATTATGTATGAATATATGATCCACAACAATATTTCAAAAAAGATTTAATGTATATTTTTTAATATTGTGAGCATAATGAAATTTTCAATAACCTTTAGTGGCTACACAAGATGATAAGGAAATATCTCCGTTAAAAATATGGCACAAATAATCCAAATGTATAGATCTTTCTGCAGCGCTGTCTTACAGTATTTTACACTTGATAGTTGTTTGCTCATAGAATTATCACACTATTTCATTTTATTCAATTTCGTAGCTTTAAATTCTCTTAAGAGAAACTGAAATACTTTTTCGAGTATTCTCCAACAGTTGATAAAATGAGAAAAGCTTTAAATCTTAAATGACTTGTTGGACAATTTACGGAAATTAAATTATAGAAATCGGTCACAGGAACTAAATTTAAATTGACCTTTTGTTACACATTTTGTGATATTGGAATTTCACTCTAGTAGGATTATTTTATTTTCATTTATTATTATAAAATTGAAAAATAACCCTAAAGTGTTCAGTAATTTTTTTTTACTTTTGTACTTCAATAAAAAGTTGATGACTCCAAATAGATTTAAAAGTATTTCAAAAAAGAAGGTTTAAACTTCTAAAGTCCATACTTGACTTCAATCGAGGAATTTTGTTACGCTAGAGGGCTCTTTCAGACTTGGAAAACAATTGAGATGTTAATTTTGTTCTTTTTTGTTATTGATTATTTACAACTTATTTAAATTTCTTCTAGAATAAACATAATACAATAAAAAGCTATTTTGAAATACTTTCTTAGATAAGCAATAGATTAATTATCTATTTATAACTAGATTATAATGTGACCATAAAGATAACAAATATTTGACTATATAAATATAATTCTCTGAAAAATTCAAAATCATGTTAGACAATGGTTGGGAATTAAAAACTTTATTAGAATAAGAATTGTAAATTTGTCAAACTGTTATTACTTTAGAAAGAAAACTATCTTTTAACTGTGTCTAAATAGAATGATCTGTTATCAAATGAAGTAATTTAATTAAATAATATTTATGTATTTTGACAATCTATTCATTAACAAGGAAGGACTTCATTTTTTACACTTCATCTTCCTGAGGAGGAAAGCACAACTGGTTATTTTTGGCCATGGTTCATTTAGAGTCTCTGGTAGAAATTTATTCGATTCCCCCTGAATTTTGTAAAGGCACTCTCTTGGCGGCTTATGAAATTGCCTATAATTTAGCATGTTATGATACGTAATAACATTTTTTGATAGATACATGTGTTGAAGAATACTTTTCCAAAACAGAGTGACATTAAAACAACTAATAAAATAAAATTTATCATTATTAACTTCCCATTAGGAAGTTATTATAATTGGGTCGATTGGTGAAATGTGAATTTTCATCATATCTCCACGTTTCAAGATATTTCAAGCATACTGACCAATTTTTAGAATGATGTATGTACACACGTATGTATGGATGTCAGCATTTTTTTCGTTTTCGATATCTCAAAAACGGATTGAGATATCGACTTCGACCAAAATTTATTCGAAGATGTTGTTATAAAAGAAATCTGCAAGAAATTTGAACGAATTCGGTCGAGCCATTTTTTTTATAAGAAAAAAATAAAAACACATAAGGTAAAGTGTTCTATTGTCGACGTAGTGTCTAAAGTCGACCATTGAATTAATTCGTAAATATCTAATTAAAAAAGGTGTATAGATGTGTATTTCTATCTGAAATACGTATATTAATTATATAATTATTATTTCCTGCTCAGATAAACTTGATAATTATTTTTTTTATATTTAAAGTGACAAGATTACCTATTTAAAATACTTTTAAGCGCATGACAGCACATGGATATGGATGCTTTTGACAAAATAATATTATTAATGATGAACTATGACGTATTGTTTATAACAATATGAATTTTTTATAGACAATTAATAATAGGAAGTTCGTCGTGTAAGCACAAACAAAGTGTGCTCAGACCCATTTTTTTTAAGGTTATTAATTTTATACATACAATATCAAACAATTTTGAATCCATTAATGTGTTATAATTAATTTCAATATGTAATATTTCATATAAAGATTTTTTGAAAATTATTTAAAATCTTGGATGTTGATTTTCGTTAAATAATTCTTTAAATACAATGGCAAAATAAATATATAATGAGTGTCAAAACATTATTATTGTCATAAAAAAATTCGAGAACAATCTATTAGATTAAATGAATAAATTAATAATTAGAAAATAATGTAAATATTATGTATGGGACTGACTGTTTTTTAAATTAACTCATTATTAAATCAGAAATATTTTTTAGTTATTTTGTAAAATTAATTATTTAAATGTGAGGATTTACCGAAGAAGTATTTTTGAGGTTAATGATTAAATACATTCCTTTTTTATTGATAAAAATCGAGTCATTATCAAAGCAATTTCTAGGCTCTGGACAGCCCCTCGATTTCGTCTTTGAAGTCCTTTTCAAGTGATTTTGAGATCTGGAAAATCCTATCGACAGTGCCTCGACAAAATTTCTACTAGGGGTAGCTTAATGTTGGACCAGAAATCGCTAATTGTGCTTTCCTGTTGCTAGGGTCTTCGTACAACGATGAATAGATAAATTATTGACCAATAATTGATCCAATATACGTTTTTTGATACTTGTGAATAATTTACTAGTGGTTTATAATGAATTCATATTGTTGGTTGTATTGATCATTGTTGTTATATGTATTGAGATAGTTTTGGAGCAGTTTTATAAACAATACATCATGGCACTTAATGATCCTACAACTTCCTTAAAGTTTTCCTTTATAAAAGTCTAGATATTAATCAATTAAAAATATTGCTACAAACCAATCTATCGATTCACGATTAATCACTGATTATAAAAAATTAGTAATCAGGAGAGGATTTATCAAATATTCATTTTTGCGTGGGTCATCCTAAAACTTGAATATGTATATACAATATATGTACATGCATTTTGTAGTAATAATAAAAATAATCAAGTTTGAATATCAAATTGATTGATTATTTGTTATAAAATTACTAATTTCATAAATGAATTTACTAAATTATCAAAAAGTCAATAATTAATTTAATCCAAAATCAATTCAATATATAATACTAATCCGCCTGCAGTTCTTCAATTATTAAGTTATTTAATATACATAATTTAAATTTAATCAATTAAATCGATAATTTATTAATTCAGCTCCATTAATCTATAAATTTAAATCTTCTTTTATTAGTAAGTTTAATATTATTAAAAATTCAACAAATTCAAGCTTTTCTCGTTTCGGAAATACGTAAGGCAACCCTATGAATATAAAATGAATTTCAAAACTTAAATTGGGAATGAAAATTAATTTTATGGAACTACTATTTACGTATCAAACCTATAATTCGGGAACAATCACTTTGACGAAGCATTTTTAATGATTGTAAGTATCCAGGAGGGTTTTACCAATTGTCGATGAGAATCGTATTTCTCGCTAACCTTCAAATCATCAACAACAATGAATAATAATACTCAACTATATACATGGATGTAATAAATTCGTATCACAACTAAATTGAAAATTATAACTAGTGTCATTAATAATTTTCTAATAGAAACATTCATGTTATTTATATTATAATTATGTCAAGCCAGCAATGTCTAGATGATTGTCTAAATGAATAGGATTTCATAGTCGAATCAGAATAAATAGAGCTTTTTTATGACATTTGACACATTAATAATATAGACAGGATACTCGTCGTGAAATTACTATAATTTCGTGTCAACGTCGTAAAACGGACTCTGTATAACTTGGAGAATGTAGTATATAAATATTGATTTCGAAGCATTGGACTGGCTGTTATTCTTTTGTCTGTTTAGTAATGAGTTGAAATAACATAGACCTTTATTATGTTAAGTTTCATGAAATGAATCTTCATCTTTTCTTGATTCTCGTTCTAAAAGCTTTTTCTCATTGTCAGTTTTTTACTTTAAAACCTACTCTAACTAATCTAGTGTTTTTTATAACTTCTTATTAGTTTGCTTAAGAGAATTAATGTTTATCAATTGTTAATTCATGTATTAAATGATGTATTATTCCAAAAATGTATAAAATCTGGTATATTTGTGAAAATAATCGAATGCTTTTTCGTAAGATATGGAAAAGGAATTAAAAAATTGAAACTTAATTATTTCTTGGATTTTATCTTCAAGCAACGGAAAATCTCAAAAGTTTAGGAAAAGTACAAGAGGAATATCTGAAACTTCGATTTGATGGCAAAAATTTATAAAAAAAATTGTTTTTTTTAAATTCATTAAAAAGTTAATGTATATATATATATATGTATGAAAAAATCATACAATAGAGAACAAATAAAGGCTATTGGAATGGATTTTTTTAATCCCTTTAAAAACAAACTAAAATGAACTATTAACAAAAGTCCAGAGTTTGTAAATTTATAACCGTATAATGGCCATACTAATATCATTGGAAAGTTTTTTTTTTGTTCAATCAAATCTATCAATTATTCAGTAATAAAAAAACTACGTGCTATTTTAGTTTAACAATAAATATTATTTCAACTTGTTTTTTAATCAATTATCAACTTTTCTTTATTTAAAGCAAAATTTAATTAACTTCAAACGCTTGTCAATAAAAAAATGATATCAATATTATAAAATATTTCTTTATTTTCTATTTGTTATTTCTAAATTTTTATGAAAATTTATAAATATTTCTGAAACGTGTATATTAAGATATTTGGTAAATCTAATTTTTGTTTAAAACATATTGATATTAAATCTAATATGACATTAAAACTGTTAGTCAAATTTCCTGGAAATTTTTAATAAGCGAAGCGTCAAAGAGAAATTCTGAAACATTAAATAAACTGCTTGAAATCTCCTGAATGATAACTTGAAAAATCCGAAGCAAAAGAAATGATATTGATGGGTCACGAACCTTTTCAAACACTCGGTCACGTGAGTATTAAAATAAGCATGGCGTGATGAAAATTACTTTTGGTATAATGTTTTTTCCTGCCTAACGTGTAGCTACTGAGTAGTTTTGTTTGCGAAAAGTTCTCAATTGTGTAACAACCAGTATAGGGTTGCTCTAGGGCTTGTCACTAATGTATGAGTGCATTTCACAGAACCACTTAAATGCCACTCTGGCGTGCTACTTATATAGGCCTACGTGTGTACTTTTTTGACTTATAATGTTTACTTTTGCAACTTTGCCATTTTTCCATATCTTCTACGTTACTTACTCTATTCCTCTTGTGTATTAAAGACATTATATTTCTCTTCAATACATCAAATGTCACTTTGGATAACTAATAAAAAATATTAAGTGAATCATAAAACCATTTATCAAACTTTTCTGACAACTCTTATGTATTGTAAAAACTTTGTTATGACACATGACATATTAAGTGATACTCTTATCAAAACGATCGAATCATATGTATTCATTATAAAATGAAAAATAGTAGAATTTACTTTTTCATTAATATTTATAAAGATTGAAATAATTTAACGTAATATATTATTTTATTAATACTAATTTTTTTATTAGATAAATAAGGATTATGATTAAAATTTGATTCGTTTGTTCATGATCCATTAGTAGTGTTTATGACGCATTAGACTCTGAAGTAATAAAATAATGATATAAAGTAAAGTAATAATTACTTAAAATCCGCAATTCTCATACAAAAATGCAGTCAATATTACTGCTGATATTGATCACATTTACTTTTTAAGTATAGAATCAAAATCTACTCACCCAGCCAGACAAATCTACTTCAAATTTACCTCAAATTTACCTTATGAACGATCATGGAATTGAGCAATGTTTGTCATGTTGTGACTACTCATATTGCTACAAAATTTACTAAAAACGAAAACCAAAAAATAATGAATAAATTTTGCATCAATTTTAATGCATTATGCGGTATATATATTTTTTTGGGTAAATTTCGAACAAATTTACTTCTATATATAACATTGAAGATTGACCAAAAATTTGCATTAAATTTTTAGTCAAGTATATGTCCGTTTCAATGTTTTCTTCATATTTTCATTATATAATGATTACCGTATTTGATCATTTCATGATCATCCTATGAGCAAAATATATGATAAAAAAATGTACAAATAAAAAGAACAGATGAAGTTAAGTAACCTTATGCTATAAATTTACAGGATATTAAAAAGGAAGGATATAAGAATTAATAATGTAAAATCTTAGCAATCTCAAGTAAATCTGAAGATTAATGCTATATTAATAATAATATTATATCTTATATATTAGTTATTATACATTAATTATAATAATATATAATTATATATTTTTATGATCAAGTATTCACATCACCACCCAACGCAAACTTTGTGTAAATGTGATGTAAATTGTATGATACATACGTTTTCCAAAAATTTTCCACAGTTATTGTCTCAACGTAAATTTATATCACAACTTAATCAAAATTTTATTTTAATGTGATATCAATTTTATTTGCGCATTATTTTTTACTTCAAATTTCTTTAAAATTTCAGAAATATAAATTTTATCATTATGTGATGATCATCACGTTCTGGCTGGGTCATCTTCATATATTACTGATCATATAAATAAATTTGTGTTTCTAAATAAGATGGATATGGTTTAGAGGATCTTCCGATAGATACACGAAAAAAGCAGTGATGGTTAAAAAAAAAAGACGTTCTTCATAACGTAAATTCAATGGATGGAGGGCGATTCATTTAGATTTTTTCTATTACTTTAAACCTGTGGCATTAACTATATGAGCAGAATTACTACCAGTGATCATTTGAGAGAAGCGCTACATACAAGTATGATTGAACTTCCCTTAGATAAGTTCCTTTAATCATTCAATTTGTCAATAGATTTTTTAGTAGGAACGGATTACTTTATGGTTTTTTATCCACTGAAAATCTGAAAACATTCAAGTGTTCAGTGATAAATGACTTAAAGTGTTTACAATATTTTACAATGTTTGGTCTTATTAACTTGTCAGCGTTAGAAAATTTTTGATTAAAGTATAAATATGATAGTAGAATTGAAAAATTTAAATTATAATAAATGTATTTTAGAAATTAATTTCCATGGTAACTTTGTTCGTAAATAAAGTATTCCTAATTCAATTATTAATTCCACACATAAGGTCCTAAGATCACAGAGCTTCATTCTAGATATTTTATAATATTTTAAAGAGATCAGCAGACTATTCAACAAGAATGTCTACAAAAAAGTAGATCAGCTATTTACTCTCTGCTGATAATATTAAAATTTATTATGAATCCTTCTAATTCACTGTACTGGTTTATTCCTAATGTCATATAGTCAAACAAAAACAAGTAAAAAATTGAAGTATCTGTCAATTTACTACTAACTAATTAATATTAATTATTGCAATAGAAAGAATTAAATCATAAATAACGGTTCTTTTGTCCACTTTTATACTATTGAGCTCAGTTGTCCAGGATTCGTCACTGGGGAATAATACAAGAGTCGGTGAGAGCGGTAATTTAAGTCGATCAAAAACTTAGTTAAAATCAGTTCAATCCCTCAAATAAATAATGAGCGTGGGCAACTAGCCTTAAAAATAATTAATGATCAAGTACCAAGCGTATTATATTTACAACATAAATCTTTATTTAAATAAACAATAATCAAAAAATTTACAGGATTAAAGAAACGGTTGTCAACATGGCTTATTATCGGTATGAAAAGAATATTTAAATTCGGCGGTAGTTCCGCAATCAGACGGTAAATCGGTTAATTTTAGCGGTAAGAGTCGGTTACGTCACATATAAGCTCAGAATTAAGACATTATAAAATGCAATAAAATAATATTAACATATAAGCGTCTAGTTTTAGACTTTATTTTTAACATTTGATCCATAATATTTCAAACTGTTTTATTAAATGCTTTCAAAGCCCAATAATATTTATTCAGCAGCTTTTTTATGACTTTCAATACTTTCATAAGATCTTTTGAAATTTCGGTTTATTTTATTTCACTTTTTTTTTAATCGTAAGCTTCGGGATTTAAAGTTGTTTCACTCATACAAAATTCTGACAAATGTAATTCCGTGAATGTTTACTCTCCATCTTAATATTATGTAAATATTATTTTTAACGATTCGCGATAAATCACAGTACCCCTTACTTAAATGATATTCAACCTACTTGTGGTAATATTTGCTATGGCAGATATCTGATCACACCCTGGTTTGTGTTTCAATGAGAACTAACCACAAATGTTTCAATTAACTCTGTATTTTCCATTAATTTGAATATAAAATGCCAGTGAATTATGAGTCCTCTTTGATTTCTTTCTAACGAATGCATAGTTATTAATTAAATTCTTAGTTAAAATAAATAATAATCGGAATTTGATAATAAATTATTAATGTACCTCTTTGACAATGTTTTGCTTTCTAACTAATCATTTACTTATACTACTAACAAAAAGATCTTCAGTATAAAGAAGATCCTTACTAAAAGATATTGTTTAATGATATTAGAATTTAACTAATAAAAAAAAAGAAGAAAAGTTTAAATTAAAATAAAATAATAATATTTATTATAAAATTAAAATTGGAGTTGAGAAATTATAATTAGAAGGGTTGATAACAATAAAAAATTAAACGTAGAGAGCTGGTTGCACGTAAAGTTAGTTGTATATCAACGTTGAATGGATTAAGTTGCAGTAGATGTTGACTCAAATTAGTTAAGGTTTGAACCTAGCAATGTGATCTATTTCTAATGACCAATTGACCAGGATAATCAGCGTTCTTAATCCAATCTAAACTGGACACACTATATACTTGCTTAAGAAACGACACTCATTTTCTCTAAGATGTAGATGATAGAGAACCAAACTTCTTTGTCCTGATTATGCGTCGATCATAGACTCATGCGCTGGTGCAATTATCAGAAAGACAATAAAAGTATCGAGGGGGTGATCCGGTCGGATTAGAGTTACGAAACTTCGCAGAAATTTTTAAAATATTATTTCTAAATTAGATATAAATTGTCGAGTCGATATATCAATTTTTTCAATTTTTTTTTTTTTTTCGTTTACAAAAACATTTACAACTTCAACTACATGACAGATGAACGTAAACTGGTACTTAAGTTCACATGAGAGTACTTGAAAGATACTTTGAACGAAACCTCATACAAAATGTCGGTTAAAAATCTAAGTTGTAATAGAATAATTTTATTCAAGTAAGAAGGTGTTTTTGGTTCACCAATACAAAATTATTATTTTAAAAAGATATTACTTTGATTAAAAAGATGAAATAGAATGACAATGGTCAATTCAAATATTTTTTTTATTTAAAAATTTTAGCAGATGGTTGCCATTTTTAAAAACTCTTTTTACATTTGTTATGAAAATTACATTTTGTTGATTAGCAGTCTGTTAGTAGTGTATAAGAATTGGAAAAAATGGATTTTTTTGTGATTAAATTGGAAAATGTTAATATTTCAAATATTGGTTAAAGATATAATAAAAAGCATAAAACTTGTAAAAATTAGCTATTGAATTTCGAAAAGAATCTTCATATTGATATTTATGAAATGTAACATAAAACATTTCAAATATTTTAATCACATTACATCGTAGATACGAGCAATAAATTTTGATCTTTATCCGATAAAAAATGAATATTTATGTTTTTTTTATAATAATTGAACTAAATGTTGTCCATAAAGATTATTTAAAACATTTTTTGTTTATTCAGTAAAAGAATAAATTTTGAAAATGATTAGTTTTAAATTTGGTATGTATCTTTATTAAAACAACTGCACCTTCTAAATTACCAACAGTATCCTAAAAGTATTTCCTCTCTTTTACATTCATTTCTCATTCAGTAAAACATTTACTTCAAAGAAGTACACAATCAGATAAAGATTCTTTATTACGTTTCTTTTCGTTAGATCTCCTTACACAAAATCAGTTTGTTAAAAAAAACCTACAGGATTGTTCCTCATAATTCTCTTTAAATTATTTATTTAACGAATTACAATTTGTTATTCCCTGTTTCAATTTTCTTTCCACAACAATTTCTCCGTTTGTAATCCAAATATTCCGAAGAATATTTGCATAAAATGGTTCTAAAAAGAAAGAAAGAAAGTCCTTAGTCGATTTGCTGAAGAATTTTTCAAATAGAAAATTGTAATCAGCGAATTATTCCTTTAATAATTAGTAAATAATGTTTTTCATTTATTATCTAAATAAAAAAAACTCTTTTGTTTCTACAAAATGGAATTAATTGTTGGAATAAAATTGAAAAATCACTGAAAGTAAATATAGAGCATTCAACGACTGATAAGCTATAAGATACGTACTTTAAAACAATGCTTTAAAATTGTATTCATACTACAAATCTTTGATTTTTATCTAGTAAGTGCTTTGGCTTACTTGCTACAAACTGAATTCACCTGTACTTATCTTTTTCTTCACTACAAATATACTCATAGAAATACAGCATAAGTAATTTAAGTTGAACTATCACTATAAATTCTATTCTACTAATGGTAGAACTAATAAGAACATATTTTCATTCCATGAACTGCATTTTTGCTGATAAAAAACTTGAAATCCTGCTATTGATTGTGTATTATGGAATAAATGAAATAAAACCATGGTAGAATAAAAATTATGTTAATTGAACACATAAAATTCCTACAATTTTTTTATTTAAATATTTATGTCCATGAATCTTTATATTTAATATTGATTATTGGATTAAAGACTTTCTGTCTCAAATGTGGTAGTTTTTTCTGAGAACATTTAATAGAATAATGCCTGACCTGTACGATAATGTTTCCCAATATTGAATTTTTTATCGATTGAAAAGAATTAAAAATTACTATAATTTAATTTATAACTATTTAGTATTTCAACAATTATCCAACCTGAAAGGAAATCGAATTGAAAATTTATAGCGAATAAACTAAGAACGAATTAATTTTTGTTAAGTTATGATATCGAATTTGAAGCAATAATTTTGAAGAATAAAAACTTCCTGTTATCTAAAAATATCAGTAACTTTATGAATTATTATCTAAAATAATATATAATATGCAGCAAGTATTGATTATTTATAAATTTATTTATTCGAATTTTTTCTAATTAGTTGCATTGGCAGTCAATTTTTCATTTAAATTACCTTTTCCAAGTAATTACAAAAATAAAGTCAATTTATTACGGTTAATAAGTTTATTATAATAAGTTGGCATTAGTTATAAATAAAACAAAATTTATGAGCAATAAAAATTTTTTTTTAAAGAACAAAATATCGTCAGTACAGATTATCATATAGTATGTTTATGATATTCAACGCATAAGATTGAAATAACCTAAATTTTATATAATAAATATATTTGTTATATAAGATTTTATATTGTCTGTAAAAAAATCACTGTAGATATTAGCAAATTGAGGCAATAAAAAATTTAAATGTTCATAATGAGTTTCCGATCTTTGTTTGCTTGTCAGAAGTGTCAAATCAGACATGTAGTGAAAGCCTATTCTGCATGTAACGATGAATTTATTTTAATTATGATAAAGTGATGGATTAATAAAGCTTACTCTACGGTAAGCCATTGTTCATCATCATTCTGGAGAAACTTGATGGAAAATCCTAGAAAATTTAGATGTTGTAATATGTAACTTTAGTAAAGAGTGAAGCCGATTTTAGCTTTAGTGATTTCATAAAAATGGTCTTGGATTCAATAACAATATTTTATATTCGATTTTTTCTATCATTTCTGTGAAACTACAGGGAAACACTTTTAAAAGTAATTTTGATTTACACGATTTTTTTCAATTCCAATGAATGTTTAACAGAAGTTATAATAACTTGAAAAACTGTAGATGGCTAACCAAGGAAGCAGAATATAATATTCTGGCTTAGATGTAAAATTGTATTCCGAGCCAGAGGCAAGGGAGGCAAATACCCAAGTTAGAATATCTTACTTCGCTTCTTTGATCAACATACTGCAAATCATAGTGTTGTATTTTAATGCACTTAAAGTGTTTTAAAATGACGTCACCCATTTTATTAATACTGTAGTAGCTTTTTAGACACTTTTAAGTGCATTTAAAGTTACTACAATGTTAATCGAATGGGTGACGTCATTTTAAAACACTTTAAGTGCATTAAAATAAAACACTACGATTTACAGTGTAACTAATGGTTATTAAATCAAATTTTTGTTCGAGATTTAACAAGAGATATCTTAATTCATGTAAGCTTTAAAGTTTGTTCAAAATCTCTTGCACGGATATGTTATAACAAAAAAAAATTCTATTTGCCTATTACAAGTGTACAGCTATAGACCACAATAATATAACATATCACCATATATATAACAAAATTGTTTTACAAAATTTTATGCAGTTTTTGTGTATATTTAGTAAATATGAGTTATTTTATTTAAAAACTACTTTTCTTAGTTTATATCAATTTTTTAGTCCTTATCTCTTTGAAAAGCTACGATTTTTTGAACAAGAGTTTCAGAGCTACAACTTTCAATTTTTAATTTGCTGTAAGAGCTACGATTCGCAGTCCCCACTATTAGTAAGCTACAATTCTCCAAAATTTTCAAAAGCTTTGACTTCTTTGTCAGAACTACAATTATTAACTCTGCATTTATTTTCGGAGTTTTTCTCGTTTTAGTCCCTTCAGCTGAGTGCCTCAGAGACTTCTGATCTTTTGCGGGAAAATTCCGCTATATATACGGTTTAGTACAACTAAATGGGGATATTACCATGGTAACAACTTCACAAAATTTTGTCTCTCTTATTCTTCAACTTTCCTATCTAAATTTTCATTTTTTTCTTACACATATGATTTTCTCGTTATTCTAATCTTTTTCTTTTTCTATTATTATATTTTTTTGCTCATTATTTTCTTTTTTTACTTCATTCTTTTTTTACTCTTTCCTTTCTTTATTTTGTTATTTCCCTCTTCTTTAGAGTCCTTTCAGATAGAGTCAGGCAGGGCTAAAGTCCCTCAAGTTTTTATGGAACCTTAGGCAGGAATCGAGAAATATGACGTCGTCTTGCCAGACTCTGTCTTGTGGGATTCTATTTTTCTTCAAATTTTTGTACCCTCTACTTTATTGGTAAATATTTTTTCTTTAATCTGCTTTTGAGGTCCTATTTTAATGTATCTTCAGTTGGAATAGATCCTTCTTTCTTTCAATTTATTTTTATTGTTATTTTCGTAGCCTCATTATGAATTAAATTTTATTTCGTTTATTAATTTTCTATGATTTTGATCCCATCAATTATAATAGAAATAATTCAACTTCAACATTCATTTACGATGAATCATCATAAATATTTAATAAAATAATGCATTTCAAACAAAATAAATTATCCTAAAGTCTATTAAATTATCGTCATATTTACTTAATTGAAATTAAAGGTAATAAAAAAATTATTTTCATGATGTCCATAATTTTTATTACAGATAGAATTTCGATATACACCAATGGGAGTCAATACGATGAGAAATTGAAATACAATAGAAAAACCCTCAAAATATATAACATTGCGTGAGAGAGGACTACCCTAATCTTTTTCGAATTTGACCATTTTCTTCAGTCATTTTGGTATATTTTTATATCTCTTATCATTAGTCAATACGTCAAATCCAGTATTATGTCAAAATAAGGTCAAATAGACACCAAAGTGATTTTTAATATCGTTGGATAATGCATTTCACAGTGGGATTGAGAAAGAATATATCAGAATCAAGACTATTGATTATTTCATTCCAAGTTTTCAAATAATGAATGAAATAATTTTTTTTTCTATTATTGATTTTTTTTTAAACGTGTTTAAAAAAAAAAAAGTATCGAGCTATCGTTTTTCTAGTTATATACATGACTCTAGACTGGAGCTAGACGAACTGCAGTCCTACCCTCAAACATGTGTTGCATTCTACTATTATCAGAGCAGAGAATGACTCCAAAGTTTCGACAGTCTGATGGTTTCTATCACACCGATTGTGGCCTTTTTTCTAGTAATTTCTTTCCCTACTATGTGCTGGACATGCGTAGAAAAAAGAATGAGGATAATAAGGAACTTCCCTGTCAATAGAACTGTTCTATTCGTAAAAAAGCCTATCGAAACTAATTTGTTATCTTAATCTTTTGTTATTGTTTAGAAGTTTCTTTCTTTTCTAGCCATCCAAATAAATTCGCTAAATTTTTAGAAAAATTATAGTCGACTAACATTGTCTCATTATTCAGTTTATTTTCTATTACCTAATCTCGAAAAATTCGTGGAAGATACCCCACGTCAAATTCTTTTAGGTTTCATTGTACTCTTCAAATACTTGCTTCAGAAACAATTCTAGAATATTCAACATTAGATATTTAATTTCATGTCAGAAATGCTTTCTTCGACTTCTTTGATATATATTTTTCGTTTCCACGTGTGATGTCATCACTAAACTACGTGAGAAGAGTTTGAAAATAGGTAACAATCAAATCAGGTAGTAGGAAAAAATTTTATAATATTAGAAGAGAAAAAAACATAATCTACTACATAATACCGGATATCGATGTATTGAATTGCGACAAAAATTCTAGAAGAGATGTTTATTTGATTTGTGAAATACATACCAGATGGCTCACGTAATCTTGATCAGCTATTATTTATCGTTTAAATTCAATCGATTCTAAACTCGTATTTGGTTGTTTCGCTTGAAAATTTTTTATTGCATTACTCAGAGACACAGACACCGATATACAGTGTGTCTCTTATCAGATTTAACTGCAAATAAGGCTGATGGTTTGGGCAAATTGTTCTGACTCTTACAGAAGACTAGATTCGCTTATTGTTTGAAAATGAAATTATTTTGACGTTTTTCTTCCCTTTTTCATTTATTATCGACCCTCGTGACTTTTCTACAACACACCTATTTATTTTTGTCATCAACCGAAATCCCGGAACACCCTTGTGACAGTGATTAATGTTTGATGAAAGTATTATAACTTCCAAACAACATACAATCAGTCTATTATTTCGACACATACACATTGCGATACAATTCTCTCATGTTGGCTTATCTTTATGACTTTTGATTTTTTCCTCTGTTTTATGATCGTGTTTTTTTTAATTTATAAAAAAAAAATTACCCGCAAATAATCGCATATTTTCTTCGTTGGAAGAATTGTAAGATAAAAAAGGTGATAATTTTGTGTTGAACTTCAAAAAACTTCATTTAATTTCTCTCTAGTTGTTTAAAATTTGGACCTTTTCTACATTAAATATGAATGGAAAAATTATTGATCAATAATGAGTTTGTCATCATCTGGATCATTATTAAAAAATCTTAGAACAACTTTAAAATATTTGTAGGATTTAAAACCATTTAGAACTACTATTGGAGGGGAAGGTAGGATTATGGTCCATTTATTTATTATGCGAACACCGTATGTTTTCCATCAGCTGACCCGCAAATATATTGAAAAATAACTTCTTGGCAATAAACAGAAACTTTAAATAGTGACGATTAGTGATAATTTAACAGATAAAATGTAATTGAATAAAAACAAAAAGTGACCCATAATCCTACCTCCTCCTCTACATAAAAGTATTCTAAAACTTATTTAAAATTTTCTAATAGTCTAAATATCAATTAATCAAGATTGTCACCATAAATTAATATTTGATCGATCGAATTTTTTAAAAGCTTTCGGTAAATTAATCATTAGTCAATTATTTATCTGTTTATTTTTGTACAGGTTTATGACAATTGATACAAACAGTTAATCAGTATATAAATAAAATTCTTATGATAACATATCAATGCATAAAGAAGAATATCATTTTTCGACTTAACTTTCCTTGAAAGCTATAATGGGTCAGAAATGAACTAATCTGTTTTTCAACCAGGGTTGTTCAATTTCTTGAGCAAGCACTTTATGTAATTAAAAAAAAATTCCAAACACTGAAATAATAAAAAAAAAGAATTTTCTTAAACAAACTTTTAGCATTCAAAACTCAAAACTGTACCGAAAAGTCTAATTTTTTCACAGGTCTCGAATGTTTAATAAATCGGTCGTTTTTAGTCTCAGTTAACTAATATTCCTATAATTTCGTCTATAAATGTCACGAAAGGCAGACGATGAAATCGGGATTCACTGTGTGAAAAGAATAATAGCAGGGCAACAGTGAAAACGGATGGGTTTTAATATCCCCAAGCGGAAGACTGCTCAGGGTGCCAGTCCGCGTGGACTTGCTAAGCTTTACAGATTGTGGGTTCGAGACTTTGAGGAGTAAATCATGCCACGATGGCCTGTGCTATCCTCTTGGCTGTGTATACTCTTGCTGGAGTAGTTTGTATTTTATGCTAGCTAGCTCGTCGAGTGAGCCAGAGTCCCAGCTGCAACTGGAGGTGGAGAACACCCTCTAGGATTAGCGACATTTTGATACACACCGGCGCCCCAAGCGACAGCCAGTAACCATCCGTGCGTTGTTTTAGAGTACGGATTCACGAAATCTACTAGCGGTTTGTGAGTGGTGGGTTTTCCCTTGAAAAGTTGGATAACATAATCTGTTCTCTTAGACTCTTGTCATTTAAATTTAAAATTATTAGATGTTGAAGGACTTTTTTCTGGTAGACTTTCACGCATAGATTATTCGAATAATTATTTAATGCATTATATATGCACTTTTTTGGGATCAAAGAATGCTTTTTCTCTCTACTGTTGAGAGAAAAAGACAACTGGGTTTCACGTAATGTTGTTCAGAGGTTCATACATCCACTTGGTGAGTAAAGTGAGCAGCAAATTAGGGATCTTGCGAATACAAACCACACAAGTACCACAGCCTCAGTCAAAGCCCTATAGAAGTTTGCTCTGGTGGACACGATCAACACATCCAGAGTTGCATCGAGGGTGTAACATTAGCCGTCGAAACAGTAAACATGCTCCTTTACATGCCTAACGCGCTCTCTGTCTATTTGTATCGCTGTCTCGTTCTCCTTTGCCACATTAAATATGTGGTATTTGCGTGGCATAAATTGAATTATTAAATAACTATGCGTATGTATGTTACGAGAAATATGAGGAAAATTATTCCACTCGTTTTCTACGGTGACAGTTATGAACTCATTATTAGTACCTATTCGTGTAAATGCTATTTCTTTTTTTTATTTTCATCTGATTATGTTTGATCTGATTTGACTTTCAATTCTCAACATTAAGGGCTTTTATATTGTCAAGACACAGCATGAAGTCACACCTTCTATCTGTTCGGTAAATAGGCGGTTCTAGACTGAGATTTAGGTAACAACTGCACTAGAAATTTGTAGTGTTATCTTACATGTGTTGAACATCCCTAATTAGCACTTTGCTTTGAGTTTATATTATAACATTGATACGTTAGTGAAAAGTTTCTTTAATTAAAAGAACAAACATTTAAACTTTGATTATTATTTTCTACATTAATCATAGCGCTGTAACTGTAATCTTTAAGTTGTCATTAAAGTATCAAATAAATTGATATTTATTTGACTGGAAAGGACTATTTTTTAATCTTTAATATCCAATTATTAAAAAATGTTTTCAACAATATCAAGTTTAGAAAATCTTGAACATTACATTTTAAATTCAATATGATGATGTTCTAATCAACAGTGGAATATTGATTGTTTTGCTAACTTCTCATTATAATGGAGTAGATGTCTGAAATTTTAAATTCTGTGACATGATATTTCTACGTTTTAAAGTATGTAGAATCATACTAACTACTTTAAAAAAAAAATTTCTGTATCCATTCGTGTGTATGAGTTTTTTCAACAACAAATAGAACTGTTGATTTTGAAAAAATTTCTTTCAACCAATAGAGCAATCGAAAACATTGGAAATAATTTTGAACCAATTCGGTTAATGTTGTGAAAAGGTCAACTCAGCATTAACAGAATATCGTTCTTAACGACTATTATTAATTAAAATTTATTATAAAAAATTAAAAGACATGTTAAATGATGAATTTTATCAACAAACTTAGCAAACATCAAGAAGATATTGTTGAAAATGACTAAATATGTCCCTAAATTTTCGGCTATTGTTTATAACAATTTTGTTTTTGCCAGTGAACATGCTTCGATCGGAAGTTCGTCGTTTAAGCACTCAAAAGTGTATTCAAACCTTTTTTTTATTTATTTTATTGTCAATTGATAAAATTATTAGTACCTAATAATATTAACGTTTAAATGAATGTTGAAATATTAATTTAAATCATTGTAATAAAAATATGTAAGATAAAACATTTTTCAAAAGATTAGAAAGAGCAGGAAATGAAAAGACCAAAAGTGGTAAAATGTCGTAAAGAATTTCCAAAAACATTTGCCAAGATTTTAAATAAATTGAACATTGAGGAAATTTTCTGTTATAACCAGCAAGGATTTAAAGGGTTGAAAATAAATTAGAAGATTCTGATTTTTAGTAGGAAGAAGGTAAATTTACGGTAAATGAAACCCGATTTGAAAGGCTCCTTTACAATTAAATGAAATAAATTCTAAAATTTAGAATAAAAATGAAGTAAATTGAACAAACTATGTTTTAGAGTTAATACTAGATGGAATTCATAAATTAATTAAAAATTAAAACTCTCTATCTACTATGTTCAATACTTGACCCTAGAGTAATGGATCTATGTATTGCTTTGATAAATTACAATACATACTGAAATTGATTCAATTAATTCTATGTTCAGTGAGAGCACATCGTAGGTCTATGGTGAGCATTCACAGTGATTCAATTTTTTATTAATCGAGTTTACAATGGATCTATTTCATAGATTCTCTATGAACTAGTTGCTTGGGAGCCAAAGCAAATCTATTTAAATAATTCCAAGTTAAGTTTCAAGAGAATCTACTGTTTCAAAATTTATCTACTCCGAGCATAAATATTTTGCTTTTATTTTGAATAAATATGGTAAAACTTTAATCAAGTATATAACATATAATAAAGTGAAAAGAACGTATTTTTCTTATAACTCAATATTTAAATTGAGATATTTGCATACTCTTACCATAACAGTTCTCCAAAAGCACATATTGAATTTCGTAAAAGTTATCAGGTCATTAAATATATTGAACTTCGAATTTATTCAGCATCAGTTACCAAACAGTTTATTTATTAGTAAAGTATATCATAAAAAATATGTTATCTATTTTATTTCTTGTTTGATCTGTTTGATCGAAATAGAAAATAAATGGAAAATGTTAACACAGAATAATTCAAATTAGAAACCTTTTAATTCTAACTTTAAAAATATGTTTTTAACATTTATGTTGATGACTTTGATGAATATTCTGAAAGAGATCTTACTAAAATAGAAGAATTAATAGTAAGAATTATTGCAGCATAATTTTCAATTATTTTTATTAAAATAAAACTTCAAAACTTGTCGTTGATAATTAAAAGAATTCATGATAACTTGGAAAATAATTCATTTATGGAAGCCTAGACGATAAGGGTCCAGAGTATCTCAATTTCATCCTTAGTAAACTACTATTGTTATTAGTTAAAATAACACGAAAACTATGTTCAAAGTAATAATCATTAATTATTTATAATATGGTGCTAAATAGTATGTTGAAACTTCTCCATTAAAAGAGTTTTACCAACAAACAATAAGCAAAGTTCAAATAGCGTTACTACTCACTTTAGATGAGTCGTCAAAATATATGTATACATTTATGCTCTTTGCCTTCAGTGAAAAGGATTTAAGTAAATACTGTTACTTCGTCTCACTGTACATTTAACATATTTTACAGACAAGTAAATGGTTCAAGTTGAATACGATGGAATGGGTAAATAAAACTCTCATTTGATGAATTTGCTAAAAGGGGAACTTACAAAACAAGATCAATAATGGCTTTATTAGTAACGTTTCCTGAAAAAAGTTATTCATCAACTAAGATGCATATAGCTGTCACATGACAATATTAGAAGTATCCAGGATGTTGTTATCATTGTTTCAAAGGAAGTTTATTCCAGAATTGTATTAATAATCCAACTTCATTAATGCATACTATAAATATTATCCTGGATGTCATTGGATAATTGGTGCCAATGTAGCTAGAGACGTGCATCATTCTTTCAAGTAAACGATAATTAAACAAGAATATACACCTGATATAGTCCAGGTAGTAGACCTAATATGTATTTTCGACAGACAGGTAGACATTTAAGACATAAATGATAGATGGAAGAAATTTAATTTACAGTTGTCGTGATTTTCGTATAAAACAACCCATGTCTTGAAGTGAAAAGTGATTCATGGTTTCAGAAGGGATTTTAAGGGCCTGTTAAGTCATTCTTCAAGAAAAAAATAATACAAGACCAAAGACGATGACATAGTTAGCACATTATTAAAACTCCCGCTGAGTTTTTTATTAACTAATATATCTTTAATAAACTGAAGCAAGAATATTAAAGTATCACTTGAAGGTCATTAAATGCAAAAATGAACAACTTAATGATATGAAAGTAATTTCATTGCAGTATAAATATGTCTATTATCAAAAAGCACAATACTTGTAATTGGTTTTTAAAGATTATCCTTAATTTTTAATCAAATAAGAGCTTTCCAGTGATAAACGACCAGTCAACCAATGTATCCGGCGCTTTTACGAATGCTCTTGAGTGCATCCGGTCTAGTTCAATCGTTAATCGAACGGTGTGCAGTTTAAATTGCCCCTATTTTTCTATCCATTTTCTATCCCATTAACTTTTATTTTTTATCCCGTAAATCCATTTACCGATTATTACATGCAGCTTGCATATGAAGTCTAATCAATACTCTTGAACATTATAATTCATAATTGCACATTCTTGTTTAAAAAAAAGAAGCATTAATTTTCCTTTGAAGCTATTTCCTTGTTGGCATATTTAAAATTTTACGTCCAAACATGTTGTTAGCTTTTGCTATTAAAATCAATTATTTATTAATAGCATAATAAGTCTTGAAATTTTTATCATATTGTATACATGCTATTGCATTTTATGTATCTTCTTTATATACCTGCAGTTTTACCTTATGTTACACTTTCTCTGTATGTACAGTATATATATATATATATATATATATATAATATGGCATAGACACCAACTAGATATACTACTCATCTAGTTTACGTTATGCCGTAAACATCAGCTATGTACTTAAATGTCCTTCAAGTTCATAACTAAGTCATGATGCTTTTATCCCCAAACACCCCAACGTAGACCTTACATCTTCTCATCGTATTCCTTTACGACCTTTCTATCTACTTTTTGATTCTGTAATATCTACGTTTCACACTCAATACTCTTACTATTTTCTTTGTTCTTCCTATATTACCACCAACTTTCAGTACACTACCTCTTTACTTGCTAAAAAAACCTGCCTACTTTTCGTCCCCTCGTGACCGACATATCCAAATACTCGTTTTTATATGCCGTACGCATCGTCGATTTCCTTCTGTTTCCCCTACGTTTTTTTTTATTTATTTTCTTGCGGTGAATACTTGTGGATTTGAATTAAGGTCACGACTAAGTTACAGCGTGAGAGTCATCAGAGTATGAAAGTTAACGTTTGATAACAATATCTATATTGTATAGGCTCTAAATAGCGTGATAAGTAATGTAAAGAAAAATAATGTAGTCACGACTTCGAGTCATTTTATTCGACGGTAAATATTACAGAACTTTTATTTTTAAAATGAGAATAAAAAGTTTTATTTTGTAATTTTTTTTTATCCTTTTAGGTAAGATGTTGAGAATTCGGTAGAGTACTTTGCAATTTTTGTGCATAAATCCAGTAATATTTTATATGTTAAAATGGAATAATTTGACTTTCGTCTAAAATCAATTGTAATTAAATTTCTATCTGATCATAAAATAAATAATTTTTAAAAACTTTTAAGATATTCAAATAAATAAAATTTTAAGTTGTTTTATTAAGTACTTAAAATAAAAATGGGAACTGGAATGTTTTGTTCCATTCTACTGAAGTAACTTTGTGCGATTAAAAAAAAATCAAATAACATGAAAATGAATCCAGGTCAAAGATGTTGAAAATATTTCAGATCAATGTAAAAATGTTAACAATAAATAAATACACAAAAATCAGTAAATGGTAAGAACATTCATCACGAATTGAGTTAAACAGTTTGAATGAATAAGTATGATTTAGATATTACTGAAAAAATAATCAAATTGAAATGGAGGTTTTGTTTAGTACTATTTAATAGTTATGTCTAATGATGATTGAAGTAATTATTATTATCACTAATGCATAAATATTTTAGTGATATGATAATGGTCAGACAAATTACAACGTCATTACGTAGTTAAAATACACGGAGAAAATGTTTTCACTGCTCGGAAGTAAAAAAATAAGAATTACACGATTTAAAGTTTCGAAGTAAAAATGTGTGTATTCACAAGTAAATTTGGAGTTATCGTAAGTAACTTACGCACTACATCACAATGTTTTACTTACAGTAACTCAAAATTTACTCGTGAATACACACATTTTTACTTCTGAACTTCAAATCATATACTTCTCATTTTTTTTTACTTACGAGCAGTAAAAAAATTCTCTCCGTGTATATTTAAACTACATATATATTCCCTTGTAGCCATTCAGAAACAGACTGGCTGCAGAAAGGAAGCAGGAATACGTAAATCTGACGTTAGATCGTGGCTACTAGGATTTTAGCTATATATAATTATAATATTAGAAATATTAATGTATCAATACCACACCAAAGATAAACCATTTTTGAGTTTTAGTTTTGCTCTAAACCTACTTAGAGCAAAGTCACATTTTGTCACTGCGATATATTACAACTATAACTTGTATTCACGATTCTCAAATTATCTTTAGTTCATAAAATATTCTTTTCTCTCATACTCCCGCCGAAAATTAAAGTTTCCCGATTCTAGATTCCAAAGTGACGTATTCTGTCTCGCATAAAAAGACAAAAATCATCTGTGCGCATGCCTAGACGGGTGTTTTTCTCTGCGAGAGAGAGAACGTCATTTTTCCAACCTCAAAATAGGCAACGAACGTTAATTTTGGACGATGGTATGATAAAAAATAGTATGTTAGTCACGGGACCAAAATAAGATATCATTACCTGGGTGTTTGCTACCCTCGCCTTTGGCTCGGGATGCAATTTTATATCCAGGTCAGAATATCATACTTTGCTCCCTCGGTTAAAAATGTACTATTGTATTATTAAACCTAAACCTTAAAATACAATTCAATAAAACAAAATTATATATTGGTTATAAATTGTTACTGATTCATGATATAGTGTAGTTACTATTTAACCCTAGATAGGTCACCCGATGAGGGAAAAGCCAGTAAAAATAATTTTTTATTTTTTAACTAAATAACAATACACCCGAATGGCTCCCAAAAAATCAAGTGTATTCTTTAAACTCTTCAAAAATTTTTAACGCTTTCGGAAAGGATCAATAGATCATGAAGATTAAAATAAAAAAATAATTGTAAGTTAAGAAAATCAATTCACGGCGTTTCTCTCATTAATCGACATAAAGCATTAGTAGATATTATCCCATGTAGCCAGTTCTGACGTATGATAAATACATCAGACTGACGTATGTCTGTTTCCCTTTCTGACATCAGTCTGTCATTGGAATCTGACGTAAGTGTGCATACGTAAGTCTGTCGTAAGTCCCTGTCGTCAGACTGTATAAATTTTCTGACGACATACATACAACAGAAGAATAACAGAATCTGTCATTAATTTCTCCCCTCTCTAACGCATTTCAGTGGTGCTCAATTTATTTTTATGTTGTATTCGAGCGCCACTATGCGGTTGCAATAATAACTAGAATTGACAACGCTCCATCATTCACTGCAAAAACCGACCGGCTTTTCTTTGAATATAGTAGAGGAATGTAATTCTTTCATCAATGATTGCGCGGCACAATTAGAGTTACAATCTTATTTAGAAAAATTAGGTGGAGTAGAGATTCAGTCCACGGTAAATAGTTTTTTTTATGGAACTGTCTCACCTGGGCTATCGGTTGAATTGAATTGGACGCGGAATATTAACGAAGATCGCATTTTACTCGCTGGGTCAAAACTGAGTAACGTTTTTTCATGCGCATTATCTTCGTATCCTTTCCCTGCATTACATAAAAAAATATTTAACTCGTGCATGATACAAGGGTTACGAACCCTTAAACAGCGGCATCATGACGCACATCCAAAAAATACTAAGAATCGAGAGGCCTTGAGTAATCATAATAATGACGGCAGCAATTTATATAATATGCCGAGCACTACATTGTAAGTTTTTATAGTTAAGTTTATACTTAAAAATTTTAACAAGTTGTATTACCTACCTTGTAACCATGTTCTGAATTCATTGTTTTTGTTGAATTTTCTACCTTGAATCCTCTGTATTATTTATGAAACTCGTAATAATTGAAAGAGTTGCGATTTTTTAAAAATATTTATATGATTTATATAATATTCATATGACGCAAATATTTTCATAATTCTGCATTACTTTCACGTAATAATTTTTTTCTTCGAGTCTCTTATGATAGAGTCTGGCAAGAAAGAGTCAGGCAGGACTGAGGTCCCTTAAGTTCTTATGAGACTTTAGGCAGGAATCGGACAATATGGCATCGTCTTGCTAGACTCTGTCCGCAGGAACTCGATTTTTTTCTTGTAATTAGCGCTATCTATACTTTTTTTTTAGCACGTGGAAAAAATTTCCTCTGTTACCGGCATTTCGGGAGCGTTGTCAATTCTAGTTATTATTGCAACCGCATAGTGGCGCTCGAATACAACATAAAAATAAATTGAGCACCACTGAAATGCGTTAGAGAGGGGAGAAATTAATGACAGATTCTGCTATTCTTCTGCTGTATGTATGTCGTCAGAAAATTTATACAGTTTGACGACAGGGACTTTCGACAGACTTACGTATGCACACTTACGTCAGATGCTGACGAAAGATTTACGATTTTCTGATCTACAGAATGGAAACAGTCATACGTTTTTCTTACGTTAGAATCTGTTCTATTTTAACGTAAGTCGTTTGTAAATCTGCTGCAGAATTGGCTACTAGAGATAGTGCAGTGTTGCCAAAAAATACGGAATAGAAAGTTTTAATAAAAATGACATGAACTATATGTTGAGAAATGTAATCTTGTTTTCTAATTTTCATAAAAAAAAAGAGTCCTTTTTATAATTATTATGTGACATTGTTGCATCTTAAAAACCATTGCGGCTTTTTCCTCATAGTGTGACCTATGTCGTTAGAGCTCACTATTTGACCTATCTAGGGTTAAAAACTATTAAAGGCTTCTAGAAATAATAATTATGACAACTGTTTTTTAAAGGATTTTTAGAAACGATTAGTAGTAAATTCAAATTAAAATTCATTTTGAAAAGAATATAGACAAAATGATACAATAATTTTACTTCAAAAATTACCCCAGTTGTTTAAATTAACTGAGTTATAAAATCAACAGTCTTTTTCAATGAACAATTGGAAAAATAAACAATTTATAATGGTTGAGTTTTATGAAAATAGCAAGGTTATACATACACAGTGGTAATACAAAAGAGCTGAAAAAATAACATACGATAAGTAATTATTTCAAGTTTCATGCCATATGAATGCTTTTATTTCGCATTATTCCTACAATACTTTACATCCATGTGTGTACCTACTTCATGTAGATATATAAAGAAACGAAAAGTATAGTATTTTCACAAACTTAAATTAAGTTTTTTTTAAAAAAATATGCTGCTTATTCTAATGTATTTTTATTATGTAATATTTGTTTATGCTACATTCACAAGTCTTCAGATATTTTTTTCAAATGGATGAATCCATACAAAATTTAATAGTCGATGAATATATCATTTATTATTTACTCATAATTGAAAAAGAAAAAGTGAAACAATTTTCTGCAAAATCATTCAAAGATAAAACAATTTCAATAATAGTAATGTAAAATTCACAAATAGTATTGTCAGATTCTTGAGTTTCAGTCTCTAGAGAACCACATAAGAATATCACTAAGTAAAACACAATATAACATTGCAGTTAAAGAACTGAAAGTCGAATAGGGACTCACAAGTTCTTATGTGGGATAGCTTCCAACTTTTCCCATGGTAAATTGTACTTTATTATTACATCGAAAATGCATTATAGATATAATACGATTAATAATCCAGAGCTACGTAAAAATTTATTTTCTTTATTAAAATGACTTTGTGATGAAATATTATAAACACTGGCATTATAAAGAAGAAACACATGAAAAAGATGATAACGTTATAAATGTAAAAACTTAAGCTCGTGACCACTAAGAATCACTAGAGCTAAACACTGGTGGGGGAAAAGTGATAAAAGGTGAATTTCGCCGTATACTGTGATTTTGCAGCTTTCACATCCTACACTCTATCCAACACAGCAGCTTTATAGCACCTGTGCTATAAAATGGATACAAAGAGGCTGTATTACTTGGAGCATAGTGTTGCAAAGTCAAACCAGAGACGTGAATATGCATATGGAATGTGTATTAAATTTCACCTCGTTCAATTTTAATATACTAATAATAAAATATAAGTTTACATCCCGACAATGGAAGCCAATTTGGCCATTATTATTATCTATTTCATGCCTTATATTAAATTCTCGATATATCATACTTCTTTGCTTCATACAGGTTTATAATTAAAGCTCGTTAGTCACATAAAATAGTGTCAATTTATGCAATCATTAATCTAGAATATTTTTTAATTTTATGAAAAATATATAAATCAAGTTGTTCAAATTTTAAATCACTTTTAAATAGTTATTAATTGATTGCAAATGAGGCTTCATTGTTAATTGGATCCAAAACATATTTTGCAAACAGAATTTTATTTTTGGGGGTGTCATTGTTTATTTGGAAGTAGGGGAGACATATTTGTCTTTTAGTTGATATGCATTATGGTAAATTCGCGCTACGATCAATTGCTCAAGAAACAAAAGTACTTTTGGCATAAACAATTAAATATCTTGAGAACCATACGTCGTAGAGAATTGAAGCTGGACTCATTTTTTTTAATAAAATGATTTGAAAATCATACGTATCATGTTTTGATCTTTAATGTGCAGTTTTCAAGATATTTAATAAAAACAAAGCTATTTTTTTATAAACAAAAAAGCACATTTTGCTACATGGTCACAAATTCATACTGATGTCTGCCGTCACTAATAACAACCTAATGAATAAAATCAGTTTATGTTTTATGGAATTTCAATTTTCACCTTTTTTCAAAGCATATTGACTAGACTAATATTAATCATTTAGACAAAAAAAATTTTAACTTATTGTTAAAAAAAAAAAACTAAAAAATTTATTTTCTCTTATTGTTATTTGCTATGCTTGATGAGTTGAAAAAATCTTGATGCGAATAATTAAGTAGAGTCAAATTATAAACAATGTCCTAGAATTTGGTTCCAAATCTGGTTATAAATCTCTAATAGTAAAATCCATTTCTCTTACTAATCATTCAAGTCCTTGAAGAAACTTTATCCTGAAGTATTCCAGAATACAGTAGAGTTTCCATAATTTGAACGGCTTGAGGCTCTGAATTCGGAGAATGACCATTTTACAGAGCACCCTACTCTCATTACCGAAAACAACCAAGTGAACGTTCATTTTCTCAATTGTCCATTTTATTGAAGACTAAATTACGGAGACACTACTGTAATTAAAAAAATTGTATCATTTAAATGTTTAACGAATAATATATCTCAACTTTTAAAATATTTCGATCATTAAATCAGAAGGTTGAATTATGGATCACTTTTTGTTTTTACTTAATTAAACTATCACCAATCACGTCTCGGATGTTCTGTTTATTCCCATATATCCCCTCCCCCTCCCCCATATATTCCCAAGAAGTTATTGTTCAATATATTTGAGGATTAACTAATGGACTACCATATTACTAACTGAACCATGATACTATCTTTTCCTTTACATGTGTCCTGTGTAGTGTAAAAACGGATAATGATGCCAATTTGTCGATATATGAATATGAATTTTTATTCAATGGAGAAAATAAGAAAAATAGTAGTTAAAAGAGACCCTGAAAGCTTACGATAGTTGGTATTATGTAGTTCCGTAGGAGAATACGTATGTTTTTTTTTATGAACGTCAAGTGTGATTGTTACGGGGGATGATGTTTCTAACATTGTTAGAAAAGTGTACTTACAAATGCCACAAAGTCTGTCGGTATTCATGGAAGCTTGTTTACTTGTAAGGAAAGAAAGTGCAAGAATGGTTACATTTCTTCGTTATTTGTCGTGACAGCCAAAAAAAATTGGTTCTGGCTCTTCATTCAAACTATACGGGGAATGATGTGCAAAGAATACATTGAGTTGAAAGAAAAAAAAATGGATATTCCATTAACTATGTATTTTTATTTACTAATAAAAAAAAAAAAAAACATTTTTTGCTTTACTCATAGCTTCATTTCCATTATAAACGTTTTCAATGAACAATTCACTAACGCTAAATAAAATCTGCAATTGATATACATTGAAGCTGGATTATTAAGTTTTTAATTAATTGAAAAGATAAATAAATAAATAAATAAAAAAACAAACAATTTGAAAAGTGGAAAAAAATGGATTGCCATCATGTGTTGATAAAAGAGATTAACAGTTTAATTCTCAAACAGACTCATTTTTTTTAAATATATTTTTTCGACTTTTTAACTGTGTGATCGGCGTCAATTCTCCACTAAAATAGTTAATTTAGCCGTTAAAAGCATGTCAAAGGTCGCTTTGTGAATTTACAGTGCGGATAAGTAGGTGGTACCCCACTTTCAGAATATTACTTTCGATTTTTTATCAATTAAACACTTATTAAACTTTTTCCTCTACACTTTTTAATATCGTTTGTCAGTTATTAGAAAAGTGATTAAAAATTATTGTTCATTCAAAAAAATTGATTTGAAATAAAAATCCCACTTCAAAGATACATGTTACAGTTACATTTAAAAGTTTCTCTTTTCAATAAAACTTTGAAAAAAATATATTTTAATTACGATCATTTTCAAAAAATTTTGTCAATCAATAACAACTTTTAAACAAAATTCAGTTATGATGAAATTTTTTTTTTAGCTGTGCTATCATTCCGATGGCTAGTTTAGCGCTATGTATGCTGTGCTAGGCATGGACTTTAATGGTTTTAATTACTAGGCTCTCTAAGAACAATACGGAGAGCTGGTCAAACTACACTGCAAATTCAAGCTGTAGACACTTTTAATACACTATGCCTTTTCAATGTTAAATGCTATAAACAAATTATAGATTTTTCACACACTATGAAACGTGTAAAAAGTGACTATTAATAATGCATAGTTTGTTAATGGACATTTTACATTGAATACATATTACGTGTGTTATTTTAACACGTTTGTGAAATCTTAGGATTTTCACTGATATACGGTTAATTAATCAATCGATTGATCAACTAGTGTTATTGATTTCTACAAAATTTTTCTATGCTAGAAATCGTACTATTCAATTTTACTTGCTTAAGACTCGAATCAAAGCTTTAAAAAAGTATTTGGTATTGGAACCTTTTTATATTGCAAGAAATTGTTAGTCACCTTGACAAAAAATGTCAACTATTTCAGAATAGTTGAGATATTTTAAATATTTTTAATTATTGCAGTTGAACTTTAGAGATGACGTTGATCGTCTCCACTATTTTTCAATCTTTTCATTATAAATGTCTTATTAAACGTATCTACGCCCACATAAGAGGTCGGTTTGAGAATACTTTCAAAGAAACTCCATCTTCTAATATCTTATGATTTAGTGTTCCTGATGCAGGTACCTTTAAACACTGTAATATAACACCAAAGTCGATGCACCAGTGCAAAATTAAACTTCCCTCGGTACTTTTACGACCGTTAATTTTCTTAGTTTTTACCCATTATCTTGGTGTTTCAATATTTTTTTTCTTCTCTTCTAAAGCAGATCAACTTTTTCTCGCCTTAGATTGAAGACTTTTTTATTTTTTTAAGTCTCGTAAAACTCGTTAAAAAGAAGCACATTAATAATAATCATTATTAATATTATAAAATATCATATTACATAATAACAAATAAAATTTACCGACTAAATATCGATATTCTTGAAAAGTTTACCGACAAAAGGGAAATGCAAGTGCCAAAAAAAAAAAGAGAAATGAAAAAAAATCGGATAGCATCGTTTGTCAGGACGCGAGCGTCCATTACACTGAAAAATCGAGTGGCGGACCAACCATAAACAAACAGAATTATACGGCGAGCGGCTTGCTTCATCCTCTTCGTATCGCATTTGGTATACACCCTAGTGAGGATATACGAAAGTACACATATATGCTGAACAAATTTTTGTTTCTCTCTGGAAAGTACGTATATGCGTGAACTACCTCTTTTTTTCTTTTTCTGCCTCGTTTGTATATCCAGTTTGTGACCGCGTCTCTTGTAAACTAGAACATTTGCCACCTGACTGAGAACATTTTATTTCCGGTTCTAAGCGTAAAATCACTCGTTCTCAAGATTGACGAGACCCTAGCAACGCGTTCGATTTCCCGTCAATCGCACTGCACCATTAAGAGCTCTCTACTCACGCATTTATCCATGAAATATCCTATTTCCATTACAGAAATTCACCGCTTTTGATAACTCTTTTCCCCGCAAATATTTTTTTTCAGCTTGACATAAACAAAATTATTTGGAATAATAACAGCTTGTTGTTTGGAATATATTTTTCACGTTTATTTTATATATGTTGCTCTTTTAACAGTTTTCATATTGAATGTGTAGTTTACACTCATCCTTTTTGCTTTAGAAAGATAACTTTCCCAGGGATACCCTATATTTATTGAGTCTTTTATATTAAAAGTTACTCTCAACCTTTACATCATCGCACACTGGTAAATCACACCTTGCTCTGGAAACATTGACTATTTATAAGACCCTGGTTATTACGTACGTTCTGTTTCTCAGTGGAAAAGTTTTTCTGAAGAATTTCACATTTTATTAATTTTTAAATGCTTAAGTTATGATTTTACCACGTATGACATAACGTATGAGATTTTTTAAAATCATCGTATAAATATAAAAATGTTTGTGAGTAGAAAAGATCAATGTCAACTTTAAATAAATTGTAACTTTGTATCGAGCCAAAAATTTAATCCAACTTATGGTATTTGTTTGAAAAATCTATTGGAAACTATTCGACAGAGATCTCTATTTTCCAATAATAATTATCACACTTATTGAAACGATTTAAGGATTGAATGAGCTTTTTTTTGGATTTAGAGCTTTCGTTTTAAAAATAAAAATTTATTTCTTTGATCAAAGAAATAAATAAATAAGCTCAAAAGGACCCCAAAACAAGCCCATTTTCTAAGATCATATTCGAGAAAGATGACAATAAATTATTACAAGTACAAATTTGTAGCACGAAAGTTCGTTCAATGATCAGTTTTTATAATAATTTTTTTTTTCTAAGTCTTAAAAATATTTGTAGGCTTGAATATGAGCCCAGAATATGTTTTTGGCTTGAATTAGGCGTGTTGAGAGCCTGAGAAAATCATTTGGAATCGAATTGGGCCTCTTTTTGGCACGCCTAAAAACTGATCATTTTTACTCGGGGATTCGGCAATAATTGTTTATTTTCATTTTTGAAAAATTGACAGAAATATTTATAATAGAAAAATATTGATTTAAAAAATGTCAGTACTCTCCTGTTACTACTTATTACTGACACGTATTTAAAATCAAATGAGAACACTTCTGGTTTTTTAAAAAACTTTGTTCAGATTCTTTGTCAAATGAAAATTGCTCTTTTTCGT
Source organism: Chelonus formosanus (assembly GCA_028641665.1). Taxonomy (NCBI): domain Eukaryota; kingdom Metazoa; phylum Arthropoda; class Insecta; order Hymenoptera; family Braconidae; genus Chelonus; species Chelonus formosanus. The sequence goes on along the minus strand of CM054003.1, from coordinate 16,056,372 downwards.
TATCAGTTGACAGCTCAATTCAATGGAATAGAGCTGGTTTAAAAATTCAATTCTTTCAGTTTTAATTTTTGTTTATATTGAGAAATAGATGAAACAACAATATTTCTTGAATGCCTTTTTTTCCTGTCGATGTAAAAAGAGAAAAGCTCCAAAATATTTGCAATGGAAAAACTTATTACGAATTCTATGTATTAAAGATACTTCTTATTCCATTGTACAAACTATGACAGGAATAGATAAGTACAAATATAAATTTGCATGCACATTTATTGTATTCATGCTGGTGGATAAAATATTCGTCATGCATAAACTCGAAATAACTTATTACTATTCAAAATTTAATATCTCTTTAAGAATAAATTTTTTAGAATTTTTATTCAAGTTTTGAGTTGGAAGCATGAAATTACAAAATGGCTGTAGTAACGGAATTCTGAATTTTTCCATAATTTATTAAACTACTTTTCTATATTTAATCAGTGAAAAGCATCAAATAAACCTTTCTAAAGCATTGTTATCAAGGGTTATTCCAATGTTGACAATAATACTGCAGTAACGTTGTACATTGTTATTTTATTTTTCTCTAAAATATACAGCAATACATTTAAGAACAGTTTCTTTGAAGATAAAAGATCTCACAGAGAGTAATAAACTAGCAGACTACATTATTGTGCCATTAAAAGAGAAAAAGAGAGTGAAAATGAAATAAAGAAAATTGTGACATTATTTTTCATTTGGTATAGAATACTTGAAAGATTAGATGCTAGTATATTGTCAACACAAATGTTGTCAAGGTGACGTGTAATAAAAATATACAGTGAAAAAAGTAATAAAAAGCCGAGAAGGAAAACAAATCGTCTTCAAGTCTTGTGGGGAAGAAAATTACTAACGGAAGAAAAGAGTTGAATACGTGAAAAGAGCAAGAGGGATTTTATACTTCTAACCACCAACAGTGTCGATCGATCATCGGCAATCAAGAATGGATTACGCACTGAATATTATTGCTTCGAATACAGAAGCTATGCTTTCGAATTTGTCTTAGCGATTACAATTTTTTATATGACTTCCCTCTAGGTGCTGAAAAAAAAATGTTTGATAACCGTTCAAAAATCAATTTATTTACCATTTTAAGGTGAATTTCACTTTATACATCGTCAACACAGATTTTTAACAAAAATAAAAAAATGATTTTATTCTTCTTCAAATGAAAATTTTTAAAAAATTCTCATTTTGGAGCAAAAGTTAAAGAAACATACCGATGCCCTAAAAATGAAACGATGAGAATCATTGAAAATTACAGCGAAAAAACTGTAAATCGTAGTATTTTACTTTCATGCACGTAAAGTGTTTTAAATTAGCACAGTACGATTTGCAGTGGTTAGTACAGTGATCTTAATTAATAACACTTAAGGATCTACCTACAATCATTGTGTCACGGATTTTTTCAATTTGAAGCCATACATTGATGGGGATCAAATGCTAAGTGAGATAAAATACGATCCGTATCTGAATTGAATAGCATATTTAGTTTCGAATCAGGATATCAGCTTGTAATATTATTTTAAATTTATGAAAAATCTATGTTCATCAGAATAAAACACAAAGTGCATCCGACATTAAAATTCTATCTATTAACTACAGTATATTATATTCAATTTTTTAAGACTTTAAGCTGCATGAAATTTTATAATTTGTCTGGGTCCTAGAATGGAAATTTAATACCGAAATCTCTAGAAACAAACCCTATATGGTTTATTCCAAAACTATTTAATTTAAAGTAATGACAATATTAATTGAGAAATTTATTTTAACATTAATAATCAAAAATTTCAGTATAATCATCAATTTAATTATATATAGAATATATTTTGCAAATATTTAAAATATTTCTAAAGTAATAATTATGATATTCACTCATTTATTTCTTCTTCACTCAACAAGTGTACATCACATAATTCACACAATCTCATTATATAAATAAGTTTTTAAAAATGTAATTAACAAACACTCAAAATAAGTTTTTAGGTTAAAATTTATTTCTACATTCATCAAATTTTTTACCTTAGCAGAGATAACATTTGTTTTTTCAATTTCCACTTATATGGATACTTAATAACCAAGTATAAGTGAAAAGTTAGTTTTTTCATAATCAAAATGTAACTTCTTAGAATTTTACTGGTTTTAACGATGTCTCACTGTTACTTTCGCCTTGCATTTAATTAACCATGAGTTCTAAATCACGCAACGACGTTATGAACTCCCTTGGCGCGCAACGATCCCTATTACAGGAATTTCACCCTATTACACTACCTACCCCCATCTACTCGTACGCGCCCATCTTTCTTCTGCTTTTAAGCCCGTTAAATGACTATTGTTCACTAAAGCACACTGTATACGACATCTTACGTAATAATGGAAGGTACAAAATATTTCAAATTCGAGAAGAATCTCATTAATCATCATTTATCAGTCACTAGTATAATTAATGGTTGCTAATGATACACTTCATCAAATAATCTCGCAAAAAACACAACAAAGAGCATCGGAAATTGGTTGTGCCATGATGATTTATTTCGTCGTGTCTAGGAAGAATTAAGCTAAACTCTCCCTAAAATATACGTATCCTCACTGAGCAACAGGCTGTCGTGACATACAAATTCTTATACTACTAGTCAATGGTGGAAATAAAATGAAACAAAAGCTAACGATAACATTTTAAGTGTAGATATTATGGATGTTAGATATGTTCGCTGTCACTTGAAGAATCGAAATATCTACTACCAGTATAGTTTGTGCTATGTTCGTTGAAAGATAACTGAGGATTTATAGTGAAAAGCTTTAGCAAAAAATTATCACAAAAGTAAACAAAAGAAAAACTGAACTAAAACTTTTCCACAGATTTATTGTTAATTCTAGTTTCGATAACTCTGCACAAAACTGTCTCTTTGGAGAAAGGAATTGGTGGAGGAGTTGGGTTGAAGTAGGAATCATTTTTTCCTGCTTCGACTTTATATTATTGACCAACGTTCGACACATTTTATATTTTGTTGAGGAAACAGTTTGATAGAGAAATAAAATTAATGTAGACTGCTTGAAAACGTTTGATGGATATTGATTTGATATTGAAATTGGCTGGATATATTTTCACTTTTACCTCTGATTTAATTTTGTTTTTTTTTTCTTGTAGTTATTTTAAAAAAATGTAGAGATCAATTTCCATCGGAAAAAAAATTGATTATGATTTTTTCAATTCAAGTTAATGATACAATTTACATTTTAAAAATCATTAGCTACTTTTTTTAAAGAATTTTATCAGCTAACGTTTCATCAAACAACATTATAGTTTGAATGTGAAAGAAATGGATATCAGAGAGGAATAGTTTTCAATGAATTTTCATCAGATTGAAAAAAAAAAAAGTAAAAAAAAACTTTTTTTTCGTCAAAAAATAAATAAAATAGTTTAGTGGAACTATTTTATAAGAGAATTTTTTCTAATGAGGTGTATAAATTCCATATGATTTTTTTTAAATAATAAAATCTTCATTGTATGACTAGATATTTTTTCTTCTTTCAAAAAAAAAAAAAAAAACTCAAAACGAACTTCGTTGATGTTAACGAACATCATTATAAATACGATTAATGTTGAAGTAGAAAAAAAATTCTTTCGTTTAAATTTTATTTTAATGAATTTTGAATATTTCATCTTCCGATTCTAGTGGGAGGTAAGTATGGCTCGTTTCTAGCCTCACATTAGGTAAAGATTAACTAGACTAGTCCAATGGTTGATCAGATATAAATCAACTTCACTTCCTACTAGAAGTGTTCATTGTCAGAAATAAATTTTAAAAAATAGGTCTGAGGCTCATAATATATCCTCAACGATAAATTTACTAAATTTAATTTAGTATTGTTTGGTCATAACAGATTATATTTATTATAATAATTAATTGTTATTGTAATAATTAAAACAATTTTTAAAAAATTGTATATTTGATAATTTTATATAAATAAATGGTTTTATTGTATTTAATGACTCTTTTCTTGTATTATTTAATTTATTTTAGCGTTTAATTTTGCATATTATCATCAAATTTTAAATTATTAGCTATTTTGTTTCGTCATAATCGATTTTTTCACAATCGATTGTAATTGAATCGATGGTGCAACTTTAAATGCGCCTAATAAAACAATCGATATGTAAAGAACAGTTGTAATCGATTTTTTTAAATATCGATTATTTTTCAACGATTTTCTTCTAGTATCGATATTAATTTAAATCATTTATTCGATTTTGAACAATCGATTGTTTCACCGTTATCGCGCAACCCTAGTCTGAGCACACTTTCCTGTGCTCATATACACGACGAACTTCCCATTATTAAGTGTTTATAACAAATTCACATTGTTATAAAAAAATTTATAAATGTTGAAAGTCATAGTTTATCATTAATAATATTATTTTGTCAAAAGCATCCAAATTCATGTGCTGTCCTTTTCGAACTATTAATAGTAAATTCAACTATTTATTTCTCTCAGTGCACATCATTCTAAAAATTAGCCAGTATGCTTACAAATATCTTGAAACGTGAAGATATAATGAAAATTCACATTTTACCAATCGACCTAATTATAATAACTTCCTAATGGGTAGTTGAAAAAGCATTTCTTAATTTTTATTTATTATTTTAGTTATCTAAATTTGATTTGACATCATTTAGAATTTTTTTAAATTTTTTATTCCGAGCTTTAGCAATTTATTTCCCTGCATGCAATAATACATTAGTTGTAAATGTCATTTTTCCAATAATCTGCTGTTAAACACAATGTGAACACTTATCAGAGGCAGAACTTGAGTGAAATTCATTACTTTTAATACCAACAGCTAACATTTACGCGTATTTTTTGATTAATAAATAAGGTAGTATTCTTCTACAATGTCATGGTTCTACAGTTAATCACATCAGTAATTAATGTTGGTAGTATATCAGATTTAAAGACTTCCATATAAAATATCGTTATATTAAGAAAGCTTCACTATCGCTGTGCAAAAGAATCACTTAACATAAATTTTTCCCTTTATGAAATCAGTCACGCAGTTAACTTTACTCTTTCATATTTTTTAATTTTTATTTTCATAATTAATAGTTTCGTTTAAAGAAAAAAAATTCCACATTATTCAGTATATTCAATGTTGTCATATTCCTCCGCAATATCTAATTTATCGTTCAAATGAAAGTGACGTTGCATCAGTTATTTATACACGATGGTGAAAAGAGCAAGAAAAGATAATATGTGTTCACATCTTCCGTGTTGCTCATGTCATTCTGGTGAAAGCTTATCCCCCTGTCCATCTACTTTGCCACGTTGACGTTGTTGTCTTGCTCAAGATCCTCTTTTTTATAAATTATTCATTGTAGGTATAGGCAAAGAACACCAGATGAGAAAAGAACAGGCTGCACAAGTTGCTTTTTGAGTCGCGAACGTTTTTCATGGACCAGAATGAAAAAGAAACGAACGAGGGAGGCCTTTTCACCGTTGTCTTACCCACAAATCTGCTTGCTAAGTTGAAGTTTCATTGTGTATAAAAAAAGGCCACTAAATGTCTAGGAAAAGTGTCACGCAAGAATTATTCGCCATGAGTACATGTCGCGTTGAGACACAATGTCACCATATAACAGCCCAACGAGAATATCGTTCTGTTTTCTTTCGTGTCGTTTGTTCATGCGAACCACAGAATATATTTCACCCAATATAATGCTGGAATGTGAGAATAATCTTGTTGAATTTTAACTTTTTTAGTTTAATGAAAAAAATTGAAAAAAAAGAATTAAGAGTATCATAGAAGGCGGTAGTTGAAATTAAATTTTGTAAAGTTTTTACATTTTACTGACTTACATCGCGAGTTTGAATTAATCATTGACTTTAAGACGGTAAAAATACTTTATCATTTGTAGTAAAGCTTTGAATTAAGAAAAAAATTCAGAAACTTTTTTTTAAGTTTGTAATTCTGTGAAAATAAATAAGTAAAAATTAGTGAAAAATCATGCTAAATAGGAAGACTATTTAATTTAAAAAAAAAAAAATAATAGGATGTCATCTATTTTCTCGAAATAAATCAGTGAAAATGATTTAAAATTAGTGACTATTGTCAGTGCTGAGTTTACCATTGATGAAATTAGTAATTGATTTAGTACTGGAAATCAACGTGTTGTCACGGGTTTACAGTGGTTTTCGGTGATTCAATTCAAGAGAATAAAATCATCTTTTCATCAATCTATTCTCTATTTTTTTTGTTTCTAAAAGATAGAAAATTAAATAATCTTTAAAATTCACAATAGAATCTTATTTGGTTAATCAACTCAAAAACAAAAAAAATATCTCTATGCTGTGCAGATTATTAAATAGAAAATTAACACTCACATAGAGTACTTCTGGCATGATGCTATCATCCAGTCATGACCCACAACTAGGTCAACATTGATTGCCATGCACAATGATGGTCCACTCATGGGACATGACAATATGATGACACCATACCAGGAATATCCTATATGGACATAGCAGCTGCACGAAAAAAAAATTCTAATAAAAAATATTGGAAACTTCAAGAAAAAATTACCGTGCAGTACCGTAAACTGGATACAAGTTATCACTCTTATACAATCTATCAGTCAGCAATCGAAAAATTATTGTACTGCCACGGTAAATTTCACTAAACTGATTTTTAATTTTTATTTAATTTAAATATAAAAATTATTGGCTAAACTGCATATTTCTTAGTGAAACTTATAATTTTTCATTTAAATCTATAAAAATCACCTAACTGACAAAATGCGTCCAGTTTATAGTGCTAGACTATAATTTTTATTTTGCATTTTTCTCCTATAGGGTAAATTCGAAACAGCTAAGAGTTATGAGCAAAATTAGGTACTATAGCTTCATTATTGACCAGTATAAATGCTGAAAAATGATTTAAATGAAGTAGTTTTTCCAGAATTAACATCTATTTTTTTTCGTGTAGTTTACAGAAACTTTTTATCACAGTTCTTAGCTTATCTTGGATTTACTTGAGATGCTATAGTAATTCTCATTTAATAATTGTTTCAATCATATCTCAAAATGGTTCTCATAAAAAACAAGACTGACCCTTTTCTGGCTTAACTTTAGAGTAATCTGATCAATCTTAGTCGAGCACTGGGCCAGAAATGAATCCATCTTGCTTTTCTCTGGAGAATAATTAATTCATTAAAATGAAATCCACAGATTTTATGTCACCCTGAAGCGATTCGATATAAATCTCCGATCACATAAAGTTTGTTAAGACTTTAGTGCCAAAGGTCAAAAAAATATGAGAAAAAAGTCAAACTCCTGGAGGGTCAGCGAGCTTAAAAATTGTTTACCTCAGCTTTTTTCTTTCTTCTTATTGTTTTAGTTTACTCACAAACAATTTTTAAAGAATTATTTTTCATACATCAATAGAAAAATCCTCTTGCTGATCGGAGCAAGTACATTAAAAACAAAACCAAGATTTGTTTTGGTAGAATCAATAATTTATCTAAATATTTGGAGGCCAAATCGTTGAATATTCGGAATGAAGGAAAACAAACGAACATATTGAGGTAACAAAACGACCATGATATACATATCTATTCAGTCTGGCCGTCAAAATTTTAACCACGCGAATGTTCTACCGATCGATGGCGATTCATTGTGACATTCAAGTTTGAACTAGTTGTTCGTGAGATGAAAAAAAAAGGCAATGAAGCAAGAAAAACAAACAAACCCAAAAAAAAGCAAAAAATTAATAAGAATAAAAGTTAGAGAAAAATTCAAAAACGATAGGAGTAACGCAATAAATGCAGCGAATATGATGAATAACGTACGATATAATAGTAACATAAAACGTAAGATTGATAATTATTCGTTGTATTTTATCTTTCTTATCATTTACTTTTCTATTTCACATAACTATTTTTACTCATTCTCACTCTCATTAAGCTATTCCATTCAACTATGTAGAGCACATCATTCACCGTTAATTCACTTCTTACTTCCAGTCTCCGTAAGAATTTAATTGCTACGATTCTGCATCATCATTATCCCTAACTATCATCTGTGAGGTGAGTTTACTATCGTCAATCGTCCTATTTTTATCTTTCACTTTCGTAAAAAATGTGAGTTTTGTCCCTATTCAAATTTCTTATTTCCCGTACCTTTCGCTCGTATGACAAAAAAATTAATGGTCGAGAGACTCGGTGGATCAGTAAATTTGAATAAAATTAAATTCTACTACATGATATTACTACTTTACATAGAATGAACTAAATCACTACTAAATTTTCAAATTTTCTGCAATTTTCTGTTGCTTTCTTCTTTAATTTATTCAAAAAGTTATTCCTTCTTTCAAATAATTATATTTCTAATGAAACTATTTATAAAATTTACTTTTCAATTTAGTTTATTAACATCAATAATTTTTTTAATTCAATGGGAATTACAGTGTTGGTGATCAAGCTATGTTTCTCCGTTCTGAAAAAGACGTTTTGTTTGCGTTCCTCGCCCTATCAGGAGTAACTCTGGGAATATATATAATGTTTCTACTTTCTAGAGACGGCGTTACTTGGGGCGTTATATTCTCATGTCTTGGAAGAGCACGAGGATACACGCATCTAGCCCAAGGCCTGAACGTACCACTACGAGTCCAACCTCAATTGACCGAATGCACCTGGTTTTACATATCGGCTGTCGACTTTGTAACCCCAGGTACCGGCTTGGAATTCGGTCCCCCGTAGTACCAGTTTTATCCGCTTTGGTCGGCGAGCGTTGGTGATAAACCCTTAACCGGGCATGTGGGGTGATGAAATACTCCACGCGGTCATTCATGTGACAATATTTCTCTAGTTAAATACTAGTATTTTCTCCATTTAAAACTAGTATTTAACTAAAAAATAAAAATTTTTACAAACGACGCACGTAATTTTAGTCACAATTACTACTTATAAATCTTCATTATTTAAAAACTCAAAAAAGTCCGAAGTCTTCAGCCAACTTTTCTTTAAAATATTTATAATTGATTCAATTTCAAGTATTGTGATTTTTTATGATTGGAGTCGTAAAAGAAACGGTTAAGGAAATTTACTAAAAAACAAAATTTTTTTATCCATTTTTGTTTAAGCTATAGCATTAATTAGACTGGGGTGATGAAACACCCCTCGCACCCAGTCATGTCCCAACTACTCACGCGCCCAGTTAAGGGTTAATTATCAATGAATATTATTGATGAATAATTTTATTACATTGATTAAATAAATTGTTGATGAATAACCTAATTATTCATACAATGAAGTTTAAATTTTGGATAATTGGATATTTAGTAAAATTTAATAAAACTAGTTTAGTTAAAATTAGACACTTTAATTACATAATGTGGAACACAAGTGCAAACTTTATTGTATATTTATTTACAGCTTGAAGTAATCCTCGTGTATTTAAAAATAAAATAGTTAATAAAACAATGAAAATCATATCAATGGTAATTTTGGAATATTTTTATAAATAAAATTAATAGAGTCAAATGAAAGATTTTTACTTTTTAATTAGAACTTTTGTTAATTAATGTATTCAAATTCTATGAGTTTTCTTTAATACATTAGTTACTTCGAAGAATACAATTCATCTTTAAACGATAGAAATAGCAAAATAATTACTTACAGTTCTAGGTCATTAATGTCTTACCAAATATTGAGTTACTCTACTTAAAACTGATTTTCTTTAATTAGTAGATATAAAATAACCATTGTAAAATTTTTCAGAATAACAGTCCATTTTACACACCATTTATCAGTATAATTTTACTGTTTTTGATAATTAAAAATATAACACTTGTGAAAAAAACTGTCAAAATAATGAATAATTTCAACAGAGCATAGAAATATTTATTTCTTTTATTCATTCAAAAAAAAAAATGAATAATAATGAATAAATCCACTTAAATTGTACATATAATGACTAAACACGTATTCACATGAAAATTATAGGTATTAACTTTTCTACGATAATTAAATTTTTTCAATTCATGAAAAAATGTCTGAATATAAAAAATACTTAATTTTAACTCTTACAAATATAAAATTAATACAGTATATATTTTTTGTATTTCATTTTCGAGTTTTAAAAAATAGTGGAAATATTTCTTAATCTAGGAATTTCTGTTTTTCCTTCAAAAAACAATAAAGTTTATGAAATTCGCGTGTCAGTGATTGTGACCGGAACAATTTGTTGGTTGATATATAAAATAAATTCACTGAGAAAAGAAAGAGACAAAGTTCTAGCAAAGTGGTCGACAAATCAGATTGACAACCGTCGTACAATAAGACTGCTTTTTGAGCAAGAAAAAAGAGACGAAATGCTCTCTTCTCCTTCGTCAACGTTTTCGATGTCGGTTTTCATCCCAGGAGACGAGAGTACTGTCGCAATATTCCGACAAGTGGTCGACCACAGGGAACGAGAAATAATGGGTAGCGCCACGACTTCCCGTTTGATTCAGGTGGGCTTAGCGTCAATTATAGAAGTTGTGACAATTTCATTTGAAGAACATTGCCGGTTTTACTGCTAACATTTTCTCTACTGTTTCCTTATTATATTATCTTTTGAGATTATTGATATCTCATTGTGAAGCAATTTTATTGAATTAAACAAGCGTAAATTATATAAATTGCCTTGCATTGATTATTTGAAATGTAAAAATATAAGGCAAACTAAAAAAAATTTTAATCGACAATGTGTAATTGTTGAAACTCATATCTCGTCATAAATCATATTATTTTGTTGGAAACATCCAAATCGATATGATATATGCATTAGTTATTCGATAAATATAGTTTTCAATTGTTTATAACAAAATCACATTGTGATAAACAATGCGTAATTGTTGAAAGTCATATTCAGTTGTAAACAATAATGTTTAGTTAATATTGAGTTAATTGTCAAATGAAATTGTTATTCTTTTGCTTAAAAGTACTTTAAGTAGTCAATCTTTTCATTTATTAATAGTTTTTTTCTTATAAAAAAACACAGCTAGACCGAATTTGTTTAAATTTCTTTCAGATCTTCTTTATAAAAATATCTTTCGAATAAATTTTGGTTGAAGTCGATATCTCAATCCGTTCTTGAGATATCGAAAACGGAAAAAATGCTGACATCCATACATACGTACGCACACACACACATCATCTTAAAAGTTGGTCAGTATGGTTGCAAATATCTTCAAACGTAGAAATATGATAAAAATGCACATTGCACCAATCGATCCAATTTCAATAACTTCCTAATGGGAAGTTAATAATTCACTGCAAATCGTAGTGTTTTATTTTAATGCACTTAAAGTATTTTTAAATGACATTAGCCATTTGATTAACATTGTAGTCACTTTTTAAACACGTCCAAGTGCATTAAGAGTTACTCCAATGTTAATCAAATGGGTAATGTCATTTAAACACTTTAAGTGCATTAAAATAAAACACTACGAGTTGCAGTGTTACCACGAGCAATCCTGTCGTGTAATAATCATGTGTTCTCGAACACTGTAAATCGTGGTATGTTGATTCAATGTACTAAGTGTTTTAATATGACGTTACCCGTTTGATAAACATTGTCGTCATGTTTAATATATTTTAACGTGTTTAAAAAGTGACTAAAACGCTAATCAAATTGGTGATGTCATTTTTAACACACTTAGACGTGAAAAACAACACATGTTTGAAAATCGAGATTTCTTGAAATAAAAAATGAGTGGAAGTTTTGTAGAATTATGTAACGTTCACATGCAAACTATGTGAATTAAGTATGTTAATACTTCCTGTTGCAATGATAAACCTGTTGCAGTTATTTATACGTCATCATAATTACGAATTTGCCAAATTACAATTATAGAAGAAAAACATAACATTATTCTAGTTGATGTTAACTTTAGTTAATGATTCAAATATTTTTTACTATTTAGATCATTTTATGCACACGAATTGCTAACTAGTAAATTATGATGAAATAACTATTAACTAGTAAACACTCTTTTTATTCATCAAATTAAATGAAAGTAATTGTTTTAATATTTAATTATTAAATATAATTACTGGAATAACTACTTTCTTCGGATGGATAGAATTATCATGATTTAATAATACTCAGAAAAATCTCCATTACTACAATGAACCATTTTTCATCGACATAAAAAATTTTCCAAAAACTCAATGATTTGCCTGTTTAAAAATGTATGAAATTCAATTTAATTATTATGATTGAAGTTTTCATGCTTGAAAATAGTTTAGAACGCTATTACATTCAATACCAAATAGAAATACTACTAAAGCAGACAAAATATTCAGATGATACAATTTAGATAGCTTTTCTCTTTATCAAAATGTCACATTGAAATCCTCAATCTGTTATCGGTCTTATGTAAACTCTTTTTGTTGTTGTAATAAAAGTTGACAGAAAATTATTGATGGATAAAAGATTTTAAATGACATTTCTGGTGTGAAGTTGAAAATGTGACTGTGACTTTCATTAAATTTAAATATTGGAAAAAGAAATAAAAATTGAAACAATTGCAAGAGAAAAAATTCAATAGCAATTTCCAGCTTCGACATCTGAAATCCCTATTTCTTTTGTCTTTTCATTATTTATTAACATCTCAGTCTTTACTGACATTAAAAAGAGTTCATTGTTTTATATTGAATAGTCTTCATCATAAAACTGGTTTTAATTTTTTATTGTTTACTAAGTAGATTAATGATATTTTTAATAAATAAAGAAATTGTAGTAATGTTAAATTAAATTCAAAGATGTAATGGATGTACTACCATCTCGAGAGTGCTATAAACTGGAAGCAGGAGTGTAATTTTGTGAATAATATTGTGGTTTTAATATAAGTAGATGATATGTTTTATCAGTAAAAATAAATGAAGATAAGTGTGCTAGTGGCGTAACATAAGTTCTGTCTGGTATTCACACCATTAATAAATAACTATCTTTTTTTGTTGCGTTGGCTAGTTAACAATTGGGATTTCAACTAAATTGAACATTTCTTAGTGTATGAGAGGAAAAATATTCTTGGAATCGTGAAAATTTTCCTTAATCAGAAAAATTGGTAAAGTAAAATTAACATTTATTTTTAGGAATAATCATTTTAAGTTATTCCAGTAAGAAACAAAAGTACCATAGTTCATTTCTGTTACAACTCAAATTCACTAAACGAATTCTTGAAGATAATATGCGAAATATTGACACAAAGTGTATTATATGTATTGAATGACTATAATTCTATAAGATTCTATTTGTTTCGTATAGAAAATGTAACATAACGAAAATGAAATAAAAACAGCTTCCAATTGGAAAGTTTAAAAATCCTCATTAATTGACAGTATTTTTAAATTAAAGTTAATTTCAAAATTAATATCAAATACTCCATAAAGTTATATTTCTGATAATTGTGCATGATTTATTTTTACACTTATATTTACTAAATTATATTATTTTATGATGGTTTTCATGTAGAACTAATTTGCAGTTGATTAAAATTATAATAATTTTCAACAAATTTTAAATAATTTGAACATTAATTGGCCTTTAATTAAAAAGATACATCTGAATTATTTGTGTGAATGTGAAGTTATGTCTACTGACATGAGTTGATGAAGAGTCTATTAAAAATATCAACAATATTAATCCGTCAGTAGTAGTTTAATTATCTTTATCAAGGGCTTATCATTTAATATTTGTTTAAACTCAATATTTTTAATTAAACTATATAAACAAAAAAGAAAAAAAAATTTAAATATTAGATTACGTGTTTAATCTAACTAATCTACATGCATATATGAACTTAGGTTGAAGGTTCACATATAAACTTGAATTAAATAGCTGTATAGAAAGTTGATTAAACCCAAAATATATGAATTAATTAACCCACTAAGTCTTTCTACAGCCCTCAACAGTAACATTTTTAACTCTATTATTTCTTAATACAAATAAATTAATTTATATTTAAACTAGATTTCCTTTTTTCTACGAAATGTATTGTTTATAAACTAGAAAGAGATGAATAAATGAAAAGAAACTTGATAATTCAGTTAAACTTTTCACTAAGAACCAATAAAATAGATTGCTGTGTAAAATTTCTATTCACTTTCTCATTCTTTACTCTATACTGTTATTTTTGAACTTCTAAGCTGTGTACATAAGGCAATGGATTTTTCAACTAGTAAAAAAGTTACAAGAAATCCGCAAAAGTTACTTCAACTTTTTTTTATTCTGAAATTCAATGACAATAGATGCCAAAAATAATTGATTAGTTGTTATTACTGAAGATAAGTTACTTATAAACTCAACAGTTGAAAAATCATCTAGACTTGGTTAATGCATCACCATGAGAGTGCTATTAAATATTAAAGGGACTGGAATGTTATGGTGAGCTTGTCAAGATTATCTGCGAAAAATAATTGTTTAATTGATTAATTTTCACAGATACTAAAACAATGCAACAATTAATTTTGAAAATGAAGATTAAAATTGATTGATATTGAAAAAATCTGTACGAAGGTGTCAACTTCCAATTGATGTTTCCTTTAAAAAGTAAAGTATCCAATGGATGAATTAATTTGATAAATGTCATGTTCGACATCTATTTCTTCTCTTTCACTCATTTAATTCTTTTATACTTTAGCTTCTGTTACTTTCAGTCTTAAATAATCCATGAAACGTGGATTTACGTGCTCCAACTACTCCTTCTGTATATACACGTAATATTCGGTTCACGTGACTGAGTCAGTATCACGAAATCCTGAACACAATACTTCCGTCTTCAAGATCGCTAGAAGGTACTTCTTCTCAACTTGTGCAAACTCTTTCTATCCTCATTTCGCATCTTTTTCTATGGTTTCTGACAATTGAATTTCCTATGTTACTCTGAAAGAGTTACAGATTTTTCCTTCCCTTTTCCTTAGTGTGTTTCAAATTTCTTTCAAGTTCTTGCACTTCAATTCATGCTTTTATTTTTATTTTTACAGCTTTTTTTAACTTCATACATTCTTTTAACTATTTAATCAATTACTCGTTTGTGCAATTGTATTATCTATTGACAAGCCCATTTTTGATGTTAATCAGTGGAAGTTTCATTATTTCCTTTATTGGAAAGAAAAAAATTAAATCACTGTAGAAAATGACTTTTTAAGTTTTAAAATATTGAAGAATACTACTTAGTGTGAAAAAAATTCGTATTTTCTAAAAAGAAATATCGGTGATAGTGTTCAAGGGACTCATTCCAATTTCAGAGCCAGAGTTTCAAAAAGTCACATTATCATACCCAATGTTGGAAAAAAATAATTTAAGTTCAAAACAGTCCAAATATTATTACTTTTTAAATGAAAAATTAAAAGTAAAGTTTAAATAAATTCTCATTAACTTCCCATTAGGAAGTTATCGTAATTAGGTCGATTGGTGAAATGCGAATTTTCATCATATCTCCACGTTTGACTGACTAATTTTATAAGAATGATGTGTGTGTATACGTACGTACATCCGTACGTACGTATGTCAGCATTTTTTTCGTTTTCGATATCTCAAGAACGGATTGAGATATCGACTTCAACCAAAATTTATTCGAAAGATATTGTTATAAAGAAGAGCTAAAAGAAGTTTGAACAAATTCGGTTTAGCCGTTTTTTTTATAACAAAAAAACCAATAATAAATAAATGATAAGATAAACTATTTAAAATACTTTTAAGCGCACGATAGCACATGAATTTAGATGCTTTTGACAACATAATATTATTACTGATAAACTATGACTCTTAACAATTATAAATTGTTTATAACAATGTGAATTTGTTATAAACAATTAATAATGGGAAGTTCGTCGTGTAAGCACAGACAAAGTGTGCTCAGACCTATTTTTTCTTGTTTTCATTTCAATTGAACGCTTCTACTATAATTGAAGTTTACAACAAATAGATCGATATAAATGTATATATGTATATTTCATTTGTGAGAAAGTTAGAAGGGTAGTTATAAAGTCGCGTGTCGTCGATATTAATCGGCCAGTCAAGACGCGGTTCTGGTTGTGGTAAACGATGCATTTCATCGAAAGAGCAAAAAAGGGAGTTAAAGTGTGCATTAAATGCGACAAAGAATGCTTCTTTTTATTACTCTATAACGAAGATCGGTAAAATACAATTGTTCTCTAAATACATTTTGAAAAAAAAAATTCGAATTTTCGTGTATTTTAATAAAATTAAGCTTATTGATATGAGAAAAAGTTTGTTTCAAGTGTGTATTACTTAGTTATAGCTGCACCTTGATTTTTAACGACTTTCGTGATCAAGACCATTAAAAAGAGTAAAGTAGAACGAGAAATCATAGTCTAAATAAAGGATACAAATGTATTTAGTAGCATAAGTTGAACACCACTGTTTGAATTGCTAGGGGGCTCGCGAGTCTCGTGAGCTTCACATTAACTCCCCGACCTAGCGATCAATCAAATGGTCCGATTGATTAAGTTTTTATTTCAGACGTGCTTGTACGTCTTTCTGGCTTTGTCTGTGTGTTTTTTACAGTTTCGGATAAGAGTTTGGAAATGCCTGGTTTAATTGATTTAATTACAACCGCATTTCATGGAGAAAAAACTTTCGGGTTGAAAAATAAATAGATTTTACTGATAGCTACAGACAATTATTTCTTTGCTGAATGATCAGATTATAATAAAAATCATTCTTGACGGTAATTGAATCTTTTTTTTTTTTTTAATTGTTAATAATTTGAAAACATTACTTTTTGACATTGTAATTGATCACTATTTTTTAAGTCTAAGAATAAAATGACCAAATATAAATAAAAATGTTTCCCTTTATAAACTTATTATACTATTTATTAATATGGAAGACCACTTTCTTTTTCGATCAAATATTTTTCTAGTGAACGGAAGTGTTTTATCTATTTTGTCTATAAAATAATCCAATATATACAAAGAGAAAGGAATTGTAAATTTTACTTCAATAAATAGTAGTCTTTTGCTTTGGATACAAAAATGGCAATAAGCAATTGTTTAATTAGTAAACATAATTTTTTCTTATAGAAATTTTATTATGAATCAAAAATGTGAACAATATAGAATATTATAATGGGAGTGTGTAATGAAAATTTTTACAAGAAAAAGTTGTTATGTAAACTAATTAAACAATTGCTTATTGCCATTTTCGCACTCAAAGCGAGAGGCTACTATTTATTGGAGGAAAATTTAAAATTCTTTTCTTTTCATGTATTCGTTTGTTTTCATTTTTAAAAAATGTAATTTTAGTCGTTCGATATTTTAAAAACGAGTTGAGATATTGAAGATATTATTATAAAGAAGATCTAAGTAAAATTCAAACGGATTCAGTCAAGCGGTTTTTTTAAAACAAAATAACTAATAAATAAATGAAAAGATTAGCTATTTTAAATACTTTTAAGCGAATCACTGCAAATCGTACTGTTTTATTTTAATGCACTTAAAGTGTTATAGAATGACGTCACCCATTTGAGTACCATTGTAGTAACTTTTTAAACACATCCAAGTGCATTAAAAGTTACTACAATGTTAATCAAATGGGTGGCGTCATTTTAAAACACTTTAAGTGCATTAAGATAAAATACTACGATTTGCAGTAAAAGAATAACAATTTCATTCGAAAGTTGAGATGATATTGACTAGACATTATTGTTCACAACCAAATATGCTTTTCAACAATTACGTATTGTTTATAACAATATGAATTTGTTGTAAATAATTAATAATGGAAAGTTCGTCGTCTTAGCATAGACAAAGTATGCTCAGACTTATTTTTTTTTGTTTTTAATATTTAAGCTTGCAATTTGTTTCATTCACAATGTGTTAAAATATCCTATAATACTGTCAATCCAAGTGTATTCTTGATATACATCTAAACGTGTTAAATATGATGTGACCCATTTGGTCAATATTGTAGTTAATTTTTACACATTTAAAAACGCATTAAAAGTGACTACAATGTCAATCAAATGAGTGACGTCATATTTAACACGTTTAAATATGTAAGAAGAATGCACTTGGATTTGCAGTGAAATGACCAAAGAATGATCAATACATAAATTGTTTTTTATGACAAACTTCTGAGTTCATTCATTGTTTATATTTTCAATATTAACTGTTTTCCAAATTCCCGGAAACACTAAATAATCATTAATAAGCTTAGAATTTTTATCATTAATAATATTTTATGTATTGATCATTCACTAGACAATGATGGCTATTTGAATAAAGTATTTTTCTTTACTCCATTTGAAATTGAAATGAAATCTTTTTTTCCAATAGAATCGATATACTTTGGTCTATTTATGTTTATAACGTTCTTTCTTTTATAATCTCAGAATATCAGTTTTAAATTTTAACTTCATAATAATTGATGAATACTAAATTCGTTTTGATTTAATGACTTATAGCTGATTTAATAACTTATTAGCTTCCAATCCTACTGAGGCAATTTAATATTTACCTCTTCACTCCAATACTCATTCTATTAGTCAGAGAAAAGAATCTTTTTATTGAAAATGAATTTTTTATAAGCTAATTTTCGTCATCGATTAAAATTTATTTGAATAAAAAATTATATTAAATTTAATTATTTTTTGAATTTTTCGTAATTCACCATTCTATAAAAATCATTGAATGGTAAGTAAGCAGGACATAATGCTTAAAAGAACCTGAATCAAAAAGCTTTCAAATTTTCATTTTCAATCATTAAATATAATATTATTCATAAAAGAAATTTATTCGAATAGTTGCGATTATAATCTTTACATTCTGTTGGTTTTATTTATTTATATCTCGAGCCCAAGCAAGTAATTAATCACGGTCTATTTTGATTAATGACTTTATTCAAAAAAACCTCCCTATACTAAGTGATTAAATGTTACAACATATTTGGTTGACCATTTGATGTTTGTTTGAGTAAAGAAAAAAAAGCTTACTAATTCATTACTGCTAATTTAAACTATATACCACTGAACATTATTATTGTTATATCGTTACTGTGTACTCTTAATAAACAAAATTGAAAGCGTGCGATAGACATCGAAGAATGTAGATGAATAAGTCAATTAATTAAAAGTCTGGCGGCTATTTTCGGAAATATTCCTGATTGTACCATTAAAGTCAATGAAGAAAAGAAACGTTAATACACGAAATGGTTTGTCGATAAATTAATATTTATGTCTTACTTGGGAAAATCTGACTATTAAGAATATTACGTTTTCAAATTATTTTTAGAAACAAAAGGGAACTTTCAGATTAAAATCTATTTTTTCAATGATTTTTTATAGAACCAGAAAAGTTTAACTTTTCTAATACAAAGTTAATGTCAACCTCTACAAAAGGTATTAATAAAAAAATTATTTTTAATTGAAGGTATTTATAAATTAAAACGAAAAAAAATCTATTCTTGTTGTTAAGTTAATGAGTTTTGATAACTGTTCAACAACACCGATTAAAAACATTCCAAGCTTCAAGTCTTCCTGTCATAAAAGTATCATCTCTAATAGTTGTACTTTTTTTTAACTTCTAGAAACAAATCTAAGTTGAAAAAGTTTACTATCATGAACTGCAAAAGAATCTTAAATGTTATTTTTACGTGTTTCAAAAAAATTCAATATTTCCTGCTCTCTAAGGCAAGTAATTCGTGTGACAGAAGCTCCCCAAAATGTATCTCCATATCATTTACTCCGACTTGAAGACAAGAAAAATGTGTAAGAAATTTTTAAGCCACAATATGAGTGGAAATAGTGGTGTTTGCTGGAGTGCAATTTGATAGATAGAGTGATAGCGTATGCAAACATTCGACTTAACTGAAAATTGGTAAGTTTTATTTATAGAATTAGGATTTGAGACTAAGAGTTGCAATGCGGATTCACTCGAAGCACAGAGAAAAGAGGTTTAACGAGTA
Organism: Chelonus formosanus; assembly: GCA_028641665.1. Lineage (NCBI taxonomy): Eukaryota > Metazoa > Arthropoda > Insecta > Hymenoptera > Braconidae > Chelonus > Chelonus formosanus. Next base: position 16,036,365 of record CM054003.1, on the reverse strand, counting down.
TTACATCTTGATGACTATCATAATTGACTGGATTTAGGATGGTATCAATTGAAATTTTATCTAATTATTTGACAGACAATCTAATCTTCAATTTTACCCTAAAACATCAATGTCTAAAGTAATTAACCCTAGAAGAAAAACCTTAACAAAATATAGTTTTAATAAACTGATAATTATGCTTTTTTTCAATCAAAAAATTAATCTTTAAAAATATACTTATTCATTTAGTTCCATACCAGATTAAAGACTAAAGTAATAGATGAAGAACATTCGAAAAGTAGGAAAATTTTTTAAATCATAAAAAAATAATATATTAAAATTTTTTTTAATCTTCAGAGCAAAGTTTAACTGATAAAAAAAATGAAACTTTTTCAGTACAAATTGATTTCATCTCGAGTCAAAATGTAACACTTAAATTAATTCTTTTCATACTATTCCCATCCTTTCTATCCTAGATTCAACCTTTTTCTCCTAATATTTTTCTGGTTCATTTTTTAAGTAGACAAAAATCAGGATGATAGAGCCTCATTTTAACTTTCTAATCCTCATTCTATTTTTATTCTTCTGAAGTTGGTAAAAATTAGGATATAGACAAAATAGCCTGATTTCAACCTCATCAATTGATTTGCTTATATCTAGTAGTACTTATGGAAATAGTTGGAATAACTCCCATTACATTCGTACTTTTTTAATAATACATATGATTTAAATGCTGATGGACAGCCCAATTAGAATTAAAATAAAATTAATAATTATAGAACAAGATGTTTTTGTTAAAATAAAATTACTTGAATCTCAAATAAAATTAGATTGAAACCAGGAAAAGTATAAAATAAAAGAAGGATGAACCTAAGGTGAAAGAAAAATAAAATTAGAATGAGTTTAGGATAAAATTGAAAAATTTTCAACCAATGGAAACGCTGATTTGTTGCGTACTCTGATTTTAATTAGGATTTATTCATCATAAGTAACACTTAAAGAAAGGATAGTCTTAGGACAAAAATAGAATGAAAATAGGTTTTATATTTTGACTCGGGATGTATGTAATAATTTTTTTTATTTGTTCTTCCATCTTTAGGGTTTAGCTGTCTATTTATTTTCGTGTTTACCCTATCGATAGTTTTTCTAGGGTTAATTGAATGAAGCGTTTACTTCAAACATCGTTTATTAATCCTAACGTCAACATTAATTTTTCGGTAAAAAATTGAAGTTCAAATTTATTAACTTGAAACATCATAGAGTAAAATGATTAGTCGGAAAATAAAATTGATTAGTATCTTGAAAAGCACAAATATCCTGCCGATGAGCTTTTCTCAATGACAATTTGGGTAACCAATAAAAACAAAAAATAATAACAGATAAATAGTAAGAGATAAGCAAAGTCTTAGCAAAGTTTTATGAATGAGGTTCTTGAGTAGAAATAGATAAGAGAGAATTTTTTAGAGCATTTAGAAAGTAGTCAAGTCAAGAAATCCCATAAAAGTAATAATGACTTTATGGAGAAAAGAAAATACAAAATGCGTCCACTATGACCTGTCGGGTTCTTGTATTTTTACGAGTAATTTTCCGCCAGTTTATTCTAGAAAATGTTTATTCATATCGCTTGAATGTACTGCAGCTCACTATGGTCCTGCTATACATGCCCAACAGGCTGATTTTTTTTTATCTCTTTTGAGCGTTAATCTGACGATAACACTAGAAAAGGGTTTCGCTTGTAATATTGACAGAAAAACAATACTTTTGTTCTAAAAATTTTCTATTTATTTAAAATTTCACTAAAATATTCCACTGAATAAAATTTTTTTTAAAAAACTTTTACGGTGTAGTTTTTTAAAAATATTATTACGTATATGTAATTTGTATAAAAGCCTTTTATTCTTTTTTTAAGATGATAAAAGTAGTTTTATATCATATTACTGACCCATTCTAATTATAAAAACTGCGTAAATTTTTAAAAGTAAAACAAAAAATGAAAAAATAACAACTAAACAGTCCAAAAGTAAATGAATTTTTAACTCACTGTTCTTTTACTGTTTTAGTTCAACATTTCACGTCAATCCTTCTGAGTTTCACAACTTACTAATTTATTAATTTAAATACTTGATGACTAAATTATTTCTTTATTTTATTAACCAATTCGAGAACCTTTTTGTAACGTAACATCGTTCAATTATTCAAAAGTCACGATTGCGAGAAAAAAAAATAACTACACAACACAGTATTAAAAAATGTATCTCATCAAAATACTGGATCACTTTTTAATTTGTTTATGTTTGAAAAATTCTCCGAATGAAATAATTTTTGTGCAAACACTCATAATAATAGATAAATATAGACATATATATAGGTTACAATAAATATCGTGCAAACATATGTGAACTCACCGTTAAAAATTCTTCGATTTTCTTTACAAGTCTAGAAACACGATGAAGAACTTTCGCAGAAGTTGATGTTTGCACCCCCGTATAAGTGCAACTTGTCGGAAGAGTGCGCGCGACCTCGTGCACACCTCAATTGGGAGTGTCGTCCCTGCGCGTTGGACACGGACAAACATCAGACCAGAAACTGCGATACTACGACCGACGAGCGCACCCCAGATACCCTACTAGGTAATTGCACGCATGCGCTTCATTTAAGCGCCGAAATTAGTCTTCCGATTGTGGATCACTTTATTAATAATTTTCAAAATATTTACTCTCATATGTTTGATTCAAAATTCTATTTTCATCTTAGTTTTATAAATTTCCTCCAGCAGGGAAAAAAAATGTCTTAACTTGGAATTTTTTTTTTTATATCTCTTAATAGCAAGTAATAAATTGGTAATAAAAGAATAAAAATAATTGACATGGAATTTAACGAATGAATGGAATCACCAAAATTTTAATTAAATTCATAAATATATTAAGATAAAAAAAAATAGAATGAAATAAGAGGGCGCATGCGCTAGGGTCAAGCTATGGAATGGTGGTGGCAGCCAAGGGGTGCACGGGGGTGTGAGTCAGTCAGGCCGCAGCGCGCGCTCAGAAAACTACCCGTATGGGAGTCTACGATAACGCTAGTCGCTTGTTTTTTTCTTCCTTATACGATTCTCGTTTATTAATATGATTTTTGATTGTACGATTTTTGACATCAACCAATTATGAAAAGACCATTGGTGTGTGAAATTATTGTTACTCATTTGGTGGATTTAATTAGTTTTCTTCAATTGTTTGGATCATTTGTGACATCTGACTGACTTTAAAATAGTGACTAGCGATCTTTAAAAACGTGTAGTGACGAAATAATTTATTAAAACCCAAGTTTAGTTTTAAAAAGTTGAATTTTACATGGAATATAATACAAAAAAAAAAAAAAAATGGTTTTTGAAAATAAGTCAATAGTGAGACAGTTGTAATTCGCAAGTACAGAAAATGTTATTTAGTAAATTTATTGAAAAGCTTACAATAAAGTAAACATTTTTATTTTTATTCTATAAAAAATGAGGATCCAGAAAATTTCACGCTTGCATGGTAATCCTACGGATTGACGTGAAAAGCCATCTGTATCTATCGTGAGTGGCCATTGTAAAAAGTTTGCGTTAGCGAGAAAAGCTCGTGACCTCGTAAACCTGTCGATACATTCTTTCTTGAAACTCGTGAGTGAAAGAGGCTTTCGATAAAAAGCCTGGTTGGTCCGTGCGGACCCACAATTTTCTGACTTTGTGGAGGTCGAAAGACCAAGTCGATGGGTTAAAGCTCTGAACACTCTGACGTTAGAAGGTGCAGACCATTAACAGCGTGCACAGACAGCTAACCATCGACGAACAAAAAAAATATCAACTAAAGAACTGAAGCAAATGTGTTACAAAAAAATAAAACTTGAAAAAGTTTGAAAAAAAAAAATATTTGCGAATTTTTTTTGTGACCAGTAGAAAATGAAAATTTGTATCATTCGTTATAGCAATCATACAAGAGTTTTACACTATTTCTCCTACCGTCTTAAGCGTATGTGATGTAACTAGGTAATAACAATTTATATATATAGTTGCGGATTTAACCGAAGAAGTAAGAAAAAAGACTGGTACGCTATTGAAATTTTTAAGTGTTGGAACGAATTTGTAAAAGTTCACAGAAATATGGGATGGTCGTGGAATCACAGGAAGAAAGCTGAGTCGTGATAGCATCAATGTGAATGAGGTGACGCTTGTCAGCGGGAATGCGGGTCCGTTAAAAAAGGAACAAATGAATCTTACGATAACAAATATTTAACAAAAAACGCAAAGTATTGTTATTAAAATACAAAGAATAAATTTTAAAAAAAGGCTGCAACAGACTATTTATCTACAAAAAAAAACAAATTGCCAGTGACAATATTTATTAAGTTATTAACTATCATCATTATCATCATATCAACGACATAAATTCAAATTCATATCTTCGTTAACAAAAAATTCTTTATCTCGAACAAAGAATAAACGTGCAGTGTAATTAAAGTTTCATAGTATACATGGTAGATTTGTAAATAAGTGAAAAAAATTCATTTAATTATTTGAGTAGTTATAATATTTGTTGTGTTAATGAAAACAAAAACAAATAGAGCAATTGATGATTGTATTTCTACAGAGTTTCCTAATTTTCAGTATTCAGCCATAAAACCTTTGTTTTAATAAATAATTATCATTTCAACTATGCACGTGATTTGTAGTTGAGTAATTGAGCGTATTCGAACATTCCTTGCATTTACTACCAGTGATTTTCTCTATAGAAATGTTTTTTTGTAAATAATACTAAAAGTTATATATATATATATATATATATATATATACATATTATGAATAATCAACTTATTTTTGTATTTATTCAATAAACTGTGAAAGCATTGAACTAGAGTAATTGAGACTTTAGTGATTAATTTGATATTTATCAAATTCAACATCAGTTTCTTTTCATCACTACTTTTCCTTTATATTCTTCTGCAACGAAAAAAACGGATTATAATATTGAGTGGCTCATCGTTATATTGAAGAAAATCCCGATTTTAATAATAATTGAGTGGTGGCATGCTTCTGATAAAGGTGAATTTGCTTATTTCTTAGGTGCTGAAATACCACGAGGGAAAGGTGGTAATTGTGCAGTGAAGCAATCGAGGCGGGAAAGAGAAGGTGGTCAATATGACTCCTATCTTCCTCGTCTTATTGGTGGCGATCGACACGATTATCGCGCAGAATCATGGTGGTGAGTAAAAATAAAAAGTTTTAGTGTTAAAAGAATCTACAGACTATGGAAGAAATCAACCCATCTTTTGAGGACGTGTCAACGAAGCATGGGTGTTGTGATAACATTCTAAACTGTCGGACACTTTACCGCCAATTAAAGAAATGACTGTTTTTCTAGTGATGGTATAAAGACAATATTATAAAAAAAATGTCAAAGCTCATTTAAAAATTTTGATTCTTTTTTTTTGAAGTTTTTAAATTTAATTTTTTTCTGTTTTATTGGTGGGAATTTTTTTTATTGCGGAGCAAGAAAAGTATTGGAAATTGAAGCGACAGACATTTGATAGCTGAAGAGTATTTGTTTTAATTTATTAAGTTGGCAGTCAATTAAATTAACACACGAATGTGTTCGCGTTTGTGATGGACTTTAGGACATGTAAAGCAGACGGACCAGTCTATCACTGTCATTCTTCTGACGATTTTATATTTTTATAGCGAATACTGTGATATTTCTTTTTTTTTTTTTCATTATTATCCATTTGTCACAGTTCGATTAAACCTGTTATCTTTTCTATCACAAGTAAGCATTATTTATAGTTACTGTTACAATGCAATCTTATATTTTAAATTTCTAGATATTTCTATGTACTCACTGATTTAATTGATCCCATTGAAAAGTACAACTGTGTAGTTATTCCTGATGAAATTTTTAATGAAATAAGAATGTAAAGTATTGGGATGAAATGAGACTCAGAAAAGTCTCTTTATAGTCTTCTAGAAGAAAAAAAAACAAGTACTTCCCTTTGTTTTTTATTATTAACATTACTGCAAAGAAGACACACATTAGTATTACAATATCTTTTATGAGGACAATTAAATAAATTTTAATATTTTTAATTTAACTAATTAAAATTTTTCCTTTTATTACATTTTATTACGATTTGCAGTGTAATAGCAATCAAACCCTAGTAGCCAGCGCTGATGTAAGAATTTTCATCAAACTCATGTTCGTCTGTTTCCTTTCTGAGTTAGATTGCCATTCATTTCTGACATTAAATTTCCTGACGAAAATTTTACGTCTGTCTGCTTCAGAAAAACGGCTGATACATACGTAAAGATAAATTTAGGCTGACATACATAGGTCTGTCGTCAGTCTTACGTTGATTTGGCTACTAGAGAAGGTATACACCTGGTCATCGTACGAAGGCTTTTAGATATACATCTTGATATTTGTCATCTCAAACAACTCAAAAATATTTTAAGGTAGTTTGGCATTAAGGTAGTCAAAATAGTGATGATTTTTTTTTTATTTTTTTTTAATCTATCAAACAACTTTCTACATGGCATATGCATATAATTTATAATAATAATTTTTGAGTTGAATGCAATAGTTATTAATAAGAAATAAAAGAAAAACTTTAATTTATATAAATTGTTTTGGTTAGCATTGCCGCCATTTTTTCTACCAAATATGGTGGAGAAACAAAGACAGACACCGAGCTGCAATGTTAAAACATAAATTTTAAAAAAACTGTATGGTAAATCATGTTGAAATTTAACTTAAATACATATCAGGTACTATCTTTTGTATTAAGATGTTTTTTACTGTAGGTCAACTGTGTTGATTTTTTATGAATCATCAATTTCCGGTAAAATTGAACAAATACAGTCATAAGAGCTCATATATTTTTGCATAACTTTAATTAATTATATCTCCTAAACAAAGTGATAGAAAAATCTGTTTTTTTTTCTCTTAAGTCGTGGAGGTATGGTCTTTCAGAAAAAAATTAAAAAAAAGGGTAGTCAACTGTGAGTTCTACCAATGCCAAACTACCTTAAGGAGATTCGAACGTATCTATGGTTAAATTTGAAATCAAGTTTATTCAATAAAATTGTGAAGGAATATTCATTAGTACGTGATCACAACTATGTTATCATAACAGAAGATATCACAGTTTTACTAAAAAATCACGTGATCTTCATAAAAGACTATGCATAAGGATTTACTTTAATTGTTAATAAATAAAAAACCGTTCGATAAAATGTTTTCAAAATTACCTTACTATTAACAATCGTACTAATGAATATTCCTTCACAATTTTATTGAATAAACTTGGTTTCAAATTTAACCATAGATACGTTCGAATCTCCTTAAAATCATTTAAAAATCAAGATGAATAATATTTCAGTGAATTTAGGTCCTAAACCTATCAAATGGTGAAGATATATCGATCCTTTGTCAGTTTTTGTTAGTAGTCTATAACTGAAATGAACGAATAATCGAATTAAATTTCCTATAATAAGTGTAAATCTAGCAGAGAGTATACTTACTGTCAAATAACAATTAGTGGTATAAAATGAAATCTATTAATTTTGATAAATAACGCGGTGAATAATTAATAGGATGATTCGAAACGCATGCATCGAGATGATTTGTTCACGCAAATATGGTTTTATTAAATCGAAACTCGGGTTTATTGGCCTGTGATGGTACCGATATTACACTCGGGACAGTAATCCATCGAGCTTTGCGCTGACTCTGTCATAATGACAATACGTCCCAACTGAATTTCAGTTAGTTAATTATGGAAGGACGTAATCCTGATATGGGAGCCGTAGAAATTCTCAATGGACTTAGGAGCTGATAATTTAGGTGTGAGGCGTACGACAAAGGTGCTCTATAATGCATAATATCGGTAGCCAGCTAGTGAATTTTTTATTTTATTGGATGCTTCTTATTATGACCTGCTTACTCCATCTTAACAGCAGAAAATACATTAGACGCTTTTATTCTTAGCTAAGACTCTAAAAAACTTTTCTTATTGTTTCGGAGAATTTGTCCACTTAGATGTCTAGGGTCTAGAAGTAGTAAAGAGAAATAAGAAAAAAAAAAAACTAGGAAATTTTTCTGGTTTATATTTTTAAGGATTTTTTTTTATTTTAAAGAAAATATTCAACTTATTCTAGGAAACTTTGTTTCTTTTTTCTTGCAAGCAGTCTAGTGTAGTTTTAAAGCATCTCTTTGACGAAAAAAATTACCCAAGACTTGTTATTTTATTATTATCATCAATGTTTAATATACCCAACGCGTCAAGTTATTGAAAGTCAAGATGAATGTTGTCACATCAGCTTTACCATCGTAGAGAGAGACTATCAATATTTTACACCATGTCTTGATTTCATTTTGGTTACGTCAAACTCATAAGCGATGCAAATTTGTCTACGTTCGATCAATATCAAATTTACTTCATGATTGCGATCAACTTTAAAGATTTTTTTCAATGCTTTGCTAAAACGGCATTGGGAAGATGTTAATTGAACGACATCAAGTGAATTGGTACATAAAATTCAACTAATAAGAGTAAAAATGATGAATAAATGTTAAAGGTACATAAAAGTGTTATCATGTAATTTCTTCAAACAGGCTGCCTTTGAACATCGTTGTCGTTCTTTAATCTTCTTGAAAGTAAGAAGAATTTTTTATTTGATTTATAAATAAAACTTTTTCATTTAAATGAAAGATGTAATTAAAAGTTCATGACGATATGATGTAGCTACCAATAATTGATATTCAATATAACTCAATATATATATATTTGAAGTTTGTCTGGTTGTCAGTAAGTAAATAAGATACATCGAAACCAATTAAATTAAAATATTTTTAATTTAGTATTAATTAAAAGCAGAAACACTGTTATTACTATTTGAACATTTATTCATTTTAATGTAATTATTATTTGATAAAATATTTCAAATAATACTGGAATTATGATTGGAGTAATAAAAATAGTTATAAGTCACGATTATAATCCAGCTTCGGATAAACACTACCTCCCATTTGACTCAATCCAAAGGGATATAGAGAAAACGCGCAATGGATATAAAATAAAAGAAGTTACTCACATTTTATGGCATCTCCCAACGGACTTTCATCGTCGTGACTCTCCGCGGGAATTCTAGACACAGTAGTAGTTTTACCAACTAAACTATCGAATGAGCTTTCCTCGTCGTGCTTATTCGTCATCCCTAACTTATGTCATGACGTTTCAACGGGTAAAAATTTTTATAAAAGCTTTGCTATCATCAATAACTTAGTGTTATTTCACATTAGCTCTAATTTGGACAGTTATTATGTATATTTTCAATGTAATTTGTCATAATTCATTTGCTTAATTCGACCAGTGCTATTTTGTTGGCAGTTTTGGAGAAGGGAAAATAACTTTGTATATAAAATTAGTTGAACAATTCAACTTTTTTTTGTGAAGAATATCATCCTCAAGTTTGATATTCGAATCCTCTGGTTAATTAATCAAATAGATTGAATTTTATCGTAAAAAGCTCTTTCAAATTTTCTCGTACATTTTCAGTAATATATTGATAGCAATAAATATTTCATATTACTTCTATAATTTTATGGAATTTCAATAAAGCTCGAATAATTTTAAAAATTAAAAGAAAAAAATAAAATCCGATTATTTGATTTTTTTTATCTAAGTTAGAAAAAAAATCAGTTGGTAGTATTTTTTTTCACACAATCTTATCAATGAGATTGTACGTGGTTATCATCTACCCCTTGACAAGAAACTAATGAGACCTACATTGTGTTAAAAGCTAACTTGGAATTTTGTCAACAAGTTGAATCAGTCAACCAAAAAAATGACTCAGACCTCAGAGTTTTAATTCACAAAAATCAACAAAAGCTACTATGAAGTATTTGGGAAATAGTTGCAAACTTCTGAAGTTTCTTTTTTTGCTAATCAATTTCCTTAGAACTTTGACTTGTTGGTTGCATACTAATTAAGGTTGTGCTATTTAGGAATTTAAAAAAAAATCAACATAAATTACTGTCTGCTTTTTTTTTGTAAATTGGATTCTATCTAAAAAAAAAAGTAATTGTCATTGATAGACTTGAGATTTTATTGAGCTTCAAAACGCAAATGAAATTATAAATGAACTTTTCTGTATTAAAATAATTTTTATGAATGAAGCGTAAGTTGCTAATTTGTGTTCACAAGATTAGCATTTACCTTTTTCCCTTTAGTTAATTTTGTTAGTTAATATTTTAACTACACTCTATTTTATTTGACGAATAATTCACAAGTGTTCTGAGTTCTAGAACATTATTAAACTTTGACAAGCTATGTATTTCAATATTTTATTCCATCATATCATGAAGAAGTCATTCGTTTAAATTTCATACCATGGCTTTGGAATATATTACAAAAAAAATAGCAAACTTTGTTCTTCATTTCAAAATTTAACTATATTCTATGAAACTGTACGATTTCCAGCCGAATCGTATTAATATTATAAAAGCTCTTAGTCGCAGAGACGTAATTTATGAAGGTCCAGAGTGCAGTTTGCTGTTTTGCCGAGTTCGATTTTCATCAAGTATATACTTGGTATGTTGTGCACAGGTCGTTGGTGATAGCATAGAAATCTAGGGGAAAAGTACTTATAATTTACGAAACTTGGAGAAATTTCATGACTCCATGTATGTTTTCATTCAGTATTGTAGCTGACATAAAAATTAAATCGTAGAAAATTACTCGAATACTTGTAGTAAAATTTTAGTAAAGTTCACTTATGACCTTTGTACAGAATTATTGATTGGACATAAGTAATCCATCTGGGTAACTCATGAAAATTATGTATTGGGGAGTTTTCGAATATTCGCTTGCTTTATTCGTAATTATTAACAATTCATCCAGGAAATCTCTTATTAAAATTGACCATCAAAATTATCCATTTAAAAATCAAACATCAGTTATTCTTTGTTACCTTACAGTTAATATTTATTATGACGAATGAAGTTACAACTAAAGTGCATTGTTAAAGGTTGTGCTTGATGGTTCACAAATTTCTTTTTTCAATTTTTCATCTGATTCTATCACTCTGTTAAAAATTCGAGAAGCGTGGAAAAAATCTCTTAACTTTTTACAAAGTTTAAAATCGTCCCTAGAGCAAAAAAAATTTTCAAAAAATTCATCATTTTGAACGCTCTGTAGCTTGAATACATATTGCTCTCCAAAATGCTTTTTTCCAAGTTTTTAAATATTTTTTTTATCGATTTAACCACTATTGAAACAAAAGTGTCGATTCGGAATTTTATTATCTTAAAAAAAAGTAAAACGATAAATTAAAAGATTGTTAAAGAGCTTTAGGGCATTATCCAATTTAAAATGAATAGAAAGAAATATGAAAATTTTTTTTAAATATGAAGCATTCAAGTATTTTTGTTATTAAACAAATTTTTCCACCTTAAAATTTCTTTAAAAGTGGGGTAAGTCCGGAGTAGATGGCCAGTTCAAATAATTTAAAGAATCGTTACTAGGCATCACTACTTTTAGATTTTTTTCGCTAAAATATTGGTGGTAGCTTTGATCCCACACACGTTGCAAAACGAGTTAAACAATTACTAGTCAAGGAAAACATTTAATAACACAACTATCTACAAGCAATCTCTCGTTCGTTCTTATTAACCTTTATATCATTTTAGAGGACTTTAAGAAAGGTTCCCTTTGTTTTTATTCGTATTTTTGTCTATTTAGCTTTTACCATAATCGAAGCTTCTGAATGCTCTACAATTTTTTCAGGTCACAACGATCATTTTTTTCTTGGTAATAATTTACAAATTGACGTTTATCATGATATATATATATATATCTGTTACGACTTATCAGTCTTTAGCGATCGTTATTTAATGAAGCTGTTTTGGGAGTTAAACAGTAATGAATAATTGATATCACTCTTAAAATATATAAACGGTTAATAATTCACTAATACAGTTTGAAAAATTACTTTTTATATCAATTGAAAAAGTATCATCAAAAAAACAATTTTTTTTATCTTTATTTTCATATCATTTCGATCGATGTTCATTATCGAGAGCGAGGAAAATTGCATTCATAGTTTAAAAAAGGAAAAAAAAACTATCCAACTATGTGTGTCACTAGGAAAAATGTACAAGAATATACATTCCACTCACATTATCTTTCATTCCATTTTTAAAGACAACGGAAAGCCTGAAAAATAGCTTCAAAAAATTATCTTCACCATAGATTTAAGCATTTTCACGTAAGTAGCTCATTAAAGGAGTTCTAATTTAAGTACTTGATGTCTTTGTTCCAAGTTCATTGCATTAATAGCTTTAGAATTATAGGGCTATTATATTCAGGCCAATTGACAGACGGATAGGTAGATGGAGGAGCAGATAAAAATATGAGAGTCATGTCGGAACCGCAAAAAGAGTTATTGTATATCACTAAAAAATAGGTGGATATAATTTTTTTTATTAAACAATTGATTGTGGTTGAAAAGCTCAATAGTATTTTAGATAGATCAGAATTTCATTCCGAATAATTGATCTTTATCACTTGATATTATCATTTCGAATACTAATCGAGTCAGACATGAGTAAACAGACACTATTGTGAAAACAATCCTGGAATATTGAGTGTTTCCAACTATTTTGCTGTGCGAAAGAGAGAAATAACGTTGAAGAATGTTGAATAAGAAAGCGGTTTCATAGAATTTCAATTAGTTTTCATTCATTTATCAATTCATAGAAACTATTGAAAAATAAAACGATTATTGATAAGGACATTGAAAAGCTCCAGGTGTATTATTTCTCAATAATTTTACCTCCACTTCGACATATACGACACGAAAAATTTATTAGAATGGTCATGGCTGAACTATTTTTTATCGATCAATTGAAATGCTATTTAAATAAAATTGCGCACAGCTCGTGAATTACGTGAACATTAAAATGCAGTAATTGTAATAAATGTAGTCATTTTGTAAGTTGAATGATTTATTTTATACATCAAAGTATTTTTGTAACTGCTTATAAAAGTGGTTTATAGATACTATGGAATTTATTTCCGTATTGCTGGAGTAGATGGTTTTTCAATTAATATTATTCCAATTGGTGTCGTAATTTTTCGATCATGTTCTATTCAATAAAAAAGAATGATTATTTTTGAGATAAGATAGATATATTTGTAAAAGCATTTTAAAGGTTGAGTTTTAAAGTACGCATAATCTTCCGTTGAACATTGTACGGCAACATAACTCGCTATAAATGCGGTAATAACCGTACTTTTTCACCACCAGGAATAATATTGCAATAATTTTTCAGATAAAAATGCCACCTAACTTTCTTTTCTATCTTGCATACCATTGCAAATTTATTTATTTGAGAAAAAATATCAAAAACTCATATGATTGAATTGTTTAAGTCTTTTCTGATTTCTCTTCGTATTAGATTTTTCAATTAAATAAATCGTAAAATACTGTAAATGAATGATTTTAGTCAATAAAAAAAAATACATTGATTATATATATGACGATTAAAAACGATGATTCATGAATCTATGCTCTATAGATTTGTGCACAGTTGTTTTAATCTTTTATTTATTTTCTAAGAACTATTTAGTTAATGTGATACAAGTGATTAATTCTGATTTGGAAAGAATGAGGATTGATTCACTAATAACTCATTTTTCATCCAAAATTGGCCTAATGAATCCGGTTTCAGTCCAATATTTTTCAAAAATAAACTAATTTTTGTTATTATATCTGAATGAGCTTTTTAACATTTTTTACCTTCGATAAAAACCAATCGATCTTTAATCAAGAAAAAAAAATGACAATTTTAAATATTATTGAAGACTTCATTTTACTGATAGTCTTTTTTCTATAAACACACTTGAATTATTTTTAAATTGCTTTTGTCTTTTGTTTTTATTCGAAAGCACAAACATTTTTCTATCTAGACATCCTGAGAATTGGTAAGAAAAAAAAGGAGATGATCGTCAGTCGATAGCGAATAACAACGGAAAATCGAATAGCGCAACTCAAGGATGTCGGAGCCTCAAAATCGTCTCGCGTTACGAGAATCCAATCCTGAGGAAGATTAGATTCGAGTTCTAATAGAACGAACGACGAAGAACGGAAGCTCGCACGATTCTCTGCTTTCCGAAACGGCGCGCGTTTTCTTCGTCTATTTTACTACTTTTTTCAATGCGTTTCTTTGTATTTCTTTTAAGACAAGTTTAAATTTTAAACAATGATATTTTTTCTCTTACAAAAATACAGTATTTAAAATCAATTACGAATTAAATATTTTGTTGAGTAATGATGAAACTATCTGATATTGATTCAATGCAACTTTAAAGATTTTTTCTCTTCTTTTATTGTAATTTTGTTGTTTTAAACTACCAAATAATTCAGTTCCAAACTCTCTAGTATACTTTCTTCACTTCCACTTTATTTCTTCTTTGGTCCTGTTCTGCTTTTTTCCTGCTTTATCTTTACAACCTATCTACATTGTTTCGGTTGTATTTTATTTCTCTTTGTGGTTTTTGCTAGCCAAAGTATATATCGCAAGATTAAACAATGAACACTCTTTTTATACCCTTGATAACATGAGATACATACTAACCTTACGACTCATGATACAGTTGCCACTTCATGTATGCTTAGGATAAAGTCCGCGATGCTAATATCATTATGTTGTTATAATTCTGCTTATCATATCTTCTTAAAACAATATCTTCCATCAAAATTAACCTATCAAATGAGCGCACCAAAAGGGCTGAAGAATTGATGCTTGTTTTGGAATGTAAATTTTGATCCTCTTTTCGTGGTGGTCGCCTGGCTGGACGAGGATCTCTTCTCTTGCAGGCGTTTCTTGTTTAAATGATTTAAACTAGGCTGCAATGATGGCTATATTTTCATGTCTTTCGACAATCTGTTCGATTGCTTTCTATCTTTTTATAAAAAAAATTGCCCGTATTATCATTTGAGACGCATCAGCCAGCCATTTTGTGAAGGTAGCCATGTCTACTTCAATTTCTCCTTTTAAAAATTCTGACAATGCTGCTCCTAATGGCGTCAAGGCTAAAATAATGAATTTTTGAGTTCCTGCTATTGCCTTGTCTTTTTTGTTAACGGATTCTGATAAACCAGGTTCAAGTTCAGAATTTTGTTTAGGAAAATTCATACTTGTTTAGATTGCACATTTTTTTGGCAATTAATCATTTGCTTCTTTCTTTCTCCGGATTTTACCCAGTGTCCTATCTGGTTAATTCTATATCAACGTACTTGACACCAATGGATCATCACTCTAAGTCTCAAGAAGTTCTTTGTCGTTATCTGCTGGTTCTTTGTAATATTTTTCAAACTGTTTTCAAATCTAAAATAGAATTTTTCACCAAAGTATTTCTTTGAAGAAAAAATTTATACATGTAGGGCATCCCCAACAAATGCTACTGCATGTTAAATTCAATCAATAGAAATCTGTACCCAATGTCAAATTATTTATCAGTTGAATCTTGATTTAATAACCCTCTATTCTTGCTCACATACCCTCCTGTCATTAGGATACAACAATAACAATATCCACCGTGAAAAGAAAACATGACGGCTGTCGCCCTGTACCAGGTGTTGAATATATCTGTACTCTAGTACACTCTACATTGTCACTACTTGGAGGGTGGATCCAGCCGGATCTATAGATAGAATTTTATATAAATGTTCAAACGATATTCTTTAATGTAGCAATATTTGAAGTAAAGTGTATTGAAACTTTCTTTTAACTACCAATAAATACTTACAGTTATGAATATTTTAGACATTGTTTTTAGTAGGAAAAAGTTAACATGAACTGCCGCCATGCATAACTGTCTTTTCTTTGATCTACATTCTATAAATTTTTTATAAAATAGCGACCAATAGGGATACAATGTTTATTTTTATTGTTATAAGAAGATGGAAGTTCTTTATAATAACCTGACAGACTTTTCTTCTTTACCTGTCTGCGAAAATACCAAGGAAACAGAATTATGTGGTTACCTTTTGTGCTGATCCATGGCAGTTTATATGTAGGTTTTGGGGTTCTTCATGTTCATAACATCATTTTGTCAATTACGGTTGTTGGTTATTATTCCTATTTTCCTTTAATACTTCATAAGATGTCATAAAGCTGCTGAAATAAATTTCAAGCTGAGAGATAGAAGTTGTAAAATATTTTTTAAATCATTTTTCAATGAAACATGAATACACTGGCCGATGTACATTGAACAAATTCTTATCTTGTTTTGATTTGTATCACATTTGTTAAATATTTATAAATCTTCCACATATCCAAAAGTGAAACTGTTAAATCATCATCTTTTTGTGGGATTGACGTTAATGCTACGCCAAGTGAGGATTTTCATTAGCGAATTACGGACCACACAGCCATTAATGTGAGTTAGTTGCGCCACAATCCAAACGTTGGATGATTGGATAATCGATAGTTGAAGCTCACACCGTGGCTGCTGATAAATTCTGTTCATTCATGCTTCAATGGAATGAGCTGACTGGGCGTGCGGACATAACGATATCATTCGCACTCCTGAGCCAGCCCATCAGCATTTATATTGCAGTGAATCTGATATTTCTGACGGCAGTCATATTTTTTACAAATCTACTAGTCAATCATTCTATTAAATATTTACTTTATTCTAAACTTTAATACTCACCAAGTCATCATACCACTTATTATTGAGTTGTCAAATTCTTTCGCGCCGTTAATTTCATCAGCGACGAATAACTAAATTCGTTCAATGGTCAGTGAGAAGTTGATCAGGTAAAGCTTTGATAGACTCTGTCAAGTTTTGGAGATCCATCAAGATTTAGGTAGGGTCAACTTATCCTCATGGGAATCACTGAACCCTCGATAAAAATTTCTTGAAATTCCAAATGTTCGTTTTGGTGATAGTAGTTCTTGTTTTCATCAAGATCACAGCCACATGAAAATGACGTTTGAAATGTAAGGCTAATGTACACAACTTCTTTTTTTCCCCATCACGTTATTTGAAATCCCAAAAGGTCTTCCTACAGTACACCAATTAAATCACCCTGGATCCTTTTTTCTACTTTTCCTTGTCCTATTTTACCAAACTGAATTCCCTCTGAGAACCCTCGATGTTAGTATCAGCATACTTATTCATGTTTTACGCATCAATTTTTCTTATTTTCTCTTCCTTCAATGTCTCTACTAAGCTTATATGTTTTTCGTAATTGATATTGCATGCTTTATTGCTTTTACCAAGCAGTAACTTGATAACTTGACAAAATAATTGGCTCTCAAGTTGATCATGCTATTTAATAACAAATGTGTATGCCTTCAATTATGTTACTTGATCTTTGAAAGCATTCATTTCTCGTGGTAAGACAAGAAATTGGATTCAAAGCATAACACAAAGCTTACTTTAACACTAAATTCTACCTGATAATTCTAAGCTTTACTATACCTCCGGGAGATCGTACTAGGATGAACGTTAGGAGTAGTTTAGATTGGCGACAATAATAACATTAATAATGGGTTACCACTAAAGCAGTATATTGTAATTTCGAATTTCCTCTCCGGCGTTTCGATGTTTGTGTATATATATACGCTTAGTGTAGACACTACAATACTTGCTTGTAACTCGAATGCCTTCTAAGGCGGTGAGAATACTAGTGTTTGCATTCGACCAAGACGGGAAAACATGTGGGGGATGTGGTTGACCTCGTACAAGGTGTTAGAAGGGAGCTACTTAAAAGCTAGTGGAGAAGACTGAGAAACATAAGATGCAGCTTCAAGCACAAGGTAATGGTAACATAATTGCTAGAAGGCACGTTATTACTCATAACTTCCTAACTTGGATATTCAAGCCTCATTTTTTCCAAGCACCTACATCTGACCTGTTTACATTTTAATCTTCGTGTTAATAAGTAATGGGTTAACTGTAATGTGACATGCATACATATTAATTTATATTCAAATATGATACTGGTTCTGTTGATGAAAAAAAAAATCAATGGAGAATAAACAATTTTGCTTTTGTTTTTAAAATTGTATGGAATCGATCCAGGTCTAGATAATTGTTGGTTAATGTTGGTATCAGTAGAATGATCTTTTTATCAGCAGAGTACACTGAATGGTAGGTTTATTGATCAACAAGGAGATTTTGCTGGAAAGATGTTGAAATATATTTACTGAATAATAATTGTTTTCGGCAAATTATGCTAGGAAATTGAATAATTTAGTGATCAATTGAATCATGACCTCAATAAATTACAGGAAGTTAATTTAGAGATAAAAGGGTAGAATAAAAAGATTATTAACATTGTAATTATACCTCAAAAATTTACAGATCTAATCTTGACATGTGCGTGTTTTTCATATTTTTTTAAAATCAGATATATTTGGAATATTTTTGATATTTTCGTTCTAGTTCATAGTTTACAGTTTATAATTCTGTATTTTCATTTTTCTTTTATTACTTTTTAGATGTTTCTAAAGAATTCTAATAACAGAAACTAAAAAGTATTTACTTATTGATGATCAGTTAACCACAGAAACCAGAAGAATTTATGTAAACAAGACTTTCAAATAGGTTGCTGTAAAGCTAAAAAGACAGATTATTGGTGTCAAGTGTGAAAAATAAAACAGAGTAAAGTACAAGTGATTCAGCAAAGGTGATTCTTGGAGAAATGAGGGTGTTTGTTGTATATTAGGAAAAAATCATTAATTTTCACGAAAAAATAGCTGCTTAAATTATTACAGGAAGATTTTTCTCTTTTTTCTAAATATTATTTTCACAAGTAAATAAACGTCTTGGCATAAAACTTTCTTTCTTTCAATTTTATTATTTTTATCCCCTAACTCTTTATAAAATCTAATTTTTTTTCAGGAATGTTTCATTTTGTAAAAATTAACAACATATTACTCCAAAAAGAATGAAAAATAGGTTCCAAAGAACCAAAAAGTACAGTTTAGCAAACTTTTCTCTATGAATTTATCATTTTGATTGAAACAATACATTCTCAAGCATAGAATTTAAATCTATCATACATGAATCATAAGAACACCACTGTTAAAAGCAGTTCCATGTGAAACGTAAAAAAGTTTCCCTTGTCATTGGAAGGAGATATCTCTTGCGTGATATGAATACTATAGATTCATTTATGAACCAGCAAATATATAACTGGTACAACGCCTCTTTCAACTTGTTTGTAAAATGCGGTCAGAGATATGGTTTTTAGGTCTTGACAACCTTGACCAACATGTCTTAAATATGTCTCAAATATCTAGCATAAAAAATGACAGAATTTTCTTCATCATTCTATCTTTTTTTTATATTTTTTTCTTTCGTTTTCCTTCTATCGCTTTTTCGTCTGACTCCGAATCCCCAGAGACTCTTACAGAAACGCTCAGGCTTAAAATATAGATTTTATTATTCTTCGCTTTCGTGAACGCCCGGTTTTATGATTTATAAAGGGGTCGTTAGTCTTGCTTTACTCTGTCGCGTCATATGTATACAATAATTCATTTCCAATTTCATTTTAGTTAGATCAAACTACGATTCATTGATTTTGCGATCGAAATAGTTTCTCATGAAAAATTTAGCACGATTTATTAGAATAATTGTTGAGGAAAATAAAACACTTTTCAAAGATCGCATCTCTGAATTTTTCCATTTTTATTTAATTGCTACATTTAAAAATAGATTTCAGCAGCAATTTATTCAATTGAAGTTTGGTATGATCACTAAAATATTTTTTCAACAAATTTATATTAATTTATAACTATCAAGTTAATAAATTAGTTACTTGGTGAATAAAAAATCATTCAGCGAAATATTGTTAGAGATCATTTATAAATCATAGAAATGATCCATTTTTATAAACTTTACAAATATATTACTAAAAATGTTATTAATAATAATCTCTTCAGAATATATGGTTTTATTTTTATCTTTATCTTTTAATACAGTTATGAAGAATAAAAATACCTTTTTTTATATTATTGACTAATTTAAGTCAAAATAGGACGAAATATCTAGCTTTTCTTGTCTCCAATATTAATATTCAAAGTATTCAGCAGAGCTGGTGTGGTTCTAAGTGTTTTATGATAATTCATTTGTCTTAATACGTATTTCTATTATCAATAATGAAATTTAGTGACAATCCAGAAAGATACTATCGCTAATATATTTATTCTTCAGAGATTTCATGATCGTTTCTTTACCCAATAGTGTAGAACTTCAACAGACGGGGTTGAGAGAAGCTAGCAAGAAAACTTTGGAAGCCTGTGGATGATCTTGGGCAAGTTAGGAGCATTTACCACGACACTGTTTGCCGGCGGTTATCCCCTTCTCGATTACCGATTTTCGATGTCTCGGGAGAATCACGAGTGAGGAAGATCCGGGAAGTTTCCTTATCTTTTTGTCTCACGTGTATATCAGCCCGTATTTCTCAAAGCTCCCCAGGGTTATGGACTGTAGATTCAGTACTCCCCTCTTTTAAAGTTTTTTCCCTTTTTTTTTCACTTTTAAGTCCATTTCCTTTTTTTACACTACCTATTTATTTGTTATTCTTGTCTTTCTTCATTATGTCCTTGTACATTTGTTAGTTAATTTTTTTTCTTTCAACCTACCTCTTTTTATCCAACACTTTTTTCCAAATGCTTTGTCTGATGGTGGTTACATAGCTTCCAATGTCTTACGTAGAAAATATCATTGTCGTAGATTCTCCAGGTAAAAATAAAGAAGAGTGTGTCTGAAAGGCGACATTCTGGTTTTGTCTCTTGAGTATATCCTTGGCAATAACATCTAAATTTTCTGTTAAGAACTGTTACTACTCCAACGTCACCATACAGTATACAAAATTTACAAATTATGAAAACCAAGGAAAACCGAAATGACTTTCATTTTTTCTGCTTTGCTTTGGTGATGATATGACATAAGACAAATAAAATTCTAATAATAGGGGATGTTGGTAGGTGTTGGTGTAGCTAGGTATGGTATAAAATCAACATTTACATAATAATAGATACATCAATGGAAATATTTTTGAAGTTAATTTCTAATTATGTTCCTCCCTGTCTAGAACAAGTTGTACCAGTTTATTTTCAACTTAAACATAATTATTCCACTCGTTTCATTTAATTTATCTCGTCTATCATAAACTGTTCTATTAAATACCACTGAGCCATGAGATAAAAGATTTCTAGGATTCAAGAACTACCATTTGCAATTAAATAATTATATTGGTAAAATCGAAGCATTTTTTTCATCAACATCATCAATAGATACTTTCAAAAAAGTATTAAAATTTTAAATAAATTTTTTTTTTATTGATAAAAAATAACAAATAAACATGTTAAAAATGTGAATTTTATTTTGCTCTTATAATATACTTTACGACAGTTGAAAAATATAGCAAACAACAATTTTACAGTTGACCACGATCTTTTCAAGCTTTGCTATCAGGTACCAGTGGCTTACTTTTATAGTACGCGCAACCACTGACGCGAATATAGAAGGGGTATAACTCGGTCCTGAACACGCCAAGATCGCGTGTCGAAGGTTACATCGACCGTATACTCTGTGAACGACTTCTCATTGGCTTATATTTCTTCCTCTTTACCATTTGCTCTCCTTGACTAGTTTCATTCTTCGTTATCTTTCACGATGCTTCCGTTATACTCATATTAAACCATCCGCTATTTTTCCACGCTCCATTCTTTTTTGACTTGACGAGAATATGAGCAATTCACCTGCATGCATGGCAAAAGTATCACAAGAGAGAGAGAGCTTGACTTGGATAAACCAGACGCACCCCAACTCTGGCTTGTTATTATGGCGTCCACCGACCTCGTTTTTTTTGAGTTCGTTCACTTACTTTTTTCTCTCTTACCCTAGGATTCCAGAGAATGCGCAAGTCTCACAAAATCGGCTTGAAAAATTACGTCAATTTATGCGCCTTGGAAAATGCTGAGCTCTTCTTTATTTTCTTCCTTTTCACTTAAAAAAAAACTCCAAGAAGGAAAAACCACCTTCCGGTCGTCGTTTCAAAGACTGTTATACGATCTCCTGCAGTTCCTTATAAGTCAGAATGCCTATGTACATTTCATTTTTAGGATTTTATTCTAATTGTTTGCTTTTTATTATTCACTAAATCAACACCAAGATAATTTTGATGTTTATTTCTGATAAATAGATTTGTGTTTACTTAATTCCAGATTTTTTTTTTTTTAAAGAATTTAGTAGGAGTGTCTATGTAAGAACAATTGTAATAGTATCATTTCTACGTAAATTGTGAACTATAAAACTTCAACAGATTTATTCACTTCTATTACATTAGTAACATAGTCATTACTTTAACGTCTTCTTTCCCTCTATCTTGAAAATGAAGTAGTGTATTATTTGAAGCTTGCAATTCTTTTAGTTGGTTTAGTAGTGGTTTAGAATAATTTTCAGCAGGATATCGAAAATCACGGTGAACTAGAATGGTTTTTGAATACAAAATGGGTTCATTGACCGATTCAAAAAGTATTTTCTCCAAATTTCTTAGAAAAGTATCTTGGATAAATTTTTATCTAAAGAAGCCAAGATATTTTTTTGATTTTTTTTTCAATAGCATTTAGCTTTTTACTTTTTTCAAGGAGAAATATTTTATGAACTGTGAGTTGGAGATAAAGATATATAGCATAGGATGCATGAAGAATAAATGTATAAATAAAATAACCTCAGACTAAACTTTTGGTAGTTAATTGTTCACGAGATATCGATTTTTCAAGCTAAGCACGTACACTACAGCACTTATTGCTCATAAACAAATAACCGTTTCTCAGTCATAATGTAATTAATTGAGATGGATTAATTTTTAGCTTTACAAGACTTTGACAAAACTAGAAAAACGTTTTTGATTGTTCAATCATTAACTTTATTTCCTGTCAGTATTTTTTTCTATTAAAAAATATTCACCAAATTTTGATAAAAAAAGAATTTGAAGAAATGTTAGAATAAAAAATTTTCTATTTGTCTAAAGACTGAAATATCCTGAGATTAACAATTGGAATTTCTAATAAACTAGAATAGAAGAGAACCATTCATTCATGAATATTCTAGATAGTAAAAAATCACAACAATTTAATCAATTAATTACATCAAATTTAATCACAATCTGCCATCAACTTTATTTCTAATATTGATCGTCCGTTTTCCTAATCATTTCACCATCTCAAATAGACATTAGTACATGCAAACTGTCGCCAACAATACCTACACATTACAGATTGTTGGTTGGTACAAATGAAATCCAGAATAAATGAAACACAAAGACAATCTAAAACGTGCGAAATATACAAATAAAAATATTGAGTGTTACAAAAAAGCAGGTCGTTCGAATAGGTTAAAATGATTGGATTCAAACGATACATTCATTGATTGGACTTTAACGACGCTTTTCAGTTAGTCGAGAGCCATTAAAAGACCCTCCAGCCACCATTCGCATGACCCCTACCCTTGGCTAATATAGTTAAAAGTCTACGATTTTATTTGATCGAAATGGTGCGAACGCGAATTCCAACGAAGGCTTCTCTATTGGAAAACATCGAAATGGTTGGGCAAAATGAAAGAGAGTATTTGGCAGCCCTTGAAATAAAAATAAAAGATGCTAGTGCCGAGATCGTATCGTGGTGATGTAGCCATCATACTGTTGAATTTTTTTAAATTGCCTTCAGCCTTAAAATGGTTTATTTGTAACACTATTGTTCACCAATTACTAGAGGAAACTCGCTAAATATTTGATGGTTTTGGGGATGATTGATAAATTAATCAAAATTTTCTTTCACCATAGGATAGGATTACTTATCAGGATATTAGAATATTTATTAAATACCACAACATAATTTCATAACTTTATGATAATCTTATATATTCGAGAATCTTCTTAATAGCCTAAAAACGGAAGATGAAATTAATCCAGTGGTTTCCAGGTCTTCGCATCACCACAACATATATAGCCACACTAAGGTACGGAAGCAACATCACATATCCGAGCTCACTGAACTAAGTTAAACTTCACTCTTTACCTCCCTAGCAACCCTACAGCACTGTCTGCCAACCTCTTGAAGCACTTGGATCACCTTAGGGGATCTTAAGAACCCATGATCGTAATTACCTAACATTAAACGATGTTCAAGTCGCTTCATGGTTTACAAATCCAATTTTCGACATTAGAACAATAATATCGTTGTCTCTTGATATTAAATTTTACACAATACATCCAGTTAAATTTATTGAAAATTTTTGTGTTTTTTGTTCGAAGGGTAGTTTATTTACCTGAGGGTTTATTTAATTACTTTCTGCCTTGATATTTAAATGACCGTATTGAACAAACTGCTTAAATTAATGCCTCGTCATCATGGTTGATATATCAAATTTTACCTACTGTTGTTCATTTAAATTTTTAAAACAGCTGAAACATCACGACTTGCAATTTTTTTGAGGGAAGATTATGTAATGGATTTAAAATTTAGGGCATGACTGACTCATTGATAACATACAGGTTGTGGTAATATTTTATTCTAAAAAATCTCTAATGAAAAAAAAGTGAACATTTTTTTTCCTTTTATTAAGATTAATGTTAGATTTAATTTTCTTAAAACTAATTATAATTAAATAAAAAGTCGTCATTATTTATTTACTGAAAAATAGATCGTCAATTTTCTATTTTAGAAAGATAAAGAATAATCAATGTTCTGATGAGAAGCAAGACTGGTCCATTCGTGGTTCAACACTGGACCATTCTGGTCAATCATTATACATGGTAATCAATATTGGTCCAGTCATGGAAAATGGCTGCTTGAAATTATCTATACCATGTATAATATATCAAACTTGTTGGAAATTGGCTGATGAATTCAATTTTGAATTATTAATATAAAAAGACTTTTCTTTAATTTGATGCTCATTTAGCATTTTTGTTGTTTTACTAAACTAATATTATTTATAGAACACCCTGATATTTTCTATTTCGCCTGGTACACTACTAGTTTTCAGCACCATAATTTTTCTATCTCATAAGCCTTTGTTTTGGTTTACATTGGCCTCTATTTCATTCGTATTATCATAGCTTCGATAATATTATATCAATCACTTCAATAGATTCACGTGTTCGTGGACTAAATGATATTAATGACAGAAGCAGATGATGAACAGAAACTGGTCACGGTTGATGAATCCATGTGAACTATAAAAACAATGTCTCCACAAATTAGCCAAGGTCAATTTAGACTGTAATTAAATATACATTAGTGATGAAGATTTTCAGCTGATTCATAAGAAAATGATCAAACAAAATTTTCGATAATAACAAAAGAAAATTAATCTAAATTCTCCCCACATGTAAAATAATTGGAGAAATAAAAAATTGAAGCATTTTATCAAAATTAAAATTTCCATTTGTGACTGATATCTATAACCTTCGTTCCCCCTTTGAAAAAAAAATCCCAGGAAATTAAATACACATAATAATAATATATCGTTTTTTTATTTAGATTCAAGTTAGACGTATGTAGCTGACAAAAAAACTACTGACTAATCGGCAAAGGTTATTAGTTCCGCATCGCACAAGCGTTGATAGTAGTTCTCCAATGAATAATAACCCTCAGTAAAACATAAAAAAGTTATCCGAACGATCGAAAGAGAAAAGAAAGAAATAGAGAGAAAGAGTAGCACCTTATATACCTAAAAAACTTTCAGGTCGTAACATTTTAATGTCCATCTGGTAATAAAATAATCAAATACTTAAATGTATGCAACTTACTTTACCGGCATAAAACGATTTTTCTTTGGACTTTCGTGTGACTTACTGACATCTACTCATACATGTTTCTGTATTTTGTTTCTCTATCACACCCTGAAATTTGTGTCTGTATTTATTTTCTATGAACACGAGTTGAGTAAATAGTTCTTCGGCGAAGGAATAAAAGAGGAAGGGAGGGGGAGACAAGAGGGTGGAAAGGAGAAGCATTAGAGTATATTCAACCCACATCCGTGACGGTAGACACGAAGTGCGGTCTTGCATTTGTATTGCATAATGCACCTTTAATGAGATTAAATCTACCCTGATCTTGCATCATTAGAATTGTTGATTGTTCCGGCAATAAACCAGTGAACAAAAAATACTGAGGTCAAAATCCTATTTATGTAAACTCATATTATTCGACACTCTTCTAAATTTCAGGGTTTTTGTAATGCTCTTATCTACTGGGTAATTGTTTCATAAAGAGATAACAGAAGGCTGTAAGAGAATTCATAAATTAGGATGGAAGAAGTTGAGCTTTGGAACAGAGATTTTGATGGAAATAGAAAGAAGATTGGATATTGATCTTGCGGGTCTATTATTCATTATAATTTCTTCATTCAAAAGCTTCAAAAAATTTTTTATGCTGAATTTTGTGATTAATTAAGAGGTATAATGCTGCATATGATCTGAAAAGAAAGCACAAATGGCCCATTTCTAACCAAGCATTGTGAATGAAACTTAAAAATGCCATTTTAAAATAATTTTTTTTTGCATTAAAAAGTAAAATTATCGAAAATGATATCATCACGCTTATTGAATAATATAAAAAAATTTTGAAGAACTTCCAAAAAAATTTTCGTCACTTAAAACTTTTTAAATTCAGGAAGAAACTTTTATCCAAACTCAAGCTGAAGTCGAAGTTCAATAAAAATCACCAACAAATTAAATAAAATTCCCCAAAGAATCATAAAAAATTGATTTAAAATTTTTTAAAAAATACTGTTACTCATATTCTATCCCGTTTCAATAAATATCCAGCTCCCTAACATCGCTTCGAGTATCTCCAGCAAAAAATATTAGAAAAATAGGCTCTCTTATATTTTACTTCAAAATTTCCGACAATTCAACATCAGATTACATTTGATCATATTTTGTTGTATATATTATAAATAAACGTTAAAAATGGAGAATTTAGATTCGTTTTGGTACATAAATTGCATCTATAAAAAGAAGGGTGACTAGGGATTATCCGACTCTGATCTGATCTGTCTATAATACAACCCTGATTGATAGTATTCTACACAGCTTTTTCGATTCTTGTTTGTTTATTTTAGATCGTTCAAAAGTTAAAATAACTGGAATGAAATTTACTTCAAAATATTGTTAACCATCTATTCTATTGCCAATCACAAATTCTCGTTATTTATCGTTTTAAAACTTTTATTACTTTGGAATTGAATCTTTCTACTAATTTTTTAAGAATAATCAATAACGAAAAAAACAATTGATAAATATATTCAAAATACTTCCACAATTAAAGTTCTGAATAGATTTTGATGTATTTAAAAAATTAACAAGATTTCAAAGTTGATAGATTTGTTAAACATTAAAATTCTTTTGCATCGAATTCAATTCTGATTTATAAATAAAATGTTTCAGAGAATAGAACACTAGTAATTTTAACGAGATAGTTTCTATATAATGGATTTTTATTTGATGTCTTTTACATTGAATCAAACTGCAAAAAATAAAAAAATTTTTGTTAAAATGTAACATCAAGTTTTCTAATGAATTTAGAAAAAAATACTTCATGACAACTGGAATATTTTTTGGGATGTTTTTTTAAAAAACAATTCAGCTTTATTTAAAAGAATACTATCTCTGATATCACATGATTTGTTGATGGCGGTATACACAAGAAGATTGAATCCAAAGATATTTTTTACCGCTTCTAATGTAAATAACTAGTTCAATCCCTTTGAAACAAATACTTCTCTTTGTTTATCAACGTACAATAGTATTTTTTGCAACCTGGCTATTTCAATATGATGTAACTCGCTTGCCAGAATGTTACATTCAAAGAATCGCATTAAAAATCGTAAAAATATTTATCTAAATATCGAGATGACAGTGAAGATACTGTGAGTTATTTTTGAAAATCTTTCTAGCAGAATTTTTTATCATGAAATGACTAGAACAAAAAATGGAAAATATAAAAAAATGTACTGCCTCCGAGTAATCAAGTTCAGTGAAACTTTTTGATACTCCAATCAACAATTAATTTAGGAGAAACCATAGAAAGTCCTTCTTGTTAGTGCCCTGAGAGATGAGAAGTGATGTTAAAAAAACTCTTGCTTTACTCTGGCCAGAAGCTATCCTAATAAGGATTCAATCCTGAACTGAGCAATTTGTGTCGATATAGTTGCATGAAGGTTGAAAGTTGACAACAACATAAAAGGCTTCATCATGTACTTACATACCAGCCAAAGGTTTTAGCCACACTTTTGGATTAATCTGTCTGCACAAAGACCTCTTGCTCCTCAAATGTTTGTAGAAATTTGAACATTAATAAATCAATATGTTGGTGGATCTCGATGACAAGCAATATTAATTATCTGTGCTTATCTCCTTCCTCAGCTGACCCACTATGTAGTCTTCGTTCAATCTTGCTGTGCCATCCTTTGCTCTTGGGAATATCCCTTCACTCTCTCTCTCTCTCGGGTTCAGATGACCCCTCTCAACATTCTTGCTCTGTTATCTATGTTCTATGCAGGGGTTGAAGTGCGATTATGCGCCCAAGGCAATAACTTCACCTTCCCCGGCCAGGTTTACATTCACCAACTAAACGACCATTCGTGGTCGGCGAAGCACCATTTTGGAAAGCTGAATTCTAGACGATGTTTGTTACACTCAATAAGAAAATGCGAATACAAGACGTAGATGATGACATGTCTAGCTCTCTGACATATTATAGAGTTTCACACTCTTGACTTGCAACAAAGTAGCTATCCAACCAACCATTGTCTTTCTTTCTGTGTACACTGTTTTCATCAAGAGAAAAGTCCTCTAGCTTCGTTCGTGAACTCTCAACATCATACAGCCCTGAAGCTCTAAAAGCTTGACATGCCTGTAAGCTACGCTTCATTCAGCTATTCCAAGTTTTCCAGACACTTCTCCACTTCTTTCTGACTATGTTATTGTACAAGAATGTATACGTTTGTACAAATATACATCCAAAAAAATACATGTACATACTTGTTGGAGGCATTAGACATTCTTTTGAGAAAAAAAACTTAAATTGAATGATGTGAAAACAACAAGAAACGAAACTGTGCGGCCAAAAAGAACGACTTTTATCTAATTAAGACATCTCTTCAACCATGTCGAGTGCTTGACACATAAAAAGAAACTTGAAAACACTAGGGATGTGAGAACCCTAGTACTGAGTCAAGTAGTTCCAGTCTGTTCTAGAATAAATTGTTGAATAAGGCTGTTGCACATTAATTTAGCTATTCACTATTTTATTCAAATTGGAGAAGATTTAACGAGTATGGATCGTCGCCAATTTTTGAACCGAGAAAATGCACCATTTCTAGTTATAGCTGAATAAATTCTGGTACTTTTAGAGCAATCAAGAAATTCTGATCTTTTTTA
Organism: Chelonus formosanus; assembly: GCA_028641665.1. Taxonomy (NCBI): domain Eukaryota; kingdom Metazoa; phylum Arthropoda; class Insecta; order Hymenoptera; family Braconidae; genus Chelonus; species Chelonus formosanus. The sequence continues at coordinate 16,006,883 of CM054003.1, read as the reverse complement.
TTATTATGAACATAATTTAATTAAAAGTTTCTTCAGGAAAAAATCATATTTCACTGGAAAAAATAGCTACATTTTATGCAATTATTTACTGTTCATAAATTTATCATCAACTTCCTATTTCACGTTTTTTTAAATAGATAAAGCACTGAAACTTTTTTCATCTAAAAAAAGTAAATAAAATTTTTCCACGTATTTGTTGGTTCATAGCAGCTCAATTCACCCTATTTTCACGTATTCAATATTCACATGACAGCCCTTACAGATTTGCACTTTTATCCAGCTCACCAGACGTTTTTGAATGAATAATATATATATGATCATTCAGTTACACAAATGATTAATGACATCTATACTTTATCAGCTCCACTGGGTAGATATCAGGATATTGCATTTCTGTTCCCAATGATTACAAAATGAGAATTATAACACTCGTGGAATATTTTATGGATGTTGAAAAAGAACAAGATCAAAAATTAATCTGATATACCATGGAACTTATGAATAATAAGTAAATAAGCTGGAAAAGTTTTTATCTAATGAAAAAAAAATCATTAATCATTCAATTAAAATACTGTCACTATTTTTACCTTCATTACTTGGTCCAACAGAAGCTGAGAATCAATTTAAACTCGTCACTAACATCAAATGACTGACTGGGAGTAAGTTTAGCTCTTACTAAGTCATGTACATCACTTTAGAATACACCGAGTTTCTCTGTATGCAGTGGTTCAGATCTTCCAATTCACTTTGGGTCATGAAGCTTCACAGTTCGAGTTGTACCGGTATTCATGTTACAGTATATCTTGGGAAAAGTCAGCGTGAACTTTGAACTGAAACATTAACAATAGCAAACTGATGTTCACACGATTGATTTATAAATATTTAAGCTTGATGAAATTGGATAATCTGATTAATCAATCGTATTTGTGGAGTTGGTAGAATTTTTAAAACCAAAACTATATTTTCCTGTCCAACAGTTTTAGAGCAAAGTTTACCAAAACTTTAAGTATTGATTTTTATAAATAAAATTACAAGACTAACATCAAACAATTTTGAACTTAATAAAAATATTAGGGTTTGATATCATGTTGTTGGGAATTTGGTATGTAACCAGACTAGTATTTGGAGTAAGTTAAAGAATGAAAAGTTTTACAAAAAATTAATTTAAATCATCAAGAAAATTTTTCAGTACTTTTTAAATCATTTTTCAAAACGTAACAAATTCAATAACCATACAATATCATTATGAACCCTGAATAAATATTTCCACCCATTGAAACAAGATCAATAAAAATTGGAATAAATGAATTCATTAATATAATTATCTTGAAAAAATTCCAAAGATTTTTTATCTGACCACTTATTAAATTACATAATAACTCAATAATTAGAGCACGTTTCACTCTCAATATTTTAACTATGAATTTTTTTCCTTATCCATTTCAATATGATTCAAATTCCTCAATTAACTGAGTTTTTTTTCCTATTATGCATAGACGAGGGTGGTAAGAACAGTATTTTCACAAGTAGAAGGGATTAAACGTATGAGCGATACCTCGACAGCTCGGAAAGACTTGGTCGGAGGAAGGGGTAGCACAAGACGAAAGTAAGGGAGTATGAGAAACCAAGAGAATCCGTACCCTCATAAATATTCACGATGAAATCTACCCCTCGATAATAACCAGCACTGAAATATACCACGGTATCAGACAGCGTGCCAAGCTTTCCAAGGTAGTGACGCAAAGCAAGAGTAGAAAATAGAGAGAAACGACAAGTAAAAGACTAGTTAGATGTAGAAAGCAGTTAAGTACTTTCTTTTATACACTTTATTTCTTCTATTTCTATCATCATTAAATTATTCGATAGTTAATCTCAGTTCAAGTTTCAACGTATACTCCTAATACATACTATTAATTCCTAAACCAGGAGTATTATGTTGAGTAAATTGGAAATCTGCCTTCAATCATCTAAGCACCTTGAAAGTTATCAGGCTAATGTTATTAACAGAAAATATCAACAGCATTGAGGCGGAAAAAAATATAACATCAACATAATTTTTCGATAGTTTAGTTAGTCTTTCCTATAGTAAACATTGTATTGGTTAGTAAAACTTTGATCATTTTCAGTTTTTTGAGATAATTATAAAGTTTCTGACGAGAACCAATTCAAATCTACTAATTAACAGTAAAATTGATCTGATTTCAACAACATAAAAGGTAGCACTGAAAATCATTAAAATTTAATGAAGTGAACCAATAGAGATGGAGCAGATTAAACTTAAATACGCTTTCATAATAAGTAGAGTTCTCCTGGCATTTAATGAGTAAACTACGTTGATTCAATAGTTTATATTTAAATAGTCAAAGCTGATTGAAAGTTAATTTGTTCAAAAAAGATGTGATCAATGATAGTTATCAATAAGTACAATAATATACATCTAAGTACTTAGGAAATATCAAATAAGAAGCTATTGCCTTAATGAACAGCAAGTTGATGAAAGTGTAAGGAGAGTTCTATTGCTGTATAGTGGAATATGTAAAGTCTGGCATTCAATCAATAACATCCTCTGTGAGACTTGAATTGAAATAAATGTTGGTAAAGTTGTTTGAGGTATGGTAAATACGAGTCAACTGTTTGGTATTGCTTGGTGGAAGTTTTGTATGCATATTCCTTTTAACTGAGGTATCTTTATCTTCTGCACATACCGTATAGTTCTAATTTCATTGGTTTTTTTTTTAACAAAGTGTTTTACTATCGAGTCATTCTCATTCTAAAATTACTTGATACCCTTCACGCCAATTGCATTTCCTACTATTCTTCTTTTTTTATTTTTGACTCTCATTCTAGTTTACTTCTTGGCTTTAGTCCGAGAGAACGTCGCTATTTGGTCGTACCAACTCTCTCACTAAATCGGGAGGGGGTGTATTCAGCCAGGAAATTGAGTGTTCCGTTGAAGTTGAGTGAGAGGCAAGAGGAACAGAGAAAAGTGGGAATAGAGATTGGATGTAGCACAGTGTCCTATGCTATCTCTGACTTTTTTTAGCAGTTACTAATGACTTTTCGTGGTTTAAATTCCTCAGAAACGGAATCTCTGTCATCTTTTTAATCTACGGCTGCTTTTCAATGAGTGTTACTACTCACGTTTCGTGTTATTATTAATCAAATCATTTTATTATTGATTTGGTTTGATTTATGGATTATCTAACTCTTTTATTCCATCATAGTAATATTAGAATGTTATGATAATTTTTTAGTTAAAAAATTTTATCGGAAATATAAAAAAAATAGAAATAAAATTAAAATTAAATATTATTTAATATATTATTGGAAGAAATAGGGATAAGAAATTCAGGATCAAACGAAGTCATTTTCAAACATATCATTCATTATATCTAGTTCTTAATAATAAATTCCCGAGAGAGAATTTAAAATATTTTTAAAGTCTTCAATTACAATTTTGAAGTTGAAATTCGAATTACAAGTATGTCATCATACATATAATCTAAGCCCATTTTCGACTTCAATTTTATTGTTACGTCCGCTTTAATAAAGTTGAGGTTGAAAATGGATCTTATAAAATTTATTTTGAACCTCAAAAATGTATCAATGCCATACAAACAATGTTATAAAAATTTATGATGACATTGATGACCAAGATGAAATTTTTAAATCAGTTTAAGACATCGAAATCTTCAATGAAGTTGATGATTCCAAAAATGGAATTAAATTATAGGCGGTAATTGAAATATCAAAGGAATCGAAGATTTTGAAGTTGAAACTGAAATTTAAATTTAGTCTCGGGCAAATCCAAGTGTGTTATTTTTGTAGACACTTTTGATACGCTAAGCTTTTTCAATGTTTAATGCCATAAACAAACTATAGACTTTTGACACGCTATGAAACGTGTATACAGTGTCTACAAGTCATGTATAGTTTGTTTATGGACATTTTACATTGAACGCACTTTATGCGTGTTATTTTAACATGTTTCTGAAATATTGGGATTTGCAACGCATTGTTTTTCATAATTTATAATTTCAAAAGCATTACCAGTCATATCATAATAAACACCTTTAAATTTTAGAATATCTTAAAGTATAAATATATGTGACAAAATTTTGTTATATATATTTATACTTTAACGCGTACTTATAAGCATGATCTTCTCCAACTAGATAAAGAAATTTTTTTTAGCCTCTTTTTAGCCTTTTTGAAGTTAACTATTAGTTCTTCAAAAATTAATCCAGAAGATGTCTAAAACACGTCTAGATTATGTCTATTAGACAACTAAACGTTTTCATTCAAGTCATTTACTTAGAAGCTGATTTTACCGATGGATTGTGGTCTTTGGATAGATTTTTTCTAGTTGGGTCAGGAAATAATTTCTTCCACCGGTATCAGCGTTTTATACATGCTTGTACTGGACTTTCGCATACGAATACATAAAAATTTGAAATGTGGATAATTTTTACTACTGCTTTTAGATTAAAAACACTATAACATTTAATTCTTTTTTTAAATAAGATTTGGTAATATTTATAAAATAATACAATAATTTTTGATAAGAAATTAATTTTTACTACCACATATTGGTAAATATTACTATAACGAAAATAGACACGATAATTGATTGGTTGGTTCTATATTTTTTTGCTTATTGTGAATAATATTTAATTATTTAGCGATCTTAAAACAGGAAATAATATTTATTTATTGCATTTTGTCACAATTATTGATAAATCTAGATTGAACTTTATCGAAGTCGTTCACAAATTTAGGATAGAAAAGTATTGTTGACTTTTATTGTAAATTATTCTGAATGCCCATTTACTATTTGAATAGGTTATTTGTTTCATGATTTAAATATTGAGTCCATTATGATCTTCATTATTTAATAATGATAAAGTTCAATATCTAATAAGAGTAAATAAGACCGATTCTGAAACTTTGATCTAATTAATTTTTCAAAGCTGTATAATACTATCTAGATAGTTCGACATCTTGAAAACCGTTTTTGTGTGGAATTATTGGATGTGTTCAACTTTGACTATGCATAGAAACGATAAAATTCAAAGTTAAAGTTTTTCGTTTGGGTGACTGGATCGATACTGTGCAATAAACATGTCACAGTCCACATGCAAATATAATATATTTGAACAAGCAAAAGCCTGTCACATATTTTTTTTCGATTCGCTATTTATGATTTTTAATGGATATACGTATATTTAATATACAACGATATGTTATTTTTTCTCCTTTACCCTGTTTTTCTTATAAGTCTGACATTTTTTATCATATCTTTATACTTTTACATTCGGAGAACTCATGGCTCCAAGCAAAGACAATTTTTCCTTTGCTAAGGAAACCTTTTAAGAATGAATAACATTTCTTGTGGTGAATAAATTGATAGGAAATCCTATATAATATTCTTAAAATTTGAATAATCAGATCAGGTTTATTGTCTAGCTTTTATTAATAGATAAAAAGCTTTTTGACAATGGTGAATTAATTTTGCAAGATAAAAGTATTTTAATTTAGGTTTTATTCTGTTAAATGAATTATTCTATCTTACATCTAGAGTCATCAACATCAAGCGAAACTTTTATGTTACAAAACATAGCAAGATCAATATTTATGGAAAAACATACAATCGGGTGGTTCTCTTTTGCGAGTGGCATTTCAATGCAGATCTCGAGATAATTTTGTGACAGTATACAAAACCCTATTTAGTCAGACGCAGCAACAAAACGTGCAGGGATAAACGGATCCACAATATGGGTTTCTCTTTCTTGCCAAGAACTATATCGTGTAGCTTGGTCGAGCCGCAAAACCACCAACCGTGACAGTATAAATACTGAGTATGCACGTCCAGTGAGTTGCTACTTGCCCCGTTATGGAACCCGTCTTTCTTCTCCCTCGTCTCTGTTCCTTTCCCTTCTATCCTACAATTTCTCCCCTTCTGATACATGACTTTCCGCAAATTATTGCAATGCTATCCTGGACGATATTCCAGCAACCACGTGCTAATTAACTCTTCGATTACAGAATTGCGAAGTAACTCGAGAGTAGGCGGCCACTTCCGTTCGCACTAAATTCAAATCGCCAGCCTCCGGAGAATTTTGGAATCGACCAACCGCTAACGAGCACGCCGAATCAGCTTGTTCATTCTGACCCTTTCTCTTCATTCTTCATCCCCACCAAAGCTCAACTAAAACCACCGTAATCGCGCCAACTACCCCTTGACTTGATTAAACACACTATGTTTCTATCATAGCAAAGTTTTGAATTTCTATACCCCTAGATACGTGGATAAGTCTAGAGAAATAGTTTGGATGAAAAGGATCGGATAAAAGCTGTAGATTTTCCTGAATTCGCGTTCAACCTCTCTGGATCTCTCAATTTCTCTATTTTCCGTTTCTCCCTTAATCGCTCCTCAATGCCTGCCGTTGCCAGCATCTCGACAGGTGCCGCCTTTTCCAGAAATATGTCCGTTAAATTATGCAGGCACATCGAGACGACACTGTCGACCTATCTACGTTTCCAATGTATAACGCCTGGGGTGAACGTCTGCCAATATTACAGCGACACTATTTCCACACTCTTGCACGTTTATCCCGTGAATTTTGCACCAGCTTCTCGTTGTCAAGAGGTAACATACCACTAAAATATCGTAAGTTTTAGTCACATGACTCTTACTGCTTTTACCTTCATACCTTTAACGATTTTTAGTTACCTACCAACTTTTTTATCTGATCATATACATGTCTAGTGATGAATAATATAGATATGTGGCTATTACTTTTGCATAAATTGCTTGGAAAAATTGTGTTTTAATTAAGCTTTGGATTCCAAGAAATTTTTCTATTTACTAGTTATTTGGATAGAGTTTATTTAACACTTTGTGCTCTGCCACATAAAACGATTTAAGTACTTTAAAATAGCGACAATTGCACTGTATTTCAAGACTCACGAATACCATGGTGTAGTATATTTATGTAATAGTTTTATTACTACTTCGTTTTATGTTCGTATGCGATTACAAGGTAACTTTAGCTGCCTTCACACGTTTTTCCTTATTTATTTCACCAATTTCGCCATTATTCATCATTATTTTTTTTTTAATTCTCTATAAAAACACGAAAAACATCGTTGAGACATAAATGTTCTTCATTGCTATCAATTTTTATGATGTTATCACCGATAAACTGTAAGATAAATAAAAAATCCGATTCAAAGAATTTAAAAATGTAGTAATTTTCAGCAATTAGTTTAATTTTGTAAATTTTATCCATAAAAAAAAAAAAGAAACAAAAGTAAAAACAATGCGATAAAATGCTTGAATGAATGGAATTAATCCACAAAAACAAGAAAAAACTTTACTCATGAAAAGTTTCAAGTGTGGCTCATTAATCTGTTATAAACATTAGTGGTACAAAGCTTGCATTAAATCAGCAGACAATACTATTGAAAAGAACAAAAAAAAAGCAAGTTTATTGTGTTTGAATATTTTATCTCAATTTGTCCCTTTTATATAGCATTTCTCAAACGTAAAAAATCTCGCAAATAAAATAATTGTGGTTTGTACAATAATTATCATTGTAATTATTGCATATATGGCCTCTTTTAATTTACATATATCAGTGTTTTCTTTTTTTGCGAATGACTCATGCGGTTTCATAATTAAGACCATCAAGCCACTTAACTTTTATTTGTTTCGCTCTCTGCCAGACTTTTTAGTAAAAATAATTAATTTACATCTCATACCGGCTAGCGTAATTAAAATTCTTCATTTGCATCGCTCTATTCGAGCACTCTAGTATACTTGGCACAAACAAATTCGAAATAGAACCTAGCACACTTTTGATTATTATTTTTCTAAATATTTTTTTACTTTCTTGCAATGAAATATTTTTCATCTCAGTAGTTATCGTATCTTCTTGCTTCACTTGAGATCTATATCCAAGTGACATACTGCTTATGAGACGAGCCTTCGCATCACTGAAAAAGTAGAAGGGTTGTTCATTTCATGGGCCGTCAGGCTGCATCAATCTAATGGTTATATACCAAGTGGATTTTTTTCTCGGGAATTCCGGTCAGTTTAATAGAGATACCCCAACAAATCCAAGTAATACCTACAAACTGACAGCTTCGATCTTGTCTACCACTCTTTTTATTCCATTTTTTTATCACCTCGTACTTCTCTGCTGTGTATACACTTTTTGCAGAATTAACTAGACTAGAGGGTAAGAGTTGGGGGGGGGGGGCTATAGTCAGATATTTTAAAAGATTTTAAAAATTTTATCATGTTTATTAATACTTTTTTATTAGTAGATAATGAGTTGATATTTAATTTTTGCACTTCGTGCACTTCGATTCTTCTCAGAAGCTTTGTTTACTACTGTATCTTTATTAACTTTCTGTTTGCGAAGTTGTCCCAATGGGTTTAATTTTCAAATTAAAATTTTTGATATGTATTTACACATTTGTAGGTGCCTCAAATCAAAATCCATCGATTTTAAAAAAAATATTTGTGTGTGCGTTAACGTTATGTACCAATTAGTACACACATTGGTCAATGTATTTATTTGTTCATATACTTGTTTTCATCTCAGATATCTTAAGAATACATAATAATATCAACTCTAGAATATCATGTTTTTAATAATTTTGCATTTACTACAAATTTTTGGGACTATCAAAAGGAAAGTTGATATAAACAGCATTTTAATGCTACTCCTCATTTGATGAGTTTAGTCAGAAATATTAACCAACAATAGAAGCTAGAAACTTATATTGACCCATAGATATATTATCCATAAATAATAGATATTTTCAAAAACTATTTTAAAAAATGAAAGGACAAATGTGTTGAAAGAATCATAAATCTTTTTAATGGATTTGAAAACTCGACTTTATTATATATTAACTCGGTTCTTTTTTCGGCCACATAAAGCCATCTTAGAATTTGCAATGATAATAAAATTAAGCTTTATTTAAACGTTTGTAGCAAAAATAATTATTAAAACTTATAAATTGGTTGAGTTCTTTTGATAGTCGACATAAAATAGGTTATTCCAGTCCATATATTTTCCACTTTGACACATTCAAAAACTAATTTGATAAAAAACCAATGTGTGTATTTTTATCACAATAGAAAGTTTTGTTTGACGGTATTGACAAAAAAAATGATTTTATTTGAAACATATTTCCAAAACATACAAAAGTAACTTGAAACCAGAAAAATAATGGACGAAATTTCTCTAATAATTTCAAAACTAAATTAAAACAATATTTTTGTTATAAAAAATAAAATAATTCTGTCAGACTTTTAAAAAAATTATTCAAAGTTTATCTTAAAGCTTATCACATACCAAGAAATATTGCCGAAAATAAAACATATCTCGTTCTTCCAACGAAAGAGATTCTCGTCCAAAGCCACATTGAAACAACTCACAACTTGAACGTATGTAGATAGCCCTGAGGTAGAAATTTACAAGGGATGTAAAATCTTCAAATTCCTTTGTTCCTTCCTGTACGATCCTTTCCTTCTCGTCTCGAACTACAGATGTACGACTTAATCTTTTCGTCACTTTCACCCCTCACAGCATATCCAACCAATCTATCTTGAAACTCAGACGTATTTAGCCCCTCTATCAGTCCATTTGTTAATAGATATTGCGTTCTGTCAGTCAAGAGTCCGAAGGTGAGTGAAATTAGTGGAGTATTTTCGTTGTAACAGGAAGAGAGTTAAAATGTTTGTTTAACTGAGAAATCGCAAAATATCTATCTGCAATCGACTTGTAAGATAGAAAGGAAATAGAATAAAAGCATTATAGTACTGAGTAGAATAAGAAAAATGTGGGCGTGACGAAGAAAGAAAATTGAAGGCACTTTAAGTGTGGCAGGTACTTCGTGCAAAACTCTACCTCAATGTAGACATTGGAAGAAGGATGGTTTCGTGTAAAGGCACTTTGCTTCCAACTCCAATTTCTTTTATTATTGTATCTTTTCTTTTTCTTTCGCCATTGTCTTTTATTTTATGTTTCTTTTTGGATTTCAAATTTCCGCAGTCCCTCAACTGATATTCAATCTTTCACGAGATGTATTCTCCACGTTATTTCATATATACGGAGACAAGTGCTTTATCAATCGCAGCCGGTACATATTGCTTCTCACCGCACAATTACGTTCTAATTATTGCGTTTCTATCGCTGAAGGATAGAGATGAGGGGTGAGAGAGGTACCACAAGAGATGCATTCGCGGCAATAGTCGCGTGACGGCTGGCAACCGCCACAAAGCTATTGTTTTCTCGACCCTCGTGTGTGCAAGAATAATTAACGTCCATTCGCGTAATCGAGCAGTTCACTATTACACTGTAATCTTAACCAAGCAGTTGATCTATTTTATTGTTTCAATTTTTAATTATGTCTCGTAATATTCACGAATATTTTAGTTTTGTTGACCTCGTTTTTATACCCATCTTAATGCTCAGATTTTATAAAAGGAAGGAAGAGGATTAAGGATATAAATATTGATTTTATATTTTATGTATTCCCGAAATTCTAATCAGGGTCAGGTCAGGAATGATAATTAGTTATTTATTACCATTATGAGCAGTGATTCATCTGTTTTTATATGAAGAGGAAAATTTAATTGAGTTTTATTCAGTGTTCAGTCAATTGGAGATGACAATTGGAAATCTATAATTTTTACAAATAAAGTAGATTGATATTAATTTGTGGAATGAAAAATTACATCTTGTTAATTTAGTTCCTTTTGTGCAATATATTGAGTAATTTGTTGTTTTTTCAGTTGTACTTTTTGATAAGAAAACTTCATTAAAAAATTTCTGACGATTTATTTCTTTGAAAATTGTGTTTCAAAGTGACTATTCTTCTTTGACAGTCATCAACTTGATTTTGAATAATTATAGAACAATAAGTTGCAAAAAAATGATTTAAAACAAAAGTCAAATTTTTAACAAGCTCAGGTTTGTTCATGTGTTTGTTTGAACTCACAGTTATTTTCAAATTTCAAAAAAATTCTGACTTTGTTTTAAACAGTCTTTTGTTAAGTAAGAAATTGTTTAAAATTATGATTTTGAACCGAAAAAATCTACAAAATTCCATAACAACCTGATGAACTCTAAAAAACATCAAAAATCTTCCACGTTTATTGATAGAATATAACTAGCTTTACCCTAATTGTTTGAAATAGTTTATAAGTACATACAAGTAGATTATTTAATGACCAAAATCCAAAATAGAATTATCTCCGCTCCTGCGCAGTTCATCTTTCTCATAAATGATAACAAAAATCCAATTAGTCATGATATGTAAATTTTATTTTTGCCTCTAAAACTACGAGCGAGCTCATAATTATTTTACATTTTAAAGAGAACATATTGTAGCAACGCAAAAGATAACTTACTCCATCATGTATTAAAAGTTCTCAAATCGACGTCGCAGTAAAACGAAGAAAAATTGTCGACACCTGCAGCAAGATTTTGTGCCATTACACGTTTTACCATATTCTTGTTCGTGTTCTATTCCTCTATTCCACATTATTCATATTCGCTTTTCGACCGGTGGACTATTTTCTTTGTCTTAAATTTTCACAGACATTTTTCATCTCGTATAATCGACTTTTACCGCGCATATAAAGACTATGTTTAAACTAAAAATTTTTATAGAATATTTTCAATCTAGAATTTATCATTGTGTACTATTTTATTATTAGCACACAGTGAATGGAATTATTGAATCAATAAATGAAGTAATAAAATAGTAGTTTGATAAGATCACAAGGTACTCTATTTTAGTTCTTCGCTGTAAGAAAAAAAAAAGAAAAGTAGATGAATGCTACTATTCAACAGGGAATACTATACCTTGTCTTTATTGCACTTCAACTGGTTCATTTTTCCTCAGTGTCTCGTCTATCCAATTTCAACAACGTCACACAATAACATCAAGTTTCACATTTTACCGCTGTTACCGGGATATTTAATTTTTGTTCAGGGAGTACCTCTATATACTGATCACAAGCTCTTTGTGATAAAAGAAAAGATAAAAATTGCTACAAGACTCTAGTTGTAATTTTTTAAATTCTTTTTATTTGTAGTTAATTTTTATTTTATCCAACAATTAACTGGATATTAACAGTACACTCTCATGTGACTCCCCACTATAAATACGTTGATAAACGAGATAAAATGTACATACCTTCTAGTCCGCATTAAATCTGCAGTTGCGGTGACAAGTGTATATGATGTACCTGAGCAAATATGAAAACGCTAGGAATTTACATTATTCATGAAAGACAAAATATCCTTGCAGTCGTTCTGCTATTTTCTACATAGCCTTTAAACCAGGAAAATGTTGATGTTATGAAGTCCTTTTTATCCAAGCAATCTTTTTTGCCTTTATCTGAGTAAAAAAGGGAAGAGGGGAAAAAAATCGGTTCATTCAAGGAATTTCTCACTTATTCGGAAAAAGGAATTGCGACAAATCTTTCGGTAGAAAAGCGATACCACAACTGCCGGACATTGCGGTCCAAATTACAGTAGTTGCTAGTTTGCCAATTGAAACTAAAACAAAAAAGAAAGGCGTCTGAAAAGGGGAAAGAAAAAAATGCTTTGCGGATTTCGAAACGACAGGATAGAAATTGTCTTGGGCAAAAGGTGGCCCCGTGAAATAGAGATACTGGGATTCTCAAGTTGTCTTTCGCGTTTCTGCCTTCGTACGTACACTGGGATTTAAGAGACGACGTTGTGACACTCGCAATTTAGTGGCAATCAGTGGTGCGAAGGTTTTGTGGCCACTGTGGGAGACTCCGGATATGCCATTTATTTGGTGTCATACCGGAGATTCATGAGTTTTTACATTCTCTTTTCACCACCTTTTTATTTTTTTCATTTTCCCCGTTATATTTCTCTTGAGCTTCATTTTTTCACAAAAAAAAAAGATTGTGCATTTGCTATTGTATTATTAAATATAATTACATGAAAATGACATACTAAAACATAAATTCCACTTTTATCTTTATAAAAATTTAAATTACTTTGTTGGTAAACCGCAATATCATACATTTCATAAGACGTACCCAAAGAGCTTGCCTGGAAAGAAACTACGAGTATGTTATAGAGGAACTTTTAATATCTTTCAGTGTGACTTCTGATAGCTTCTGGGCGTCCGCTGAGACTGACTAGCTCATATTCCAATCTTTCCTTTCGTTATACCATCTTGTCTCTTCTCTTCGAAATATCTTTATATATTCACCTATCGCCCATTTTCCAACAAAAATTGCCAGGATATTTCTACACCAAAAAACCGACAGGTTTGAATTTAGTAAAAAATCTTCAGCCTTGAGGAAAAATTTTTACATTTGACCAATTAATAGTAACCAACTAGGAATATTATTAATGCACGTTTGAAGATCAATAATAATTATATTTTAACTAAAATTTCTATCCAGATTCTTGTATAAAATATGTACAAAGTAATGATAGCACCATTCATCAGAACTAATGGTGAATATATATAACCTAAAATCATCAAATGATCTCAATGCTCGAAATTAAAATTATTAGTGTGTATGAAATTGCCATGGATGATCATAATACCTATAGCTCTTATAGAACCCCTATACAATCTTATAAATCTTTGAAGGCCCAACTGTAGTTTCTCATCAGGTTATTACTGTTCTTCCATCAAAAGTTTTACTCAAAAATGAAAAAACCCAATTAAAAATTCAGAAAATCTAAAAGAGTAGGTAAATAGTAAAATATCTTATTTTTCCTCTTTATATAAAAATATATAACATATTTTTTCCAGAAGAAAGATAAACTACTCAATTATTTTATTTCCGTTTTTTTGAAAAATTCATCATATATGAGATAAAATTTTTCTGCTAGTAAATGAATAACTCATTGGACTAAATATTTGATTGAGTTCTAGATTACAAAAATACCTGGTTGTTGATAAAAAATGAGTGAAAATTTAACCGAATCAATTCGTAACAAAATTAGTGACAGTAGTACTACAATGTTTTTGGGTAGATCTTACGGTGACCTCTTGACGTTTTAATATCTCTATATAAATACTAGCACACGATGATCGAGGTCACATACTGCTCCATTCTATCGATTTATGTCATCGGAGACACGGAACTTTGGCATTCAATATCTCAAACACTTATCGCTCACAGCATTCTGTTAGGTTCAAAAAAAAGAAAAGCAAGAAAGGATCTAGTGATTCGCAACGACTGAGAAAGACGAAGACTAATAGAGGTAGCAGGTCGATCTTTCTACGATGGTGAAATCACCTCTTTTCATCTCAACCCTCTCTTCTGACTTCTTCCTCGTTTCGTATAATAGTCGCATTTATATCATCTCCGGCTCGATGGTTTTGACTTTATAATTTAACGCAGAGCATCTAAAGAGGCTACACCAGAGAAAGATTGTGTAAGAGTTGAATTATGTGAGTATGTATTTGATTTTGGCCATAAAGATTTTCATGAATGAACTCGATATCTTTCATAATATTTTACTAGTCAAGTGTTTATAAATCTATACCAGAGAATATATAACGATTTGAGATTAACGGTGTGTGAGGTATTGATGCGCATATCGTTCATCTTCTAGATGTGACTCATCTTCAACTGTTCAAAATTCGATAACACATTTTCCTCTTCAATCTATGGCAAGCTAAGAATGCAATGAGAAGAGATTTTTCCAGCAAATGTGCTAACGTTTCCCAAAGATTTCTGTATATATCATATGCATATGTGATACATATGTAGTGTACTTTCTGGGGTGACATTATAGGGTACATTGGTACTGTTATACCTGACGATAAGTTATAGATATACTGGAGGCACTAGTTTTCCAGAGAGACTCGTACCAAGACGAACATTGGAAAAACCACATGATACTCTGAAATATATGCTGTGCAACTTACAATTTTTCCTTCTATTTTTTTTCCCTTTATAACACCGGTGCTAGAGAAGGTTCGATGTTAAAACTTATTTTCTGTAAAATATGTGAGTGTTAGTTGTAACAGTCTTATTTTAGTTTTTTTAATTTTTTATCTCGATAAATAGGAATTATGGAAATTTTATTTATTAGCTAAAAGATTGCACTATAAATTAGAGTGAGTAAATGGATTGTAGTTTAATAAACATTGCATTATTCAAGAATAGAGTCGGTGAGTTAGAACTAAAGAATATAAATGCATAAGAATATATCAATAGAAGCATTATTGTGTAAAAGAATTGCAATTTGAGAAAATTTATTGTAGAGTCTATTTTTTTTTTAATAAAGTCTTTGAAATGAAATTTTTTAATAACTCTCCTTCTTTAATAAAGAGACAGTTTCTCTACCTTTGAAATAATACTTACAGAGTTTTTTTGAAAATTTTTCAACTTTTTCATCTACACAAGAATAATTTCTTTCTTAACAAAAAAACAAAGCAAACCTTTTTAACACATTTTTTTCAACTGTTGATTACCAAAATTTAGATTTTAGAAAATTGACTAAAATATAACATTATTTGTAGAAATCCTCAATCACATTTTTTAGATTTTTCAAATCCAACAAGTAAAAGAAAAAACTTGTAAGTCCTGGACTGCAGGTATTTAAGTAGATTTAGAAAATAAGTTTTTTCTTTTGCAGATGTAATGGTTATATTCACAAATTCAATCAGGCATTTGAAAGAGGTATATTGTGCCTAGAAAGAAATGGTGGAAAGATACGTGTGATCGTGAAAGCGAATTTACTCAAAGGAAAAAGAATTTACCAAAACGAAAAACGTACTATACTTATAGATAGTATATACCCAAGTCTATATCAGTACAGTAGACTTGTAAGATTCTCAAGAAACAGATTAACCCTTTAACGTGCAAATCGGATTTATGACAAATCTGTTTCACCTAAACATACGTTATATTTATGGTTGGAAAACGAATTATTTTTGTACAAGTTTTGAAAAGATCTGAACTCAGAAAAGATTCATTGTGTTAATTTCTTGTATGTGCTGGAAACTCATATAGATATATATTTATTAAAAAACAGTTGATAAATCTATACATTTCTTGCTTTGATGAATATTTTATAAGATTAATATTTGCTTTGAACGTATTTTCAACGTACACAGTTTCAATAAGACCGTACTACCGATTACATAGAAGGGATGGTGTATCAAGCAGCACGATGCAATATTATTCTGTGTAAGTAAATACTGTTGCAGGCAACCTAACATGTATCTAACATCCATAGTTGCTGTATTTAAATATAAAGGAGAGACACAAACATATCTACAGATGTTCAAGTTACAGTTTCTAATAATTTTCGTTTAAAGTAAATTCTCATGAACTCTAATATAAACTTGGACTATTTCATTCATACAATACAAATACACAGAAAATTTAATCTTCTTTGTCATTACGAATCTCTAAGATATCTTGGAATAGTTTTTTGGTGCTAGTTCTGATCATAGACCATCAGCTGCTGCTGTGTTCTTATTCTAGAGGCACAAAAGATTAATATCAAATGGATTAGATAAGCTTGATTGATTTTTTTTTATTTTGTTAGATACTTTATCAATACCTAGAAATTACCTACTGGCAATATTAATGGTTTAAAATGTTCTTAGTAAATGAAAGTAATATCAGGTCGAATTTAACGAATTTCCAATTATGACATTTGACATTGAAATGAAAAAATGTATAAACTTTGGTATTTAGTAAAGAATGTTATAAAATTCAATGGTATGAAAAAATTTTGTAAGAATGCAAAGTATTTCTATCCTATACTATCATTCCTTGATTTGAATCACCTCTTTTCACCATTACCAATTAAAATGAAATTCATTATAGTTTTTATCAGAGAATGTTTTTCTCTCTTTTTCAAAGTCACATAACTTTATTATGTCCAAAAAGAACAAGTATCCATTCAGAATTGTTCAGTATAGCTAAATCGAATCAAGCTTAATTCTTATAATTAAACTTTATTTTTCAATGATTGATGTACACTTGAATTTTCATTTGCCATTGATCATATATCTAACTGTCTTTTTTTTTATTGAAAAAAAAAGATTCTTCAACTCGTTTTTATCAACGTTAATAAAATGTTATACGAGTACGAACGATAGCGAAAGATTTGTTAGTATGGTGAATCTTTTCATAAAATGTACTTATATTGGGGAAGGCTTAACACCCTGCAAGCAAACTCATTCGCTTTCATATAGCTTGAAAGAGTAAGCTTGGGTTGCGGCCAGCCGTTCAGCTCTACGCTCTAGATCTTCACTCGTGCATCACACCCTCACAATGCTACAGTATTTACGACCATTTTTACAGCCTACACTGGCTCGTCGTATAATTAGCTCCAGCATTTACCTGCATTTTAAGAGAATAATAAAATGACATGAGCAAGAAAAAATGGTACAAGTTATATGAGAAAACATTGTACACTCTATGTACAACTGACGTTGCAAACAATGCTTTGCTAATGTTAAACCCAAATAGTTTTGTGCCGTTGTTTGTATAACTATGCAACTGTAAAAACTTAGAAAGAAAATTTCTGGCCTCAAACGGAAATGTAGAACCTGGTAAAACGTTACCTTCTAGCACCTGCCTCATTACCCTCTTTTGTGCCATCTCTTCTTCTGTCTCATACTTTAAATGTCTACAACTCAAGTAAAGAATATATATATATATATATATATAAGCAGCAAGAGTAGTCCTTGATAAACTTAGATATTCTATTCTTCTCGCTCAACTTGGCTAAATAGACGGAATATATTAAATTTCAGTACAAACATAAAAAGCTAAGTTCATTCAACTCTCCATTTTGATTTTAAATTCCATTTAAATATGGATAGTATTAATTGCTTTTAACACAATGTACGGAAAATTTATGTACATTTTGTTACAGTTTCCACTTTCTTGTGCTAAATGAAACGTATTGTACGGTTTTATCCATTCTAAATGAACAATTTTCATTGATATCAAGAGCTAATGAAAAATGGATTCATAAATATTATTTCATTAAAAATGTTTCAATTAAAGAATACAGGTATTTTCATTTTTAATTATTTGATTTTAATATATAATTTAATTTGTAAACTATACCTCTTATGTAACATCAAATAATTCATCCAGATGCACACGTCTCTCATAGTATTGACATCCCCATTGTGATTAGATGCGATCAAATCAGATGATTCTATTGAGCAAGTTAGGTTTGAAACAATCAGACTATGGCATTTGTCGTGTGTGTTAACAACCTAATTAAGCTGATCAAAGTTCAAGAACCAACAAAGTTGGATAACATTTGTGCTTTCCTATCAACTACATTACGAACTGAATACTTTGGGTATTTTGGAATATTCCAGTCTCTTGTTAAAATTACCAATTGTTTGTAATCAGTTTTGATTAATTTATTAAATCATTCATAAAAACTCCTTTGTAAATTACATATTACAATATTTCATATAACATCAAAGACTATGATAATAGAGTAATAGAGCATCATTTGATATCATTGATGACTGCTCGTTATTCTTTGATTAACTGATAACAATATTGATTTTCCGGGTGAATTTGTAATTGTTTATTGAAATAATTGATGTCAACATCGGTTTAATTATTATTTATTCAATAAAAGAGGTCAAACATTAGTGTTGGGAACTTGCAAGTATTGAATCATGTTTTGATGCGTAGGAATAAAACTAGGTATATCACCAGCAACTGGTTGAGTAGTTTTCTATATTAAAGTGCAAGGCATTGTACTATTTTGAAAGAAGCGGAAAGAAAATCGTCATATCTATCGTATAATACATAAAAATATCTTCTTCTTATAAGCAGGTTTGTATGAATTTCTCTTTGTAGTTTCTTCCTTTTAGCAAGAACGTGCTATCGATACGTTGTAAAGTGACAGAAGCGCCTGAGAGTTCGCGATATCAACTGGCCAAGAGAGATTTACTTTGAATCGTAAAACTAGTATGAAGAGAACTTGTTCGGTTTTATTGAAATCTTTCAGCTATAAATTTTATCAGCACTTACATTATTCAAACTGCCTAGTGAATACACTCACTCGTCATTGAATATCTGAAGTGTAAAATAAATTCAAATGTAAAATAAATTGACAGTTTATCTTCATATTGAATTACCAATTACTGGAATAAATCAGCATGTTTTGTTTATTTCTCCACTGTCTTCATATATAGATCTATTTTATTGACTTAATCATCAACAGCAAATTAATATTTTATATATTGAATTATTCTAATCACTTGTTCCAGTAATTTCCTTAATGGCTAAACCACATAATTCATTGACTCATAAATGTTTATGCGTTTGGTGTTCTGGTCAAAGCATACACGTAGTCAATGAAAGTATACCAAAGGTATAGTGAACATGCGCATAATTTTATTGTTGCCATCATGAATTAATATAATAATAAATTCAATGATTGATTTTCAATTTAGATAACTTACACGTGTGACTGATTATTATACTAGGGACATGTATGAAATAATGATGAAGATTAGATTGAACAATTAAGGTGAGTGACCGTAAAAGATCATGTCAGATACCATGAACTGAAACAGTTATCACATTGTAAAGCTTGCGATTCCTGGTTATACGTCGAAGACAATGGAGTCTGGTACACAGACTAGCCTAACGCATATCTCTCAACCCATTCACTCAAACTAGCTTGCATTTCCAACAACTGGCCCCTATACATATATACATATATCTCTACTATCGTGTCTGAATAATGAGGAATGAGAGAAAGGAATACCACTATTTCATTAGAGGCTCTTTTAACTCAGTTTTGATCTCGATAAAGTTAGGAAGAAGAAGAAGAATAAGTCGAGACGACTTTCAGCAAACGAATAAATTTATTCATATTCAAGAATCTGCATTCATTACTTCCTTCAAATTTGCGTTTTGATCATTCACTCGGCGTATCTTTTAAAATTTCATTACTCTGTTGCGTAAATCCGAAATCGCTTTATAATGAATTATGACTATTTTACGAAAAGTAAATGTCGTCTTTGATATTAATAAATGATTTAGTAAAGTACGAGGTAAGAGCATTCATCTCGTGTTGTGCATATAATTTATGTCTACGAGGTCGATTCGATGCAAAGTTGAACGCACACGAAGCACGTTCAGACTTATATATCCGATCGCAAGCAATCACGTACAAGTACGCTAGAGTAAGGTCGCCAAGTTGAAGCTGCAGTGGGTACGAAAGAGGGTGATCCGGTAGTTTTACGAATAGCGACAGTCTCCGAATGTCCAATAATGGAAGAAACTACGGACAATCTTTCAAAAAGTTTTCTGACTCGGATGAGTCGTGTTTCGTAGTAACTTTTCATGTGGAAGAAATCGAATGAACGTTCAGTGTGCACTTTGCCAAAAGTATCAGTGCAGGAGGCCAAAAAGTATAGATCAGTACAATAAGGCTAATATAAATCTCGAAAAACGGGGCAAATTCGATTAGCCGAGTGTAATTTAACATGTCTGCAAGATCAAGTGGATGGTTGGAGACGCACTTGCTTCTCAACTCTCGTTGGAATTCGTTGAGTTCGATGAAAACAATCACCAATAGGATATAAATTGTGAAACCGTATACGTCCTAAAATCCCATAGGGATTGTTGGCCTCGTGTACACTACCACCAGAACTGGACTAGACTCTTGGACCGTTCGATATTACGTTCTCCGAAATGTTCGTGTATTTCCCTTTAATTGAACTCACTCGAAAATTAATCGCGACACGAAAGAGAAACACTATCGAGAGATTAAAGTGGGCACACTGATTGCTATAGAAATAAGTTTCGACACTTGAATAAAAGAAAGATACACCCAGATAAAGGAAACAGCCAAAGAGAGAAAGAAAAGGAGGAATGAGTTTACGTGGCGACGAGCGCGTCGTCGTACACAATAGCTTGTTACGGGACAATAGTGATAGAGGGGGAAATTTGACCGAATTTAATTATGAGCCGCCTTGGGGAACGTCGACGAGAAATGTGCCGAGGGGTTCCAGTCTACTCCTGCCAAGACGAGCTTCCTACTACCACCACCACTATCATCACCATCACTAGCTAGTAGTTGGTAAGAATGTAGAGAAAGACGATGAGGCAAAGGGAGTTTTTACCCATGAGAGAAATTGAATACGGACTAATTTTACTTGCACTTCTATCCTACGATACTAGTGTTGGAAATTTTCTGCGTTAATCTTCCTTTTTGTCATCATTTTTTCATTTATTCAACCCTGTCTCTGTTTTATACCTACATGTTTCAAAGATTCTCTTTTTTCTAGTTTCTCTTCTTGAATCACTAGTCAATTCACGACTATTCAACTTTCTTCGCACTTTATTTCTATTGTTAAATATAATTATTAAATAAATAGATTACAGAGAAGATACTTACCCCGATAGGATACTTGTCCTAGAATCAGTATCTCTGGAATTACTTGGATTATTCCATTATCATTCGCGCTTAGACTTCATGTTTTCACTGTAAGTTCAAATAATAATAATCATAATAGTGAGTTATATAATCTGTATTTTGATTAGGACAATTTCAGTTTAAATAGTCATTTTGATTTGCTTTATTAAAAAATGAGGCATATTTATTTTTATTTAAGTTTGTTTACTTAATTAAAAGGGAAGCTTGGTAATGGCTACTATAAATTACAGTTGAAGTAATTATGCTTTAAAGAAAGAATTAAGATGAAAAAAGCTAGATGATAATGAAAAGAGGGTGGATTGATAAGCATGATTATTACTCTATTAAGGAAAAATAGTACTGTACTATGTATCTAGTACATACAATATTTTCTTTATTATTTAAACAATTTTTCAATAATTATAAATATTTTTTAATTTATCAGAAAATTAAAAAAATAAAGTTAAAATAATTGATGATCACAGTTTTATTTGGAACATAATGATATTCAACCACTTGTTCCAATAATTTTAAATATTCAACTTTGTTGGTAATTTAAAAAAAAATTAATTAATTGCATATTTTAAAAAATCTGTATTGTCAATGATTTTTTAACCACTCGTTATTGGATTTCCCAGTAAATGTTCATGTTATCATGAAATAATAGAATATTGGAGGAATAATAAGGTACACTCTAAAGCTTGGATTGCAAAGGGCTGTTTGATTAATAATAATTACAGAATCATGAAAGTTTGATCTATTAAATCAATCGAATAAATATTAGAGAATAATGTATTTATTTCTTATTTAAACCAAGCTATAAAATGCATAGTTCGTGACACATAATTTATCAACGAGCCTGCCACTTGCATGTCCTACAATATTGTTAAAAGTAACCTGATAGTATTTATTATTGATCTGCTTAGAACATTCACTGGAAATTATCAAGTGATTTTAAAAGCCCAAAAATAAATTGAAAATTTTTTTTTCTTAACTCAAAGGAATATTGAGTAGATCTCTAGAACTATTCTCTATTAAACAACAATAATACCATAAATTTTGACGACAATAAATCAATCATTGTTTAACTATTTTCACTTTTTGACTATCAGCACAAGAATACTAACTTTTTCTCATAATCAATTCCTTCAAAGCTTACAATAGTGGAAAAATTAAATGAGCTTTCTATTGAAGCGTAAATTTTATAATTCACACTATAAAGAAATCAGGAAAACTCGATTCACTGAGTACAGAGAGTGGACAAGGCTTTACACAAAAAGCGAGATATCCTGTGAACAAAAAAGGTAGAGGAGATTTCACCACAGAATGAGACCGACAAGAATGATTAAGAGAAAGAAAGCAGTGAGTTGGAATCGACAATACTGGAGAAGAATCGGAGACGAGTAGCAGCAGACAGTCGGCAATTCAGTGAAGCAACTTCACAAACTCAACTTCAAGTCGCTCTATTATAGTTGCCAAGTCTGCAGTAATCATGTTAGATATTTTAATAAGCGAGAACCGCACGAGAAAGTCGGATTTCTCATTCCTTCCATTTCTGAGTTAGTTTCGACGGTTGATGCCTTCACTCTATCTCACAGTGTCCGTTTCTTCAGTATCCGCAAACCTACAGCTACATTTACATTGATAATCTTTCAACTCTGTTACTTTTTACTTCAGACTTGAACTCTCACTACCTTAACAAAAATTTACTTGTTAATTAAACTAATAAAAGTGTCTTTTATTAAGGCAGTAATTCAATGAAAGTGATGATAGATGATAAAGCCACAAAGTAGAATATTTTTTAAATAAATCAGTTTGATTGAAGATGAAAGCTTTTTTCAAGTCTCACAGATTCACACCTTTTTATGTATTCAGTATCACTGTATCGTAAATTATACGGTTTGAACCGTTGTATTGGAATATAAATTGGTATCAAATGAGACTCGATTGCAAGCATTGATTCTCAATCTAAAGTTGCATCATGGGTAGAACAAGAAAGAGCTTCACAATTTCCTTCTGGACGAACATTTCCCTATGGACGAATTGTCTTAATAGAAATACTCGTACGGCGCAAGATCGTGACACCTGTCGGAAGATCCAGCCAAGAGTGATGGTTTCTCCAGTCCCTACAAGCCCAATCTTCCCTTGTCTTTACACCCGTTAAATGCCATCGTAAGGTGAATTGTCTCATTTATTTTTAAAAAAATGAGCCCAATTCTAAATAAATGAGCTTACACAATGGTGAATTATTTTGGATTAGAAGAATGAAACGTAATGAAAAAAATTTCTAGGGTAATACTGCTATGAATAAGCAAAAATTTTAATACTGAAAAGCTTTTTTTATTCATTTATGCATTGTTTTTTTTTTTTTTTTTGAGCTGAATTTTGATGACAGGTGAAGTAATGATGATTTATAACACTTTTGGGGATTTTCTGTTTCATTGAATTACTAAACTCGAGCATGTAATAATTAATCTAGTCCAGTTTTAATATTTATCATCAAAATAAATAAATGGGAATATTTTTATGAGCAAAATAATTTATTGGTATTCATATTTATTACTGTTTTAGTACCTCATTTGCTTTGATGTCTGATGAATCAAGATTTATTATAGTAGCCTGAATTGAAAAATTTAGTCTGTTTTAGATTATTTTCATCTATTTTTGGGGGGTTGTTTTTATCTGATTTAATCTGTATTTTAAAATTCATTAATTATAATCTCGAATCAAAACTATTTGCTTAATCAAAATGTAGTATTGGAATTTTTAAATTTCATTGACTAAATTAAATGAAGTAACTTTTTATATGAATTAATTTTAACAAATATTTTAAACAAAAATATTTAATAATGTTGGGGCTAGAATTTTGAAGGTGAAAAATACAAGATTCATGGTATGTTTATAAATTCTATTCTAACGAAGTATTTGAGATATACATTTAAAACTACTTATAATACACACAATTTTGTCGAAAAGTCTTTTCTCTTGGGAGGTTCTTAATTAAACCCTGACGATGAAAAATGGCAATAATGTCTTTTGGAAGTGAGCAAACTTTGTTGGCCTCGCTCTCGCTTCACCTTTTACTACAATTTTTTGCTTTAATCCGTTTAATATGCACAAGCGACATTGAAATACCGAAGCTCAACTAAGCAGAGTTGCCTTTAACTACGAAAACTGAACTAAGTGAGATTACGTTCTTCTAAGATAGAAAAATGAAAAACATGTAACAAAGAAAAATGAATCTCGTGCAGTTTTCATTCTGCTAGATAAACTTGTGAAAATGATTTGAAAAGTTTCCTGTATAGAGGTGATAAAGTTTGATTTACTGATATTTATTCAATTATATATAGACGTCCAAATTTAACGTATAATTATAACAGCATTCATTTGAATATACTTGTCATATTTAATTAATTCAGTATGAAGTGTAGACATACTTGACTTAAAGTTATACACTATAGTACTCAGAGATCTAGAACAAACTCCTCAAGCTATATCTTAGTGACAAAGATCACGTGATTATCACAGCAAACAATGAGACACAACATTGAAGGATGTGTACACTTTGGTAACAAAAGGGGGTAAGTGAGTACGGTCTTTCAAGCGTTCCACAACACAATAATAGAGATCAAGGTAGACCGGAAATATAATGCGTACAAGACAAAATACTTGACACGTAACGAGCTTGAAATTTAAGCTTCAAATAGACCAAAACAAAAGCTTCCCTTCATTACGAGTTTAAAATTTCTATACCACTTTTTTCATTCTTTGACTTGTCTATTTTCAATTAGATAAAACAATTAATTAATATCATAAATAGGTCGTTGATAAACAATCATATTTAGTACACAAAAATTTATTCACTAAAGGTAAAAATTTCTTTTAAGGAGATAAATTTGAGCAACTTACACTAATTTCTATTTTCTTGAACTGTTAATTCAAATTTTAACTACATATTCGATTTGTCTTTAATTTAGTATAAAAATTGATTTAAGAAAAAAATTAAAATTATCACTTTCAATTTAATTGAAGCTTATTTTTTATAGAGTAAATTGAATCTTAATTTCGGTCATATTTGCAATATGTTTGAGTTATTATCAGTTTATTGGCAATAAAAAAATTACTGCCACAAATATGTCACATTGTTAGAACTTTTTTTTTCTCATTTATCATAAACGAGAGAAATATATATTATCAACTTAAATTGTAAAGCTAAACGTAATCAATTACATAATAAGAAAAAACTATTTTAGGATAAATTTCACAAAAGTGTATCAAAATGGATAATTTGTCTTAATAAGAACTATTTTTATTTCAAGTATCAGTTACGATAATAGATACCCATTTCCTCTTTCCTTCTTTTTTCACTTATTTTAAATGTTAGGAACTTAACAATGGTAAAGATCCTCCGACAGAAAGTCAAATTTATCTCGCGTTTTTTTCCTTTCATGTCAATTGGTCAGGTGGTTCTCTCGATTAGTAATCAAGGTCTAACTAACGATGCGGCTAGGTTACTTAGAGAATGAGGTAGGGGTGAAAGAGAAGATCTCGCTACAAGTACAGTTTTTCGTTAAGCGAATAGGAGGTACGGTCTGTGTGATAAATTAAAGTTAATGGTAGTAAAGTTGAACGAATCACGACTCTTTTCTCTTTTTTCTAGAACTTACGACCTATTTTCTTCATCATTACTATTTCATTTTGTATTCAATTATTACTCACATTTGTAAAAACTAAAAATATATTTATTTAACACTGCAAATCGTAGTATCTTATTTCAATGCACTTAAAATGTTTTAAAATGGCGTCACCCATTCGATTAACATTATAGTTACTTTTTAAACACTTCCAAGTATCTAAAAAGTGACTACAATGTTAATCAAATGGATGATGTTATTTTAAAACACTTTAAGTGTATTAAAATAGAACACTTCCGAATTTGAGATTTTCAGTGAATAGATTTGAATTTGACTTATTGATTAGATAATTTAAATTTTTGCAAAGAAAAAAAAAGAAATTTCACTAAATATAGATAGTTTTTTTTTACCTTAGCTTATGTTAGCTGAGTGAATAGTCTGTATAATATGATTAATTTTCAGTATCTCAACTAGATGACCCGCTTGAGACTGGTCGGATCGATTATCGATCGATTGTCGTGCTCCAGCCAACTGTAGCCTCAATGACTGAGTGAAGAGACACCGGGGAGTGCTTGACTAATGGACGTTTTATGACATCAATTATTATATACCGTTATAAAATATGGAGAACCTATTTCATAAACTAAACTATGTTTGAATTTGCTTAGTCAACAAACCAAATAGATTTTTTTGGCTTATTTCAACTTCGAGAGGGCTCTGAGCCAGTACTCCCTAGTAGAAATTTTGTCGAGGGCTTGTCCAGTGCCTTGGAAATGCCTCGATTTCATGTATTAATTGTATGGGAATCTAGCGGGAATCGAGGCAATTTCTACTAGGGCTGGTATAATTTTTACGCAACCTTTTCCTTTCTTCTAAATTTCTCCTCTTCTAACTACATGTGAAGTTATAAGACAGTTACTCTAAAAGTACATCAACAGAGAGTACATCACTCTCTAATGACATTCTCAGCTGATCAAATCAATAAGGAATTAAATAAAATTAAAGACTAGCCTTTCTTCTTGGTTGGAGTAAAATTTTGAGTTTACACACTTCAATATGACTACACGTGATTTGATTGGCTGAATTATTTTCGTGAGCTTACAGAAATTGGGTTTTCTTTCTACCTTGAGTATTCAAATTTTCTCAAAGGCTACATGGCACACAATTGCACATTTTTCTGCTACAAGTTACCTATTTAATTGCCACTCAATTAGTCATAAATTTGTAGTAACTAATACTTAATGCTCATCTATAGTTATTTAAATGAAAGTTTTTATTTGTGTTAAAGTTTCTATTATTTAAATATTGAATTATTTTAGAGCTTTGATGTATTTTCAAAGCCTGAAAAATTTTGATTAAAAAAATTTTTTGTTGAAAGTTTATTATTTAATTGATCAGTAAATTGCAAAATTTGCCTGTGGTAATTTCATTTTGGTCAGCAAAAATTATGTTGTGCTCAGTCGAGTGTTAATATGTCAGAGAAATTCGCCAATAAGGGAATTATTTCGCTCTTTATGTAATTAATTTTGAAGCTAGAGTCATCAAACCAATTTACAAAATTTAAAACATGTCAATCTTTTAAAAATGATTCAATTTACTTAGTAATTGCATATTTTGTATTTAAAAAAACATATCATGCTAATTTAATCATGAAATATCTTTCGTCATCGTATAATAAACAAAAGATCATAAAGTAGATCAAAGCATTATAAAATTGTTAATAAGAATACTTATCCCAACTCTCTTTATTTTCAACTAAAAGAAAAAAAAATAAAGCATTCCATAGCCAATTGCGTAAAGACAAATAAAAAGAGTATCTTTTGGCTGTTAAAGCAACGCTTTAATATAAAAACGTGTTAGATGCGAATTATCTAAGAAAATAGAAAAAAAAACTCTACAAAAACGTATTTATTATCCAGGTTTTTTCTTTTACGTTCATCACGAACAAAATCAACTACACCTACGGAATCCTCTAAAGATAAATTCTAAAGACAGTTCGTTATCTCCTGTTTTCCAATTCTCATTTTCTGCTTCGAGTATACAGGAATGCTATTCTTCCTACAAGAGAGCGCACACTCACCCTCCGGGAATTCCAGACTCGACATTCAAACGTGCAGAAATATTTTGTTGTTAGCCCGCGAGTTGATTACATTTTGCTTTATGACGTCATAGTCAGCCAAGCGAGAAGACTAGTACGGCAAAGTTGCAACTTAAAATCTTTGACCCACTGTTTCACTCTTAACGTAAGTTCCTAGACTAACAGATTATCAACTTTTATTCAAGTTTTGTTTTTGTTATTTTCTTATATACTACAACTTCTCATAGATATTAACAACAGGATTGAGTCATTTATATTCAACTACAGTAGAGTTTCACTAAGAGCGTATCCGCTAAGAGCGCCTTCCCCTCAATATGTGCGAAGACTGTCCCCCACTCTCAACCATTAAAAAAAACAAACCTTATGTGCTCTTAAGAGCGCCGCGACTAAATTCAATTGAAATCGATAAATTAAAAAAAAATGATCTTAATTAAATAGTAACGCATAAGTAAAAAAGAAAATTTCAATTGCTGATGCATTTTTTAGGTTATGACCATTATAATTAATTAATGAATCGATGTATCATTGAACTATTTCGATAGTTTATCGGATCTTTGCCTGATGCTTTTAAGAGGAACACGGGTAACAATTTGAACTAACGCGGTAAAGACTTTTCGGAATATTTTCTCCTATAGTCCTTCAACGGCGCTCTTAACGGAGCTCTACTATATTGGGATCCGTCAAATAAGAGGAGCCTAAAAAACATGGTGTCGAATAGGGCAAATTTACCATAGTTCCTACAGTTTACCGTGCAATTTCTAAATTTTTAAATTAAACTAAAATGATAAGTATTGGCACAATATGTGATTAGGCTAATACAAACCCTCGGAAAAACATTTCGCTGAAGGTGAACGTGTTTTTAATGCAAATTACGTAATTTTTTTTTCAAACAATTTTGCGATTTATATGTGCTATTTTCATATTAATTTATCTCTCATTCTCATTACAATTTTTGCCACCAGATGGCGTACGCCTATTTGACGGATCCCAATTGAATAAAATATGTTTTGTTATTAAAAATAATTGAATATCATAAAAGAAATAAAAATTTTAACGTATTAGCGGTAATTGACTGATTGAAAAAACGTATGTGTCACGAAAGACTGATCAGTGGTCTCACCCCGTTATTCGACAGAAAAATTGCATTCATTGAAATAAAAAAAAAAAAAAATGGAGCAAAAGGGAGAAAGAATGACATTTTCATCATCAAAGAGTAATCCACATATGGTATGCAAGTGCATAACAAACAAGAACACGAAACGATCTGCAATCAACGAGTTATAAAGCTGATTGAACATTATAGTTATTTTGAGAAATAAAGAAATATTTCCATTTATAGCCAGAGGAGTCTTTTGTGTTAAACTTGTCAATCAGATTGTCATGAAAATCACTATAAAATCGTTTATCAAAGAAGCACACAAAAAAAGGTAAATATACTAAACCAATTAATTCACAGATCAAAAATAGAAGGTGGAAAAATAAAAATAAATTGATTACAGTATATTTCATGATCCATACGTATAATTGACACTGACAAAACATTTTAGTTGATTATTATCAGCCTTGTTGAATATCATTTGTAAACTACCTGTGACAATTAGCACTGAATAAAAATATTATTTTGAACGAAAAACTTTTAATTACTGGAGTCTGTTAGCCTGAAGGAAAAAAGTCCATTTTGGATATTCACTGTTTTATTATACACAATGAGATGAATGTGTGAAATCGGATAACAGTTAACATTGGGGTTTGCACTTTAAATAATGTGCTATCATTACATCACTTCCATTAACATTGCATTACACTGTCATGCAATAAAAGCTCTATGTTTCATGTAAAGCTGTTTTCCATGTATTTTCTATGCTATTGATTGCAATATACGTTCTTTAGAATGAATGAAATTCAATATTTTATACAACATTGATATATCGTCAGTCATCATCCAAAGTTTAGTCCATTGAATAGTGTAATTCAATTCAGTCTTATCCTGTAAAAAATGCTAAAATGTGTCGCAAAATCGTGCTCAGGAATTGGAAGATAAGTAAACGCACAAGTTTGAAATTCCATATTGGTAAATAGATGCTCGTAAGTACTCCTGGGAACGAATTGCTTGCTGCGCTGAGAGACGCGTCTCGTGTACACGCTGTAGCATATTCCCATGAGACTACTACGATCTTATCTCACCGGAAGCTCTTGCGGTTAATCCATTACCCAGGGTAAACATTTCGAAGAGGGCGAACTAGGTCCGCGATTAAATTTCATTTCCATGGAGAGCCCAAGGTAACAGTAAAAGCTCTGATGCTATGTGGTTTCTCTTTTTGAATCTAATGACTTGGAAACGCCATTAGTCGATTGCTAGAAAACTGTTTTTGCGTAGTTGCTTCGTTCAAAACTACCTTGATTAATTGCAGTTACGACATTTAGCCGACAACAATTACCTGCTTACTTAGAACCTACTTTGCATTATTACTTGAACTATTTTCTGTGAAAGTTTTTTTCTTTTACTTTAAAGATAGTTCTATACCGCTGATTAAGAAACTTGGTTGATTCATTAGAAAGGTTTCACGGTTTGACGGTGAATTTAGTTGAAAAATAAGTATTTAAATTATTAAAGAATGTATTAGTTAAATACATCAGTTATAAAGAAAAATATTATTAATAGAAATGACATAATATAATTAAGCCAATCACACAAAATTAAGTAAAATTGACAAATATTCGTCCATCCATAAATTGCTTTTATACTAGGGGCTATGCCCTCTGTCCCCCCTCAAGTGGAGGCTTCGTCCTTCGACGCCAAAAAAAGAAACCAACCCTGCATGAGGGTAATTATCAGTTTTTAAGAACTGTACAAGTTCATACTAGGGCCCAGTTTCCACCCTCTTGAAATAATATTTTTATAAATAGCTAAAAATGATGAAATCTCCGAACCTCTATTAAAATATTATAGAACATTTGCATTAAAAATCCTTTAGGAGTTTTCCATGTTCCACTAAGATTAACGAATGCCTCAAGTTTCATTGCAATCCAAGGTATTCTCTCATTGGAATTGAACCCTATTCGTGTTTCTTACTCTAAAATATAAATTCAGATTTCAATCAAAACCTTAATTTGGGCAAAACATTTATTTTTACCAACGTGCTCTGTCAAGAATTTTCATATTCATATCAATTTTTCGAAAAATCCCCTTTTTTCTTGAATCCTCATAGAAAACAAAACTGAACCTAATTTCGGTTTAAGATTGGACCAATCTAGCTAATAATTCTCAATGTAAGATCAGGAATTGGCCATTTTTTTTCTCCTAGGAAACCATGAAATGATCAATATTTAAATTTTTTTATCCTAGGTGTTCTTTTTTTTTTTTTAATCATAAGAAATCACTTTCTTTTAATGTTCTAGTTAAAGATATACAGACAATATTTCTTATAATGGCACTAAAAATGGTTTTATAATAACCATAAAACAGCTATAAAGTCAAAACGATTTGAAAAGAAGTATAAAACATCTTTTATTTCTATTCTCTATCTCATTATGTCTTCTGGAATTGGGTTATCTATGGTAATGTAACGATACTATGTTTGTTAAATTGGTACTGCTATAATATCAATACTGTTTAGTCGAAGTGAGATAGGGAAACAGTATTACTAGAATAGTTAGAATTATTGCTCTAGAATCAAATATTTTTTTTTTTTATTTTTTGGTATGGCGTCCTGAATTTATGGAATGATATCATTGTTGAATTCTGATAGAAGTCATAATTTCAATCTAAACAATCAGTTATTGAAATTATCAAGTGATTGTTTTTTTTGGAGAAATGTACTTTAATCAGATTTATAATATATATTTTCCCTCCTTCAGCTGATTTATTACAATAATAACCAGAAAAAGTTGTTTGAATTTTTTGTTTTTTTAAAAAAAGAAAAATTAACTGAGTAATATTATATGAAAAGTAAATTTGATACGTATCTAAGTACAGTGAGAACTTACATGTTTCTCATGTTAGCAAACATTCTTACCCTCTGTGCAAAACCACTCTATTATTCATATAGAATATTTATCAAGTATCATCACCCACTTCTCCTGTATTAAATTACAGAGTGCCACCAACCTTTTAATTAGTATTTGAATAATATTCATTTACACATGAAAAAAAAATTACCACATCTCAAATGAATCCTCACCTGAACATTGCCAATAAATTACATCTATTTTCAGAGTAGTAACTCTGCAAAAAAATTCTAATTTATTCGACGCAATTTTTTTGTAATAAATGAAATATAGTAATCTGTTAACATAAATTTCATTATTTATAAATTATACCCATTCCTAACATTGTTTTTTATCATACAATGTTCTTCAATCCCATATCTACTTCAGATAATGAAATGGGTGTAATTATTCTCCAGTATCGAGTTTCTTTTTAGGCCGACCACATTGTTGGTATAAGAACTGGTAATTATTTAGAATTGGAGCTACAGACCTAACACATAATTCGACGACTCCATGACTTGTACAGGACGATCTCTCCGGAAAAAATACACTGTTGGAGCCGGGGATCGAACTCGGATCCTCCTAGTTACGTGCTAAGATATTTTATCACTTAAACTATCCCAAACTCGTGTAAATCCTTCTATCAATCGTGCTTGTACTTGTCTTAACGTGCCCCCCTCCCTCACTCCACCGTCCTTCTTATGGCCTAAATTAAAGTATAAAACACTTTTAATTGTTTCCCCAGGACAATTGATCTAAAGCCCAAAATCTTCACTTTTACCTAAGAACTTTTTCATCTTCAAGTATAAAATAATTAAAAATGATAATTTACAAAAGTCTCTCGAACATTCTTTAATCTCATAGCTATACTATCAACTCCATCAACATTCCAAGTGCTGAAGTTGATATTCGACCAGGATAATAATGTCATATCGAATTATTACCCTCGACTATATGAACAACAACTGTTTATACCAAGACTAATATTCCCATAGCTCGATCTCATTTTATGATTTCCTCATTTAATCCATTATTCCGCGAAGTAAGCAGGTTTACTCTAGAGAAGGAAGTAGCAAGATACCGATTAAATCTTTCATGTCCTACGTTTTAGCATATCAAAACTATTACTCTGTACTTCCTTTCAGTAATGAGAACTATAACCAATTTTGCTAATGACTTGAAAATCATGATTTATGTGTGATAGTTGGTTTCCAAAAGTTTTTCGTGTAAGTACGAGAGATTTCGAAGCGAGTAGTGTATATAGTATTACAGGATAGTACGAGTAAATTTCATTTGTGTTGCATTCATTCAAATATAAGCGTAAGCAAGGCAAACACTAGGGTGGATGAGAATCCCACGAGAATTGGGGGATCTACTCCACAAGTTAATTTTATCTCCAACTGGCCGGAAAAGTTTGGGTAAGTCTTCTTTGCGCCGTAATACCTCTCGAGTGCTTCTAATTTATCTTTCATAGCTCCGGCACATTGCATCCGCTTGACTTTGTCTTTTTCTTTCTCCATGCGTACTTTTTTATTTCCGGACTTACTTTTTCTTAGTGTATATTTCGGACCACTCTTATGTTTGTGACTTATTTTTCATGCTCTGCCTCTTTTCTTTTATTCGCAAACTTAAGTTTTTTTATTATGAAAATTTCCTATGTTCTCTGCACCACATCCGATCTCTTAATTCGCAGTTCAAAATTGAATTCACGCGGATTACATGAAATCCTATTTATGTTGTTCGCATAGTCTGAGCAATTTGCAAGTCCTACCTGTCCTATTCCATTGTATGAGGAAAAATTCATGTTGACAAACGTATATACATGCACGTATATACACGTGATTACAATTAGCTCACTGTAAAAATTTTCCATTAAAAAAAACATACCTTGTTGGTGAATGTGGTATAAACCAATTTTCTCTTGTTTTCTCGCTTTCCCGTTCTCACGCTACCATGTAAATTATCCAATAATAATTAATGTCGGGTACGGAAACTCTTGCAGGATAATAACTCAGTGGAACTGCAAAGAGGATCAGATTTTAGACAGCCGGAAGCTACATACAAACCTGCCAAAAGAGCCATAGACTATGAGCAGTAGCAAAATAACCCAAAATTTAATTTCGGGTTACAACCATATCTGAAAATCTATACAGAAATACTATGCAAGTACAATACTACAATGCTCAGAAAAATTAACAGATACCCTCAGAGCATAAATAAGTTTTTAATTATGTTCAGAATATTCGGATTTGTTGAATGGAAAATCAACTTTTCAAAATATAACAAAAACTTTTGATTTTTATTCCAAAATATTTTATTATAAATAGTCTATTCATCTTTATTGTTCTTTATAATTTAAAAAAATACACAACAGTAGACATTTCAATTACTCTGAAAAAAAATGAAATTTTTAAATAAAAAACATTTTATCATCTAATAAAACTTTCCAAAAGCTTCAATAAAACAATTAACTATTTTTGAAGATGTTTAATGTTACTATGAATTCTCAAAAAATCATTATTTTTTCCTTGTCAATAATGTTTCAGAAATAAACCGAGAATTTTAATCAAAAAATTCCCATCTAAGGTGAATAAACTTTTAATAGCATTCTTATTTATTGGAAGTACAAATAAAGAAAAACATGAAATCGATTTCAATATTAGAGTTGATATATTAAAACTTAATCATCAGTACCAGCAAAAATAATTAGCACAGCCAATAATAACCTCATTGGTAAATAAATCACTAAACTCAACTATTTTCCTGATAAAATTCAGCAATATAAATTATGCTACAGCTGCTACGTAGATGTTACTTTCATTAATTTCATAGATTTTATTACAAGTGTAATAGCTCTTTCTACATTATCATCATCCAGAATTTCTGTTTACGTTTCCTTTGTGAAGAAAAACTTTCTGGATGTAATTTAATTTTAAATAAAGCAATAAACATTAATTTCAACAAAGCTATAAAACATACATAAAAGATCAAAATTAATAACATCTACGCGCTCTGGTATATAAACACACAACTTTTGCTTGGGGCATAGAAACGTAAAGGAATATTGATATATAGATGTACATATATCTATATAATTTTATTTGTATTTATCATATTTTAAGATAGATGTTACATGAATATTTATCACAGTGCATACCAATTACATATAAAAATATCAGTACTCTTCAGTGGTTTGGATGCGACCTGAAAGGTCCACACTACTCACTTTCCAATGGAAAGAATGATAATATTTTAACTAGTTTACTATTTTTTCTAGTTTTTTTATTCTGTATAAACAATGGCTGGACTGATTTTACTAAAAAACTAATCAATTCTAAGTTGCACAATTATGCATCGAAAAAGAATTCTGAACGCACTCACGTATACACAGATGTCTACTTTAAAACTAGTGTCTTCGACTCTGGCGACCTTGAATCAATGTAACAAATTGAATAATTTTCTTCTGACATTATTTACCTTACATCAAAATGAATAACATAGAATTCCCAATTACATACCCAAATCATATTTAATTATTTCTTATAAAGTTTTCAGATGTACATTTGATATAATTTTATTTTTTTTTTTACAAAGAGTTGGCTCTCTGAATTTGAAATAATTAACAGAAGTTATTACAAAACTTGATGCTAAACTGTTTAGCAGGTTATTTAGTATATTGACTTACTTTAGTAAATGATTCGTACGTACATAATTTGCTTATGAAGTTAATGCAAAGAGAAATACTTAGAGTGTAGTTGGACTAATTTCTTCTTTACATCTCTGGAATATCGTACGTAATATCAACATCTAGTAATGCTTGATGTTTGGGCAAAATAACTGAGAGATGTAATATTTGAAACTCTGAAATCCTGAGGATTTCTTGTCTCATTTGTTACGACACTCGATAACCCCAACAAAATACGAGGGAACGAAGTAGACATATAGCATCGGTTGGATTAACGTACAGAGGTGGCTTTAGTGGGTGAAATTCGCAAGCGAGTGGCTAGTGGGACTGAACAAACTAGCCGCATCTAAATCCGGATATGGCTGTAAGGGATGCACGTTCAACTACCGAGTAAAGGCGCCACAGAAAGAGAACCAGAGGGTGGCTAGTGACCCAGGGCTAGCTCACATCCAGCCCAAAGTTCTATACATATGAGAGATCTATATAAGCATATGGTTATAAATTATAACTAAAATGATCTATTTAAGCTGTGTAAAGTTTAGTTGGCGAAAAGAGAAATGGTACAAATTTATGTATGGAAAAAATTGCTCCTTTGGCGTAAGCTATTAATTAATGGCTAAACCTGAATAATAAAGTGGTATTAGTTTTTTTAAAAAATAACTGTACATTAATTTTAATTTTTTTTTACTCAATTATGATTTTTTGTATATTCCAGTTAAGTCAGTTAAGAATAAAAATGATAATTGTTCATCGTTACTAGGAAGCAAGACTGGCTCATTTCTAACTTGGTAGTGAGTCATAGTTGATTCTACTGGCCTAATGTTGAACCAATGATGTGTAAACTTTGTTTCTTCTCGTTGATCAAATTTTTTTTTCTTCTTCCAATTTCAAGAATAAATGGATAAAACTGTTTAGATATATTTAGATTGAATAAAATTTAATTATATCTGACTTAATATATATAATTTGAAGAAAAAAAAGGATTTTTTAGGTTATGACTTAATCTACAGAGACCTCTCCAGATTTTTGGAGATCTACAAAAATCTCCACACTGAAAAAAATCGAAATAGTTGGATTTACTACGTAATATTAATTTTCCATTTGAGAGCTCATAGTAGAGTCCTTTTCTTACTATAAAAGGACTCAACTATGAAATCTTAAATGAAAAATTAACATTACATAGTAAATCCAACTATTTCATTTCTCTCAGTGCAAAGATTATCCAAAATAGCTCCAACTAGATGAAAATTTTCAATTAGAGTAATTTTTATTCAACAAAATTTTTGATTATGATAATTCTAATGATAATTCTAGGATTTTTCTATCAATCTTTTCTCTGCTTAAGTTTTATTTAAGCAAAACAAGGACTCTACTATGATATCTTAGCTTTAGATTAACTACATAACAGTAAATCAAACTATTTGGAATTCTCTCTAAAGAAAATTGTACAAGAAAGTTATTTAAAAATAGCAGATCTGCCTTACAACTTACGTTTCTGTCCTATTCGACAAACTAAGCATAGAGATCGCGAATGGAATCTATGCGAATTACTCACACTTGGAACGTGAATTTGCGACGTCGCTAATGATTTATCCAGGCAAGCGGTAAAGAGGAAATGGTTTCAGGCAGTAGAGGCGGCAAATTCCAGCGGGATTAGTATGGTTAAATCGGAACTTTGTTTCCTTCATTATAGAGAGAGAGAATATCGAAGGAAAACATGAGAGAACTTGGTGGTAAGCCAAATACTCTTGTTGGCGTGAAACTATTGGACAATCAATGCAAAATGCGCTGGCTAAAATATCTTTTCATCACATTTCTTCTTGCAAAATAACTCATTAATTCAAACAATATAATCCGATCAATGTATAATTAATGCATAAAAAAATATATCAAGTAATAACAGACGCAAAGTTTGAAGGAGTACGTTAAGAAGCTTAACGGTTTCACTAACTTCTTTTTCTTTCTCACTCTTCCAATTGTATCGGAGCTTCAGCTTTCATCAAATCGTTATTCTCATATGTGTTAATTTTTTCTACTGTAATTACGTGCTTTAACGATCCAATTAAAAATCCAGTAACTTCATACATCTAATTTTTTTCTCTAAAAAACAATATACTATTCTTTGTGAATATATGAAAGCAATCGATAATTTCTCGTTACCGAAAATACGAGTGGTGGCTGTTGGGAATGAAGCTCTTGAATATGCGCAGCAATGACGAATCGCATAGGCGTGCGCAACCCCTTAGAACAGCCGTCAACGTGAAACCCCTTATGAAGGGGTATATTTTCTCTTGCTGCACGCCATTGAGTAATTACCTTTCCTCGTTAGGAATATTACTTTCTTCTTAAACCTTTAATCAGTGTATAGGGATCGGCACTGTTTACCAACTATTGTCCACGACCCAGTGGTCCTCAATTAATCGATAAGTCGACCTTGCGATTATGATCGAGACATCTCGGCTCTATAAAGCATTGCCTAAAATATTGTCTTTTTTTTTTTCTCTTTCTCTTGTATATCAAGTCTCATTTATATTTCCATTTAAATATTCAATGAGATAAATTATGTTGCTACTTTGTGTATAATTATCGTCGGTTTTACGTATCCATTATATGCTAATTTCTCACGAACGAGAAATTATAAAATAATAAAAAAAAGGAGCAAGGCCATTTGCTTGATTATAAATACAACGTTCGGTCAATGTAATAAAAAAATATTTACGCTTTGCATATAAAACTTAAATATTTTATTATCACTTTTATTGGAGCTACACTTGTGACCGGTTGAAATTATCATATTTGCTGTGGATTGTTTGCATTTTTTTTAGAAAATATTATGATGGTCAGAGCTAACTGATCATGAATAAGAAAAATTTTTAATTATCTTTAAAATGTTTCTTTTTTTTTTTTTTAATAAAATAAAAAATGTTTAGAATATTTTTAGAATTTTGTACTCCAAAACAGAAGAATGGAATCTTTACAAGATCACTTAATTTTTCATCTGTTTATCGAAACTATCACTGATCATCCAAACTTATAGGGTGCATTTGATTGAACTAAATTCTAAAATTTACTGTCACTCTTTTCCTGAAGGACTTGTAATGAAAAGTGCCCAAAAAAATTGCAAAATCGTAAATACCTAATGTTAAGTTAATTATAAAATAGTTTATTAATGTTTTTTAATATTCTAAAAATAGTTTAAATTAGGAAGGAATTTACTCTTTTATATATGCTTCAATACTTTTGACAGAGAATGATGATACATCATCACTAAAAAGTAAGTTAACAGCTGAAAGCATTGTCTTAAAAATTATTTTTAAAAAAATCTCAAGTTTCAATTCAAAATTCCATGTCCTTTACATTTGAACATTAATCTAGTAAATTTTCCCTGCTCATCTCTAGAATAATGACAACATACTGTGATGTTCATATTTACATATAGTTTTTGACATTTCATCTGTTTTCAGATAAAAAATAATACATTGGCATCTTTATGTGTACATCTGTCGGGTCGACCTCATTCGAATTGCAAATATTTAAATTGACCATTGACGTTTCGCTTTACCGATGTTTCGTCAAATTTTTCCATACAACGAAAAATATGTTTTCCTTCATATTACAGTCCTTCAAATTTTTCTTTTTCTACTTTTACGACAGTGCCATGGGTGAAAAACTTGCTAAACTAAATCCCAATACTCGAATGATGCTGTGATTGAAATTAAGTTCATAAATTTTACTTCTTTTTTATTCTGGTTTGGACACTCTTTTCTCTGCTTTCTCCTCATCCCCATATTCTTTTCATACTGTATACGCACTTGCACTCTATTTCTCCGGCTTTTTTTTCTGTTTATTTCCCCAGTGTGTACTCTGGCAAACCTGGTTGCTGGATAAAGTAGTGAGAGGCCGAGTTTTGCTGGTAGCCTCTACTGGCCAATGAATAGCAGTCTAACTAACTATCCGACTGTTAACGGCACGCGTGCGAACTGCGTTATGAATCGCTTAATTTCATTTGATTTTCAAGCCACACCTACCTATTCTCGAGGGTTTTTTTGTTATATCTGCGATTTTTTTCTCTCCAAGACCTGGTTTTAAAATAAAATTCATGCACAACGGAGAGAATAACGAAACTTCCTGCTCGTTAAAAATAAAAAAAAAAAAGTCAAATCATCGCAAAAAAAAATTATTTTAAGAATTATTGAAACTTTATCTACCTCGAAATAAAACTCAAGTTTTTTTTCATGTGCGCGGAAAAATAATGAAAAATGAATTAACGAAAGTAAAGTATAAAATTAATATCTACAATCAATCATCGTTGTTACAATATTACTTATTGGCAGCTAATGAAAATAATATATAAAAATATGTGAATTTAATAAATATTTTATTTTTCGATACTTATCTCTTTTAAAACAGTTTCTACAATCGATTTTGTACTATAAGTAAACTTTTTCGCTTGCTTACTCAACCGTGTAAATTTGCCAATGAAAAAAAAAGTAACTCCTTTCTTACTGGATATTCGAGCAGATTTCAACTAGGATGGAAACGTCCAAGTTTTACCGGAAAGCTCGACTAACGAGCCGTAGAAAAATAAGAAGGAAACCAAGATGACTACTAGCAACTGAAAGATTCACCATAGAGAAAAAAAAAGATCTGAGAGTTCGTAGGGAGGATTGAGGATAAAATATATATCTATATACACATTCACAGTTGTTACACATGCACACACATACAGAGATATCAAGTCAGTAGTGAATTTTAGCACAACTTATTTACTGAGCAGTGGTAATGGATCTTTAAAATGCCTTTGAAATCAAGAGGCCGAAGATAGATACGTAAACGAGTCCCTTTTAACGCAAAACTCACATTTCCGCTAGTACTCTTCAGTTCCGTTAGATCCACTTGAACGTATGAGGAAACGGACCTTATCATTAATCTCAAACCGTTTTGCGTTTTTATCACACCAACTCCTTTCACCTTCGAGGGAAACAAATTTATGGGTATCTAGGAAAACTTGATACTTTTTTTCCGTTTCTATACGAGTCCACTTCGCCTACCATTATTTCAGTATCCCCCAACCGATCGTCTTCTCACGGAAATTTTATCACTCTTCCGCATTGAGATCATCTTATTTTTATCTCCAACTATCTTCAAACGTTCGGACTAAAAATATTTACAGATACGACGTCGTTTCCTTTGTGATTTTATCGAAATTTTAATGGCTTAAGGTTCTTTTCTTTCTTCTTGAGCATCACACAGATTTCAAATGTTATCGGTTATCTTTAGGTTATAGTTAGAACAATATTTATTGATATTCAAGCTTTTGAATCCGTATAAAATTTCTTGAAAAATACAATTGAATGACGTAGTATTACATAAATTCGCTGGTAAAAATTTTTGATCTATGAGCGAATTAAATTTTGCCTCAAGCTACTAGTATCGGATGTGCATCAGGAGATACGTTATTGATGGACTTTGAACATAAACGTATTTTTTTACTTATTACATTATGGATGAGCCCACGAATAAACTAGAAGTACTAACATTTTATTTATTTTGTACATGTTAAAAAATACTCGATACTCTTTAATACTTAATTGAAAAAAACGTTCAAACATTTTTATTTAATTTCTTATTAACTATTGAAAATTAAAATGTTACGTAATCATTTTTATTGTTATTTTTAAATTGGAAAAATGAATAATGTTTATTTATAATAAATTTTTGAACTGTTTAATTAAGCTTTTGAAACAATTGAAATTAAATTTTTAGCAAAATAATTGTAAATATATTCCACACAAAATAAAGAAGAATCTAGAATGCTCAATATTCATACAATAACAAACAATAAACTAAGCTCAACCAGAATTAAATGGAATGCATTTGAAAAATGCACGTAATTAATTAATTAATTATGCGGATAAATAAAGTCTCCATTTAAATTATCAAAGTCGAAATGTTATATTACAGTAATAGTACCAAAATAATTCAAACATAAATTAATTTAACTGACCTCAATATCGTCTACATTATCAAATATTTAACCAATTTATTAACATTAACATGCACATTTTATCTAATCATCAACTAAATCCAACACGACCCCAAGCACATTGAGTTAGAAATTGGACAAGTGACTTGGTACCAATTCTTCTTGGGTTGTTACCATATGTCTATATTGAATTTTTGTGTTTATTGATTTTTTTTTCATCAATGACAG
Source organism: Chelonus formosanus (assembly GCA_028641665.1). Taxonomy (NCBI): domain Eukaryota; kingdom Metazoa; phylum Arthropoda; class Insecta; order Hymenoptera; family Braconidae; genus Chelonus; species Chelonus formosanus. Next base: position 15,964,804 of record CM054003.1, on the reverse strand, counting down.
ATATATAAATTGGAAGTGAATTTATGAAAACTATAAAAACTTTTCATTACATGAATAAATTTCAAGTATTGCATTTCACAAAATCTACCCTGTAAGTATATTGATATGAACTGACTCAAACTGACTCACTGCTATGTGAACACACATACAGAAAGAGTTAGTACAGGTGCAAGGCTGATGGTATACAGGGGAATTGCCGCTCCTGGTCCCGCAGGTGCTCTTCGTCATCATAAAGCCTATACTAGCCACGATGTATTGTATCAAACCCAGACTCTGCTCTTGTTTCACCCTTCGCCTCTCTTCACCCTCAACCCATTAGTTATACCACACAGACCTCAACGACCATTTCCACCGGACCGCCAGTCACTATCCATTTAATAATCAGTATTTATGGTAAAAAGTTGCAAAAATATGCACAATGTTAATGACTTTCTACCACCTTTATTCAACGAAATCCGTTGTCCTTTAAATTCAATTTCATTACAATTAAAAGATAATTCGTAAAGAAGAATCGACCAAGAAATAAAAACTAGGTAAAAAGTTAAATTTAGTTACTTGGGTAAATTTAAACTGCTTGTTACCTATAATCAGACAAAAGGTTTTTCACGTACACGTTGAATTCTCGACACTCGTTGAAAACTATTTGAAAGTTAACTCTTCTTACATTTCTGCTGCTATCTTCTATTGCCTTCTTATTCTTCTTGGTGCTTTGCAGACACGTCGATTAGCTCGATTTCTTTCAAGTCACGATACCGATCTTCTGACCTACAACACGCAACTCTTTCTCGATCCTGTTTACTGCTAAATTCACAAGTATCCCATATTCTCTCGTAGATTGCCGTTTTGCTATTGTGTGTTATGACTTTTACCTTTTGACTCTGTACATAAATCGATGTACTCTTTCTCACGACATAGCTTTTGTTAAAAAAAATATAATAAGTTTAACGATCCTAAAATCAATGTGAAAATGTTCCAAGTAACTCTGTTTTTTTGTATTTTAAAATAATCATTTAAAGATTAAACTCAGACTTAAGTCATGCACATTAGTATTTGAGTTGATGGTGAATAATGTGGTTGATAGCAACCGAAATTATCATCAATCATGATTTTTTTTCGGCATCGAGATTTGAATCATTATAACTCAAGTAGCTGATGTTATTTACAGAAAAATTAATCATTTAGTTGAATTTAATAAAGTCTATTTATGTTACTGATTAAATTAACAATAATGTAACTAAAGTTATGAAAAATTTAAATTAACGTGTTCTATAAGCTTTTATTTTGTACAATTTTTTTCATTGGTACGTAATAAAAGATACTTAAATAAAAAAAGTTGCTTGTTACATTCTCAACTACAACATTATTTTTTCACGAAAGAAATGTAATTTTAAAACCACTTTTTGAAATTTTATCTTCTTCGTAATGAATACTTAAATTGTTTTGAATTTCAATGTGATAAAGTACATCCTGCTGAGACGTTTTAATGCTGAGAATAAAAAGATAAATATTGGTTCTTAACATTAAATAGAAATATTTCTTGTACCCAAAAAGCTCCTTAGATAAATCAATAGAAGTTCAATTTATATCACTTATTCCTTACCAATTCTCGATAAAACTATTTACTCACATCACATCTGAAACTTACAATTGATTGGATACAAAATTGCCAGAGTAAATATCCCAACGATTAACTTGGTAAGGGATTCTCATTTAAGAGAAAATCATTCAACGTGACAGCAAGCAATTTATCCAAGTCAAATGACGATGTTGTGGCCTGGATTAAAAGGTTTCTCTTTGGAAACCCAGTTGTCATCCATAGTCTGGTGGTATAGGGATAATCAAAAGCTCAAATTTATCGCAATTAATATTGTTGTCATTGATGAATTGTCAATTAAGCCAAGTTTCCTACTTCAATCCCCTTTGGAAACTTAAACTTCCTGGAAATGATTCCCTTGTCATTCAAAGTGTCGCTTATTTATGAACATACGTTAATAAGAAGATAATAGTTTAAAAATGTCATGAATATAATACCTATCAGTACCAGTCTAGCTTTTAGTTTTCTCTTCATGTAAAATGTTATTTGCATTTCTATTGGTGTGAAAAGTCGTAAGGTCTCGATAAAACTACCAACAAAGTAGAAAGCAATTTGGACGTTGCTGAAAAGTGGACTTTGCTTTGAATTAAACTCCTATCTTGTTATTATGAACTTTATCATAGATCATTCCTTAGAGAGTAAACTTTCGAAAATATAAATTTGGTTGTTGGTAATTTTACTTTATTCTCTTCTATTGGTAGTAAATATTTTAAGTACTTCGAAAATTGGAAAAAAAATACCTCTTCATCATTATCATTTTTTACACTTTCTATTAGAAAAGATATCCAAGCTACACATACAATATCATTAGAACAAAAATAAGTTTGAAATTGTTTGACCTTATTATGAAGTTGTTTCAATGCAACAAGATATTAAACTGTTTTTGGTACAACGTATTCATATTTTAAAAGTCAACTTAAATAAACATCATCAAGAATTGGAATAAATTTGCATGAAGAACATTGTTTTCGATTCAACATAGACTAAATTAGATATCAACTCCAATCATTCAATTATAAATAAGGTAAATAAATTTTAAAAGTACATCTCATTGATTTCATCAACTTTTCCAAGTAAATTGTATTATTTTTTCACTATCCACTCAACTGCTAGACATCGGTGTAGCTTGATTTCCATGGGATGAAATTCAAGTAAACACTTTCACCCAAAGATCAAAGAACAAAACTTTATTCTCAGTAAAAGTAACTAAAACATTAACACTTTGTTTTTTCACTTAGCAACGTGACGAGAGCATTTCGAACGTGCTTTATTTCTGTAGACTTGAAATCAATATCTACTCTCATTCACCATTCCCCACATACCACGTTCATTTCGCGCAACAAATAGCGTCGAGACCACCGATCGTAATCGAAAATAGAATATATTCGCACGAATGTTGACATGCTCTTTTTATTTCTCTTTTAATTTTTTTTTCATCGAAATTCTCTTCTCTGTCATTTCTATTATTTTTAGGCCGTCTTCGGTGAAGATATTAATTTGTCGATTCGTTATCACAGAAACTGGTGTGGCAAACATATGGAGAATAATTAATGAATTGTATGAAATGTCGTACAAGTTAAAAAGATACTCTGGCTAGTTTTTCCCAATTATTGCTGAATGTGATATTTTTTCAACTTCAACCTTGATACAAAATGATCAATCTATGTCTCTTATCATCACACCTTATCCTGCTATCACAAACCATCCATAATTGCTGCTGGTTAACTGGCAAACAAGCGTCAGAATTTCAAGCCTGCCTTTCAATTTAGAAACAATATCCACAGATGGATGGAGACGTCTACGTGATTTTCTAACTCTATTCTTTTTTTTTTGAGTAGACCCCAGTTCATGCGTCCCAACTCGGTTAGTATAAGGGCAGCAGGCCTGCACGTACTACCATAAAAATAAAACATAAAGTCGACTGCTGACTCGATTGCTCTCGGTAGAGAGAATATGCGGAGTGTGCGATTTAAATCATAAAACTCGAATAAAAATCCAAGCTTTTTCTCTGCTATGCCATGTAATGACTGCCCGTCATACTCCTCAGATGTTCTCTCATTTCATCTTTCACTCTTTGCCAGTTTCTCTATTTTCTAAATTTCTCAGTATATTATATGGCTAAAATCTTTAATTAAAGAAAACTTCTTTTACTTTGTGGTGGCATGCTATTTTTTAAAATAAGAAAAATCCTTTACTTTGTCAAAATTATTTTGTCATTTCTCTATTTCTTTTTATTATAATTTACGGTTAAGTTTGAATGCTTCAAGTTTTACAGGTTGATGCATTCTAAAACAAACAATTTTTTTGGAGTAGAATAAACAAGTTTCAGAAAATACTTCAGTCCATTGAGTTGGGATAATTTTTATCGAAAATAGAGCTTTTTTAGAATTAAATAAAATTGCTGATGCCTGAAATCGAATCACTGAAGTTTTAAAATTAAAAACAATCAGAATAATGGTTTCAAAAATATATAAGCCATTCAATCTCAATTATTAACACCAAAATACTTCATTTAATAAGAAAATCTTTCAAATCATCGTTATGGTGAGTTTCAGAAAATAAATAAGTGAATAAATAAAATTCGAAAGTTTTAGTATCAATATCAACCACATAATTCATATTCAATTAGGCTTAAAATGATGTCAACGAAAGTTTGTTTCAAATTCTGTATTCTGAATGTAACATTAACAAAGATAGAGTAATATTTTACCTTATTATGACTATGAATAATCGTTTGCCTAAAACTTAGAAATTAAATAAATGATTTTTATCCAAAGCTATCATTCTACATCAATGTAGAATTCATTTTAAACTATTATTTTATTATTAACTAACAACATTCCCAATATTTAATTAAATTTCATGACTATCAATATTGTTTAAATATTCTAAAATCCTAAAATTATTAATAATTACTTTATTGAGAATGCTTATCATTAATTTTACTCATTAAACCTTTACACAGTCAATCCCAAAATTTTTCAGCTTCTAAATCATTCAATAGTATTCAACAAATGATAAAAAAGTATCTGTGTAATATGAAAAAATGCTCCAAATGTCATGAATATTTATCATTAAAAGTTTTGAATACTTATTTTATGTAATTTCTGAATTCTGATGATTTTCCAACGTCTATTTTCCATCTATCTGATTGAAACCACTGTATAATTTTCACTTTGGATTGATTCTGGAGCAGAATATTTATTCTAGAAGAGGAATTTGACTATTATACTCGTCTTAGTCGAATCTCTGAAAAATATCAAGCAGGTCAGAAGTTAAAATTGAAATAGCAGAAAAATGATGACGCGTACAAGTAAAATATCCTCAGGCAAGGAAGACCCGAGAGATAAAATACTAAGCGATAATATTTCATTCACCTGGCACTTCGGGTATCATTTTTCAGTATCTCAGCTTGTCCCGCAGTCACATATCAGATCTCTATATCGTAGTGACATTAAAGCTTCCCTTTATTCACTTTCCTTCTTTTTTCATTTCTATGATACTCTTCTTCTATAGCCAAATATACTAGTCTCAAAATGCATTGCCCAATGTACATTTTCAATGCAAATGAGATTCGCTGATACACGGTGAAATATAAATTTAAAACAGCCAAGGAATATTTACGTCTATTATCAGACGACCTGTGTTTTAGCATTTTGCAGAATTTTTACCAAGTTGTAGACTAGGGCAGGTGAAGGGTTAGCTACAGTTATTATCATATTGCATAGAATCTTGAATGTAAAAAGATTTCATCAAACAGTAGATTTTATGATATAAAAAAATCCGTTGAATCATTTTTATAGTTCATAAATTTAACAATTTAGTATGTATCACTGGAACGATGAGTAATATAGACATTTTTACTAGTTGGAGCAAAGTTACTGCAAGATATTCTTCTTGTTCTGAATAAAAAAATTTTGAAATCTCTAGATTATTCCAATATCATTTGTAGTCGAAGTACATGTTTCTACCATAAATCAAAGTAGGATAAGATCATATAATGATGATCATTAATATCAAGTTACAAGTAGTCAATGATTTATATCAGTCATATAAATTCAATCATTACTTGAAATTAGTGTCAATTCCAAGTGCTGGGAGCTAAATTTTCACGATTGTTTAAAATAATTCATCTGAACAATTCATTATTTATTATCTGTAAGGAGCTTTCTTTATGAACTTAATATTTATCTTGAAGTATTTGAAAAGATTTGTGAATTCAGAAACATTCAATAGGCAAAGTATTGAAGTTTTAGACAAAGATTGTCACTGTCGGAGAACAATAAATTCTCACTTGATTAAATTGGTGCTCCTTAAACGAATAATTATCCAAAAACAAGTACTAAACCTCATTAACCTTAACATTCAGTTGATAAGAAATCATAATGTTCTATTTTCTTCAAGATTTGAAGCTTTTTTTGTAAAATAATTAGTAAATATTCCACTGTAATAAGACATTTTCATTCTAATTAATCATTCAATCTCAGGACTTGGCTCATCTTATGATAATTCTTCAATGAATTAATTTTTGGAAGTAGCACCAGCTGCCAAAAATGATTCTTATACATTTCTTCATCAATTTCAACTCGAGTTTATCTTTCATCTCCTAGCTGACTCAAAGACTCATTGAGCAAAGTTAGAGAGCTAAGAATAAGAGAGTGAGTACTTCTGGTAATACTTGTCTCGACAACCACATTTTCCACTACTCCCAATCAAAGCTATTATTGAGTCGTCTTCCACCTCTTCCCATTCCAGCTAGTGCTTTGTCCCAAACGATTGAAGGAGCTCTAGAGGGAAGGATATGTAAGGAGAGAAAGGAGAAGGTAGTTCGCTCTTGATTCTCAACTCTGATGTTGGCCCTGTGCCAGTGTATTCATTCTGGAAACTAGCCCCCAATCTAACGGGCCAATTATTTAATCAATTCCACCCTCTTTAGCGGTCTTGACGGCGTACCGGTTCTCGCTTGCAAGACTGTATGGTGAGAAAGGAGGACAGATGTAAGGGAAAGTGGAACTAAAGGAGCCAAGAGTAAGACAGAGAGAACTAGAGGGGAAAGGACTAAAACCAGACGGAGAAATCGACAATTGAAATCGCTTCTCCCTGTCTGTTTCCCAGTTTGAATCGCTGTCTCCGGTGAATTCCGAATGGTATGCGATTCTCTTTTCCGGCTCCAGTGAATCGATTGAATTGTTGGCACTTTCCGGTTTTTAAGAGTCATTACTCTGTTGTAAAATACGTCAGAAATATTTTAATATTTTTCATCAAACACTTATTTTTTTAGATGATATTGTGCATATATGTATTAACTACTTGATTTTGCATTTTAAAATGAACACAAGTTTCTTCTCACGTACCAAGTCTCAGCTATGCTCACATGAATTTGCATTTGGATTATTTTCCATCTGGAGGATTATCTTCCCAAAGACATTTCCGGTCAATTTCCCACTTGAAATTGGGCTAGGGAGCCTCACAGGAAACAAATTTTCCACAGAACCGGTGGACTCCCTTCCGAGTCATTTCCCGCTGTATTCTCAGTTTTATACTCGTCTATTACCTCCAACCAACATCAGCTATTGCGATTCTATATTTGATTTTTTGCATTAACATAAATTATCAACTGTGTTGTCTGATGAAATGTCTACAATAAAATAAAAAATATTGATGAAATAAAAAAATTTTCTCTTTAATGCTTCTTCTTCTTTAAAATAATTTTTTTCATTACTTTTATCATTGTTAGATAAGACTTGACAATTAGACAACAGGTTATTAAAAATCGAATTGTTTTTAATTGAAAATAATAATTGTAAATAAGTTGTTTGATTCGAAAAAATTTAAATAAGTCTTTGTTAATTATTTATTAGAGCATAAATAATTTTGTCTTGGTTTTTATCAACAAAACCTATCAAAATTTCTTATAATCTCCAACATTAAAACCATCCACTTTGTTTCTTCATTGAATAATTAAATTTAAATCTCGACAATATTTCATTAAATTATAAGTAATTATCAAAACAGCCACAAATCATTAAAAATTCATGAACTAGAACGAGAGTTCTCTGTGGTAATTGACCTTCCTCTCCACTTTATATTCCAATTGTCGTCTAGGCGTTACAAAATGTCATTGTGAAATTTCTCGAAAATAATAATCTAGTGTGACCCAGAAGTCCAACGAAATGAATGCAAACAATTAGATACAAAGTAGACGTCGTGACGTGGCCACTCCCCTTAAATTTAAAGGTTGAGTTCATACATTTAGATATAAAACCGTGTGGTGAAGAGGAAGACCATAAGTATGAAAGAGAGAGAAAGAGCGAGAGGGAAATCCTGCACGACCTAGGAGCAACTCCAGTCCGGGAGCAGTAAATCAGTCGGGTGGCCCACGAGGAATCATCCCCTACCGTGTTATGGATGCTTAACCCCACCGACCCAACATTAGGTGAGATTTTAAACGGAGATTGCGCCGCGTGATATATCTCGCCGATTTCGTTGTCTTTGAGCCTGTCTAAAATTAAGGGTTATCTATTCAGAATCCCTGAGAGAATCATTTCCCCTTGAATACTATACACTGTGAAGATTCGAAAGCCAATCCAATGTATTTCGGATAATCGAGGAAATTCGATATTGTCAAGCTAATTACCAAAGGGTATGATGAAGAATACATATTAAATAATCCAATTAGATCCTGACAATCTAGTGTACATGAACATATGAACTCGTTGAACATTTTGTTGTATCCAATTATTCCTAAATAATATTATTCCTATTTCTATTTATCTTGCTATAGTAACTGAAGTTGCAACTAAATTATATTATTCAGTTTTAATCATAAATCCATTAACACAATGAATAGCTTGATAATAAATGCAAATTCTATGAATAAAGCATCATTTTCGAGGAAACTTTTTAATTATTCTATGGATTTATCAAAAATAATCAATCTATCAATCTAACAAGCATAAATCATGTTATAACATAGATATGGACTAGACTGTTGCTTGAAAAGTAAATATGCCTATTTTTGGTAATGTTGATGACGTTGATACTGAATATAGCAAAAGAAAGTTCACGATATTGAGTCAAAAGCTAAATTGGATTACGTCAGTATACAGAATGATAGAACCTGCAATTACAAATCTACAACTCTCACTATGATAAACTAATGTTTTAAATGTATTTAATAATTCATTAAATAAGAAAATAATAATTCCTGCTGTAGTTTCATAATATCCAGATTATTAAATTTTAATATATTCAATAAAAAATGAATCTGCAGATTTTTTCAATACAAATAAGATTCATTTATCATCTAAAATGTACTATATCAGTTGTAATGAGGAAGATGGAGATAAAATTATATATAACTTATTCTTATATAAAATGTAATATGCCAAGATTTGAAAATATTTTTATCTTCTTTACAAAATGCTTAATATAAATAAAAAATTCATTTCTTTATATCGGATTTTATAATAATTTTCATTCGATTTATCAATTCGAATTTCAGAAAAAAGAATAAAACATTTTTTACAAGAGAATACAATAATAGAGAACAATATTATCCTCCTATCGATCATTGATTACTCATTTCCATTCTATTTAATTTTATTCTTTTTAAAGTTCATGAATTGATGAAACATTCATTACTTCATGAAGAAAGAAAAATTATCCCTCTGTACATACTGTCACAAAACGAAACCAAGTCTTTATTGAAACAATATCTCTGATGAACTCCATCAACTATTGAGTAATTAAATTATCAATTGATGTAGGAACAATATTTCCAGGTATTTAGGACTATAATTCAGTTCAGACCTTGGATTTAATTCTTTACAATATTTTACTCGGATATTAAACTTCACATTACATTTGTAATCAGAGTAAAGCCTAGGTATCCAGATCAGAGTCACTATCTCTAAATTTCGATGCCATTTGCACCTAAAGTGCACATTAAAACCGTAACTTGGAGTCACGATAGATCACGTGACGATACATATCCATATTCAACTTAAAAGTGATCAATAATTGATATCGATGAAAAGTGTAATTGAGCTTGTAGATTTAAGGCTTTGGAAGTTTGAATTATTGTTGGAGTCATTTTAGGAATTTATAAGGATTAATTTGTTGAATGTTAATAACTTTAGTGCATCAAGTATTTAAGTTTTGAAGAATTTATAACAGAATGCTATTTATTGTTATTTTTTGAGGTATTTAAATCAGTTTTTAGGTCAACAATTGATAACTATTTCAACAGAAGGTTTCCAACTTTGCTAGATAAAACCAAGTGTATTTTTAACTGGTATTAATCTTTTAAAAAGCCAATTTTGGAAAACAAAGATATTTCTAGTAAAAATTACCTTTGAGTTAATAAGTCTCAACAAGTACTATTTTTCCTAATTACCATGAATGTATGATAGGGAAAGTGTCTCTAATAAAAATCTAAATCAAACAGATAAAAATACAAATAAAATAATTAAAAAAAAAATACAACGAAATATCATAAAAGGAATAAAATAAAAAATAAAACTTTTTACAACAATTTTTTTTGTTTTATTCTAAAAAAAATGACTGAAGAATTTTGTCTTGATTAAAAAAAGAGATAGGTGTCTGTGGATAAAAAGAAAAATTTAATTAACTCCATATTTATTATCGAACAAGCACTAACATGTTTACAATTGCAGTAACATTAACTGCATTAACTATGGTTCAAAAAAAGTTTTTTGAAACAGCTTGTTTATTTTCATAAATAAAATTAAATTAAATCATTGAATCTTTGTGGAATGGAAGTATTAGATGTTGCGAATTTAATTACAATGTCAATTATCATCAAGAACTTGTTTAAAATTAATCCTTTATAGGTTTTGTCTATCACTGATTACCTTCTTCTTCATAAAATAATAAAAATACCTAAGAGATTGCTTTCATTTCATCTAAATCATCAAAAGTTGAAGTAAGTAAGTGGTCTTTATTGAACGGCAGTTGATTTCAACGCATACAGTACTTTTGCCATATTATCCAAAATGTTAAATGAAAAAAAAAGATTTAAAATAAAATAAATAGTCATGAACCTTAATCATGTCGTGGTGATTCCGAAAATACGAACGTTGAGATTACTCTTCACCGTCGAAAATAATAAAGTTGTATATCAGACATTGCGGATATTCTGCGCCGTCCATTTCACTCATTACTATTCCACTATCTCTCAATGTATCAAAATTCTAGCCCTTTAACAATTTAAACTTATATTGTAATTATGTTTAAGATTTGCTTAAAATCAAAAGCAGTATTTTTTTAACTTTGGTGAGCAAATAGCCTAAATTCGGATGTAGGTCAAGTTCAAGAACTTGAGAAAAGCCAGAAAAACGGAAGTTGCTTGAACATCTATCTTGTGGGATTTATACAATATCTGTGCCAGAATCTCATGAATTATGAGTCAGGTTCGTATTTTCACTTTAATGCCATTGTACCATAAAATAAAAGAGATGTTCAATAAATAAGAAGAATGGTAATGCTGTATTTACGTAATAACAACAAAAAATATTTTTTTTCATATTCTTGCCGAAAGTTAACATTTTTCTCCCTATTTTCAAGCCTACAACTCAAGTAGCAATAACATGCTTAAGTAAAAAATGCTCTATCTTGTTTTCTTGGTTAACAGTATACTACTGTTTATTGGCATTTTCACTCCAAGATTAGTTATTTTTATACAACTAAAAAATATTTCATCAGGATAATTTTCATTAAACAAATTTTATACAATTGATTTACCGAAGTAATTATTGAGGAATATTTAAAAAAAAATAATTTTCTGTATAAAATATTGAAAATGTATTTGAAAATAACCTTTCAATTAATCTAAAAACTCTTTATTACAAATTGATTAATTAAAATTTTATCAAAATGTTGTTTGTACACCAACCATCATTTCCCTTCATCCATATTTTAGCCCAAATATTAAATACTGATGAAAAACGGTTTGATATTTTAAGTCGCATGTCGAATAAATTTTTAAATTGATCAGTACTTTTAGATTACATACACGCATTGATAAATATGTAAAGTATTCAATTACTCGTACAACGGAATGAAAGTATAACGATAATCCTCATGGTATTATTCAGTATTAACTAAATCCTCACAAAATTTTAATGAAAATTATTATTGCTAATTTTTAAGCCCATAAAATAGACAGCCAAACTTTTCGAGAGGGTCGACAAAATTGTTTTCTACCACAAGACTTATAGTCAATAGCCTCTCTTGGCAAAGAACCCTCCTTGCGATCACAATCAACTCAGTTTACGAGGCAATCACCGTGGGGATAGATTTCAACACCCTCCTCACTCCTGTACTTTCAGTTTTTTTTATCTTCCTCTCACTCTTCAAGAGGTAGACATTACGCGTTCGTACCTCTGACGATAAGTAGGGTCATTTTCACGATTCACGGCAAACTATAGGGAAAAAGAAGAACGTTCACAAGAGTGAAAACAATAATAGTAAAGAAACAAAAAAAGAACGAAAGAAATAAAATTCACTATGGCAATCATAACACAAAGGGATGATGAAACACAAGCGAGAAAGCCTTAAAAATATAAACTCGTACTTCTACAGTTGTAATATTCTTCAGATTATCCGTTCATTCCCTTCATGTTTTTCACTAAGGCAGAGTGAAAAGTCGTCGATGAAAAATCGTCTGAGCTTTCAACAAGACACGTTGGGATTTTACTCTTTTCTTTCCATCTTTTACTTTCACTGGGGATATAAAACCTTACGGTAACTTTGTAGATGGGTTATATAGAAATCTCTCTCTTTTGCTTCAGCATCTCCAACACATGCAAATGTATGTATGTATAGCCGATCGAATTGGTTATTCTAGACTCAATAAACAGGCCTCTGTGTATCAACCCTCACATCATCAAATGTTACTTGAACTCTGGTCATCAAGTACACGTAACAATAAAGCTACTCTTGACATTTTACCTATATGTCAATGAATAAAAGTTGAAGTATTTTTGTCTTCCACTTCAAGTCTGTATGAAAATTACTTTGTAAATATTATTCAGTTTTTATTTGCCCATTCTATCAATGGTATGAATGAGTCAATAATTATTAACCTTACTTTCTGTACTATTTTCAATGATTTTTGTTAAATAAATGAAGCAAAATTTGAGAAACTGTTTGAATGAGTTGGTAAAAAAAAAAAATACATTTTAATTTAAATTGGAAAAAGAAGATGATTAATTAACGATGGTTATTACTTGTGCTCTATTTTCTCATCCATTACATTAGTAAATAATAATTTTGAAAATAAATGATTAAAAAGTAATTAATAAAATAATTAGTTATAAACTGATCTCGTCAATTCCAGAAATAATTTATTAAAAGGAAAATATTTACAATTATCAAGTTTACGAAAAAATAAAATTTTGTAATTTGATTACATAAGTTAGTAAAAAACTTTAATTAGTTATCTTAATAATGATTAGTTCATTCAATTAGTTACTTCTTAATTTGTACATCTGAGTATAAATTAAAAACAATTAAATCCAATTTTTCTCTTTCTTTCAAACTATTACTCGACATGAAATTTTATTATCAGAAAACAATAACAACATCTAGGATAGATTGAATTAAACCTTCAAACTAAGAATGGATTCTAGAGATATAATTAAATCTTCTTTGATATATTCAATTTAAATTCAAGATTTGATGAGATCTATTCAAATCTCGTCATCTATTTTCAAACTTTTATCCAGCTCATAGTAGAAACAGACATCATTTCCATCAAAATAATATAATTCATGAACATCTAGATTTATTTTCAACAAATAATTTATATTATCTTGCATAAGAAGACTGATAAAAATGAGTAGCATGTTAATAATGGCTGTAAATGGATAAGATCAATTATTTTAAAGAGTATGATGATAGCAACAGTTATATGTAATGTTGCTAGTGGTAAAATGGTGAAGGTTCAAACGTTGGTCATATTCTAGCTGGAAGCCATACACGTACTATGATAATGAAACATATGGGTTGAGTAATAGATTCACATTATGCTACACTAGGGACTCACACGATTCATGACGTATTGCTGAAGCTCGACGAGCTTAAACAGCTTGCACTAATTTAGCATCACTGTTTCCCTGTGTTATGAAAGCTTGTCACCGTAATTGTAAGACGTAGTTTATGCCACTTCGATTCCATCTGGTATGAATTCAACTCAAGAAACTGAATTCACCAAACCACACACGATACAGATAGTACCAGGGTTAATCGTATAGCATGAGCATTGTAAGCATCCATCAGATTCTACCTTGATGGTATATATTTGCTAAGCCGGATCATAATGAAGTACATATGCGATTGACGAACAGCATCATAACGTTCAAGAATCTTGCTAAGCAAAACATCCAAATGAAAGATATTTTGATGCAAAATAAACTCCAGATAAGATATTCTAGTTATGTGAATCTCACGTCTTCGCTATTACACAGCAACTTAACGGCAAGATTGTTTCACAAAGTTCATTTGCATTTACGTGCGTAGCTTAAGCCGTCTTACCCAATGTACAACCACCATTCCTCTTTCTTATGTCGGTGAATTCGTACGCGAGTTATATATCTTAGACATAAATACGGTATGAATGTACATCTCTTGATCGACCAAGATACTTGTACATCATTTGCAACATGTGTAATATCTTGTCGTGCAATCACGTAATTCTATTAATTTACTCGAGCTCTTGGTTTCAGAGTAATCTGATATTTTGTAAATAATAATAATAATGAATAAATGAATTCATTATTGGTAGAAAATTGGGTAGGGAAAAGCAGAACAATTACTAATTCCTTAGGGAATTTTTCAGTCAAATTATCTAGAGAATTTTTACATTAGCTCATTATTATTATCTCGTTTTTTTGTAATTATTTCATGCAATCATGATTGTCTAAAAAATGATAAATAATTTTCTGGGGAAATATTAGTTGAAAATATTCTCTTTTATAGATTGGAATTTTTATTAAATTTATACATTTTTTTTTTATATATCAAAAAAATGATTCAATTTATTACCTCATCACTTAACGATCAAAAAATACATAACAACCAAAATTAATTCAGATCTTAACTAAACCTTAACTTCGAATGAAGCTATCCAATTTGAAATTCAATTGTTAATTATTTTAATCGTTTAATTATTTTCAAATCAATTGATTAGAAAGATTAAGTCAAGAATGAAAATTTAAAATATCCACAGCTTTTTTATTTAACATACATCAAATATTCTAACGTGTTCAATAGTATAACATTATTAGTGAGATATGTAAATGTCATAAATATGTATTTAGATAAAACCACTTATATTACGTACAAATATCTAGCAGCTAAGATGCTTCTGATAGAAACCAAAACTGATGCAGTTTGCATGTCAGCATGACACGTTCTGTCGACAGCTAAGAGGTTGAGAGCTACGAAAGTTACAAGAACTCTTGAATTCCTTCATTCAGGAATTTGACTCAATGTCATGATGGTAATGGGCATTAAAGTGTTTGAATTACCTTCACAAATTTTTTCATTTTTTATTCTCCTGAATTTTCAACGTTTTATATATCTTGAAAAGAAATGTCGAGCGTAAGATTGCATTGTAACTATGTAACTGTGCACATTTTTCATGAAAAACTATTTGTCTTTCGTTTTATTTACTTTAATATTCTTCTTGTAATTTATAAATATAATAATGACCATTAACAAAACAGTATATTCTCACAGTAATCGTTAAAAAAAAAAGAATTAAATTTAATCAATCGTCAGAAAGAAGACTATGATAGATATCAACGAACAACGAGACTCAAATATCTTCTTTCAGGAAATATCAGCGACTCAGTTTTCATCACCTACATGACAAGTAAGTGGTAATGAAAATGGTGTTGAAAAAATCATTGAAAATATAATTTTATTCATTTATTCTTCAATATCTTTGCCAATTACAAAATGTGATTTTTAAATAACAAATGCACTCAATGTTGTAATGAATTTTCCACCACTTTTTGAGTTGTTTAGAAAAAAGTAGGGTAAGATGGCCATGCTAGTTGTGTGCGCAATTACTACTTCAGCTTCTAAAAAATTAATTTGTCATAAATGCACATTTTTAAAAATTAATTAAAATAATCTTAGTATCAAGATCATTACGTTAACATGTTTGCCAAAAAAATTTTTGTAAATATTTAAGCCCTCAAACACTAGAATGGCATCACTCTGCTACTTTCTGCTAATTCTATTTTATTCTCATTGAATTAAACAAAAAAAATATCCACTAGGAATTAAACTAATTAAATAACTCAGTACGAATCGATCAGATTAATAATAAACCACTAATTATCAGTGATAGACACTACATTGCTTAAAACAATGAATCTCAACGGATTTATTTCGAGAGAGTGAAGAAGAAAAAGAAAAAAGTGCAAATGCATCCATAAATAAATCGATAAATGCATTATCCTCTTTTGTTTAGTTCCATTAAATATTAATGTAAACTTATAAATTAACAAAACAATGGTAAACTTTTTATCCTATTAAATAAGAAATTAGTTTTAAATTTTTAGTTAGTTTTTTTAGCAATATGTCTTATTTAACATATTATTTATCATAAATTATTGAAAATACTTTACTTTCCTTGCAACATAAGAACTTTAATCGGTTTGTTTGGGTGAGCGCACAGTTTCGTTTCTCTCACATTCAAGTATAATCGTACTTCTCATCTAAATTTCAAATTTTCTAATGTGTATTTTTGACCTGGCGTTGCTCGTTCTTATCGGCAAGAGTGTAGTTTGAAATTTAAATCTGCAAACCTCCGGTTACGAACTTTCGAATGTTTTCTATACGTTTCAACGCGCACCTCTTTAATTTCCTATGCACACTCTATTGATTTTTTTTCTTTTATTTACACTTCGTCAATTCAAATTCTACAAAAACTAGCCGAAAATATAGCCTCACAGTTATCTATTATATACGGTAATAATATTTGTTGAAATAGTGATTATCTTTTGATAAATTGATCGAACTGTATTTTGTTTTTTTTTTTTTTTTGTGAATTGAAATAAAATAATATTAAAAATAAAGAATATAGATGACGAGAAGTGGTGTACATAATTAATTTTTGTGTTGGACTGAAAAATGCATGACCAGAATAAATCAAAGAATTTCATTGCCGAAAATTTGTGATGCATCAAATAAATATAAATTAACTAATTCAATTGAGATGCCTTTAGCTATATTCATTATTTTTTTTTAAATAAATGAAAAGTACCACTTGATTGAATACGTTCTAGAACTGGTTTGGTCAATAAATTGAAATAAAAATATAAAATCAATTTGAAAAGAATGAGTATCATTTTATTTTTTTGACACTTCAATCACTAATGCTTAAATTATTTTTTCAATTAAAAAGCTATTAAGTATTTTCCTTAATAATTTCTAAAAAATACCAAGATTATCTCTGTGTAAGACACCAAATTCGACCATTGTCTCGTTATTTAAAAGAAATTTTTAAATTATTTCTCAAAGCCAAGTAGCGTGACGATATATTTCATTCATAATTATTTTTTAATGTTTTATCCTTTATATTATTATCTAATAAATTTTTGAAAAAGAATTCTCTATGTTATACTCACATAACGTCTGTTGCTTTTTTTTAATTTCAAAAAATAATTATCCATTATTTCTTAATCAAGAAAAGGTCTTTCCAAATCATGATAACAATGTTTCTTCAATAACTAGTTTAATGATAAATATGACTTCTGGGTAAAACAGAGATTCCAGGAATATGAAGATGATTGATAATCATTTATCAACTGTCTATTTTCTCCAACAGAAAATATACCATGAATGGAAGTAATACTGTATTCTAGATAAATAAAATATCAAAGATTATCGTACAACAAATGAATATAAAATGAACTGGATCTTCTTTTATCTTCAGTTAAGTTAATGAAATTTTATAGCACTTGAGTTCATTTCTTTAATTCAATTTTTTTTCTGTAGAATAAATGTGATAGAAATGGAAACAAATGACAAAGCGCGTTGAAGTAGAGAATAAAAATCAAAGCAAAACACAACACAATCAGCATTTGGTACTCTAAAATCCGACCTCAATCATTGTATTTCAAAGAAATGCAGACGCTAATGCAAAGTACTTAGTTCTTGCACTCTCGGCATTGCTCTACAACTATATTATCCAGATCTGGATAAAGATTAAATTAGAAAAATTTATGCGGGCCTCCTTTACTGTCCTCACTACTTTCGCGTAATGAATTCTTTCGTACCGTTTCATTTCTCAAAGAGAAATACTAGGCTTGGTGTCTGCGAACAAAAAGCAGTAATAATTGGGACATGGCTTTATTCGACGACAGAAACAAAGTGGATTGTCCTTATTCTCTTTGTTTCCCTAAGCTTAGTTTTCTCTCTCGGCTGTTTTCAGACGTTGAATTCCTTCAAGTGTATCCAAGAAAACTCGTGCAATAAGAACACCTACTGGTACTCTAGGTCTTTCGCCTCCTCAACGCAAAGACCCGCGGGCTGTTAAATTGCAGGGCGGCGAATCGTAGTGTTGGCTGGTATACAATACTGCCTACTTATTTAGAATATTGCCAGCATACATCTGCATAAATTCAGTGCAGGTTCACCAGTATTCTTGGCCCCGTGTTGTGGCTCCCTTCATACACTGTAAATCTCATGGCATCGTGTATAAAAAAATGGGGGAGTTGCTTTCCAAGTTGATACAGACTGCGCATTTCTACTTCCATTTACCATCACCATCTTCATGAGTCAAAAGAATAATGTTCTTTTTATGTTCTCTCTTCTTGCCTTTATTATATCGATTCTCTGTAAGAACCAAGCCCATAAAATATCTTTAATACCTGCAAAAACGTCATTGCTCCAATCTATTGATCTTATTATTTATTTTATGAAGTATGTGTTGGAGAACATGAGAACCAAAAAAATTTAATGAGTTTATATTAAGGTTGTTGGTTAATGACCGTATTTATGTGTCACAATAAATATCTTTATTAAAACTTTACAAGCATGGTTTATTTTATATTTGAAAATAATTATTTTGATTTAGTTACAAATGTTTAAACAGTTAAGTAACGTCATAATTAACTTTCCCAACTTTCATCTTGAATTTCGAATTTTTCCATTTCAATTCTTGATAGTTTGATGATCTGAAATAGGAACGAAGATTGGTTTATTCCTAGTTCAATATTGAATCCAAAGTTAAAACTCTTCATTCAATATGAAATCAGAAACAACTCAATCTATGTACTACTAGGGTAACTATACACCACATTTGATTTTTATTTATTAAAATAACTTGAGCATAATTTCAAAATGATTGAAAAGTAGAAATCTCTATTTTAAAGTAATGGTACTAACCATCAACCTTTAGATGTTAGACGAATTGGCAGCCATTAACTGCCACTGTAAATCGTAGTGTTTTATTTTAATACACTGTAAGTGCATTAAATTAAAACACTACGATTTGCAGTGTGGCAAAACATATCAATGAATAAATTATTACATAACAAAAAGCTTCAAATTTCATTATCTTAAAAATCGATGAGTTATTGAAACAAGTTTTATTTTCAATGTTGGAAAATATGAAAGTATTTCTTTATTTATTTTTCATTCACATAATAATATTTAGCATAAAAACTTTTATTTACTGTCACCGTTATTTAGAATTATTCCAATGACTTCATTACATTAATTAGCAGTTTAATCAACAAAAAGCATTTTAATTAAAAAGTATTAACTGTCAATTACAATCAAACAAATGGTGATTAATTGATAAGAGTGGGGTTATTAGTTCAATAAATTGATAAGTGACAGAAAAACATTTTCAACAAAGCATAAAATTAATTGGAAAATTATATTTTCAATTTAAGAGAAAATTTTTGCACAAATATTTATAAAAATATTATTAATAATGTAATTACAACTTTCCACTCTTGACAAAGGGAGTTGATAAAAATCATCATCAACTATGTTTGAGAGTAAAATTTAAGCTTTCCAAATATAATATTGATAGAATACAACAAGTGATATAAATTGGCTCAAAAGATTTTTGATATTTTGGCTCATAGCATCAACAGAATTTTTCAGTTCTCTTTTAAATTTGTAAAATACTTTTTTATTTGAGGTATTTGTTTGTAAATTATACCTCCAATCAATTCGGTTACCATTAATTAAAACTTCTAAATACTTCATCTGTTTTTTTAAATTTTCGATTATGCACATTTACTGAAGGTATGATAAAATACTCCACTATTGTTTATACAAAGTTTATTTATCAAAAACGAATAAAAATAATTATCAAAACTTTTCAATAAATCACACATACGAAGTAAACAAAAAAATATCAGTATTTTATGTATTTTATCATCAAATATTTTTAATAAACCACAAAAAGCTCAATAATACAATATACGCATTTTATCTTTTGTTACGTTTAAAATTTTATAAGTTCACAAAGTACTGTTTATTTTCTATCATGTAATAACAAAAAAGCTTCCCGAATAAAAACTAATAATTCTTTCACTATACCAAAATTTATTACTTCTCCAATCATATTTATTCTTACCCACAAAACATAAAAAAATATAATCTCTTTTATTTCACGATCCTTTCGTAATAAAAATTAAAAAATGAACTTTAAAAAACGTTTAAATAAAAGTGAGTATTAAGAATCTAAAACTAAAGCTCTAGATTCAGTGCAATAGCAGGTTCCGAGTCAAAATACATATTCAAATTGAATTGTACGCGCTACCAGACACGTTGATTCGAAATCATTCAGTGGCTCAACCAAAACTGCTTTTCGCCTATGATTCCCAAACCTTCTCATCTAACTCTTTCTCTCCCTCTCTCTCTCTCTCTCTATATATATATATATATATATATACACATATAATTCGTCGCTACGAACCGACTAATCGAAATTCTCGAACGAGAAGTCAATCTAACACGATCACTTTGCATATGTATCAGAATAACGCATTAGATTATATGCCATTCAAACTGGAATTTAGAATTTTTGTCATTATTTTATTACTCACACTTAGATTACAGTCATACTTATATTATGAGTTTAATTAATTTTTTATTTATCGTGTAATAATCTTCAATTGACTAACCTCATGATGAAATATTAATTGTAAAAATGACACCTCTCATTAATTTTGCTGTAATCAAAACGCCGATAAAACCACAGTTCCATTATTGTTGCTGATTCCATTTACACTCAATAATTAAATATGTATATGTATAAATGTCTATAGGTGTGGATGTTGATGTAGCGAGAGATATGTTCTCAATGAAATGAAAAGATGAATACAACCCTTTAGCTTCAAAATAGCTAGAGAATTAATTTTCTACGTATAAATATATCAATCAATAACATAAATTACACTTCGGATCACATTTCAATTACCCATTCAAAATGCTATACTACCATGTTGCTCAATTTTTTACCCACAAAAAATGCATCTGTGCAATGAAACCTGAAAACTTTCAGTGAATTTTAATTACATGTTTGATAAAACAGCAAATAATATTCATTCAAAAATCAATCTGTAGAAAGTAATCAACTGGTTTGATCAATTTGAATTTTTTTTTTTAATTGTGTGCAAAAATATTTTTCACCTTTCAAATTATTTTTCTTTATATACAATTTCGAATATTTTGTTAATTAAATTATCATTATTTAGGTCATATGATAACATTAAAAAGGTAACTAAACTTTTCTTTAAAACCATTCTAAAATATTCTACTCCAAGATTTTATCTTTCTCTTTTTTATTTTTCTGAATCATTAAAAATTGAAGCAAATCGAAGATCAATGATGTTTTCTTTTTGAGAATAGAACTTGTAGTGGTTATTTCCTGAAATCTACCATTTTTGTTGATGATATAAAATAATATTCCCTGGAATGATTAATTTTATATTTACCAAATTTATTTTTTATCAATTACAAAACAACATTTTATCGAGATGATCCCTTGAAATGAAATTAATATTTGCCAGAAATAGAATACACATCTGTGTATTTCAATATATATTTGGTTATTCTGTTTTGTTGTGATATTGGACGAATATCAGCATTGCTGCATCAATGTAATTTGTGAGGTAAAATTCGAGTAAGGTCTGTGCAATTATTTATGATGAACGTACGCTCACAGTATACATATAAAATAGAGTGAGGACGAGCCAGTCATTCGTTGACATGACACCATCATATATGTCCCAACATTTACAATCAATGATGCAGCACATATAGTATCTGTATTATTTTCTCCAACTCATATATCTCCTCTATTCACAATGTGACGTTTGATGTAGCTAACTTAGTCTTTCAGTACATCCCTTTATTTAGTTTTACATGCAACTATCGATTACTCAGGATCACAAGTTTGGGTTTACATCCAACAAGTTCATTCCTGTTTTAGACATCACACGTAACAGCACGATTCAATAGATGTATGTGATATCCATTCAAGAATTTTTTTTCACCATTCTCTACTATTTATACGCTCTTACTGATCAATGTAAATACTTTATAGTCTCATGTAATGACTACTTTATGCGATAAATGGAATAAACTGAACGATTATGAACCATTAAAAAAAAGATAAAAATAGAAGTATTCGTTAAAAAGGTTATTTTTATGTATACGTATTGAAATAGCTTATTTCATATAATTCAATATCACTTTTATTTAAGTTCTTTTTTTTTAAACTTTAATGAAAGATAACTTTATTATTTTATCCATTAAATAATATTTTTCTGGCTAAATTTAACAGATGATGGTTGTGATGCTGAAGATGTAGGTTGGTGATGACAAACACCATTAATTATTTATCTACAAATATTTCTTTTTCATGGAATTTGTATTAGAATCTACTTGTTTATTTGTTGAAGGAAAATTGTAATTTACTAGGAATATTCTGTCTCTTCTCAGTGAATGTTTAATGTGGTACGCCAGTTTTGGAATATCCTACGTTTGTGATTTATCCAGAATTTACTCCTGCTTTTCAATTTTCCTCGGTTTAATTGACTGGTTTTGTGTGTTCATACAACAAAATTGTAATTATATTTCCCAGTCTTATTATCACTGTAATAATAAATACAAAACCGGTATTGAACAAAATAAACATGTGGATGTTTGTAACAGAAATCAATACCTGTTGAGTAGGGTAAATTTGCCTAAATCGTACTCTTGGAGAACATAAGCTTGATAGACAAAAAATAATTGAAAAAATTACATCAAAATAAAAATAATTGATTATTTGCAACAAATACCAATATTTTCACATAGTTGCATAAATGAATCTACAATAAAAATAAACAAAACATTTAATTTTCATCAACATCAGGATTTATCAAAAATTGAAGCCATTTTATTCAAAGACATATTTGTATTGTTTTTTTATGAAAAAATCGCAGCAAGTAAATGTACAATTGAAAGTACAATTTATTGAACATTCAGATGTTTGATTTAAAAAAAAAAACTAAACTTGACATTTTTTTATTAAAAGTAAATAAAAAATGCTGTTTATAGGTTCTGCTATAAAAGCATAAACACTACTACTCATCTTATTCAAATACTTCAAGAAGGAAAGTAAGAAAAATATTTTAATAATATTTCCTTCAATCAATCTTAATCCAATGAGTATTCATTAGAATTAATTGACCAAGTCTTATATTCTAGAGAAACTGTAATAAAGTCATTTCTTTCCACCATTGATTTTTAGTATTATTAATCCCAACATCTCATTTTCAAATTTGAAATGTTTACTGAAACTTAAGAGATCTCTTTTATGGCTTAGTAATTCAAGTCTCAATCGAAAATGTGTCTTCTTGAGCTATAAAACTCTCGTTTTATTGTTCTAATTACATTCTGTTACATTCATTATGTATATTACAGTGATTAGATTTTCATTTATGTTCACAGAATGAGACTAATACTCTAATAAAAACTAACCCAGTTTCACTAAATTTTTTTTTAACTTATCAAATTGTAAGACACGTGTGTCTAATTCACTCAACACGGTTTATAGTAGAAAATGAATAAATATTTTTCAAATACTCAGTTGTATTATTGTTCAATTATCACTAAATCGTTAATAAATTTATTGTTATCAAAATAACTCTCTATCTAATAATTAATGAAAAACATAAACACCCTATTAATTTATCCATACTATAGAATACATATTCATTTATCCTATAAAAGCATGCAACACCTTTTTCATCACCAATTGGATGAAAATATTTTTTTAAACTCACATGTTATTGAATGATATGATACGTTGATTAAAAATCATTTTTCCAGTTTTTCTTCAATATATATTACTTTCATAAACATGAACTTGAACAAATGTCAAATACAGTCTAGCAGTACATAATTTTATTTGTATTTTGTGTGTGCCTTTGATGAAACTTTGTAACTCAGTCAAAAAATATAATTTATATTTTTATTTTATAACATTGATAAACATTGAAGTATTCATATTTTTTCCTATCAGTAATCATTTAATATATATATCTCTTTAACTTGACTACAAATTACCCCAGCATATCTCCATATCATGAATGTGGCAGGTGTGGCTGATGCTCAGAACGCGCTATAAATAAATATTCTCTATTTTGTATTAAACGAATATATTGTATTAAAAGAATGCCTATAATCCAAAATGGAAACTCTGACTGCTATCAATGCTCATACACTCATGTAAAATACCTCCAGACAAAATGAAAGACATTAAACAAAAAATGTCTTCCATTTTTTCTATATTTTATATTAAATCTGACAATTCTATTGATTGAAAGAGCACTAATATGCGATTTATTTTATCAACTAATTTCTGCTTTCTTAAATCTGAATTCATTAAATTCATTCATTTTTATTTTGTTTATACTTTTTACTAGCCAATGGGAATTCTAGATGCTTTAATAGCTAAACAATGAATGAAATTGGATAGTTATTTTATTCAAAATTTTAGCATATTGTTTTAAACTTGAATGATCTAGACTATAGCACAGAAATAGATGACTTTTCTGAATCAGTAAACTGTTGAAATATATCAGTTGAGATCATTGAGATTAGTGATGGATTAATTTGATTGAATGATATGCCATTGATGAAACCATATTGGAAATAGTAATCAAGAAAAATACTGACAAAAGAATATTTGAAAATTTCTGTTCACAGGCCCGCCCAAGATCCTGATGAAGCCACGCTCACAACACGTAAAAGCCGGAGAGACAGCAAGTTTTTATTGCAGTGCCCAAGGATCTCCAGCACCACAAATCCATTGGCGCAAAAATGGCAAGAAGATTTCATGTAAGTTTGCCACTGCAGGGGAACTTCAACTGATCTTATTGTCTTCTTACTTTTCTTTTCGTTTGTCCTTTCTCGCCTCAGTGATTTCGTCTACTCTTTACTCAGTTCCTTTCTATCTTTCAAAACTCGAATCAGAAACTCTTTGCTCACTTCCGAGTAGAAGGTTTAATGGGCAAAAGAGAATCGGAAAGGATCTACGCTACACTGATTTCCTCTCCAGCTCCTAAAATACTTATAGCTTTTTTGAAAACTTTTTAAAGTGCTTGGAGATGATAGAAATTGATTAGTTATCTTTTCAACAGCAACGGCAACCAGGTATACCACCAAAACATATCTGAATGGATCTGTACTGCGAATTGCCCCAGTAAGGTCCCAAAGAGATGACACAACGTGGGAGTGTGTTGCTGAAAATGGTGTTGGTGATGCAGTCACTGCTGAAGCTCAACTTACGGTCTACGATGGTAAGTCTTGACTTTTTGTTCCACTCAAAATAACAATTCAATCTTTTAAAACTGCTGCAGACACGTTAATGTAAAAACATGTCTACATAATTAATCACCTAATCGCGCCCCTAAGTTAATCCGTAAAAGTTTAACTTTCTCACAAGTATTCAGCACTTTTTCCATTTCACTCTTCTTCTGTTTCTTACAATCTTGTCTTTTTCTCCCTCACCTCATTTTTACGGAAGAACGAACAGCTTAATGGCGCCCAGTTCAGTGGCAAAACGGAAGGTACCTTAATGGGAAAGAAGTACTGCATTCCAAGAAGCTCCAAAGTCTCGACGAGATCGCGTGAAATTTCGCGGAGTACCTTAATTGGTTTCTCTTACTTTTAATTTAATTTAAGACGAACAGGCTGAACAGGCGAAAGTACTGTCGTTGAGAAAAAG
Organism: Chelonus formosanus; assembly: GCA_028641665.1. Classification (NCBI taxonomy): domain Eukaryota; kingdom Metazoa; phylum Arthropoda; class Insecta; order Hymenoptera; family Braconidae; genus Chelonus; species Chelonus formosanus. The sequence goes on along the minus strand of CM054003.1, from coordinate 15,938,930 downwards.
TGCAATGAGCAAGTGTAATTTTTTTCACGTGAACTAATCTTTAACTTATGATATGCCATTATTTTTTAATATCTCCTGAAAATTATATCAAACTATATTTAACTCATGACATCTTTAAAAGTATTTTACTGATTTAATGTCATGATATATTTCATTTCACTTTGAAAACTGTTTTTTTTTATTGATATTGATTCATTTGATTCCTCTGCATGAAACATGCACATATTCAACCAACACACTGATTTTTTTTTCAATTAAAAAAAATGTCAACTTAAGTTTCATGTGACAAATTTCTCATTTACGTTATTTTGTCAACTATTTTAAATTAAAATGAAAAAAAAACAATTGCATTAACAAATTAGATATACTTTGAAGTTTGAAAAATTTTCAGTATATATTTATACAATTCTTGTTTACTTTTAAAGCTTCCTAAAGCCTTGAATTTTGTAGTTCAAAATCCAGCAGAAGAATAATTATTACAAAGTTACTTGATCATTTAAATACAAAGTATTATGCTGAGCAAACGATTTTTATCATTCTTGCATCTTTTAGCTGCAAAAAACTCAAGTTATGTTTCTGCTTATCCTGCAGCACAATTTTTTCCAAATATCAGCACTTATTCATGAAAAACAACTTGAAAAAAAAAACATTGAAAAATATTTTATTCTTTATAGTCTTCTACAAGGAATCTAAGTATTAAGTTGATGATGCTGGTCTAGATAATGTGATGAAAATTCACCAAATTCATTAATTACTCAATACTAGTCTACATATCATCAATATTCAAATTGCTAAAACTCCTTTCGTAGTTATAACTTGACTACCAGGTAATGAAATAATCTTCTAGTGCAATTAAAAGAAGGACATCATTCACATAAACGTAGTTTCACACGGCCTATTAACTCATCTATTACTTTATCCAAGTTTTTATCTCAAGTAATCAATATTTTTATTTGGCCATTAAAAATTGGGTGAATGTTTCATCGGTATTTTTTACACCATGAAGTGAATAATTCAGTCATTAAAATGACATTGAACCAACTAGCCTACTAGATTTATCGATATGGAGCATTTATAGAGCTATTAAACCCGACAGGGTGTATAAAGATTCAAAGAGGGAAAGCCATTATGTGGTAACCTCGGACACTTTTACAATTGATTATACTGAATACCTGGCATATTATAAATGTTCTATCATCAATGTAGAATATTACACTCAAGCAACAATTGTAAAGTCAGATAAAATTAAGGAAAATCGAAGAGGTCGAAAGAAATGAACATAAAAAGACTGGAAGAAAAGAAGTGAACAAACGTAAAAGTTGGAATAAACAGTGATAGCATGAAAACGATAAAGATAAAAGTTAAATGGTAACGTAAATATCGTAGTACTTCCGAGCACAACTCTATGGTGTAGTGTATACATATCGCGACATTGTACGTATTCATACATAAGAGTAAGAGCGTAGATGAGAGTAACACGAGGACTCTACACACCGCACGCTTCGAGTGTGAGTGGAAACGACAAAAATTGTCGACGACCATTACCGGCAACCGCTAGAGTGTCCTCAACATGTTCACCTGACGCGTTCAACGTGCCACTAAAAATCTGAAAACCATTACAGTACCGTATATACGTGGGAGAATGCAACGTTGCAATATCACAGAAAATAGTTAGAATCAAATTCCTTCTTACTGCTGTTATTTCTGATACTGTTTCCTTTGTTATCGTGGCTAGTTTATCGAAACAATTGTATATGCTTGGTAGGTAGCATTGTGAAGAAGATGGGTGGTGATATAAAATGGAAGAAGAAGCCTTTGAATACAAGGAAGCTGCCTATTATCAAAACTATTTTGCTGTGAATTCGATTACTTGATATTGGTTTGGAGATTTAATTCTATTGCGATTAAATCGCTTGAGAATATTTATAGGATTTCCGTTCATCAATTTTCATTCATTCGTTGTGCTGGAGATATGATATTCAAATAACATAAAAACAATTATATTTGATCTATAAGCATGTTGGTAATCATTCTATGGTATGTAAAGTCTCATTGGAACATATAGCATTCTAAATTACCATTGATTGTAGTGATTAATGACACAATGTATTACTCACTTGGTAGTCTATCTATTTATTCAGCATTATATACCTATCGGTGTCTCTATTCATGCCTTTCTTTTACCTAAAATACTACATATTATCCTATTCATCTTTTGCCCCATTTCCCTCTTCGTATTCTGGGTCTTCTGCCCACATGTGATCCACGAGTCGATATCATGCTAGCGACTGAACCTGTTTTAATTAATTCTGATACCACCTGTGATATGAAATAGGCTCTTAATTATGTATTACGTTAATTGGCCGAAATCTAATCTCTTCTGTTACCAATGTCTGATATTATTCCAGGTATTCTATTCTTTCTACATTGGTGGAGGGTTTCATTGTTGGAAAATGAACCTCTCTCGCTGATGGTAATTACTGTTTAGTATATAGAAATTAACTTGCAAATTTCCTAGAATAATCATTGAAATGTACTGAAAAAAATAAATATTACATTTATTTTTGTTTGACTGATAAAAATATTTTTTTATGATATAATTATAATATTATTTTAAAATGAAAATAATGGAGACAGTAATTTTTATTTGAAATCTGATGACCATAGCAAATAACATCGGAATACATTTGGCAAATAACAATTTTGTCAAAACAATTGAATTCAAAATCGCTTTAATTTATTTAAAAAAAAAATTATTTCATTCTTTTTATTATATATTTGCGTAGAAATAAAATTTTTCTAAGAAAGACCTGTTTCACTTTTGAGTTGGAAAGGAATAGACCTTGGATTTAATTGGTATTATTTTTATTTCTTAAGCGTATTTTTTTTATTTCCTCGACCTTTTTTGAACATACTAGAACATAGCGAATATGCAAAAAAAAGGGTGAGAAACTGTTGATATGATTTTTAGTAGAAATGTTCGTGAAAATATCATAATTTAACCAACTGTATAAAATTTTTTGTTTTCACTTAATGATACATCTAACTTTCAATATTACCTCTAAAAATCTCTCCAACGAAAATTTACTTGAAATTATCAAATCTAGTATCTATAAAAAAGTCACTGCAAATAAAAAAATTTGACTTTGAAGAAAATTTAATAAAAATCAAGGAACAAAATTCCCATGTGAGAGAACTTACTGAAAAATTACATTTTTATTCCATTTTTTTTTGGTCCTCATATTCTCTAAGGAGAAAATTATTTTTTTAAATAAGTTTTTTTGTAGGTCAAATTATTTTCTTTTTATTTATGAGCTTTTTTAACATTTTTAATTTATTTTTAAAAAAGTTTTCTCGATAAAACTTTCTACTTTTAAATCACATAAACCCAAAATAAAACATTGTATTGCTTGTTATGATTTATTTGGAAACAAATTCAAATATTAAAAAACGTTAATAAAAATAAAATAGCATGAAAACTCTTTCAATCCACCTTTGCTTCTCATAGTTCTTGCTAATCCTTTTTCTGCTTTCCATTTATTCATTCAGATTTTTTATCTTTTTATTGGAATCAGACTCTATGAGTGTAATTTACAATATTGGCTTATAAGCAACTAGTAATTATGAATCCAACTTCTAATATTATCCTGATAATTATTATCAAATGTTAGAAAAACACAATTAATAACATCTATATGTCAATTCCCACAATGAAACGTCAACTTTTTATTACATTTGGTTTATGTTCATCGAGAAATCGGTAAACTTATTAATTTCCAACTCATAAAACATGATCTTAATGTACAGCTATTATCCAAACACTTGGCTTATTGTTTGAAATACCTTATACGTGGTAAATAGCAGTTTAGATTCGCACACAAAAGGCTGCAAGTAATACTTACTCGTCTAATGTCATAACGCTCAGCTACAACGTTCTACTGTGGCTTATATGAAATACTTAAAATCGATAAAATAACACAGGAAGGAGGATATCATAACCAACGTTACATTATACGGACCATAATTTTTTCAAGAAATTTAATATTGTTTACTGAAAAATATTTGCAGTTTATTTATAAAAATAATGAAATATGAAATAAAGAGAATTGGATGCTATTAAGTATTACTATGTCAATTTATAATAAAGACTTTAAAGTGAACATGGCTTGAGAAATTTCAGAAGAAATTATTTTCAATAAACGATTTTCTTTCAATATTGAAAACAATATATATCAAAAAAGTCTTTTTCAAATTTTTTTGTTACATTCTATATTACATTTTTCATCAAAATAAATCAATTAAAAAGAATGAATAATTTTTGATTATGGAGGAGAAATTTTTAAAGACTCAGATATTGATTTGAGTTAAAAAACAAATAACGAAATTTAATAGGAACTTTTTTATTTATTTATTTTTTTTTTTTTTGAAATGATTGGTTAATTGGAGTGATTGACGAAGTGAAGTAAATAAAGAATATGATAGTTTCTCTAAATGAAATTACTTCTGAGTCAACATAAACCAGGACAATACAAATCCATTAAATAATTAAAAGTTTCTATAGAAAAGCTAGAATCTATTCGACACATATCATCCATTGACAGTCCAGTTATTTTTTTCACGTCCCCTTTCAAACATCACTCTATATTTTTCTCTTTGTCATATATACTTAATGTTTCCTATATTTTAAATCTATAATATGACAAAAAGGACCTAATTTTTTCAGCAATATTCTGTCAATTTGAAGACTCTTTTGACAGTTAATCACACGACAAATTTCCATTTTCATCCATCATCATTGAATTTCAATTTTGAAGTGTAGTGCACTGCAATTCATCTCAACGGATCACATCCCACATTCATATTAAAGACAAGGAAATCATGTGACATGTTGAAAGGTTCCTGGCATGAAAACGCGAATGAGAATCTAAGGGATGTATTCACGTACAAACAGAGCAGTGAGACTTGATATACGGTGAGTTTAATGCTACACATTCAGCAAATAGTAGTCATACGAATTATAATGGAAGAAGAGCACTGAAAGTGAGAAAAAGAATTGTAGTAAATCCAAAGTTGTAAGAAGATATTTGACAAAATGGCGGATGTTAATGTTAAAGCATTGTGACGTAAAAGAAAACTGTGAATAGCGCAAGCGAACAATATTTATCCGGATGTAGAAAAGGGATGGGATTTCTGTTTCAAGCTTCAACTCTTTTGTTTCACCCGTAGGGTGTTTTCTTTAGCCTGTCGAGTCTTCCACCAAGCCTTATATATTCTCCTAACCCCTCACTCGCGTTATACTATCGCTGAGTCGGCTGTTTGTTTTCTACCTTATTCATCCTTTACCATTGCTCTCAACTTGTACTTCAGACACGCCTTATTTTTCTCCTGCTACTGTTTGGTATCAAACTCATATACCAAAATTTCGTACCAGTGCCCACAACTGAATCAAATTACACCAACTTTGTCTCCAGCTTCTCCAAGGAAAAAATAGGGGAATGAATACAAGTGCCTGCTTCTGAGTTTTATTTCAGATTATTTCAGTTGGAAAGTTAAAAAATATATACATATATATCTATATACTTATGTAGTATATACATGGGATACATATATACATTGATACATAACGAAGAACTAAACTACGGAAGTCCGATTAAACACTGATCCAGGATGAAAAAGCAAGACGAAAAGTTTTCATCGGAGTGAAAGAGCCAGTGTCCCCAGCGAATTTTGAAGGAGCTCAAAGATTTCCAAGTTGAGAGAGAAGCGTGGGAAAGAATACGAAGAAAGAAAAACAAAAAATCAGAAGCAAAAAAGGTGATGGTTCTGGCAGTAGAAACGAGTCTGAAGACTCGATGGCGTCAACTTTGTTAGATCTTGAAAGAGAGTAACTGAGAACAGTTCAGCCCTGAAGGAGTTCAAGAAGAAGAAAAAATAAGTTTAAAGTAACAAAGTACGTGTGTTTGGGGAATTTAATTTTCATTCAAAAAACGGAAGCTTAATTAGTAATTAATTGAATCCTAAATTAGCCACAAATTTGCAACTCCTTCAGGATAAAGAAGATTACCCTTTACATCTTTTTTTTATCTTCCCTCATTTGTTCCATTGTTACTGTCATCACTTTCCTCCATGCTTGTGATAAGATCGACTGGGTTGAAAATTTCAACTATTTGGAATATCTAACTTTTGCAAGAAGTTAAAACTTTTGCTTATACTTAATTGCCAAAATATGAACTTTGTTGTCAGTTACTACGAGCAAATAAGGGTCTTTACACGTAATCAACCCTACCTTGTTAAAAGTAACTTTGGATGATGTTAACAAACTTGCTTTTGAACAAATAGAAAAATAAATTTATTTAACTTTTAAAAGTACACAAAATATCTAAGTTTTTTTTTTAAAACAATAATAGTTTTGACATTGGGTTTTGGCATAGATCATTTTAATGACTGATCATTCAATTGAATTATTAATCTGAAAGAGTAATTACCCCAAAATTTGATTTTAGCTAGAAGTTAATTAATCCACTCTAATATCAATTATTATCGATATTAATTTATGTAATATATTAGATTATACGGTTAACTGAAGATAATCAAAATTTCTAAAATATTATCAACGCTGTAACATAATTTAATTATTTAATATATGCATTGTGATCAATAATAGCTCAATGGTTCATTTTAATGCACATTAAACAGGATAGAATAGATGTTTTATACAACAACTACCAGCTTTTCTAACAGATTTTCATTTAAATAAGTTCAATTTATCAAATCAATTATTTATTATAATCATTTAAATTATTTTTGAATAACTCTAAGATTATTCAAATCAAAATAAGTCTTTATTTTCTCTATTAAACTTTATTCCATCCAACTTGATAAACATTAGGAAGATGAATAAAATTTCGTTCCGGTGGCTTCCAACAAGATCATGAAAAATATCCTATATCCACCAGCACTCATTATTTTCAGTACTAAATCAATCGGATCATCAATCAAATTATCTTTTGGACGTAATTTATTTTTCATACGAAAGCTAGACTTGATCTTTTACATTTCTCTGAATCCAAATGAACAATCTTGATCGAAAGACGAATGATTGACGAGTTCATCTCAAAGGCTCACAGCTTTATTATTATTATTATCTTTTGCTATCAGAATATTTCCACAAACCATTTTTTTCACACACATTCACTTGAACCTTCGTCAAAAACAAGATATCGGTTCTAATGCGATAACACTTCGTAAAGTTAGCTAAGCTATGTAAAGACCACTCAATGTCTACCAATCTGAAACTAAACAAATTGAAGCTTTTTTAAAGTCACCACTGAGGCATTATGAACGTAATCCAGCTTCAATCCAGACAATAGATACTTAATCTCGCTTGACCACTATCGGAAGGATAAGTTTGATCGATGAAAGAAAACAGCTAACAATAAATGACAGAATAATAAATAGCAGATGAAGCAAACAAAACTATCATCAACTCAAGTTGTAATTTTATTTCTACAGACAGCTTGGAGATTTTTGCTCTTACACTTCATGAATCAGATCTTTCTCACGTCATTTTTCATTCTATTGATGTGCAATAATATTCTGAGGTTGAAATTCAGCTTTTATTTTACCACTAAGAGAAAATAGTAGCTGATGTAGCAGCCATTTTTACACTATTTTTCTAAGCTGTTCCTTTAAAAGCTATCGAGGAGGTTTATAATTTTATGTTCTCAAGAAAATGTGTGCTTAAATTTAAAAGCTTACAGAACGTAAAATGAACGAAAAAGAAATAAAATCATTAGAATGATAATGAAAGTAATAAATAAAATTAACTCAACTGTCTCATCACAGAGTATATTTGTAAGTTTTATTGTGGAAAGTAAAATTAATCGAATTTGCTGGTGAAATTCAAGGGAAGATCCGTTTACTATTATTTCTAGAGATGGTAAGCGACGTGAAGCTTAAGTTCTACCTCCAAGATATTTATTTTTGTTAGCTAGACAGCGAAAGGTATGTAATAAAGCAAGAAGAAAATTAAAAAAAAAAAAAGAAGAGAAAACTGAACTTACCACTTAATCGAGGATACATTTCATTGTGTTGAAGGTATTGTTTTTGATAATTGTAAATTTTTTACATTGTTTCAGTAATCACTTTTTTTATGGATCAAGATTGCCAAGAGATTAGGTTGAAACATCTTATCTAGAGTTATTTAATAAATAAAATTTCCCAACAATAATTCATGTTTTAACTATAAATCCAATATGGCTAAGCTATATGTATTTAAAAGAAACACCACTTTTAATTGAAGAAAAAAGCTAAAAACTTACAGAATCAAGAGAATACAATTATGACTGAATGCAAAAAAATCATTCGGTATCAAATTCGTTTCATGCTCATTCATTATCGAACTCTATAGGCTGAGCAAATATTTTGAATAGATAATAATCATATTCATGAGACTGAAATATACTCTGTGAAGCAATTTTTTAAATTTACTTTATTCCAGATTAGATTATAAATGTGATATTATAATAGTATATCATAACATAATTTCTAAATTTCAAAAAGGTATTGAAATAATAAACATTGTAGTTATCGAAGAGATTGATTTAGTTATCTTTTTTCAGAAATTAACGCATCTATTTGAAATATTTCAAGACAAAAATAACTTACAATATATCTACCATCATAGACAAGCCTATTCCTGGCTTTATGTCTTGGATTAATGCTGAATAAAATCTTAGCCAAATGAAAAATTTGATACAAAAAACAACCAAAAATTATTTGTAAAAAATTTGCAAGTATTTGACAACAATAAAAATAAGATAAATGACACTAGCATCATACCTTGCTAAAGCTTCCAAGATAACTTTCAAGAGTAATTAGTCTATCTATTATTGTTATCTAGCATAAAAAAAGCTTTAGCTCGTCATAATTTTCGACGAGAATAATCTACCAAAGTGACTATTAAAGCAAAGTAGTGTAGGGAATATATTTTTATGAGTATAACATAGCACACGGCCTTAACTTTCATCTCATAAACTTCAAGTACGCACAAGCAAGTGCAATCCAAAACAAAGTCGAGAAAATACCAATACGAATTATAAGAGCTTGATAAGTTAAATATTTATTTACAAAAGCATTGATGTAAAAATAGGCTTATTATGTAATGCTTCTGATGATCAATAAATTAGGAGGATCATATTGGATAATAAGTATTAAATAACGTTGAAATTAATATTATGACATGAGTGGTTATCCAATAGCATAATATGATATGAAGTCTTGTCTCAGAGTTAGTTCATGGGGTTGGCAACATTGAAGGAGTTGAGATATCGATGAGAAGCTCGTCATTGGAGGTATAATGCCATGACATGCAACGTTCGACCCTTAAGAAATTAGATAGGCAACCCTTGTCAGCTTTAAAGCGAGAGGTTAAGTCATCGAAAAGATTAAAACTTATCTCTTCCTCCCTCTCGACCTTCTTCATGTGCACCGGGAATCTAGAGACTTCCCTTGAGAATCCTAACGATGCTTCTACTCTTTCAAACCACTCTCGCTTTTTAGATTTGCTTTTACATTATTTTTTGTTTTAATACTAGACTTATGAGTACAAATAATAATGAATTCGAATCGTAATATCGTTGACGTAACACATGAATTGCTTCCTGCTTGAAGATGTTGATGACTTTATTTATTTGAGATAATTACTGTATGACTTTTAGCAGAATAAAAATGATTAATCTGATTAAATATAACTTCTTCATCATGATCTTGATATGTTAAAATTTTATTGAATAAAAGTAATTGACAAAAACATAATTATATTTATTAACATTAAAAGTGGAGAACCCAATTAAAGTAATTAATTGATTAGAAGTCATAATTAAGTTCTTCAAATCAACTTAATGTTATCTCAAAGGGAATATCAAGCAATCTATTCATTCCTAATCATTTGATCAATGTCATCAAAGCCACCCTAGTCTTTGGTCTAGAAATCAATGACGGCTGGCTAGGGCTGTTTGATCTCTATTAAAGCATGTTCATAAGATGCTTGTTGGGTATAAAAGTATTCATATGAAACATCAAATCTATAAATAATCCATTAATGTACAACTAGTTATATTTACGTTTCTACAAGTGGAGCTTTATTACATTCATCACTATTTTGTATATTGGGATTGTTAGAAAAATATTGGTATTAAAATTTATAACTCCAAAAAAGGATAAATCTATCCTAGCAATAATAAATTAGTTAAATAAACTTGTGATTTACAGTTAATAAGCTAATGTCAAGATATTTGCTTCAGCAGAGTATTTATCCTGAAGTCGGTATCTCTGGAATTAGTTAAACTATTCCAGTGTCGTATGCACGTGAAGTGGAAGTTACGACGATAACTCAAAGTGGCAGTAGATCATGTGACTCTACGAATCTAGATTTACATGGAAAGTGATCAATGACCAATATTGTTAAAAACTACTAATTGTTTTTAACGTTACTATCATTTATTATCCATTACAAAATAAATAGAACATAAATTCACTTTTTTTTAAAAGTAAAAAATACCCATTATTGAAATAATTAGTTGTAGATTTATTAGTTTAATTTTTTTCATTTGACTTTATATTCGAAATTGCTCTCATCAACATTCGATTGCATTTATTAATCAGCTCGTAGAATATATTCGCTCGCGAAGAATATAAATGCAAATTTATTCAAGAAAAAAAAGGTAAAATATAAAGTTTATTGAGTAAAATCAACACTGTGAGGAATAATAAAGACTAATATGATTAAATTGGTGCTTTATTAGTAGTAAATCACCTAAGAGCACTATTACTTCTAATAAAGCAAATATCTAGCCTTGAACAATTAATGAAGCAAAAAGAATTATTATTAAATTTCTCTTATGTTCAATTTCCAATCATAATATTGATATTTTAATTCAAATAACTTCAAAAATTAATTAACTATCTATTTAAATGATTAAATGAAGGATAAATAATTGATGCAATTGAATAAATTTTCTAGAAAAAATGGCCTTGGTATTGTATCCACTCCATAAACATTTAACAAAATTATATGAAACTTAACAAAAAATGTTGATTAAATATCTCTCAATACAATTTGTGGCTATAAATATGATTAAAATTATCAATTAAATTAATTTATATAAACGTGAAAAGGCGAAAGAAACAAACAGAGAAAAAATAACTCTAAATGAAATGAGAAACCAAATGAAAAATAGTAAAGATAGTAAATTTTGGAGTAAGTTAAATTTTGAAGGTGGCACAGCAGAAAGAAAAAGTACATGCAATTTAATGCTTTTAAGCTGAATTTATTTAAAAAAAAAATATTCTCTGCAAATAAAATAATGAAAATCTCTACTAACTTTAGATTGACCATCTAATGTGATCCAATGACTTTGGTCACCTCATGAGAAATTCACGTAACCTAGTAATCACTTAGCTCAGATAATTATTTATTTTTTATTCAGTTGAATTGAGAGTATTAAATTAGAAAATGATATCAGGCCACATTTAATGTAATAAAAACAAGGTTCAATTTATTGCTAGTGTTTGTTTTAAAAAGTCACTTATCCTCAAGCTATTGATGGAAAATCATTAATTCTACTACTATTTCATTTGTAAAGAGTAAACTTGTAACTGATTTCTTATTTAACTTCAATAAAAGTAATGTAATTTTTTTAATCAATACATTTATCTTATTCAATTTAGTATTCACTGTCAAAAAGAATTATTCTCTAGTGAAAATGAATCATTTGAAGCGAGATTATGTTAATTTTATTACTGTCACAAATCCCCGAAAAAACTTAAACGATTTGAAAGCGGTATTAATCAATAAAAGACCGATAAACAGCACAAAAAATCCGGAAACAACATGAATGTGTTCTCCCGAAGCATGTTCAAGTATTCTCTAGTCGTAAAAGTGAATTTGTGAAGTTCTTGGGTGAATAAATTTAACGCTAGATGTGTCACATGAGAACAAGAGAAAAAAAGAGATAGAGACTGGATCGACCAATCGGCTGGAAAATCGTGTTTTCTCCAGAATTAGACGCAAGCTAGAGAACAAGAAAATAGAAAGGGAAAATAAAAGAATTCTCTGTAGTGAAGTACAATATCTCTTGTTTCTTTTGTTGAGCTGCGACATCACACCTTCGGAAATAAATTCGGCATGAAAGTATCAAGAAGCCGGTGAAGAGAAAGTTTATCCGTTGCACGATTGCTCTTTTCATGACACGATACCGAGCAGGGAATGAAGCGAAAAATAGGGGTAAGCAGTAAAAAGTCACTGTAAATGTTATCGTGAAATACTATCGGAAATCAAGCATACTTTGATAACACTTATGTGATTTATTGAATTTGATTTCCACCTGTAAGATAGAAACTAAATAAAATAACACATTTGTCTTATTAATTACAAATAAACTAAAGAATTTCGATCAATCTTATAGAGATTTAGAGGCATTTTGGGAGATGTGTTTCTACTTCAATTGTTTTTTATTGATTTCTTGTAATATATTATAATAAAATAAAGTGAATTTAATGCTAATAAAATTTTTTTGCCGGAAAATAAAATTAATGAAATGCTTTGTTTTCAACCAATGTCGAGTGGTTTCGGAGTAATTTAATTTGTATAAAAATATACCAGAGTTGAACAATTTCGTCTGTTTTATGCCTAAAATGGATGATTTTACCTGTTTTACTCCGAAATTAGTTGGATTTTTTCCTTGATTGTGGATCTACTTCTGTTTTTCTCCTTCAAGCTTCAGTTCATCTGATTTTGTCCACATCTTTATCTGTTTTTCTCCGCTTGTTTTAATTCGGTCTCATTTTCTCCTTTTTATCATATATATATATATATATATATATATATATATATATAGTCAAATGTGTAACTTGAGAATAAAATGTAACAACATTATTCTAAAAGTCTAAATGGCGTAGTGGTAGTGTGTTAGACTAAGAATTCTAAAGGTCGCAAGTTCGAATTCAGATAAAACAAAAATACTTTGTGTCACTTTTCTCAACATTCTTCATCATAAGTTCATGAGTATGATCTTTCTGAAGAGTGTAAGTAGAAGAAATAACATAATTGAAAGAGAATAGTGGATTAAATTCATGTAAATCATGAGAAAGGCCATACAATAAAACACGCAAGCGAATGACGGTGATAATTTTTATGATAATTTCGTTATTTGTATTGGCTACTGCTATTTTTCATTATATTTTATTTTTCAAATAATTGGTTAATTTTTTTATCGAATGGAGTTTTAAATTTAATGTATTTGTATATAATAAAAAAATTTGATCTATTTTTCTGCTTATTATTAAAAATCACGGAGAAAAACAGACTCAAATATTCCATGGTATCAGGGATAAAACAGAAGTTCTTTAGGACCAATAGCGTTTTTATGAATTTAAATAATATATAATTAATAATGTTCTTTAGTTGAGTGATTATGTCAAGTGTAAAATACAAAAGTATAACTTTTAAATAAACTTAAGAAAAAATGATAAATTTCATGAAAAATCAAATATGAAACCTTAAATGGATAAAGTGTTGCACTAATTATTTAAAAGAACGTAGGTATTTAAAAATTTGCGATTTAAAGCTATCCATTTTTTGCAGATGCTTGACATTAATTTTCATTCATAAAAACTTTTGTGCTTTCTAGTACCTTTTATTATTTTTTTTTTGAATTATTAATTTTTATTATTAAAAATGTTTCATTTTCTTTTTTAATGTCAGGTATATTTTCTAAATAATTTTTACCACATTAATAGTACACTATGAACAAATTTGGTGATAAATTATTTATGCAAAGTATCTTATAGATATTTTAAAAAAATTTAAATAGTGTTTTCTAAGTTATTAAATTCTTCTATTTGTTAATAAATGCTTTAATGGTTACTGTTAAGATTAGTCATGAAAAGAAATACTATTATACATTAAATAAACCACAATTTAACTTTGATCTATCTATAATGAAATTTCCTTGTTGAAATTACCGTCATAGAGAGAAATGCTTTAGATCTTTATCAAGTCACTCTTGTTTTGCTATACTTTAGCCCCTTAGAAAAAATCGAATCATCTCCTGTAATTACACGATTGAGGAAACAATTTCAACCCTTGAGTCCCTGAGGCTGCTGAACTTCCGTAGGGTCGCAACTCTTTTTCCTCTTCACTTCGCTCGCATATTTGGCACAGTACTGTGGTATCTTCCGAAAGTCACTTGAAAATCCAAAGAAAATGATGAGATGGATTGTTTCTTCTGTCTTTTGCTTACTCTAAAAAATGAGAATTTGCTTCTTCTCAATGTTTTCATTTCTTACACCAACGCGATAAGTAAAATATAGTCTCAAGGAAATAAAAAGCAACAAAAAGGAGAGAACAAAGAAATAAAAGCTCGTCTTTATTTTATAGACTTTAGAAAAAATGTCTGCTTTAATTCAAGGCTATTGCTACATTTTTTTTCTTCTTAGTTTTATCAACTTTTATGAATGATATTTACTCCTGAAAAATAATTCTATCATCACAAGAACTCATTCAATATTGAATTCATAATATTTTCTGAGTAAAACAATAATAACTTTCTAAAAAATACATAGTCCTCATGGACAGGTACTTTTAATCAACTGAAACATTATCATCCGCATTAAACATGCGATCATAGGCTACAAAAAAAAATACAATTACACGGACTTGTATAAAGTTGATGATAAAATCGCACTTTTTTTTATTTAATTGAAATATATATTTTATCAAATAAAATAGCTTTATTTCTATTAGTGTGAGCAGGAATTTCCTAGTTAATTAAATTTTTCTTTTCTTTTTATTCTCATGAAAAAATTTACTGCTGAGCTCTAATTAATATTTCAACTCAAATATTATATTAAAAGACTACATTAATATTGTTTCAATAATCAGAAAATAAATTCTCGATACTAAATATTAAAATTTAGAAAACTATCATTTAAAGCTGCAAATTATTTATCATTTCAAGTAATATTTTAACATATGTAATTAACCCGCAATAATAAGTCAAAAATAAATCACTCAAATAAAAATAGCAATAATAGAAACTCTAGATATAATAAGCCATCCCTCGATCTCAACTGTGAAAATTCAAAAAATAGAATATAACAAAAATTTTAAATTCTTGTGATAAATGTTAAAAATAGATATCTAATTAAAACATAAAAGCATTTAATGACCAATGAAATGTTTTTTTCTGATCAAATTGAATAGATATAAAAAACACAATTAATTCTTCAATCATCAAACAATTTTTTCTTCAATTTAATTCTAATTTCATGCTATGTGAGTAGGTCTTGTGTGAATTGAATGGAAACGTGGAAATCGTTTTTATTTCCCATGAGAAACAGTACCCAAGTTTCTAGTTAACGAAAATGGGATAGCGAAAGGACGAATCTTCAAACCAATGACGAAGTTGAATCATCATATATTCGATTAGGATCATTCTGGTCTTGGAATCCTTTACACAAACAGGAGAATTCAAGAAAGAGAGTGACAAGCAGTCCATGAAGCAAAGCAGAGACATCAGCGTAACGCTTCAATATTCTCTGCAGTAGAAATTCACTCTGAAGTACCTTTTCACTTGGCTCGTTCTTCAACTCACTCTTTCATCTAAATCACGACAGTCTTCATTTCTCTTCAATATTTCGTGGTCTTTATCTGATTTTCCTGTGTACCCTTCGTTACCATTTCATTCCGTTTCTCGATTTCTGTGGCAAACAAAGCCATTATAAATTGGCTAATTATAATCCAATTAATGAGTCGTTTGTGCTAGAGAAACTAAAGAAGAAAATGAATGCTTTTCCGTCTTCGGATAAGAAAATTCGCCCATTTATATAGTGCAAAAAGTATGAAAATGATTTAATTAAAAGATCTATTCTGATACAAAACTTGCTCTTGATTATATTACAGCTATGATCATAGTAATAATAACATTGAAAATGTTAAAATATAAACCAGAATATTTATTCGGATGCTCAGTATTATATGCTATGTATGAAAAGAATTTACATTTAAAGATTTTATGTCTCATTTTTACCAATCACTGCTTGGAAATCTCGAGATATCTACCGTTTTCCGATAATTATACTAATGGAAATTGCGAGAAGTTGAAAAAAATAAACTCGTCTACGTAGAAATGCCAGTAAAAATAAACAACTTGAAAGTAATGCTGGAAAAAAGAAGTAAAATATCTTATTTTTTACATCATGATTGAATGTTTGTACTGTTGGAAATGGTTAAATATCCAATTTTTTTAATAACCTGTGAAAATATTTTAAAAGCAATTCAATGTTTCTCTCTTACTACAAAATGAACATAAACTAAAGAGTATACTCACTTTTTCCATTATTTACTTAGCTCTTAATAAATTAGAAATTTTTTTCCTAAAAAACCAATTGTTAGTTTAATAGTAATTCATTGTTAAAAAATATCTTTCAAAATAATTAGACAAAGTTTGAAGCTTTGATTCAGATCAAAGATGGTTGATGGAAAATAAATTATCACATACATCAAAGCAAACTATAAATGTCTAAAAGGTACAAACTGTTTTTCTTTTGTTGATTTCAACAAAATATTTGAATTTATAAAATTGATAAGAATTCAGAGTTATTGATAAGTATTAATTGATGAGCTTCGATGATATTGATCAGACTTGAATTACGTATGATTGAGTGAATTCTGAAAGAAAAAAAAAGAGTGATTATAAAACGAATGCAAGTTCGGGATCAGTATTGAATAGACTAAAACTGATAAGAAAGAATGATAGCTGTAAGCTGTTTTAATTGATTTATTTTGATCAATTAATAAATATTCATCATTATCTGATATTTTTCTTCACTTTTAAATTATTAAAATTTTACATCACAAATGAGTTGATAATGGATACTTTTCCCAACAACTCAACTTGATTAAAGTAAGAAAAGATTTGATAATTAAGATTATGCATTGTCTTCCTTATTTGAAAAATTAATTCAACCATCCAACATAAATAGTATACGATCGACAGGAGAGTATCAACTTTGCCCTGGGATGTCAACTGTCAAACGTAGTTGAAGCGTTCAGACGTACATCACATCAATGTTCTAAGCTCTTGCCCTATAGGAAACTCACCTTTGACTCACTCCACGTGTTACAGGCATGTGTAAATCCTTCACGCGTGTATGCGTCTGGAGTAATGAGCCGGAACAAGCCGTCGCAACGGATACATGTTTAGTCGCGTTAAAGCTTGCTATTGCTTGGTAGAATAGCCACGTACTCACACAACTCTCATTGTTTGAATCTGTATGATAACTAACCACGTATTCAGCCACTCTTTGACCTATACCCTCATCAAACTAAGACCAGAAAGCTTATTGTTTCGGATTTAAATTCTCAAGCTGATCACCCATTACCAACGTCAATCAGTTTAAATCATATTCGCTGGATCACTCGACGACTCCATCACGGATTATAATACCATATATACAATACACTTGATAACGACTTGCAGATAACGTTATACGATAATAGGTACTTGATAACAATGATGTAGAGTCGGTCAACGTTCGAATTGAACGTTGGTGATGATAACCGTGCAAAGCATTTGCTTCATGTGATTCCATGCTGATCAGCTTTACCATAATTGACCGTTCAACCATCATAATCCACAAATAACCGTTGAGTTTATGCTTAAATTTTATGAACATTATACGCCAAACGTCTTCATCAACGTGATAAGTTGAGCTGTAGATACGAGGTATATAAAAGACTATACTCGGAACCACAGAAAAAACTCAAATCGTATAGATGAACATCAGCTGGCATTTTGTTTGGAGAAGTTTGAAGAAATCTCATCTCCATTTAAAAATTTAAACCTTGGTAAATTTTTGGGAAAAAAATCAATTTGCACCTAAAAATAATGTATGGTTTCTAAACTCTTTAGTAATTGAATCTAAACCTTAAAGATACACAATACTTGTATTGAGTAGTCTTGAAAAGCTGAGTTGATTCAGAAGTAAAATATAAAACATTTTTAACTAAAGTAGAGTTTTAAAAAATTTCAATTACATTATTGCTGAAATTATCAACAACGAATGTAGCCAATTGACCAAAACAATGATCAATCGATTAGTGAGTTGGTAAGTTGATTTAAACTTTCAAAAAAGTCAATATTGATTCAACACTGACCTAAGTTAGTCCAAACTTCCCCAAGATTAGATCAAACTTATTTTCTTTGATAATCATGACAATCCCCACTGGCAAAAGTATTAAAACTAATTATTATCCTAAGCTTAGACCACTAATTTTGATATAATAAGTAAATTAACTTGCAGTTTTGTAAACAAATTTATGTATTTATCCAATCAACTTAAATATAATAAAGTCGGAAAAAAAATTGATTAAATTCAAATAGAAAAAATATAGTATTCCTTAAAAACCTTAAAAGCTTTTATAGACTTTATTTGACTTTTTCTAGATCTCATTGGATTTAAGAAGATATCATCGGATCAAATAAGCAAACCTAGATTTATTTTGACCAATTTTTAAATCTAATTGAGTCAACCTAGATCCTATAATTTTTCTTGCGAATTCAGTTTTTAAAGTTTAAAGTGATGAAAATCGTTGAAATTAATTGGGAGATTAAAGTTCTTACAATCGCTTAGCTTTATTACATTTGATAAAAAACTTTTTCTTGGATTCAGCAACATTTATTAATTTAATCAACATTACAGAATTTCTATTAGTGTTGAATTAAAAAATTAGATGATGAAAGATGAATTTTCACTTTTCTATTCTTTACTGGACTCTAATTTTAATTAATATTAAACCTGAGATTCTTTTACTCTTAAAGTATTCTAATGGTAATCTTATTTCTTCCATATATTTCCAATTCACCGCAATCTTTTTTTAAATAAGTAGAAAAAATTTATTTTCGATTTCATTATTTTCAAAAAAAAATTCCAAGTCATAGTGGTTCATAACCGTTCAATTCACTCTCTATGAGCATATCTTGGTCTAGTCTAGGAGCTCGAGTATAAGTCAAAACCTACTCTCGGTAATAGCATATATCCCGATCTCCAACTGGTTCATGTTCTTTCAGCAGAATTGGCTCTGAACTGGATGGAATGCTTCTTGCGGCTTACGTACCAGCCGTGACGTTTTCTCCAATCCTCTTTTCCTTCTTTTCTTCATCTCACCTTTTGCATCTAACTCCAAAATTGCATTTTCAATTGCACCTAGCCATTATTCGCAAAGACAGAAGAATCCTTTTTCATTTTTTAACTCTATTCTTTTCTCCCAACAAAGCGTGTACGTCACCTGCCACGCCCAAGTATTCGAACCCTCTTGCACACACATGCAGTATATACTATTATACTGACACACAGACGTACAACATACACAGGAGGTCTCAATCACAAGAGTCCTTGTGAGGAAAACCACACTGTCTCCTGCCGTATGCAGTGACACGCAATTAACCCTAATGATGGCCATACCAAAGACATCATTACCTAGCTCTCTTTTTACAAAAAGCCTGGCTATTAGCTTTGTAACAGAATTAAGTTAATCAATACTTGAATATCTCGTTAAAAAATGTCTTGTAAATATTGGAAAATAGTCAAACAAGTTGAAGTTGAAGAAATTTAGAATTCAGTCAACGTCATCATGTTAGCTAATGATGCATGACAATGATTTGACGTATCGTCCCGTTTAATAATGATTAGAGAGGACCGGTTTGTTTCGTCATTTGCATTATAAGCTCTCTCATCGTAGCCCTTTGACATTCTCTCTTTCCCCCAATGCTGTAACACACCCGTGCAATCGTGCCACGCGCAGCCAAACAGTCGAGTAACAATTCGTACACGTATGTCATAATTGCACTACCGCGATTAATAATTAGACGTGCAATTGGGCGTCAACCGCTTGTATGCGTGATTCGATTTATCGTTGTACACGTAGTACTGCTTGGAACTGAATATCGATTTTACCCGTCGTCTTTCTATCCCGTAGGCGTCCAACGGGACATTTGTGTTCATCTCTCTCTCTCAACTGTGCTTTAGATCTTCCCCATGTATTCTGACCAATCTCCAAGGGATCTCTAGCACTTCGTATCGTCTCCCCTCGGCTTTTGGTACAACACTTGGAGTCACGTACACGCGAGACCAAACCGGATTCAGTCGTGAGTGACGGGACGTTTGGTTTGCGGATAACCTGTCGCTTCGATACCACATCTAAGCAGTTCATTTCTCAATTGTGTTTTATAAGATGTTTATTCTTGAATCTGGATTTAAGAGAAATGTCGTGTTATACAAGAATACTAATTCTCTATTTTATTTATATGTTTGACTTTATGCTCCCCAAGGAGGAAACAACTTTAATGAAGAAAAGAGCTTTTAAGAGAATATTGGTGAATTTGTATTCAATCCTGAATTCTAGTTTCATTATTTTTATTTAATATTTAAATTTTACGGAGTTTCAAGTGGTAGAATTAGAGATAATACTCTGCTCTCTAAAATTCGCAATACATAGTCTTTTCCCTATCAGCTGATTTATGTTATTTCTTAAATAAAATAGAATTTATTTGGTTTTTATCTAGTCAATCATTTATTTTGAAAAATGTATCTTAAAAAGTTCAGCAAAAAGAGTTTAATAAAATGAACATAGTTCTCTTATTCTTGATAAAACTTTAACAGTTCTAGAAAAATTTTAAAATCTTCTGAACAATGTAGGTTAAAATATTAGTATATATTTTTATCTGTATATATAAATTGAGAGATAGATTACAATGCTAGTACTGGATCTAGTCACATCATTTAAACAGAAGTACATACATCAAGTATGCGTGTACAGCTTTAAAGTCCCAAAATAAATCTTGTTGGAAATGATGAAGAGACAGAACCAGTTACTACTAAAGGTTTTTATTCTTCAATACGACATGTTTTAAAATATAATAAAAAAGAACATATTATGACTCTTATGCTATCAATACAAGTAATAAAATTCTTTTAATCAAACTTTAATATTCTTAAACCAAACTTATTTTTTTTATTATGTCTCATAAATGTCGTACTATGCAATAAGTTGAAAAAGTCTTTAGTAGACCTCTTACAGAAACTTTTCATTTCAGACTTTTAAGGTCTTAAATTTATCAGTAATCAATAATGAATCGAATAAACTTTTAAATAGTAAACCAATAGAACTCGATATTTTTTATTCAAAAGAAAACTGTAAATTTAAGCAAAATGAATCGACTCTTTTCCGGTGAGAAACTTTTAATTCAAGAAATTGTAACAAATTAGCTTCGAGTAATTTTTACTACTTCTTGAGTTCTTTATTTATAATTATTCATGTTAATATTACTGATATAGTCAAGTATTTATTTTGTCTTGTAGAATATTTTAGTTACATTTTAAACTTGATTCAATTTTCATAAAGTAAAAGGTTATATTAATTAATAAGAAGATTTTAACGAAGTCAGGTTAATCTTGACATTATTAATTACTTTATATTTTCAATCATTACTGCAACTTCAATTTTTTATACTTCCTGTTTAAATTTATTTGTATTATCTATTTTCTTAACGATTCATCAATATCATTACCAATTCTTTTAATTTTATTTGTTGAAATATTTATTTAGTTGATGAAGTAAAATTTTTAATTGCTGACTTTGAATTTTTAAAATGCAATATTGAAATAAATTAATGCCTAAAATTTATTGATCAAAATATGAACTTTAAGTCGAGAAATACACTAAGGAATGTGTTTTTAATTCTCCAATTCCAGAGCTTTGGAAGAAAAATCACTTAATATTAAGATAGGTTTGAATATAAAAGTTATTAAACTCCGTATTGAAAGTCGAATGCAATAAAAAAGTGATTTATTTTCCTCTTTTTTCCTCGAAGTGCTCACTTTCAATAGCTATAGTGTTGGTTCTTCCCTTGATGTTTGCTTTTATTATACTATTGGTATTTCTTCGCAACTTTACCGCATAGCCAACAGTTTTCAAATAATATCTCAAAAGGTAATAAAAGTTGACGTTCAAAATAAACATTGAGTCTAAATAATTCAATCGATATAATATTCTGTTGATATAAACAAATGTTTGGTAGTACAAAATAGTAAATTATCATTCTGTATCATCATCAAAAGTTATAGAATTATCGACATCAATATCCAAGTTGATCAAAAAGCTCTGTTATATTTTTTTTGTATGAAAGAAGTTTGTCTTTCATCTTTTTGCACCAACTTATTCCTAGATTAAGCATAAACATCAGCGAGTGTCTGCTGTTTAATAATCATAATCATGCCTACATGCTTTGGGATGATAAAAAGTGTTGAAATACAATGAGAAAAAAGAAAAAAAAATAAATTCGCAATTTTTATGCATGACATTTCACTCCAACACGCTTGGTATTACAGCACAAAAATAGTTTTTCTTGGTGTAAACTTGATCATTCATAGAACCGTTCACTACTCCCTTTTCATCTACTTGACTATTTTCCTCCTTCAACATCATCGTTTTTCACTTCTTACTTCTTATTGTGCCTCTTTCTTTTTCTCTCTTGCATACTCAAACAAACTTTTAGAATACGAGAGAGCCAACGTTGAATATTTACCAAACTCTATATCTAACCCACTCTTGGCTGATCACCGTTCACAACTCTCCTACGATTCTTCTGTGAATCCTAGTGAAGAGCAAAAACTTTACCGTAACTTTAGTCGCCTCTATATACATTCTCAAGGGAACGTCTGAATAAAGATCGATAGCCTTTGGCTTACCGGGATTCAGTGGCACTCGGTCGAAGAAGTCAATCAATGAATCAAATTCTCTTAGGATGTTCTAAAGCCACAAATCCTCATGATAGTCTTCAACGACTGATAAAAAAAAATTCCAAGTTTTATCAAAGTAGACAACTAGATACATTTCTTTTGAAAACAAAGAATAAAATATAGAAAGAAGATATTAGTTTCTTACGATGGTCTTAAAATGGTCAAAGAGCTATATAAACTCACAGTTACAGGTCACAAGAGGTAAATAATGAATACATGGTGAGCTTCTTCCAGTTATATTGCTATAAATGTGAAAGAAGAAACGAAGAAGTATTATTGATTTATTTTTTATACCGATATGAAAGCGTTCTTATTCTTTTAGTCTCGATCCAGTTTATTCGACCATCCTCAATATCAGGATTATTCGTAACTCAATCATCCAAGGTACAGTCGTGATATTATTTTCTACATTTCGTGTATGTAACTGTCAGATCTGATAAACAACAAGTCTAGTTATTTCACATTTGATGAGAAAAATCGTGTTACTTTAGAAAAGAAGAGAAGTTCAAAATGAAAAAACAAGTACGTTTTTTTTAATATTTCCCAAGACAGAAATATTTTTGTCTTTTTTAAATGAAATTTACTCACCATCAAAAACTCTCTTTCTGTAGACTCTATAAAGACATTAGAAAAAGTTTAGTACACGAAAATTGAAAAAGTACTTTAAGTAAATTCAATAGAGTTTTTATATATACCTCATTGATGAGTTTTCCTTTTTATTTTAATCTACAACTTTTCCTCTTATCTTATATTCTGAAAATTTGTCATTCGCTCTTCAAACATATTAGAGCAATAGATTAATTTTGAAATAATATCAAACAAAGAATTGTCTTTTATTTATTAAATTTTATTTATTTTATATGAATGAGGTAATTATGTTCATAAACAGATTTTTTTTTATTGTAAAATACTTTTTAATAAATTGTATAAGATACTTTTATTTTCAATTAATTAGAATAAATAATAAATTAGTATCCATTTTTGATTGAATGACAACAAATTCACTGAAAATTGAATATCACATCTGAAGAAATTAATATTATTTCCAGTCAAACCTTATTTTTCACGAAAAAATATTAAATGAGACTTAAATAAGGTTTTGAAGCTAATTTTGTTAAATAAAACAACATCCAACTCAATTGGTTCTGATACTTACTGAAATAAAGTACCAGTCTCAAATATTGGAACATTGGATCAGACCAGATCCATTCAAATGACATTTGATTTAATAGAATATAATTATTTTATTAAAGCCACACCAGGGTTTTATTGAATTAAACTTGATTAAATCTCTGCTTTTAGATTTTTACAAAATCTCTGATGATGATAAAAAAAAATATCACCTCTCTAGATTTATCTTGTTTGATGAATTCATTTGATGTCTTTGCTCCAAGATGAATCAGATATTATTTAGTATCATCCACTGATAATAATTACTAAGTGGTAATCTGACTGGATTAATCAAACAAAATGTACTTTATTACTAATGATAAAAGAAACTGTTCGATTACCTGGGCAGGTATTATAAAAGCCAATTCCCCTTGATGGTGAACAATAATGCTTATTTTCTTGAATCTAAGCTCTGTTGGTGCACAAGTGTGCATTGTTTACAGTGATTGGGTCATTGACGCTACTCATAGGTAGGAATTAGCATAGCCGGCATTTGTGAAGTTGGGAGAATGAGTCGCGAAGTAAACGAGGTCGCGAGCATACTATAACCCACCATCAGTTTTTCCTCTTCCTTTTACTACGTGAAATCGTACGATCTCAATTTCTAGAGGCGCTTGTAGAGCGTTTTGCGAAATAAAATATGAGTCTGAGACTGCTAGGTATGCACCATAGAACTGGCCACGGCTTTCTATTTCTCCCTTACTCCCTTTCAATCCTTATCTCATTCCTCTTGCACTCCCTAACATTATACCTCCATCTTTTTCTCCCTCTGCATCTCGACAGACCTTTTGCAAAACTCTCTAGACCTCGTTTCCTACCTTCTTCCTCATCGCTCTCTTTATTCCATGGCTTCCAACTCCAGCAATAACCTTTATAATCAGAAGCTTTGCCTTCAAGTCCGCGCATACGCCCATCCTGTTCTCTCTATCCGAGCTTACAGAACTATTCACTCGAGGCTTCTGTCCGTTACAAAACGGCACCGAAACTCGTATCAGTTTAAGTCTTGAATTACGAAAGCTTTGCTATAAAAAGTTTATCGCTGACTACTCTTGTCCCGTTGATATCATCGTGCAGTTTGTTTTATTTCCACTGCACCAATGCCACTTTGATTATTTTATTAAATATGCCAATCATCATTCTTAATTCTGAGCTTGCTGCTTTTTATTTGAATAAATGAAGAATTTTGATGTTATCATTGGGATCTGAACATAAAATTCTCGCTGATGCTCTAGATTTTGGAATTGTTAGGTGTGTGTAGACAATTCATTCTTGAATAATCCTTAATAAGATCTTCACTTTTTTCCAACTTTATGTTTGAAAAGTCAAGATATTCAAGCATAGTCGATATGAAAACTATTTTTCTTCCAATCAGAGTCTTGAGTTTTTTTTTATTATGAATTTTGAACTCCTGTTTAAAAAAATGACGAGACAGAGAAGTGTTTGGAAAGCGGGATTTCTATTATGACTTTATATTTTAAAGCTTCTAAAATCATTCCAGACGATTCTCAGGAAAGAAAATCTGTACATGTGTAGAGGTGTATGAATGGAGTTCATGTTTAAATCGCTTTTGATAATATCTTCATTTTTTTGAATTCATATTTAAACAGACTAAAAGTGCTAGTATGATATGTGTGGAAACCATTTCTCTTTCAATCAAAATTTCATCTTACTTTTCACATAAATATTAATTTTTTCAGTTTTTACAAAAAATAAACTTACAGTAAAACGTTCTTATTTTCAATCAATCGTTCTAGATGTTGAATTTTTAACAAATACTTGATCAATAATAAAAAAAATTGTTTAATCAATTTCAATTTATTGATTGTGACTTTAGATGGTAGTCGTCTTATCACTTCTTATTACAATATTTTAATTCTCCATGATTAAAATGCATTTCATTCCCAACTTTGTGGATCTAGTATAAATTCAAGATCTATTCATCACAGTGTTTGGTAGTTAAGTGATGACCACAGAGTTAAAGCTAGAGTTTTCTGGAATTTAGGAAAAGTTATCTTGGTGATTCAGGTATTAAAGAACTTGTAGGAAATGACTGAAGGGATTTTCTTTAAATTTTCATAGTTTTCAATAAGTACAATTCAGATTTGATTTTTTCTAATACCTAAGAAAATTATCAAATTAAAGCATCAAAATTCTCATGTTTATTTAACAAATAATTTAAATAAAACTTCAACATTGAAAATGAAAGAAATTACATAAAATATACACATTTCTAGTACTTTTATTGGCTGTATTATTTTTATAATTAACAGAATGAAAATGATTGAAAAAGTTTTTAAAGTCAAATTTGACTGTACAGTCTCGCGTGGTCAGAATATCTATAGAACTATAAATATGTATAGACATCAAGACTAGTGAAGTTATTCATAAAATGCATCAAATATTCAAGACAAGAAGTCCTAAAAGTCATAGGAGTCTCATCCAACAGTCACATGTTAGAAAATAACGATGACAGCATTTCATTGTGATTGTCAATGTTGAAAGTATACTCTTTGAAACTGTAAAGTTCATAAACGAGCGAACAGTTTACTTTAAAATTGATAAAAAATTGTTTCAAAGTTGGAATTATAAAGCTATATAATGATAAAATTGAAATTTGACAGAAATAAGAAATTAAAGTATAGTACATGTTGAAAGACTTGGTGATAAATTAGTAGATATATCTATTACTTTTACAAAGAGTTCTTGAAGCAACTTAAACAAAGATAAAATGTTATTTCAACAATTTTATTCTTTTTTTGTTTCATTGTATTTACTTTGAAAGCGGCAGTTGAACCTTCAACTGCTTATATTACCGTGATAATTATTTGTTTCGAGGATTGAATAAAAATTCAAATGAGTTCCAACAGAAAAAGTTCTGTGCATATATTTGAAAGTAAAGAATAAGAGAGTAGGAGGAAGTCAGCTTGTGGCAAAGGTATAGTGGTGGTAGCACGAGGGATAGGAAAAGAGTTGAAGCTGATCCATTTTCTATGGCCCAGAGTGCCCGACGGTAGAGAAAACTTTGATCTCGCGTTATTACGGTCTCGAGGAGTTCCAACCAGCAGCACTTTCGTAATCGAATATTGCTGCAAATGAAAGCGATTTCTTTCTTGCCAAAAAAATATGAAATTTCTCAAATGAATTTAATAATCCCTAAAGAGAGAAATATAATGAGAAAATGCTATGAGGATCGTTAACTAATTAAAATGTTTCAACAACTCGCTTTTTCTATATTTAGTTTTTTATATTCAAAAAGGTTGCTTTTATTTTATCTCATTGAAAAAGTTGCCATGTATCCTATTCACATGCAGAGTCAATCGTGCACGAATCAACTGGATTCCTCAATTGAAATTCAATACCATAAACAGGCATAAAAAAATATTCATTGATAAACGTTAAAGCTGATATAGACACAGTTAAAACTTGGATATAATCCACATGTTTACTTAATTATGAGTAATCCATTACTGTCACTCCAAGTCGACCCATCATGACATTTGCACACTGGGTGCTAGTGGTAAACTTGTGGTACAATACGACTTCTTTCTCACTTACATGTTTTCATGGAAAAGAGAGCTATTGTTATCTCTTACTCACTTTCTATCTCTTCTGTTTCTGTTGGGACACTAATAAATTACGTGAGTCATGAAAGAGTGTATCCTCTCCCCTTCATTTTGCGCCTGTTTACCGTTTCGCATCACAGCTCAGCCGGAAACAAGTCAGTCACTTTTTTTTTCATGAGACACTTCTCATCGCAAACTCGTTTCCGTTTACTGAGCAATTAGCCTAGGTGTCGTAGCAAAAATCCGTTTTTACGAAATTATTTGCAAGACGATTAAATAATTATCTTCTTAAGATAAAAGCATAATAATAATACATAAATGGTCAACAATTAAAGTTAAATGAAACGTAATGACAATGTTACGAATGAACAAATATTACACTTTTTATCATTTGATATTTTTCATTCATTTGAATGTTTAACTTATTGCATTGGATAGAACTGAAATGATTTTCAAAGAAAATTAATGAATAAATGCTTAAAAAAATTTTCTTATCAACATTGAAATTAAATTTTTTTCATTTATCTTGAAATACTTTTTAGAACTTTTAATTAATTAAATATTCTTTTCATAACTTCAAAGGTACTGTTGAAAAACAGTAAGAGCAAAATATAAATCAATAATTATAAGAGTACTTGATTCAGCTAAAGCTCAAGTATTTCCGTTGAAATAAGTTAAATACTCATGATATCGAGAACAAATGTTTATTTAATACAATCTCTTTATATCTACCTTGCAAAGTGAAATCTCTTCATTGAGATTACTTCACTTTGGTTGAAGCTAGGAATTTATCATTGGACATATAAATGTAAATGAAATCAGATAAACATTATGTAATATTTTGCCAAGAAAAAGCTACATTTAAAATAGTTTTAAGAATTGAAAGCATTACATCGTATTTTTGAATTCGATTCACCTAGCGGCTATGTTTTTTAAACAAAATAAAAGAATGTGAAAAGGTGAAGAAGTTTATGAATGCATCGAGGTCGTTTGCGTTGCATAAAGAGGTGAGTGCTTGGCATCTACATACAGTGCACCCCAGCGAATACCAACGACGTCCAATAGCAAGACCTTAGCGACACCTTACCCCCCTACTTCTCGAGGATATCAAGCTCTCCATACCATCAATGGAACGCTGCCTAATGTCCTGGCCAAGTCTTCCTGTTCATGTTACCTTCTCTCGTCTTCGTCCCACCAAATATCCAATTGCATAGCAGTCGATGTGGTGAAGACATTGGCTAAACGACCGGTGAGAGCTTTAGTAGTTTGCTCAAGGATCGAGTATCTCTATTGAATAGCATTCTGTAGGCAATCAGACATTATCAATGAAATACTGCTTCGAGTAATTGGCCTTTGCTTTGTTACTAATCATGAAGATTCTCATATTAATTATTTAATAAATATTGTTTTTTAGTGTTGGAATAGATATTATCCATGATCTACGTGGTAGATTAGATAGTTATCAACCTATAACTTTGATTTAGTAGGTTATTCGAATACTTATGTTATCATTTTGGAAATTGGTGATTAAACTTGTTTAAAGTAGCAAGAACTTAAATAAATGAAGTTACTTGATCAGTTCCCAAAAACGGGTATAATTCGTTTAAAAATGTTGAATATATTTCTAGGTATAATCAAACACTGTATAACTTTATAAAATAAAACATCATTAAATCTATATGGTAATTTTTAATTATTCTATTTGGAAGCTGCAACTATCATTGGAGTTTTAGAATTTGTTCACTTATTCATCATTATGTTTAGAATAGAATTAATGAAATAAAGAAGTAAAAGCTGGAGAAAAAATTTTTGTCATCATTTGAAAATATAATTATCATGTACTTCTGAAAAATTAAGATAAAAAGATGAGATTAAATTGAAAATATGTTGGAAATGTTGAAAATAGCAATGACAAATAGCTCTGAATTTAACTTGAAACAAAACATCAAAGCATTCATTCAACTGGGGTTTGCTTTATTGAAAAAATATAAAATATATGCTACAATTTTTCAATTTATTTGCTTGCATTCATTGTATCTGTTTTTTCTTCCGTTTTATTCACTACAGTTCTTTGGTTCTGAATTCACTTTTGACCTATTACAATCTCTTTAACTTGAATTCAGTAGCCGGATCTTTAGCTTCTTGGCTAGTCATACACTACCAAGTTGGCTTTAACTATAACTTCGAGTTTTCTTTCAAATTCGTCCACCCAAGTCCTCTTTTTATTCAGTCAACTCACAAGCTACGAATATATACCTATGAACATGCAAGATCCTTCTATATCTTTTTCAAGCTTCTCTTCACACAGACTCTTTTCTCCAAACTTACTACTAGTAAAAATCCAACTGATTTCGCGGTCCTATTTCCTCTTCTCAATAGTGACGATTCAACATTTTTATCTAAAAAGCCCTTTTTTACTCAGACAAACAGAAAGTCTTAGACTAATTGGAAATATTAAAACGATGAATACATCATGAAACAGACTCAGCAGATTGTTAATCCATATGATCGTAAAGCGAATTAAAAAGTTTTCCATAGTGGTTTGAGGAAAGTGCCAATAAAGATGATTAACGTCGTGGACACGAGCTCGATAGCGATGCATAAATTGGCAAAAGGGTCGAGAGAGTACGAGAAGGGTTGAAGCTTTTGGGTTAGGGAAAGAGATGTAGTCGTGGGTCGAATGAGCAGAGAGGATCTCGTGGCCTCTGGGTCTTGAATCGATCGACCATTCGTATGGTAATGTAAGCAACTACCGGACCGAGGTGCTTACCAGTCTCTAGAAGACCCCCAACGTATCGCAGTGCTTGTAAGAGAATGTGTATGTGGCTCTCACCGCTACGAGGTTAGTTCCGCTGGCGGAGATGCCGAGCAATTCAGGAAACCAAATCATATGATCTATGAGCCTAACGGTGCGATAATTTAAGCTCACTCCGAAATAAATCAGGCAAATTTGCACAGAGAAAGAGAATCCGGAGCTGGTGATCTGGTCCGGATGAATTAGGGACAGTTGACCGGGGATTCTTGTTACATTTGGAGTATTCCACATTGATATATTACATCCCACATGACAAAAAGCTCTTAATTGGACATGTGATCTTGGTATACCGTTTAATAATCCAGTAAATTGAACCTGCAAATGATTGTGGTGAAAAGAAGATCTCATGCTGGCTGGATAACGTTGATAAATTTCTGACAATGAACCAAGTAACCCAATGGGACTTAGCAAAATGTTGAGATAGTCTCTTGTCATCGCAAACTTTGTGAAAACAATAGGGCTCTTGAGGACACAGCTATATTGTGCGGTTTTGGTCAAGAATAAAATGGCTATATCAAGTACTATTATCAACAGACTAAACTAAATCTCTGCGTACAACGTATGGCTATGTGATTGTATCAAAAGTGTACGCATTTTGGTATACTCTAGCTTATTATCACATCACTGAATTCCATCCCCTTCCAAACCCATAAGTGAGTTGTTTCCAAGAACACATTGCTTTCGCTAAAATCTGTGAGACCAAAGTACCAAATCAAGTTATCGTGATAAAGTACACAGTAACATAGTTACTGCTCACAAAGCAACCTGTATCCGCCCACCAACGACCACAACAATCTTCCGGGGGATTGTGTATTACCTTTAGAATTCATATCGACAGCCTTTGTCCTCTCTTCCATATGTCTGTATACTCAATGCATCTGATGCACGAAATTTGAATTTGTTAAGGATGAAAAACCGACAGGATTCACAGATTGTGGCATTTATAATGGTGAAGAAGAACTGCCAATCGCTATTTCCTATCCTTTCGAATCATTATACTCTTCGAAAGTCACCACGTACTGTAAATTAATTTTTAACTTCCTATTGGGGTCGATTTTTGTGATTTATAATTTTATCATATCTTTATATTTTGAAAAAAATTTAAAGGCTGTTGACAAAAATTTAGTCTAGCGGTTTTTTTTTTCACAAAAAGAGTTTAAAATAAGACACTAAAATTTCCAGTGAAGTTGAGTAAAGAAGACATTTGAAATCGATTCTACTCATTAAATGATCAATATTGTTGAAAACTGAGCTCAAAACCAATACAACATGGTTGCTAGTAAATTCACATAACTCTGAACAATTATATATTGTTTAGAAAAATATTAATTTGTTATAAACAATTAAAAATGGTTTTAATTTATTGAATAATCATTACCATGATTGTAGTCGATAAATATCAATAAAATTTTTTTATAAATAACTTGGTGTGATTAAACAATTGTATATCGTTTATAACAATAACTATTGGTTGTTAAAAAAAAAACTAAAAGTTGATAACATTACGTATTTCTATGAACAGGAAGTTTTTCGTCAGAACACAAACTAAGACCAGACTTATTGTTTTGAAAAATGATTTGAACATTTCTCAACAAGTTTACTAAATAGTTAATATTAAATTAAATTGTCTTGGTAAAGATTCACTTAAATTTTTTTTGTAGAAATTAAACTTTTTTAATGGTATGTGAAGTAATTTAAACACATTTGGGGTTTTATTTTGTTTTAATGAGCAAGTTTTATACGATTTAACATTGTAGTGTAAATGGAATAAATACTGGGTAACAATAACGACTCAAAATGTTATTAAGTAGAAAATTAATTTATTAACAAAACTGCTTTTATGTCCATCGGATTGTCGCCTTTGTTCCATAATTCAATCTTTTCACTCTCCCATTAATCGACGGTACAATTATCGTACAATAAGGGTATAACGATACAATTAGTGTTCAATAAAACGTTAACGATCGAAAATTTTAAATAATGGAAGAATGACATTGAAAGTTAAATAATAACGTTTTCTAATATTTTTGAATATTAAATTACAAAATTTAATTTACAAAACCTTTTTAAAATTTATACTCCTAATTAATTCTCTTATTTTTTATAAAAGCTGAAAGGTAAATAAAATTCACCTGTCAAAGTATTTTTACTTCGTTGAGAATTAAATTTGTATCTACTTTTCTAGATAATTCTTTATAAACTCTTTTAATTAACATAAATATTTTTTAAATTCGTTTATATTAAATATGTAAATCAATTATCACCATTGATATCATGATGCTTTCCAAATGCTTTATAGCTTAAGAACCATTCACACGAGTGTCTGAGCAAACCTAAGCAATTTTAGTGGGAAACCTGATTACGCATAGTATGCTTGCTTGTAAACTGAATCCGTAAAATTAATTATCAGCATGACACCGCGAAGATGCGATGAAATGAGAGGTTTCGAGAATGAAGGCACACACAGTTGATGCTACAAGGAGAATAGAAGATACCATGCTGTCGGCGTATTGTAGTGATGAGGTCGTCTTGCTCGACGACGAGAGGAATACTGGGCGAGCTAAGTCTAGAAATTATACCAGATAGGGGCTGAATGTAATGTCTTACCATTCCAACGTGACAGCTCGACACAACCGGGTTTTAGCAGCGGTTTCGGCCTAACGATGCAAATATACGGGATAGACGCCAGTGAGAAAATTCGCCGGATGACGCCATCCAGATGTTTATGCATTCCTTGTGTAGTATATTTTAAAGCTTCTTTTTTTATTCATTTATTTACTTTCTTTTATTTGATGTTAAGAAATCTACTTATACAATGTATAATAAAGACTTTTATTCACTTTAATTATGATTTTACTTTTCTCTTAAAATATTTCACTCTTAGATATATTTAAATTTTGGTTAATCATCTGTCGTAAAAGTACTATTGAAACATTATATCACTGTAAATTCAAATGTATCGAATGTATGAAATCACAATCCAAAGTGTATTCTATGTAGAATGACAAAAGCAAGCAATAGATATTCTTCTGTCAATTTTTGAACACTTTAGGGCACGTTGATTCGTATAGTATGTTAATGGTATTGATCATTGAATAGGTTTTGAATGTGTTCCTAAATACAAATCAATGTACTGACCAGCCATCTGTCTTTGTTAATTAGTATATTCGCTATTACTGACCAGTACATTGTTTTCC
Source organism: Chelonus formosanus (assembly GCA_028641665.1). Lineage (NCBI taxonomy): Eukaryota > Metazoa > Arthropoda > Insecta > Hymenoptera > Braconidae > Chelonus > Chelonus formosanus. The sequence continues at coordinate 15,905,322 of CM054003.1, read as the reverse complement.
ATTTAGAAACCTAGTTTTAGTGTAACACACTTCAAGTTGCAGAAATAGAATATAGAATAAGCTTGATAAAAATATTGATTCGAATACCATTAAAATAGGAAGTTTATTGATCCAATATAAATTATCAAATTAAATATTATTGATGAAGTATATATATATGATAAGCAACTCCGTTTGCTGATACAATGTTAGAAAAATATGATTTTCCAAGAATTAAAGAAACAAAAATATTGAGAATTGATCAGCATCACTTGAAAAATTCATTTTCAATATTTTTTTAAGAATAATTCTCTTTTCGTATCATCTTTATTCTAAGAGAAAACAATAGAATTGCTTGAGAAATTGTATAATATTGTACTCAGGATATTTGTATATAAGATTCTATTCTTGACTCGAATACATCTTGACAAATCAATACCATAAATTGGACCAATTGTTTATTCTACTGTGTGTTATTGAGTATAATCTAAATAGGTTGAACTATTAATAATATTATTGGTGACTAACGTTCTTTAAATTAAATAGCTATTTTCCAGTTGATATTGAAAATTTAGACAGTTTTAGTAATTTAATACTATTTTATGATAGTTAAATTTTATTGAAAATTCGCACGAAAATTGACTTTGACAATATTCTTATAATTATATTTTTTCTGACCTATATTCAAAAACTAATATATAAGTAATTATGAATAATTGGTTATTGATAACAATTTTATTGATTCACATTCAAAAATAAATTCTTTCAATTTTCTACGTTGATTCGTTTCTTTTTATCTTGAATGATATTCATAAATAAGGTTTTTAGGAAGTGTTTGACTTAATTAGCGGAGATTTTCAATAATATTTGACAACTTATCTTCAATTTCAATGACTTCTCTTTTCATCAATGCCCGTTTAAAGGCTGAATGTTATTCCATCTGCATATTGTTTATTTAGTTACCAGCTTGGTAAGTTCAAAGGAACAATAACATTCATTCAGCCTCAAATTGCTATTGAGAAGAAAAAGAGCCATTTAAATAGAGAAAAAAATTAACAAAAACTTGAGTGAATTAATAAGTACCGCACTACCTAGACACATCATTCATTGGCATTCTCTAACGTTCAATCGAATAAACCAATTGCATGTCTCCGGAACGAATTTTTTCTACTCGGGAATCGATAAATGTTGCTTATTTAAGAATTATATATTTATATCATTTATTTAATTAAATTATTAAAGTTGAATGAACTAAGAAGATATGTTATTTATTCATTTTTATTCAATTACTTGAATAATTTTAAATTTAAAAGCTTTTATTTTGAAAAATGAGTGCAAAATGTTAATAATAAATAAAATCATGAATAGTTAAATAAGCTTCAGCTCTTATCAAATTGAAATTATTTTTCTGTCATTTATGAAACATGTAACCTACTTTATATTTAGTTGAATTATAATTTATATTTTATATTCACTCATAATAAATTGATTTGTTCCAAATATTTATTAAATTTAATCAATTGAAAATAGAGTACCGTGTCAAAAGTAAATAGACATCTATAGGTGTAAAGAGTGACTAAAAATATAAAAGCGGGTAATTATAGAAAAAATATTAGAGTGTAGATGGGGCCTAATCTCAGTTTATTAACACTAATAATTATCATGTATTAGTTATTTAATTAAGTAATTAGATTCTTTGTAATAAACATTTTCTTCTTAACTACCATTTCTATTTACTTTTGACACAATAGTGTATAAAACATGTTTATAATTTTTCAGCTTGTCTGATGCTTATTGATTAGTTCAATTATTTATAAATCGAATAAAAATTATTTTCTAAAACTTCAAGTTAAGCTAAATAATGCTAAGAAAAGTTTAATTTACTGGAATGTCAATATTTTGAACATTTTATTTGATGTCGAAAGATACATATTCCTGTAAACGAATATTCACTGATAAGCAATGATTTTTACTGATTCATATGAAGAGAATATAGTCATTCAATTGGAGTAATTCAGTTGCAGATAAGTCATATACCTTGAAGCATACTTTGCTTTCCGATCCCGTTATATTTTCTCGTATTTGCTGGAATAAAAGCTATGGAACGGATGTTGAGCCAAACAAAATGAGATAGTAGACAGACGAAAAAAAAGAGCAAAGAAAGATATAGAAAAACATGGTCGACTTGCGTGGTGGGTGGAGTAGTTTTCTAGGAAATCAGAACCAAGAGAATAAATCAACATTTCTTTGTCAGAAGTTCCGCTTACATACGAATGTCTGTCTCCAAGATGAGATCTTTTCTCTTCTCGAACTCACGGATGTTAGTCAGCGAATAGGCATCTACACTAGATTTCAATGCTTTATTCGTGGAATGAATACACTAGTTGGATAGAATAAAATAGAAAATTTGACGGATAATAGACTTGAAGTAAAAATGTTCTCATGGAATTTTCATGATAATATAATTAAAATTACCAAATAAAAAAACTGGTGTATACACCAGTTATATATTATATATATATATAGCATTAATGAAAAAAAGCTTATTATATACTTCTATTTGCATTTATTTTCGTATTTTTATTTAACTAATAAACATCGTACTTATTAAAAGACCAATCTTTACTTTATGTAGTAGGTACATTTATGAAATTAATAAATCTGATTATCCAAGATTCACATCAACTACATATACACTTCATTTCTATTAATAAAGGAGCTTTATTTATTTTTTCAATAGAATTATTCTTTTAACAATGTTTTTTCCGACAGAGAAAATTTTTAACCTTCGAGTAGGGTAAAAATGATTCTACTGTAGAGTAAAAAATATCTTACGGTCGCTACGTCCCATGGTTACTCTTTCGTAGAGTAAATTTTACATCATATTTTAGGGTAATTTTTACGTGAAAATTTTTTCTCTGTAGACATTATTCTCTATTCCCGAAGTAATGCTTTTTTAAAATAAAACTCGTACATTATCAGAAAATAACTATTACTTGAAAAACAGTTGATTAGAAGATTTAACAATTTTTTATATTTGAAATATTTACTTCAAAATCATACGTAATTCTTATAATACTATTGTTTAGTTTTTTTTCTAAAATGTTTTATAATCAAATGAATTCAACCAAATGAAAATAATTCACTTAAAAAAACTATTGTTCATATAGAAAGGTTGTTAAGTCATAGATGCCAAGAAATAATTTACGATTTGTCACTTTTATCGAAAACCACTCCAATACCTTTAAAAATATGGTTTTCGAGAATACGTCTTTTTAGTCCATCAGAGTAATTCTTCTTGCCATTAAAACGACAAAAAACTCGAAATAAAAAACTAAGTGCAATAAAGATAACATCGGTAACACTAACAGTAAACCATTTTACGACAAGACCATGAAATTTGGACGTGTTAAGAGATTATAGAAAATATATATATATATATATATTTGAAAAACAATAAACCGAATCTAAAACTATTTTCACTCAATGCATCATCATTCGAAGTGCATGAAGAAGATTAGAAGATTAAAAATGTCAAGAATAATTTACTTTATACTCGACTTTCTCTTTTATCCAAGTCTCAAGGAATATTATCTGATGTCGAGTTGAACGGGTGTACCATAGCAAAAAGACAACGTCATTGAACACAAAAGCATCTTTTTCAAGCGTGTATCGCATCGCTGCACAATGCTTCATATTCGAGATACTTTGCTCCGTCTATATCTCTCACCTTTTTATGAATAATAAAAAGGATCGAGTGCTGGACCAACCCTCGCGATCGTTTTTAACTCGACAGCAAAATGTTTTTTTTACAGAAATATGCTAGCCTCAGGCCCGCTGTCGCATGCACTTGAGCAACCCTCAACATAGATCAGATCCGTCAAGCTTTTAAATGAGAGTCATCCCACCCTGCTTTTGCGATCCTTTGAGAAAGGGAGAGAAACATCGTGCTCTCAGCCCTTTAACTGAAATTCGGATGGATTCCTCACAAATTCGATTTACTCAGTTGACTGACTTGCTATTAGAAATTTTTCAGAGTAATCGATTATTTCAAGTTCTCTTACATGAAAGCTTGTAACTATTCACAGAATCGCTATAAATATTATATTATAAAAATAACTTTCAGGCTTTTTTATCTATACATATTTTTGGAAGTATGTCTTACACGAAGAACAGTAGTTCGGAAGTGTTTAGAAAGGGCCTACTTAAATTGATCGAAAGCCTACATTTTTTAATATTTATTTAAAAATATGAAATAATTAAACAAAACTTTTAGAAATTTTTCTAAAAATTAAATAAATAAAAGTATAAAGACATTAGAAGCACTATTTTTTCAAATCAATTTTTTTTTACTTTTTCTTTCTGAAAATTTTTAAAAGTTTGCATTTTTCTGTTTTACAAATTGATTGTTAAAGAACGCTTTGTTGAATTTTCGATTTTTTTAGCATTTTTTTTAACGATACAAATATCTTAACTGTGAATTTTGATCAGAATAAAGTTCATAAACGGTAAAACAAACAGAAAATAATTTATTTCCGTCAAAAAATATGAGTATATTGGAGGGATGCAATTTTTTTAAAGCAAATATTATTTATATTATTGAATAATTGAATTAAAATGAAACTGATGTGATTGATTGTGTTCAAAAATGGAACAACGTGATGTCTTTGTCAATATTTATTCCTAACTGTGGTTAGGCTTTTAAATTGAATTTATAATTATTTAATACAATTTAATTACTTAATTTAAAATAAAAGTAAAATACTTCCGAGACCAACTTAATATAAAATATTCCATTATCATAATTGTGAAGATTTGAGACAGAAAAAAATTATTTCCAGTCTAATAACATAAAAAAACAATTTAAAATCGATAAAATGCATTTAATATATATTTCCACTAACAGAGTACAAAAATCTTGTCTATTTTAAAATACTTTCGAAACAATGATTACAAAACATTTATAATTTACTTGTAACAATTTGCAATAATTGTATTTCTATTCAAAACATTTTCTATGTTTATCTGCAAATATTTGAGTTTTCATCGTTAATTACCATTATGCATAAAATAATATGTGAAAGAACTACATTAATAACTATGATTCTCGACATTGAATGAAGAACATTGTAACCAACGTATGAATGATTATTCTCATCCTACAGCTAAATTATAAATATCAATTAATAACCATTCTACAAATATTGTATTGAATAGACATCAATACATCTCTTGATGTATGAAAAAATATAACATGCGTCACCTTTTTTATAGCCTTTATTCGCTGACATGGTACGAATATATTTTTAGTTGAATTGCTTACGTTGCTTACCCTCTGGGCATTCATTGACGTACTACAGACATTATCTGACATTCTTGAAGTGCTAAGCGACCCTTCGAACTTTTGTTTAATTTATGGTAGGAACCGTGAACATTCTCCACATGCTTTTATTCAACCTTTCCAATAACGTGGATGAGTATACTATCTACATTTATTTTATATCAGGAATTAATCAAAATTTAATTAAATTGAAAGTATTTCTCTTGTAATAATAAATAAAAAGAATATACAAATTACTCTGTTTCATCTGCTTTCATATAATCCAGTGATTAAAAGAAAGCGTGCCCTTTTTTGCTCCGTCATACAGATAAAAGTAATTAACTGAATTTTTTTTTCAAGTTTACTCATAATAAAAGATAATTTAAAAACCTCGCTCTCTTTTTTCTCAGAAAGAATAATCAAGATAATTTTAGAATGAAAAAATTCCATTTTCAACTATTAGTTCTTCTCTAGTTTTTTTAGATTTACATACTACAGAAAATAGAAGAATTTTTACAAGCTTTTAACAGTTATATTACAATTAATGCTAAATTTCAAGTTGAGATGTCATTGCTTACATTTCTTGTTGGTTGAATTATTTTATAGTGTGAAATCTACGAACTTTTGACTGAATTCAGTCAGTGATATAATGCATGGTGACGGTTACATTGATTAAGTGATATGTTACAAGAGAAAGTTACAACTAATCTTGGTAAAATTGAAATTAAATTTACTGGAGAATTAATTTCATATTCCTTCCATGAATCTATTTAATAATATTGTTAAGAAACTAGTTTAAATAAACAATGAAAATTTATTTATTTATTTCATCATTTGTTTCAATTAATTAGCCATGTCGGACCGAAATCATGCTATACTACTTAATTGATTTATTGAGTTAAATTGTAATCTTTGTTTATCAGACATAATAAATTCCAAATAGTATCTAAATGCAATACTTAATTTCAAAAATTCGTTTTTTTTGTTAACAAACAATATCTTTCTTATGAGCAAAGATGACAGTAGTAAGTTTGTTGAATTGTTGTGAAAGTATTTGACAAGTCATTATTAGCTTCTAGAATACTAGATATAAATTTGTATTTTAATAGACCTGATATTTTGATTGTATTATAAAATTAGCAATGATTATTTGCAATACTATCGCACTAGTATTACAAAAAAATAAAATTTTAAAAATCTATCTATGTTACAATATTCACTTTTTTAGCTGAACTATTTTTCGTTTGCCTAAAATGATAATAATATGCATTGCATGTATGCTTTAAATCTCTTCAATTTGAAAAACCCTATTCGAGAAGTTGATCGAATAAAAAACCTTGAACATGACTCGAATGGAAAATTAATTAAATAACTGGAAAATATGCATCAGCATAACTGCATCGACAATTTTATTTATTTTTATTAGTTCATACCAATAGTTATAAAAATGGTTCACTTTTGCTTCCACCCAAATGTCTATCTGTCTGTTCATTTAATTGTCAGGTTGTAGCCTTTAAAAACTAAACCATCTAGCTCAGAAAGTTTGTGTTCATCTATTATTCATCACTTTATTTATAATAAATATTATTCTATCCCTGGTAAATTTCAAAGTTTAATTTTAAAAAATGTAACTTTATGTATAATGTATACCAGAGTGACAGACGACGTACCTGTAGTATCTACTTCAAGGTAATTTTACAGCTCTAACAGTTACTCCTGTTTCAGAAATTCTTCAAGAAGACTTGAAAGTCTTTCACATTTTTTGAATTTTATTGTAAAGTCATAAAAATATTATTCTTCCGTTTTTGTCAATCTTGAAGAAGTAAAATAAATAATTGAATAGCTGATCATAATTTAACATATAATTGTTACTTCTCTTAAAAAATAATTGACTTTTTAATAGCAAATATTTCCATTAGTTTGATAATTTTCCCAAACAATACCATAATCTATTGATCATATTTGCTAATTAAAACATTTGTTTATGAACCAAGTAATTACTTCTCTTGTGTTAATTTATATTATTTTTCTAGATTAAACGAAAAAGTTACATTCAATTTAGCAGCTTAGATTATCAGAATAAATCTTCGAAAGCTTCCAATTTTTCAGTCGAATTAACAACATTCTCCAACATCTAGACTTTCTACTGTAACTTCTCTATTCCAAGTATTCTTTAAATACCACTAAAATACATTGAATATTCTCAACATGATATACAAGAGAATCTTCATTCAGTTTTTTAACCCAATTTGGACTTGAAAAAATTCGAGCAAAAAATGCCAGAAATTATCTTCACTTTTGAGACTATCTAGAAGTATTCACTTGAGCTCCAAGTAGATCTATGAGTTCTTCACTTAAAGTCTAATAAAAAATCACTTCTTCGATTAATAATTCTACCATCATTTTGTACAGAAATCAACGTAAACATTCAGCAATATGAAAATTATCCGTTCATTTTTATGAAAACTTTTCAAAGAAAACATGTTACTAAATTCTTGTTCTTTTTTACTGGATACGAATAGTACGATTATCATCAGTTCTCTCATGATATTTACAGAAGCGTAAAATGTTACAATAAAGTTCTTTAATATGTAGCTTAATTTCAGTAACTGGAAACGAATTAAACTAATTAAACTATTTTCTCAAACTCATTCAGTATTTCGAGCTGGTTTAATTTACCGCAAAAATAGCCAAAGTACTGAACGTCCATTAGTTGGCAGATGTGTTCGTATCAACAAAGATATGAACGTCCTTCTCTATGTATACGCAGTGGAAAATCCCGTTAACGAGCACCACCACGTTTATCAACGGCATTTTGGATCAATTAACTAATGAACTAATGGATTTATGGGTGAGGAATTAACAGACGCACGGCTGAGCTCTAGCCAGCTTTTCCCAGATGTATGTTTTCAAGCATCAAGTGTTAGTATATTTGTTTTATGCGTGAAATTAAGTGGTCAATTACACATAAGGAAGGAAACATTTTTTTGTATTTTATGAAATATCAAGAATGTTTTGAAATGCTAGAGCATTATAAATGTATCTAGGAAGTACAATCAACTATGTATTCAATGTATTCATAATATAATAATAACATAATAATATCAAAATTTTGAGGGCAATTTATCTTTATTTGTAAAGCTACAAAAATCTCTAGCTTTTCTGGGTATAATTATTTATTTACTTCTAGAAAACAAAGGTACATTATTCACTGTTAGTTATATTTATGTCTGTATCTAATTAATTAGTTCTTTCTTTTTAACTCGTTCAAGATAATTAATTTAGTTTTTTTCAACTACCAACAACATTTCATAGAACATAATTGTTATAATTTATTCACTTGACATTTTTGTTTTGATGTCAATCAATTTTGTGTTAACTTGATAAGAAAATAACTTGTTAATGGAATCTAAGCTGTTGCTCTTTCATTTAATACTTGTGTACGTAATTATAACATGACTTTATATAAAAGTCTGACAAACTTACAATCTACAGCCATTTTCTCCACAATATCTTTACCCTTAGTCTTGTCTTTCATGCAACGTAGTATAATACCTGTGCTAAACTATATCACGAAGTCATTCATCTTTGATCAAAGAACAATATAAACTTCTGCAAAAGGAGATAATGAAAATTGGAAAGTATAACTCATCAAGATGCTTATTTTCTTCCATGATCTTTTTTTTTATAATGCAAACGAATAACTATGCTGTAAAGTTCATCATAAATTTTCCAAGGTTGTAACATATGAAAAAATTTGGTTTGAATAGTGAAATAGATACAGTTCAGTGATACAGGTTATTTTCATCAAAAAATTTGCTGATATTAACCAGGATGAATGATAGTTTCTAATGTAAAAGCTGAAGAAAAAAATTCATTGGACAGAATTACCAATTAATTATTCATTGATATTAAATTTTGTTTGGTTGTTAAAGCAATGAAAATCTCATACAAAGAACTGTTCTTGTATTTTAAGAAATGGTAGCTCAGATGAAATAAATTGTAAAAGCAAATAAAACATTTAGGAAAAAACATAGGTATTTTCTTCACAGTGTACTTGAATTTATCATATCCTTTTTCAAGTTCACCAAAGTTTTTTAATTCCATAAAATATCAAGGGTTTGTCATTCCATCTCAACTAAACAAACTTTTTATCCAAACTCTAGTACATTTTTCCATTAATACCATATTATTTACAAGCTACATCGTTGTAACAATAATTATAGCTCAACTAGTTCTTTCCTTGTGGTAACCTAATATGACAAACTCATCTAGCACATAAAAACTTTTGGGATCTGGTTGATGTGTATTCAAGCGTACATCTTAACAACGTGACTTCCGACCCCAAGAATATCCCAAAGCAAACATCTACAAAGACCAAAGAGCAAGCTAACTTGGAGAGTACCTGCTCCAGTAGAAATAAACTATCAACATGGGTAGTACATGATCAAGTTTTAGATTTAATATGCTTTGTCATTTGGTAGATGTTGAGATCAATTTGATTCCTTTATATTCAATACCATTCAGGTTTTCCAATTCATATTCTACCAACATTTTTGTTATCCATTTTTATTATATTTTTCACCAATTTGTTGAGATTCAAATTTGATTCCATATAAAGGTGAGAAATAGAATTCCATTATACCTCTAGCCTTTATTCCTTTTTCCAGGTATACATAAATATATGTATGGGTGAGAATCATTTTTTATGTAATATCTCTGGAAGATTTTATTATCAATGATAAGGGACGGATGTGTAGATTTATTTGTACAAAAAATACAGCATAGTCAAGTTGAAAGATATAAGAGCAGAGGAAAAAGAGATTTTTAGGTCACAAACTGATGTATAGAAATGGACAATAGTCGTATTGTCAAAGTTTTTGTATAGGCTTGAGTAAAAGCAGAAGAGTTGTGTAGAAAAATGAGTTACGAAGTGAGATAATTCTAAGGATCTGTTGGTGATTTTTATTGTTGTCTCGTAACTCGTCGATATAATTGACGTCAAATGATGTACATAACATGAGGATAATGTTAACAATGGATATCCAAATGTTAAAAACTTTAACGAAACAATTATGACGTAAAATTAATTGATTGGATATCATCAAAAAACTCCATCTCTTTCACTGTACGCGGAGAGAATTTTTTCACTAAATCTAAGTGTAAAAATGATAAGTGCACGTTTCGAAATTTATAAGTAAAAATATTTCCATTCGATAGTAAATTTTGGGTTATTGTAAGTTAATCTTGTACTTAAGAGGTGTTTTAGTAAAATAGTTACTTGGAATAGCTCAAAAATGACTTACAGCAACCCAAAATTCACTGTTGAAAAGAAATATTTTTACTTATAAATTTCGAAACGTGCACTTATCATTTTTGCACTCAGATTTAGTGAAAAAATTCTCTCCGTGTATATCAATATCAATAAAACCTCAATTATGTTTTCTTTATTTTATAGGAAAAATTACACAAACTTACTTCTCGAACCATTAAAAGTTATTTATATTTCTGTTATAGTATGCAGTAGTACTTTATATAATATTTTCAAGCTGAACCTGTGATACTTTCTGTCCCTCGTGCACTCCACTGCGTCTTCAGGGATGCATACAGTAATCCTTTCCCGTGTTTTTCTTGAAAAAAAACTCGAAACTTTCTGTCCCGAATGCTAATAGAAAAATAAACGGATAAAGTTTTTCTTCACATTAAGTAAATCTTTATAGCAAATTATATGTATATATACTTAAGTTCACACTGCGATAGGTAAAAGAAAAATGTATGATGTTTGAAATAATGCAATAAATTATTATTTTCTATCTTTGAATTTTCTCGAATATTTTACTTTGTCTTTTCTTTCCCTATAAATAATAATTTTTTGAACCAAATACAATTCAATATTAATTCTATCACATTTTTAATGTCTAATACTTGATTAAAATATTTGAATAATTAATTAATGTCTTTACATAATTTTAATTATTTTTCATGAACGAATAATACATTATGTACAATTCAATAGGTTTTTAAGCATTTATTATATTAACAAATATTTATAATTTTTTTAAATATCAAATTTTAACCATCGTGGTAGAAAATAATTTCTACAAAATTTTAATGAATTAAATAAAATATACAAATTTACACAATTAATCTATCGTTTGAATCAGTACGAACTCTAGATAAAAAAATGAATTCTATAATTGTAGATTAAATAACAACATTTCGTATAAACAATAACGGAAGAAAATATTAAGTTTAGGCATAAAATTACTGTTTTTATTAATGATTTTAATTAAATTGATTAATTGAATATATATTTTATAATGTTAATTAAAAATACTACATTCAATATGCTTTTAAATAATAACTCATATTTCAAATAGTGGTAATTAATTAAAGTATTATTCTTTTGTATATTATAATGTAGATAATATATTTTACTTACGTGACATTTTGCACGTGTAATTCCCACAATTCAAATATTATCCCAATAAAATTAATGTTACCATTTTTACATTCTTCTCATTCTCTACTTCGCTCAAAACCTCGCAGTTCATTTATTTTATTATTTTGACTTCAATTAAAAAAATAAAATATAAAATTGCGTATTTCAGTATGAATTGATATTATATTAACAAATGAAGTGATTGTTAAAAGTTTTCTGAATTTAATATTCTTTTAATATCTATGTGTTTTTCTATTCAATTTGTACAATAATCAAGTTTGTTTTGAAATAAACAAAGCTCATGGTAATCACTTTTTTTTAGTCAAAACTACAGGGCTAAAATAAAATTAATAAATAAAACTAAACATTTAATAATTTAATAATAATAATAATAGTAAAATAAACAGACTGTTTTTTCGATATAATAATACTTTATTATAAACTGACATTGTTAATAGTTTGTTATTGTGCTGTTTGCATTATTTTATAAATTTTATATAAATGCATTCAAATTCATTAGAATTAAAAAAATATATTTTAAGCTTGAAAATTGTGAATATTTTATTGTAGTAAATCGAGTGATTATTGAACATTACTTAGTTAATTATCTTTTCATTAATACAAAGTAAAGTAAATCATAATCTTGGTAATAATTGATAAATTAACCAAAAAATAACTAAAATAAACTTCTTAATATCTTATGAATCATTCGTACAAAAATGTGCTCCAAAAATAGAGTAAGCAACAAAAAAAATGTAAGCCACGTGTATCTTGTAGAAATAGAGACAGTATTGTAAGTCAAGGATATAAATATTAATGGCGTTGAATAAATCAGCAAATCTGATTCAAATATTATTTTTGATATCACTTTATTTAAAAATAAAATGTTAAATAACATTTGTTTAAGATTTATCACTATTATCAGACTCTAACTAATGTACATATTTTTTTAAATCAAGTGTTTTTTTTAATGTTAAGCCCTTAATAGTACCTAGTCACATTTTAGCATTTTTTTACAAGAAATTCAAAAATGGTACGTTCATCATTATGGGCACGTAAATATTAGAAGAGAAGATAGAATCATGGTCCAGTCTTTAATATGGTTCATTTATTTATTTTATAAATACGTTATGGCTTCAATCAACTAACCCACAAATATATTGAAAAATAACTTTTTAGCAACAAACAGAAACTTTGAAAAGTGATAATTGATGATAATTTGAGAGAGTAAATGTAATTGAGTAAAAAACAAAAAGTGACCCATAATCTAAAAGAATAACTAATAACTAAAGAATTATTGGGATTTTACATTTATTAATTATTAACACTTTGCTACCGGATCACGAATGAGATGCGTGATATTAAACAGATATCTATTATAGTTTACATTCTATGTATGACCATTTGAAATATGCCCAAAATGGCCTGCGTACGGGGTAAGTCCGGGTAAAAGATCGTCCGCTGGCAAAGTGTTAATACAATAGTAATTGACCTATAACATTTATTAATAATACATAATATCAATATTCTTAATAAAAGGAATTTCCTTTATCTAATTTTAATGCAAAATCATTCAGCAATAGAATAAACAATTCTCGTTTAATATTAATTAGTAATAATAATAATTGTTGATTTGAATTGTTTATTATAAACATTTATTTAAACTAATTGAATGACGAATAAATTACTCTAACATCAAACATCTATATTTGTTTCAGCGGACAACGTGCCAGCTGGATATCCAGTAATTACACAATCACCAACAACTAAAGTTGTCGAAATGGGTCATAACACATTACTTTTGTGTTCTGCCGTTGGTTCGCCTCCACCAATAATTTCCTGGGTTCGTGACATGATACCCGTCAATACATCCAACCCCCGTTACTCTGTCCTGGAGTCTGGTAAGTGAATTTAAAATATTGTTCATTCATTGACTTTTCCAACTTTTTCCTTGAAAAATATGCATGGAGATATTTTGTGGTAAAAATATGTCCTTGGTCTTGGGACCCAGATGCACTTGTTATATTTCCAGTGCGTAAGTCACTGTCATGTTGGAACGGGCGATGATCGAGTGGTCATATGATACTCAGTAACATCCAACATAACTCACTCAATGTACCCATATAACATACGTGGTTCTCTGTACTTACTTTTCCATGCTTTTTGCTACACAAGTGTACAAAGTGCTCTTCATGTCTCGTTGCAATGGACTGGTTAATTGCATCCAATAATGTAGTTGGTCGTGTAAATATTGTATTGGAGAATGTCTCCATTACTAATTAGCAGCAGTTGAAATTCTTTTTTTTATGTTACATAATTTACTCGAATACTTCATTCATTTATTTCAAGAATAATTAAATTCGATGATGATTATTGGAAAATTTATCACAACAAAAATTTGGCTTTGAAAAATAAACATTAAAAATGAATTGGAGATAATAACAGTGAAGATCAATTACGATTCTAAAGAATGCCTAAAAAACATCAGAAATAAAAATACAAGTCGAAATTAAAGTCATAACAGTTAGAATATTGATTTATTCAAAACATATAATAGTTGTGTGTTTTATATTCTAAAAAACTCTTTTTGTTCTCTACTAATTGACTAAGAGCTTGATCTCATAACTGATGAAGCCATTAAAAAGCCTGTTGCTAACTTTAAAAATAAATGATACATCCACCAGACATTTTATATATGAAAACATTTGTTTCTAATCAAGGGTACTCCAAGCTCTAGATATACTCTTTAAATTTTTACCTTCCAGAAGAGAAATACATTCAGGAAAGATGCTAAACTGAAACAAAATCTTTAGTGTTTGATATAATTTAAAAAATTGAATAGATTAAAATGAAAATCTTTGCATAGCATCAGTTTCGCTAACAGAAATTGATACAATATTGAAATAAATATGTGAATAATAATCTCTAAAATAAAATGGTGTTTTTTTGCATAAAAAATGAATTTAAACTCTTTCTTCCACAGTTTCATAAAATAAAATATTCATTTGTTAAAATCATATTCGTTTATAATTCTAGAATTATCAGTCCGTTTGTTAATTTTTTTATCAACCTAAATCTCCGTTATTTCTGTTTGATATTATCCATCGTTCATCTTCATATTCATGCACATTAAAAAGTAGAGACATCAAATCCAATTCAACAGTTACCCAATTAAATCAAATAGCAAAAAAATTTACAAAAAAACTGATAAGAAGTTTGGAGCTATCCTCTTTTATTACCTCATTTTAAATTTATTTTCAAAATATCAGAACTCATTATCATTTTCTTAAGTAGAGTTAAGCTCATAAAATCGCTAAAGACTTGGCAATTTTTTGCAAAAACGATCTGCACAATAGAGTCTAGGTTTATACGTGGCTTCATGGTATGGAATGATCAACAGTAGAAAGCTCTTATGAGAAGAGTCATTTATAAATGATGATATGCATTTTTTACCTCAATAATGCCATAACATTCCAACCTCGTTCGATTTTCATTCCTCGTCAAATGAATTCTCGTTCATTTTAATTGTCTGATTATACCAACCAACAGATTTTGCACTTAAACCCCATTTATTCAACAGTGAAATGCTAATTCCAGGATATTTTCCAAACTAATAAATATTCATCGGGTTTACTACCCAATTTGTAATTTATTTACGATCTTCATGCTGTTTATTATTGATATTTGACGATTGGTAAATCATACTGCATAATTATAAAGATCGAAAAGGCAAAAACTGATTGTGTAAAAAATTTAGAGTCGAGGTATTATTAACATTCCATTGCTCAGTGAAACATTGAAATGAATTATTTGCATTGAACTCAATAAAATGTACTGGCTGAGGAAAAAGTTCTTTTGGTCTAAAATAATAATATTGATTTAGTGAAGCACTATAAATAATTACACTTTTCGCTACAATTCAAGTGAACCATTTTATTGCATTTTTTTTTCTGCGATAAAACTTTTTTTTGTTGATTGTGTATAAGTTTTTTTAACAAAGTTATTAGCTGTCAAGAAAAAAATGTCACTTTTAACTTTGAGTTTTATTAACTCTCTGAAAAAGCATAGTACGACAATGAATGAGTCATCGTTGAAAACCACAACTATTTCCCACCTGATTCTGCTGTTTCTTTCAGTCAAATTCTCTTCAATACTCGAATTTTCTAGTCCAAAAAATAATTCTAAAATAACTTTCTCCAACTATCTGTCCATTATTTCACTAAAATGGAATTGATCTTATCTTGGAAGTTAACTGTTTTTTATCCTATTTAAAATAAAATTATAAAGCATACTAAAATTAATTTTTATAGAGAGCTTGGATCTTAGTTTGTGTATGCAATTAAATTTATTCGTTTGTAGGTCTTAAGTATGATTCGCATTCACGTGCCATTAGTGACATATAATGTTTATTGATGGTATCAAGTGATGGGTGTCTAGTAGTATCGTCCAAGTCACGACGTGATAGACAGCATGACATGAAAAAATGTGTAACTGAACAGCTTGACATATCGCTACGTGAGCATTCTGCCATGTTTCTAACCGCGTCCCTTTTTCCCTTTTCCTCTCAGTTCATAGTCTAGTCGAAAGTTATCCACAGGTTTACTACATGGAACTTAGTCGTTTTAGCCACCACAAGACACACGTACGTTAAAACGTATCCGCAACGGCAATTTTCGAGAAAATTGTTGCAAAGAAATGTGACAGGAAAGCTCGTTCATGGCAAGACGGAGTCGACTGAAAAACTGGTATAATAGCGAGTGTGCTTGTTATAGAGTTGGGAAGAATAGTACAAAAAATTCTAACATAATCTAGGAGTTGAGCGAAGGTTGAGAAAAAAATCTGGGGATTTAATTGGCTTTATATGAAGTCTATCATTGCAATCAGATAAACTTGCTTCAGTGATTTAGAAAGGGAATGTAAATAAAACAAATGTGGTAAAATAATAAAGTAAAGTAAGATAATTTCGAGTTTTTTGAAGAATTTATTATTTTTATAAGCTCGATCCAATTTTAAAGCAAAAATCAGCTATTCTTACTGTTTTTCAGAGATTTAGCACAAAAACTGATTTTTAAAACCACACTCAGAGAAATTGCTAGTCACCCTAACTAAAAACGACAATTATTTTAGAATGGCTGAGGTGTTTTAATAGGGCAATAACACATAATAGTAACTACTTTGTCGATTTTTCTCAGTGCATAAAAAAGAAAAATTTAGATATATTGGAATATTTGGTAGGATTTAATTCATTAAGAGTCTTTCCAAAGCATGATATTGTGTATCTGTATAGGTTAACAGTTGATCTTGCATTTCCAACTTCAAGTTCTAGAATTCTTAAATCAAATCAAGTTTTTTTGTGGAAATTTGTAGCAAGTGGAATCTATGGAGAATCAAATAAGAAATTTTTGAGTTTCATTGAAAAAAATCTTCTTAATCTTAGAAACATTTTACAAACTAAAGCTTGACAAAATACAAATAGTTTTGAAAGAATACTTAACTGTTTTAACATGAATTGATATTATGTACATAATAATTCTTCGTTTTTTAACCTATTTTTGAACTTAAATATTTACCTATTAGTATGTTTACCTTTCATAAGCGAAAAATTAAAAAAAAAAATATCAATTAATGAAATCAAATCATGGTTTTATAATTTTTTAAAATGAAATGAAATAAAAAAAAATTTTTTTTTTTGTTAACAATAAAATTTTTATTGTGAATTTTGGAAATCTAAACAAAAGTTTCAATATCAAAATTGAATAAAAAAAAATTTCAACTATAATAAATTTTTGTATTTTTACAAAATTATTCGATTTAAAAATAGTCCAACTAGATAAAATTTCAGATAGAAAAATTTATCAAATTTATAACTAAACTAATATTGAAGTTTAAAATAACTGTAGAAAAATAAATCGTTATTTTATATTCAACGAAATAAAAATTTTAGTTTTTTCGTCAATTTATAAAGTTCGATGCCATCAAAATTGAATAAAAGAGTAATTCCAATTGCAATATGTACAATGAAATATAAAATATTGGTCATTTCATCAAATTTTTAAGGTAAATAAATTTTGTAGAATAAATAAGTATTTATTTATAGTCGTTATAAAGAATGAAGCACAATGGTCATGAAAATTCAACCTGATGACAATTTTCGAAATCCATTAATCCAATTTTATCAATTGATAGAACAAAATCATTTCTAAAGAAAAAATGGTTGCTTTCAGCAATGTCAGAGTAGCTGTCAATAGTTTTCATCATAATGATAAAATAAGAAAAATCGCAATTGAAATATCGAAAAGATTAAAATTCAATAAATCAGGTATATTTAGTCAACATAGATACTAGCTTGAGTTCATGCATATTACCAATTTAGATATACATTTTCAAGTTATAAGTCAGAAAAATGAAGATTTATTTAAAATATATATAATTTAGTAAAACTCTAATTGAGTTTTGATATAAAATAACAAAAATATTTTGAAATCATTATTTTCATAATATTGATCTTTTCCTCATAAATATATGAAGTCAAACTTAATTATTTTACTTCTCAGGAACTATCAAATGCTAACATACATAAATTTTTCCTTTATTCTTAATAAAAAGTAGAATTATCTAATTTTAGTCAGACACATGTAAAGTAACTCTCTCTAATATTCTTAATCAATCATTTTTATTAAAACCCCCAAAGTAATTTTATCTACTTACAAAAATGATTATATTTTTACTATTTACCATAGAGAAAAATTTCTTTCAAGTTTTTCATTTTCATGATATATATTTGACTTTTATTATATAATAATATTCCACTTTAATTAGTTTTCATGCATATCAAACAATCAAAGTATAAAGTAGAAACTCTCCTTAGTTATTAGAAATTCAGCAGAAAAATAAGAAAAGTATAAAAAAAAATGACTTAACGTATTTGTGCATGGCTCATGTTTTTATGATTCAAGCTTTCTTCGTATAATAATAGAGAAACATATTGACGTTGACAAGCATCTCACGCAGCAGCATACACTCAACTCTCT
This sequence comes from Chelonus formosanus, assembly GCA_028641665.1. Taxonomy (NCBI): domain Eukaryota; kingdom Metazoa; phylum Arthropoda; class Insecta; order Hymenoptera; family Braconidae; genus Chelonus; species Chelonus formosanus. Next base: position 15,886,550 of record CM054003.1, on the reverse strand, counting down.
TCGCGTGTCTTCACCGACCTCAAACCTGACCTGTACTTCTTGCAGCTCTGTTGCTTTTACGTTAGCTATATTCTCTGCCACATCTACTCTCATATCCCATAAAATATCTAATGTAATGTATTACAAAAAAAAAGATCAATGCATCTGTTACATGTATATATGACACGCAGCAATGTGCATATACGTGAATAAAACGATGAAAAAGGTGCGAGGAAATGGAACAGGTGCACTTTCTATCCCTTCCATTACTTCTTGTTTTCCTTCCAGTGTATACATTCGGTTCACTAAAAATAAAGTTTTAGAAAAATTCGTAGGAATGTCCGCACTCGGTTGCTTGAACACCCCCTTTTAGTCTCGATGTCTTGAAAGTTGTCCATCTTCACTTTTATAGCCTCCCAAGAGGGTTATTTCGGTTTCGCTTGATATAATATAAAACTAAAAAAGTATATGAATACCTGAAGATCTAAAACATGAGATTTTTATGGCATACTCGGCATGATATTTTTTAAGGGCATTTTTATTATGCTTAAAACAAAACTAAAGAACTTTTCAAGTACTCAATTCGCATAGAAGAAAGAAAGCTGTTGCATATTTATGGAAGTACTTTTTAAATACTTACAAACTCCTCTGAGATGCATATACATAAATGTTATTATGACTGTTCTAATGTACTATCATCATTGAATTATACATTATTGACACTTACACAGTCCAGCGGTAAAAGTGGCTAAAGTCGTAAAATTATGTCCATTACAAACTGAAGGGAAAGTTGAAAACAAACGAGAAAGCAGTGAAGAAAACTACTTAACCTGAGAGGCCCTGAAATTTGCAGTGTCTTTCAGCTTTCATTGTATTGCTACTGGCTTGTGCTCTCTCTCTCTCTCTCTCTATACATTTACTCAATGTTCGTATTTCTCTTGGGTTGGTACTTTGAACCCCTTACTCGTGCTCTATCTTAACGCATCGAAGCGAGTAGCTTCCTTTCTAGTCTCTCAGAGACCATTAGATCGCTCTAGCCATGGAGCTTGACTCATGAGGACTACGCGATGAGAACTTGAGTAAGTTACTCGTTGAGTAGGAAGAAGAGACGCAGTACAGGTTACTCGATACGAAGTAGACTTTGCCATTAAACATGCCCACTACTGTAAAAGTTTTTAGGCGTTACTTGCTCTAGCTAATAATAATTGAACATATTTCGTGTATACTCATGATATACTAGCTTGTCTTATTTTTCTTGAAATTTCCGCTTCGTACAGAATGAGAGAGCGTTTTTTTTCTTATCTTAAACACAAGCTATGTCATCCAAAATGAGAATAGATTTTTCCTCGCACGAAAGACTCTTTCTTATCAGCTATTTGTATCCGTGAAAAGTTTTAGCCATACTCTTACGATAAATCAACATACCTGTCATTACATTGTATTAGCCCATATATTTTGTTACTTTTACGCAATAAGATTGATGAGATAGACTGTCTGAGGAATATGAATTACATTAAATACCTAAAAAAAAATGAACAGTGCGCTGGTAGGAGGATTTATTTACTATTCACAATTAATAATATTTAATAAATTAAAGTCGGAATACGCAACAAATAAACATTTCTAGTGGCTGAAAATTTTTCAATTTTATCCTAAACTCATTCTAATTTTATTTTTCTTTCACCTTAGGTTCATCCTTCTTTTATTTTATACTTTTCCTGGTTTCAATATAATTTTATTTGAGATTCAAGTAATTTTATTTTAACAAAAACATACTTTTCTATAATTATTTATTTTATTTTAATTTTAATTGGGCTGTCCATCAGCATTAAAATCATATGTTTTATTAAAAAAGTATGAATGTAATGAGAGTTATTCCAACTATTTCCATAAGTACTACTAGATATAAGCAATTCAATTTATGAGATTGAAATCATCCGTCTATATCCTAATTTTCATCTACTTAAAAAATAAAACAGACCAATATTAAGATAACAAGGTTGAATCTAGGATAGAAAGGATGGGAATAGTATGGAAAGAATCAATTTAGGTGTTATATTTTGACTCGGAACTTTGAAATTTAGAAAATTTCGAATTAAACCAAACTTGTAATTATGTCTTTTATAATAGACAAAATGTTAGTTAATAGTACTTTTGAATAATAGTAAAAATCAAAATAATGATTAAGAAATAATAATGATCATTATTATAGGTCGATCAAATTGACGTCTGGTTAACTCTAGTCTCAGTCACAAACTAAGATAAACACGTGAGGCGAGAATTCTAACAGTAATTCACTCTACTGTCAAATACACAAATTTAAATATTTCCAAGTGTATTAAAAATTATATTAGATTTTCTTACAACTAAGATTAATAAACTATTTATAATTGTATTTTTAATATTGATAAATACCAATAATTATTTCTGACGAATACATTTATTACATTAAAATAAATTCATCTATAAATACAGAAAAATTGAAAGCAGAGTTATGAAAAGTTAGAATGGATTTTAGTAAAATACAGTAACAGTTGTGTAATTAGCAGTGATTCATATTGTTGGATATACAAATATATTATGTTAATTACAAACGAAAAAAAAGATAATTTGATACATTGATGATAATTTTTTTATTTAAAATAATTAAATCTAATTTTATAAGAACATTCTTTAACATCACATTTTAATGAAATAATTGTAATTAAAAAAGAAAGAGAAGACAAATGAAAAACTCACTGTTGTGATTATCAGTAAAAAATTAAAATTCTGTAATAACTTTTTTTTCTTTGATATTTCAAAGTTTAAACGAACACAACAAAAACTACTTATATTTACTTATTTTTGATTTAAAAGATATTTTTTTATCTAATTTTTGAAGTTTTTAAGTGCTTTTATTTGAGTAGCTCTACATTTATAAGAATTCTCTTATACAGATAAAGATAAAGGATAAAAGTTGTATTTTATAGACATATCCTTTAGATATATTAACAACATATGTGTAGTGTCGCAACAAAACCATGTTGTTCTACTTACAAAAAATTTCAAGGGATAAAAGAGCTGTAAAACTTTTTATATTTTATCAAAAATATATCTGTTAAATGTTATTTGTCTGAAATAAATACAAATAAATAATAGGAATTAATTTTTATGAAAAAATGATTGTTTCAACGTTGTAACATAAAATGTAATAATAATTCATCGCTAAAAAGATAATTTACAAAGTATAAGAAAGTTATAAAAAGTTATAACGTTTCAATAATAAAATAGAATAAATAAAATTCTCTCACACAACTCATTTGTAATCACTCTGTTCAAAATTATTGCGGGGATATTAAAAAAATGTTTTTGAATACAATTTTTTCTGGTAGATATTTCGTAAACATGTTAGGAATATACGGTTTTAAGGAAAACTATGTATGAAGTTCATTGACGGAACCTTTAGAAAAAATTTTTACTTCTTCAGAATTCTGGCTGATGGGAGATGCTTAGTGAACATTTGGAGTAAAAATATAAAATTAAAGAAACAAGCAAAGTTCCCTAAATACTCTGATACAGTATCCAATAGTCTTACGAAAGGAACATCACTTATGAAAAACTGAATTTTTTTTATACGCATACTATTAGAATAAAATTGAAAAAAAATTTAATACCGTTTTCCATGTAACTTAATGAGCATACTTTTTATAAAGGATTTTATCATCTATTTAATGACATTTTTAATATAGTGACCAAAAAAATATCCTTTTCATAACATTTTTTTGCTATTTGGGGAGTAATTTTGTGGTCTATAAAAAAACTTTCACTACAAAATCGATTTGATTGTACAGTTAAAATTTTATAAACGATTTTATGGGTTATTTTAGACACTTCACTGTACAAAATAGTTTTCCTCTTCTATTGTCACACTTTTAACAACATTGGTGCCACAGCTTATAAAATATTGTGAATATTTTTTTTTGTTTGAACTGTTTGCTACTCAAAAAAGAATGAAGAGATCAGCCTAAAATGAGAAAAAGCTTTACATTCATTGTAATTTTTAAAATGTTTGACCAAAAGTAAGAATAGACACATTTTATCAGATAATCTTCAAATAAAAACTTTGAAAAATAATTCAGATTAACAAAAACTTAAAAAAAGTTGGGATATTTTTTAAAAAATTTTTCTGATTTTAGAATGACTTTTCATTTAACAGTGTATGATGTTTTTTCAGGGAATTATTAAAGCTTTAAGCTGAAAGTGACGTTCATTCTTTGACAGGTAATAGCTCCGTTAAAAAAAGTACACAATATTCACTAGAAAAAGCATTTTATAAAACGAAAATGAGCTTTAATATACTTAATCTATATTTTCTTAAAAAAATTTATTTTTCATCTTAAACAATTGAATATTAGACAAAAAACGATTAATTGTTTTTCTAATTGAAACTTATTATTTAAAAAAATATCTTGTAACAATGAGAATTTTAGTTAACATTTTCTCCAATATGAATTTTATTTTTACATTTTTTTACTTATACAACACTGTGAATAATATTTTCTGAAATGCCTACTAAAAAGTTTATTCAATAGCTAAAAATTATAGTGATGGGAAAATAAATTTACAAATGAAAATCAACAAACGTAGTAGACAGAGAAGTAAAATGCTTTCAAGCATACAAATACAAACACATATTTGAACGTAACTAGTACGTCTTCAATGTAAACATATTCTTTATTTACGTTATATTTGGAAATAATCTACCATCATAGAATCTCGTTTACAATTCAACCCCTTACCTGAACCCTTCAACTTTGCAATCTTCTCCTCGCTTCATATATAAACTATATACTAGACACAAGGGCAAATACAAGTAAAAGTAAACAGAGTAAATAGTAAAGAAAATAGATACACATATGCAAAGGTTTGTAATGTAATACGAAGACGCTGGAAAAAAGTGGAGGGGAAAAAAGAAGCGAAAAGAAGTAAGAAAAGTCTGGAAAGCACTACATATTTCTTGTATATGTTCCATGTTTACCATCGTCTAAATATGAGGGAAAATATTTCAATATTGGTTTGAAAACATATATTCACAAATATGAGATCTTATGCCAAGTGAAATGTACAAACTCTGTACCCTTAGCAACGAGAGAAAAATTGCTACGTCTTTTACTGTGTCGTTTATCGATCCTGGCTAACTGATAAATATCATACATGTGTATAATACACTGCTAGGTAATTTCGTATGTACGCAATGAGTATTTTAGATTAAGATCGTTGTTAAACACGATGGAATAAAGCAATAGTAAACAGTCAAGTATAAAATGATCAACACACGCCAAGTACCTATATGGGTAAATGAATAATGAAACACATTGCGAGTCGTCAGACCCTCAGAGGCCTGACCTACAATTCTCTGCCTTACTTATTTTTTATGTTTCTTTTAATAAGTGAATAATTAGTTATTCAATTTCTTGTGTTATGTTGAACAAGTTCAATTGTTTCAAAATAAATTCATTAATAACTCAATCGCCGAAATTTTCTAAATCGGTTAATGTGGCATTGAATAGTGAATTTATGAATTACTTAAACTTTCATCAATAACATCTTGATAATATATCAACCTGTTACCTAATCAAACATCATTCGTCAAGTTACCTGTGGCTTACTATAATTCCAATTATCTCCAAATTATTTCGGAAAATGTGACTGCCGAAATTCATGTAGTAATAAGTTAGTTGTAAATTTGACCAAGATGAATCTCTGAAAATGCAACTTTTAAAGTCGACTTTGTACACTTGACATCTTAAGAGTGTTTGAATTACATCACCGCTTTATAAAGCAACAGAAAGTGTAAAAAAAAAATTCTTAGTATTTTTTCATGTTCTTCACTTTGTGCTTCTTTGAGAAAAAATTGAAGCTGAGAGTTGAAGAATTTGGGTATCAAAAAAAGCAGAAATTGTTATACACGCTGAAAAGGTTGAGGCAGAAACTTCAAATTTAGTTCAAGCAATCATTTTTCTTCCTGTAAATAAAAATAAGAAGCGATAATTGAAGCAAAAAATAATTGAAGAAATTACAATTTTCAGTCACGATAATAATTGTATTTCAAGAACAAGTAGAGCGTGAAAAATGAATAACTATAGTTAGCAGGTTGGATTTAAAGTTAGTTAATTATGATTTCAAAATAGATGAACCGATAACAGAGTCTCAATGCTCTTTTCTACATCTAACCCTCCATCACGTATCCTACTCGTCTCAAGTGGTTAAATTTCACTAGAAAATTTCAAAACACGTGGACGTCGTTTCGAACACACGCCCTCTCTGAGTTGTGAACATGCGCCAACCTCCCGGGAAATTGTAGATGAGGCTCGATTATGTATTCCGATCGCGAGCGATACCGACCCACTTCGCTTGGCGTGAGGCTCGTGATGGAGTGTTTTCTACGCTACAGCGGCCGTTAAGTAACGGGGGGTAACAGTCTCGTACCCCCATACGGCTTACGAGAAAATAGTGAAATGAGAAGATAAATAACAATCGTTTTTCCAAATGCCATTATTTTTAGTCGTTGGCCGTAAATTAATTCACAACATCGAGTAGTAGAATAGATCGAGAGATAAAATTCGATACCGCCATGTCAATTGAATGATTAATGAGAAGGATCAGGGTTGTTTTGGTTGAAATCATGGTGGACAAGAGTCGAGAGACGTTGGTTTAAATTGCGTGTTTTATCGACGAGCAGTGGGCGGACTGCAGTGTCAGTAGGGTGAAAAACATTCCCTCTAGTTGCCTACTACTACCCATTCTATCAGACAGACTCGTATGTTTGTTTTAGGTTGAGTCTGTCAGATAGAACAGGCAAAGAGGCGAATTCAGTGGGTGGTACAATGGTTAAGCTGAATTATATTGGGGGAATGATGTAGGCTAAGATAAGCACATGCTTTGCAACAGCCAGTTCATCAAACCAGGTATCGTGCAAACGTTGATGATGCATCGGGTAACCAGCTCACGAATGCAAGACCCTTACATTCTTCTCTCCTTCTACCTCCTTTCTTTGTATCTCTCACCCTTACTAAGCTAACCCCAAACGCTAGAACTCTATTAACGTTCTAAAAGCGACTGGAAGGAACACGATCTCCGAGAGAAAGAGCTCTCGAGAAAACTGCAGCTGTTTTCGACAGCTTACTCGAGTTCGGTTGATTGACTTTTGGATTTAATTGTTTCCTAGGTGCTCTGCAAATCGAGGCATCAGAGGTCGAGGATCAGGGACACTATGAGTGTGTTGCAAATAATACTGTCGGCACTGCCTACTCCGAAGCAATACAACTTTACGTGAGAGGTAAGAAGCTTGATATTCTGATTAAAACTTGCTTTCTATTTTAACGAAAAAATTACATCTTTTAATACCTGTACTTTACAGTGAGACGATTGGCGCCAAATTTCTCCATCCGCCCACCAGCTGTCAGTGAAGTTATGATGGGAGCATCGCTCAATTTAACTTGCGTTGCCGTAGGCTCGCCTATGCCTTATGTGAAGTGGAGAAAAGAACCTGCCACGGAAATCACTCCAGAGAACTTTTTACCCATCGGCAAGAATGTTTTAATTCTTACGGAAATTAAAGAGTCAGCCAACTACACCTGCATTGCTGCTAGTGATCTTGGTGTTATCGAGACAGTCTCAGTGGTCAAGGTTCAATGTGAGTTTTGTGAAGAAAAGAGCAGAGTAAGCCTCTCGACTACGGTCATTACAAATCTTTATTTCTTTGCTTTCTTCAGCTCTTCCTGGTGCTCCAGAAAACGTCCAAGTCTCAGAGATTACAGCAACGTCAGTGAAACTCACTTGGTCCTATAAGAGACCTGATGAACTTCAGTATTATGTCATTCAACATAAACCTAAACAAGCTAATCAAGCATTTGCCGAGATATCAGGAATCACCACGATGTATTATCATGTCAGAAGTCTAAGTCCTTACACGGAATATGAATTATATGTGATTGCCGTTAATATTATAGGACGAGGTCCCCGAAGCCACCCCGTTTATGTCACTACTGGAGAAACAAGTCAGTATTCTATTCATTTGTATTCATTACACACTAATGTTATTAATCAGTACAGGGTATTAAATAGACACGTTTTTGTTGAATAACTCTAATTTATATTGAGGAAAGCACTTATAATAGAATGGGTTATATTTATGGAGAAAAAATATCGTGTAAAACGTTATTTGTTTTAATGATGTTTCGTGACTTTTGAAAATTAATCAAAATAAGAACTTGAAAGTATGTTGATTTCTACATAACAATTTTTTAGATTTCACAGTTGATTGAAGACAATTTAGCTTTCTTCGTTTTGCAAAAAAATATAATCATTTATTTTCTACAAAAAATATTGTTGATAATTGCTGATGTTAAATTTCGATTATTTGTTCAATATTTTTTATTTTTAAGTTATTGAAAAATCTAATTTTGAAAAAACTTAATAATAGTAGTAGAAAAAGATTCCTCACTTTACTGAATCGTATATCAACAAATAATTTTCCATTATCATTAAACAAAATAAAATATGGTGAATATAATTATTTGTGAAAGAAGTGCTATTTTTACCTCATGTTAAAAATATTTTAATCTAGATTTAGTACTTAATTAACGAAGAATGAGCTATTCATAGTCATGAAATGGAAAAACAATTAAATAAATGTATTATGTTGGCAAAATAATTGCTAAAAATGTTAAAAATACTACGACCTCTTACATAAATTAAACTTTTCTCAAGTTAGTGCTTTTCTCAATGTATTTAATTAATATGAAAGTTTCAATTTATTTCTTTTCAGAAAATATTTTTATTCATACTATAATTAGTACAATTTGAATATATCTTACATTACATTAATCTATTTACTCAATGAATATTCATGAAAAATTAATCATTCTTAGCTTTAGATTTTAATGCATGACGTAAAATGATATTTGAGCAAATGTTTTTATGTGAAAAAAAAATTTTTTAAAACTTTATTTTGAGGGAAATTCTGTGTCCTTTATTTTCATGCTGTCCTCCGCGAACACATTTCAATCTGTGTAAGTGACAAGGATTTTTTTACTCATTATCACTGCTCTTTGTTCTCCGTTTTTACATTGCACTTTGATATTTCGTCAACATGAAAACTTTTTGTCGAGTCAGTCTTCCTGTGTAGTCCCTTTGTTCATCGAAAGCCATGTGTATCCAACCGATACTCAGCGGAAATCTTTTAAAGCCATAGCTTTCTATGAATCTATAGTACAATATATAGAAAACATTTTATCACACATGGAGAAAACATAATTGTCATATCACCCATCGAAATAGAAATCATTAAATCTCATTTTTAACATGAAACAACATTTAACAAAATTTCATTTACAATTAATTATGCTCTGGAGTTCAAAGCTCAGAAGCCGATGAAAAAAAGTATGATGATTTTTAAATAACTATTTTTTATTCAAAAAAGTTAATCACATTTTCATTGAAGAAATTGATCATTATCTTTGTTTGTCTGAAACAAAGTAAAACATTAAAGAAGGAAGGAATCTCTAGCAACAAGAGACTTTTTCATTTATTTTCTGTATCTGCATATTTTCCTACATGTGGGAATATCAAGATTTAAAATATGTTCTAATCTAAAAGACATTGAAAAAATGTCATGAAATATTAGTTTGAAATACAATTCATAAGAAATTCTAGAAAACTATTATTGACAAAATTAAATAGCAACTGACTTGAAACTCCAGAGTATATCATTATTGTTTTTTTGATGACAATAATCCAGTATCCGATCGTGTTTTCTCCGTGTAATTGCGAATCATTATTTGACAAAAAATGACTAAATCTACCTTTTCTCTCTAGCGGAATCAACACATGGAGGTTCCAGTAAGTCATATAAAGTATTAAGAGTGACAGTAGTAATACACCGTATGATGTTGATTTTTTTTCGTTTGTCAATGCCTTCACATTTTAAATTAATTCTCACTTTTATATACATCTCTATCTACACATAGATTTAAAAATCACGCAATTTCCAGTAGTAATATTTTCATTCACCATCAACACCATCTATAGTTTCAGTTATCGTCTTCATCTAAAATGAAAATTATCTTCTATAAATTCTGTTTTGCACCTTTTCAGTTTATCTATCTTTCTCTTTTTAAACTAAATATAAAGTGCACCCCACGTATTAGTACGTGACTACTAAGCATTGTTTTCACAAATCTCTTATTGGATTTTTATTAGAAGAAGTTTCTCTGTGTGATTACTGATCACAAGTATCTTGTGATTTCAGAGTCCTTACTTTGCTAAACTTGCATATTATTGTTTCCAGGACCTGGTTCAGCACCTCGGAACGTTCAAATCCGACCGCTAAGTTCCAGCACAATGGTTATTCAGTGGGAGGAGCCAGAAACTCCGAATGGTCAAGTGACGGTAAGCCAAAACTATTGGAATTGATTCAGACGTCTCAAAAACTACATAAGTCAAAGATTGCAAATTTCTAAGGATACACTTTCAATTTTATAATTCAATTGATGAATAACTTTTGAAGTTTGCTTTAATTATCAACTTCCTAAATCTTTAATTACAGAAATATTGAATTTTTTTTATAAGCAACAGATTGATATACTTGTTTCAAATTTCAATCTTTTTTAACGCGATTTTTTCACTATGAATTTTTATTCAGATAATAATGATTAATGTTCAATTATTAAAACACATTTGTAATACGTTACTCATAAGCTGTTTAAATACATCATCAATAGAACAGTTATTCATATACGTTAATACAATTAGTTTTACGAATAAACTTATTCCTTGAGTAATTTTAGAAACATTATTTTTGAACTAATTAGCTGATTGCAAACATAAGTTGTAAGTACTCCAGTTGTACACAGCCCTTAAAAAATAAGGAATATATAACTCTAAGTAATATTTGACCTGATTAAAAATGAAAGATTTTAAGTGATTGTCAATATTCTTCATGACATTAATAGATCATGAACTGATAATGATCGATTACTTTCATGTCTCTAATTAATCATAGCTCTTTATAACTTGGAATGATAGTTTTAAAACAATGAATATTAATTATCAATCACTGAATAATCATCAACGTGTCCTATCCAATTATTTTTTTATCTAGTTTTTTCTGGAGATCGTTCAAAATACATTTTCATTAACTTTTGAACTTACCATAAAGATTATAACTTTTTTTATCATTATTTTCAATATTAAAACTGCATTTTACATTTACATCACTTTGAAGTCTGCAAAAAATGGTTATTAGAGAAAGCATAAATTTCAAAATAATCCAGACAAGTATAAAAACTATATTTAGAGATTTAAATTCAGCAAAAGAGTAATTTTAAAACACACAACTTACATTGCTTTTAGAATAATGAATTTATATGCATTCTAAATGTAATTTAAGTTTTATTAAAGTACAAGACTATGTATTATAATATTTTTGCAGGGATATAAAGTCTACTTCACTACCAACCCAAATCAACCAATGTCTTCGTGGCAGGCCCAAGTTGTAGATAACAATCAACTAACCACAATATCGGATCTTACACCACACACCATGTATACAATACGAGTGCAAGCACTGACAAGCGTCGGTCCTGGACCACTGAGCCAACCAATACAAATAAAGACGCAACAAGGGGTGCCAAGTCAACCAGAAAATCTTTCGGTGGTTGATGTCGGGGAAACCTCGGTAACGCTCCAATGGAGCAAACCAGCTCATAGTGCTGAAAATATTGTCAGTTATGAGCTTTATTGGAATGATACTTATTCAAAGGTATGCCAATTATTCATGTTTTAATGTTATTCTCTGAGTTAAGTCAATATTATTTTAATTCAGAATATATTAAAACTAGCGATTCGATTCGTCGTGATCGATTAATATTTGCGATGAGTTATAATAATAAACATTTCAGACAAGATATAAATTCATCGTTTTTTATTGATCTGGAATTTCTTATGAGTTTTTATGAAAAGACTTGAAATTTTGTGAATTAAATAAACTTCTTTTTTAATAAAAAATTTGATCAACAAAAGAAGCAGTTAATTAAGAATTTTTTTTCTAAAGCATCATTTTAGAATATCGAAAAAGTCTGATATTATTCTCAATTGTTTTAAATTTTCTGGTAGAGAAATTCAGTTTAAAAATATTATGAATATTGTATTACATTGTGACTGAGTACAATTTAGATGTAAATACATTTACATGAAATTAAATGCATGAAAAAGTTCAATTTTATAAAACAAGTATGTATATCAGTCAAACTAAAATTTCATAAAATATTTGATATAATAAATAAACACGGTCAGTTGAGTAATAAATATATTTTAATTAAACTAAAAATTCATTTACTCATAAAATTAATTATCCTATTGACTGTTCACAGTTAACAATATGTAATTAATAATTTCACTATTTTTTATTAAATTAATAAGTAAAATCATGCTGTTTATTATATCGATTTTCAAAGTCACTTTTTATTCATAAAATCATTTTTTTTTAATAAAAAAAAATTCCTTGTGTCATTTATTCTATTCTTTATGGAAATTTTCATTCTGTAATTTATGAAAAATTAAAAAGTTTCATTCGTGAATTGTAATATCTATGAATTTTTAATAATATTCTTTGTAATTCTTTGCATAAAATATCTCAGTGATAACTCTAAAAGCTAAAAAAAAATCAACAATTTTTATTTTACTCATTTATCTTCTAAGTTCATAACTTTCTTAATAGATGATAACAATGAATCCAACGTTAAAACAAAAAAGCTAAAAACTAATTCGATATTTCAGGAAAAGTATCATCGAAGCATAGGCGTTGTACAGAATTACACGCTCACGAATTTGTATCCCAATACACTATACTACGTTTGGCTTGCCGCAAGGAGTCAGAGGGGTGAGGGAGCAACAACTACACCATACGAAGTTCGCACCAAGCAGTACGGTAAGCAAAGTCGATACCAAACCACTCTCAAGCAGCAAGGAGTGCCACAAGTACAAACATTTCGATCTACTCCAGCATCAGAGTGGACTCAAATGGAATTTACAATGTCTATAGATGTATGTAATACTCTGATGCTGGAGAAGTGAACAATCGTGGTGGCCCAGCAGGTAGGAGGTACTCAAGCGTTGGACGCTCCCTTAAGTAGCGTAAGCTAAAAAGTGCCAATTCTTTCCTCCAAAAAGTATCTTATTTTCATTTGATCGACCAAAAAAAGACGGAGAGAAAGATTCAGACAGATACAAAAGAACAAACAAATCGGGAGTTATAAAAATATCAGTAGAATGAGGCGTAAAATCATGAAGTGTGGGAGAGTGAGAATGATTGCATGCGTTGCAAAAAATGCCGTTTTTGAATGCTACTATATATATTTATCTATATAATCGTATATATATATCATAAATTATCAATTGCACTAAGCACTGCATCGATATATGTGTGCATTTTGAGCACCTCTATTTTCATTCTTGATAATCTATTATTTAAATAAGTTATTATAACTTTAGTTAATTCGTTACTTGAACAATTTTAAATGTATTCAGAGTGCTCTGTAATAGAGCTACGAATTCTCTTATACTTCTCAGGCTGTATTTAATCTTGCATTAATCACGTACTTTCGATTGTTCAAGGAATTTATTATACCCTTGTTAATTATTATTCTTATTCTTATTATTAATTAATTACTTATTAGTAATTATTTATGAATTATTTGTTACACTCCACGCAAAATTGATTTTTGGTCCTACAGCCATCATCAAGGATTCATCATCAATCTTTTTTAGAGAAATCAATCGTGTAACATTGCTTGAGTTTATCTTAAAAAATAATCTCATTTTTAAAATGATCTTTTTTTTATTCAATGATTACATTGATTACAAGCATATTTTATTTTAACTTTAATTGATCATGGGTTTTTCCACAATAACTTTTTAATAATCAATAATGATTTCTTTTAAAACTTGAGTTAGCATGACTTATGCCAATTTTATATTTAATTCATTGAAGTAAAAGAAATTCGTGTAAAAATATTTTAAAATAATGGTCAATCGATTCATGGAAATGATCAATATTGGCTTTAAAAGTATCTGATTATTTTAAAGATCATTGAAATTCTAAAATATTTCAAAATTCAATTATCGGTTTGAAAAGGAAAACTTGTTAACAAAGTTAATTATCCAAAAAATTGAGTAAAAATGAGCTCTCAATATGAAATTATTTAGAGAAAAAATTTGAACACTTCTACATCACTGATTTCTTTAATATAACATTCAAGTTAAGCCGAAAGCCATCACAATTTGAAATCTCAAACAAAAAACTCGGCTTTTCTTGAATGGATTACTCGAAAGCTGATTGAAAATGATCTATCAATGGCTGTAGCACCCAATATCTTCGTTCCCTATTTTTTTGTTTTTTCCCTCCTACATCTGAGTGTTATACAGTACCCGGGGCTCCGCCTCGGAATGTAACCGGCCGAGCCATCTCACCAACCGCCATAGAGGTATCATGGGAACCACCACCAACTGAGAGTGCTAATGGAAGGATCACTTACTACAAACTTCAAGTTGTCGAGCACGACCAGCCTGACTCAGAGGCAAGAATTATCAAACTCTCCGACACCAAATTCACTTTGGACGAACTGAAAAGGTGGACAATATACCGCATCTGGGTATTAGCAGGGACCAGCGTAGGTGATGGACCTCCAAGTTATCCTATCAGTGTCAGAACCTGGGAGGACGGTATGTATCTGAGATTTGAACGACATTTTTTGTGTGGCTAACCCATCGTAAGAGCTAGTCTAAGAAACTAATGAATCATTTGAGCTTCAATATGACAACTGATGAAAGCTATTTCTTGGTTTTAAAGAACGAAATTTCAATCAATGTTTCTTTGACTAATTGTTACGAACAATTAACTAATTAAAAGCGTCAAATGTCTATCTCCAGTGAGCCAAAAATATAAAAGCCCGCCACACGATTTCGGATATGTGTAAATAGCTTCAAAGACTGTTCGATTAAACATTAGGGCTTTGATGATGAATCCGTGAAAAAAAACGAATTTTAAAAAATGGAAAATAATATTGTTTTGTAAATTTCAGATCTCCTATTTTCCTGAAATTCCATTTACCTTAACACACATTCCTAATTATTCATGAAATCAAAAACGTTACGTGTACACGTAGATATATATTACTTTCGGTCTTTTATCCATTATTATGAAACGTATATAAAACTGGACGGTTTGTTCATGTATATAAATTATGATTTTTCCTTTCTTTTGACGTGCACGAGACAGCAAAACATGACGAAAAAAACAGCCTGCAATATCATTGACACATCAAAGATAATATTTTCTTAACTCGTTAATAAAAGCCAAGTTTGTTGATATTTTTTCATTCTCAATTGGGATGTTTCAAAATTGATTAAATATTTTATTTAGTTGACCGGTTATATTAATGATGTGCACGATATAATCATATATTGTAAATGGAATGAAATCGGTTTAAGTCGGCCCAATATTTTTGGCTGGCGAGATTTTATATTTTTGGATTTTTCCCGTCTAATTCACGAAAACAAGGATCGGGTTGTTTATTAAGCTCGTTCCTTGGTATGAATCGGAGTTTATTTTTTGTTGGAATGCTTGCGTCGAAGCCACAAGGACGAGGAACGGGTTTTTGAATTCTTACAGCCTCGTCCCTTGGTATGCATCAGATTTTTTTCCAGGTGCAACCAGAGCCACGGATTTTTCAGATGCAGAACATAACAAACTTTTTCAAGTCAATAATAATAATCATACCTAATACTAATTATTAATTGTAGTAATAATAATAACATTAATTTAAAGAGAGAGACCTGTTTCTAATAATTTTTTACAGGTACTCAAAGCTCTCTCATTTGTGTTCGTGTCGTTATTATTAATTATTTTTATTTATTTCGTTGTTTAATAATTAGGTTATACCGATTTTGAACACGCTAATGAATGCTCACGTGTTTTTTATCTTTCCTTAAAGCATTTGCAGGAGGATGTGCCCAGGTTTTCATACATCTAGTACTTAAGATTTTATACACTACCTAAAACTATGACCTGATAATGTGTAATACATAATACTCTGTGTTTTTTCTTTAACATAAACAATTTTTTTTATTTATTCACTCATTCTTGCCACTTAAAATGACAATAACATTAACAGCATTTGTCATTTCAGACGTAAAATTATCTTCAATCTTTTGCCATCAATATTGAAATAATTAATAAATGTGAGTAATTCATAAAAAAGATTTCTAATAAACCAATGATAATTTTACCAAAGAATGATACAATGCTAAAATGAATACGACACACGACATAAAAACTCAGATTCACTACACGGGAATGCAACTCTTATATACAAAGAAAAAACAAAAATTAATTTCTCTTTTTTAAAATATTATCAAACACAATAAATATTTCTTAAATCTCTGATAATAAGGCTCTGCTGTTTTTAGTTAAAAAATTTAGTTTTATCGTTTGCACATGTTAGAGCATGCATTCGTTTGTTTAAACTCCCTCGGATCACCCATACCTCGATTATCGAACTCCGTCACGGATAAACCGTTGTCCTCTGACCCCAGACACAAGCCCCCGACCATGATCCCACAACCTCTCGACGTCAAACTGGGCCGAGTCTGCCGGACATCCCTTGCCTATCGATTCTACTTGAATTTATTTCTTTTTTCATCCTCTGAATGGCATGCCGATGCATGAGACATTTTTATTTTTCAACTCCTTATCTCCATCCTTTTTATCCGAGCCGCATGTCAGTCGGATATGTCCTGAGATTTTTTCAAACGCGAATTTAAATCCATGCACGGCCATGTGAATAAATGATAAAGACTTTCGCGAAGTTAAAATAACTTATCATTCATCTTTATATACACATCTGACAATATATTTCCTTCTTATCTAAAATGATTCTCATCGTCAATAAACCAAATGACACGAACAAAGGATCAATCCAAATCCTCTTATACTTTATCCTCTTGTTATCCTGTTCCAAATAATAATCTTCCAACTTATCATGTTTCTAATTTGAATATCCAGGAAAATATTTTTAGATCTGCTTTAACTTGATCAGATCAGTATTTTGAAACATCTAGATCTAGAGATCAGATTCAATAGCATCCAATGTCGATCAATCAATTACATCCGATCGAGCTCAAAAAGACTTTATTTCAAAAACATCCGACTTTTTCAAATAGTTCAATCCCGGTGCAAATTAAATATGAAAATCAATTCAAGTTCTTGGATTAATGAATATTGACAATTACTAAACAATGTTCTACAGATAAAATAATTCTTTAACTTTATCATATAATAAACAAAAGTAACTTAAAAATCAGTTACATTTCCAGAAACAAATTGTTTTTATTCGAGTAAGATCGATGTCCTAATTGTTGCTAGATACATATGGGTTCTCTAGTAAAAAGAACGATTAGCTCACATCTAGTCCATCACTAGGTTAATCTAGTCATCTGTAGCTTAATGTTAGGCTGAAAATGAGCCAATCATACTTCTTACTAGAGTTGTACTTTTAAAAATATCATTTTTATTTTCTATTAAGTCTCTTTTCAACTGCACCGTAACGAGATTAAAGCTCAAATCATGATTGATCAAATTGGATGAAAAAAAAATGTATTCCTGGTAATTAACAAATAATATTCCTAAATAATCGACAACTGCTGCAGACTCGGCAAAGGAAGACGAATCTAAAATAAATAAAGCATTGCTGCAGAAAGCACTCCGCCATATAAATTCGCACTTTGTGAAGCACTCAATGAATACCGCAATATATCTATATATAGCGTACGCTCACTTCAATCACTTTTTTGGGGGGGCACTATTGCACCGTTTTCACATATGTATAAACACAGATCCGTAATTCTACTCCAATCATATATGTTTCAATGAAAGACTATTCAACTGAACATAACGTATATACATTTTGTTTATAATTATTCCAAAGTATTCAATAGAACATTAAATACTTAAATCTCTTCAAATAAAATCCATTTACCTTTGTATAATAAACTCTAGATGTGTGTTTATACATACTGTAGTACGTTTTCCGGTTGATAGACGCACTTTTTAAATATCGTGTCGAGCACCAAAAGCACCGTAAAAGCACCCTAATATCGTTTGTGACGAAACCCAAGTCTCGGTCTAATATTCTCAGGATTAAAAGTATTTTAAACAACTTTTTTTTACTTTACAAAAAAATAAAAAAAATCCTGAGATTTAATTAGACGTGAGGTGGGGCGTATGAATGTGTGCGTGTATGTATAGAATAAGAGGTCAGATATGAAAAGCGAAATTCAATGAGGCAGAAGGGGTTTGCGAAGTATATCACTTGGAAAAAAAAATATCGAGAGATGGAATAAAAAATATATTGGAGGAGAATAATAAATGTGGGGAATGATGGCAAAAAGGGGAAAATTCATCATATTCATTGTAAATGGGACATAGGTATACGTATGTATAATACAAATATACGTCATGGAGACAAAGAGTAGAAAGAAAAAAAAAGAAAACGTGATATGATTACTGTAGGTACATTTGAATACCAATACAATCGATTTCCTCGCTTTTGACTTCTTTGAGATACCACGACACCGGCGTTTGTATCATTACACAACGTCTATGGTATTAATAATATTCAAGAGGATAAATGTAAGGGTGAAACAACGTCTTTCAAGTTTGTATAAAAAGTAAAAAAAAAATGGGAAGAGGACATGATGGTATTTTTTTCACGCAAGCCATCGCACCTACAGTTAATGCAGATTTTTATGTAAAGAACGATCATTATATATTACCGTAAGCACCTTGGACGATGAAATTGTTTATCGTTTTCACTTGTATACCACTTTCAAAGCTTCGTTTTCACATTATCAAATTCGTTGGAATGTATACTACACCTTGTAAAAGGTCGTTTAATTAATATATACTTTTGCGTACGCTCTATGCATGGAAATCGACCAGTTTTCATCATGTGTCTGTAAGTTATCAGATTTTATATACTCGATCGTACGTATATATAAATGCCTACTTCACACATTTATTACCTTATGCACTTATATAAATATGTATAAACAAATTTCTATATATACTTAATATATATATTGTACAATTATTATTATTATTATTATTAATTATATTAACACAATGTTGAACATACCGAGCAAGTGCGCATTCGTATTTTCATCGTCTTGCGCGATTATTATTATTATATATATATATTTCTAGAGTAACAGTTTTTTGTTTGCTCTTTATTATTACAAGGTATTGTATTAAAATATATTGGACTGGCAGTTTTTAGTAGCTGCAAAAATTCTCCCCGAGGGCTGCGGCTTTCGATTATTATCATATATTTTTTACTTTTTATCAACGTATCATATCCTTACAAGTACAAGCATGGTACTGTTTGCCCGATTATTTTATAGTTACGCAAATGGTATAAATTTAATACAAATATGTGGACCACTAGTCAATGCTAGCCATCACGGAATATCGCGATGTACAGACGTTCAATAATTATTTCCCTAGTAGAAATTTTATTCAGGGCCAGACAGTGAACTGCAAATCTTAGCTTTTGAAAGTGCTTTGTTTTAACACAGATCAAATGTGTGAATATTATATTATTCATAAAATCAAAATTGTAGATACTTTTAATACGCTTCGAAGTGTGTTCAAAGGATTTTTATAATGTTGATCTCATGGGTGACTTTATATTTACACGCTTACGTCGTGTTAAAATAAAGTACTTCAAGAGAAGCAGAAGATTTACAGTGTGGTTTGCTTTCTTTTCAATAAATTGTCTTCATTAAGCTCTTTAAAGGGAATTCTTAAATCTAATAATGAAAATAAAAATTAATTTCATACTAATAATAATTTTTTATAATTAACGTCAAATACATATCCTTTATCAAAAAAGCGTGCAAGGCATAAAGTTACCTAATAAGGGCCTTTTATTCGTACTATGATTGGTTCAATTTTTTGAATATGATTGATACAAAGTCGTAACCAAATTTTTGAGAGTTATTGAACAAGGTATGTGTGAATCGCTCCTGAAAATACCTACTGATTCATGCATGTAAATATGTTTATGTTAACTTAAATAGTACTAGATGAAGTACTAATTGATTGCATAATTCCAGGAATGTTTTTATAATGATGCTCTAACATTTTTAGGAAATCATTTAGAACATTTTTTCCATTTATTGAATACAAAAAGAATAGTCTTTAAATTGTTATTATTAAGAAAAATTATTCATTTATTTATCATCTCATAATAATTATATTTAGTTTCGTTGAAAACAATACGTGTAAATAATTTTTAGATAACTTTTTTTTATTTCATAGTTGGTTATTTTTGTAACTATACTTTATTGTATATGGCACAAACATCCAGCTAGTTACTTTATATTGTTTCTATTCTATTTAAACAATAACTACCAATTAATTTTGTCTCAAATGTAGAAAATTATTGTGAAGAAATATTTTTTAAACTACTTAAATATGAAAAATGTTTTACATGAATAACATTTTCAATTTTTGATAACAAATATTATTTGAATCTAATGTTGATTTCTAGAATGTAAAGAAAGTTTTCTAACTGTCTGTTGTATATATTATAAACTAATAATAAGATCACCTTTAAAGAGCTTTTAAAAGATTAAGGGAATGCTAGGAGATTTTCTACTAGGGTTGCATCTTTTTTACCAATATATATATATATATATATATACATACATATCATTGTTTTAAAAAAAAATTTATTATCGAGTGAGTGAACACGAGTGGTGTAATGAATGATGGAATAAGAGTGAGGGGTGCAAAGTCCGTATAAAGTAGATACATACAAATCTAACAGCTCATTTTTTTAAGACTCGACGAAATAAAAAAAAATGTAAAATGGAGCTCGTTCTGTATACGGTTCTTCGAGTTATCGTGCCTGCTATTATTTCTTTTGAATTTTATACAACCTTTTTTTCCCTTTTCCGTGTATGTATACTCGAATTCTAAGCTACAGAAATTCATAATTACCGTTGATTTAATTACGTGCGGAAAGTACCCACATGCTCGAGTTATTAATGTTTTCATGCATCTATTCTATTCCCACCATATTCATAGATCTTACCTTTCTTTCATTTTCCTAGTATTTTTAAATTTCCTCATTTTCATTTTTCGTAAGCATTATATAGGTCTTCCTTTAATGCACCTGGAATTATCAGAGAACTCAAATGAAAAAGTTTTCACTCCATTATATTCATCTGTATAATATTATTAAATAATAATAAATATTCATTAGAAAGCTGAGTAAAAAAAAAGTTCTCTAATTATTACAGATGCACGGACATGAGCCTTTAGTTAATTCATATTTGGAGTAGTGACTGTGCATGCTAAAAAAAAAAAAAAAATAAAATATTCTCACGTCTCCCGCCTCTCTGTGACCAGCCGAGAAGACCAAGCGAATAATAACAATCGATAGAATAAATTTTTTTACGTCGGCAAATTGTCATTTTTTGTCTATGCGAGAATGAGATGAAGCACGAAAGTGTATGAATGATGATACTAAAAGTTGAGAATGCGAGCACAAGGACGACTGGATGACCGGCCATGTAGGAGAAGAATAATCTACTAAGTTGCATGAGTATGAAAGAAAAATATATACATATCAGAGTGAATATTTTTCTCTAGTGTGAATGGTGAAAATGGTGTTTGTAAATTTTTCTATAGTAGATGTTATTTACCCATGTTATTTAATATACCTTTTAAATTTAATTAAATTTTGTAAATTAATTGATGTACGTGAGAAATTGATACGAAATTTCACGAGTTTTTTTCCCACTTTTTTGGCGACTATTGGGGCGCAGATAACAAAAGTGAGTATCAAATACTACCTTGAAATCATCGAGTTCTTAATAATTTATTCATTTTTTTATTCTTTATAATAATAAATTAATTAATGATATATTAATTATTATTTTTACATAATGCTAATAATGATGATAATATTGATAATAACAAATAATTATTACTTAATGTACGTCTATAATCGCTAGGACAAACCTTTTTTGCATACTTCCGAAGAGGCAGCAACAAACAAGTTCGGCCACTGTACAGCTAAAGCTCGCGATTTTTGGACTTTTTTATTTTGGAAATTATTTATTTAGCTATAGTCAGACTATTTTTGCCATTCGGCTCGTTTGTGTGTGTACAAAGTATCATAATGTCAAACAGCAAAGATTGTTATTTAATTCATTATTTTATCCCACATGTTTGTTGCCGTAATTACGCCATTTTTTGTTTCTGCTAAATTACTATTGAAATATTTTTTATTTCTATTCATTTGTTACGTATACGGCAGAATTCGTTTGATATCGTAGTAGCTGTGTTTTATATTAATGCTCGCGACAAATGTAGGTAGGCAGTGGCAGTGCTGATTTTATTATTTTATTTATTATAAATATAACAATTTTTTTTACTTTTTCATATAAATCGTTTATAATTTGTGTAAAGTAACGGTGTAATTATTATCATTCGTCGGATACTGGACTGTCCATGACGGGCATTTATTCAGGATCATAATTAAATGACTTTTAACAATATTTATTAGAAAAGCATGAGTTATATTATATAGAACACACACTTGAATATTTAAGTCAATGACGCACAATTGCAATATCTTAATTTTGTCATTTTTTGGCACAGCTTTTGCAATGTTATGAAGCACACATTCTTATTATTCACATTTTACTATATATATATATATTATATATACTTTCGTCCTGTAGTTCATACTAACATCATTTTTGTTCTCATCATGGACTCTCCAACTACCGTCGGTGAGAATATAATCGTCCATTTGCATTAATTAATTATGTAAATTGAACGTGAATAGAAAAATGGATATTAAAGAAATTTTTCAAAATAGAACCAAGTTCAGTTACAAAAAAATTATTGGTATTCAAATGGGGGGACTTAGCGATAGGAGTTTATTATTGAAAATATTTGGAAAGGTGTGCGATCTACTTTATTATTATCTATTGATCGGAAAGGAACTGTGTGATTGGTGACGGGTTTTCTTTCTTTTTATTTTTTATCCTCAATTCTTTCGAACCTCATTGGTTTTTTACCTACTAGCAATCAATAATTTAGTTATTTTTATTATATTAAATTCTTCATCATCATAATAATAATTCATTATTTTACATTAAAACCTAAATATGATTTATTATTGTCAACTTATTTTTATCTATCTGTAGTAATCTTATTCATATTTTATTTCAGATTTATTCTTAATATATTGATGTTATCCAGATTTAATTATTATTATTTTCGAGGATGAAAGACAGCATAGATGTTAGTGGGAATGAATGTGTGTGACTATGACATCAGCAAGTTTTCATATTAATATTGAGTTGCGTTACAGTGCCGGGAAAACCTCAGGATGTTAACGCGACAGCTATAAATTCGACAGCTATCACAGTTAGATGGAAACCACCGAGAGTCCAAGACCAAAACGGCGTAATCAGGGGATATCAAATTAATGTACAAGAAGTTAGTGATGAGGTAAAACAAAGATAAAAGATAAATATTTCCATTTGCACAAGATACTTCAATGAAATATGAATTTTCATCTTTTACAATTTAAAAAATGGTTCATCTCAAAATATATATAATAAAAAAATGTTAAAGTAAGATATAAAAAAATGTAATAAAAATTTTAAAAAATTTTCTTCAACATTAATAAAAACTTCAATAGATGATTAAAAACAACTATCTGTAGTATAACAAATACTTTTTAGTTAATTATTTTCAAAATTATTAGATTCATAAAAATAAAAATAAATTTGTTTGTAACTAAATAAATATGATTTTTAATTTAATTTTGAAATAAATCTGAATTAAATTACTCGTTTGCTATTGTTTATTAAATAAAAATTTCTATTTTATCAAATTATCATCTTTTTTAATAAAAATATTGTTGTTCACAATTAATTAAAACTGTTTGTTTTTTCAAACATTTAGTTTAAAATATTTATAAAATGAAGATTAATAGTATAATTCTACTTTTATATACATAAAAACATTTCTAAATGTAACAAAATCAATCACTTTTATCTAAAAACTTAGTTACCATCTTGTATTATCATACGTATACGCTTGACTGACATCATTTATTTTAATTCCAAGAGTGACGATTTGTTGAACGAGCCCATCTGTCGAGATGTCCTGCACGACGTTCTGGAGATCAACGTGACCGATTTACAACCAAATACGAAGTATCAAATTCAAGTTGCTGCTTTAACTAGGAAGGGTGATGGAGATCGGTCATTCCCTATTCACATCAGAACTCCTGGTGGTGTGCCGAATAAACCACCAGTCAACACCAAGTAAGATATCTTAGTGGTGATGATAAAATTTCAACTATTGAAATAATAAATACTTTTGCAGAATACTTAACAAAGATCCAATAGTTCTTGAACTTGAATGGACTAAACCGAGTGATATCGGGGGTGAGTTATTGGGTTACCGTGTTAAGTATGGTTTAAAAAATCAACCACTGAAGGAAGAATTCATCTCAGATATTAATCAGTACAAGTTTAAAATCGAAGATGTTGGTATGTAAAAAGTATTTCAAGTTAAATTTGTTGTATAAATATCGTTAAATGTATTTATGAAGAGTAGTCATAAAATAACTGAGCTAAAATGTTTTTCATTATGTTAATGTTAAATAATATAAAAGTTCAATTAACAATAATATTGTATAATTGAGAAGTTGTATTTACTTTTTCTGCTTTTATATACAAGTTGTAATGTTAAACATCAAACTTTTGAAACTACGTAATCAATAATTTGCTATACAGAGTACTTACTATTTATTAAGTAAATAAAAAGTCTTTGACAAGTCTTAATTTATGAATTAATATTTGCTATTGTGTAATTAGAAAAATAATATCAATCTTATTGCTATATTCATTTGGACATTAATAATATTAGTTTTTCAAACAATGTTTAAAATTATTTGAAATTAAAATTAATTTCTACAAAATAAATCATTAAATTTTCTAGAACGAGGTGTCCATTACGAGTTCCGAGTAGCAGCCGAAAATCAAAATGGTATTGGTCAAGAAAATGTAATATTCTGGGAAAGTCCAGAAGGAGAGCCATCTGGTCCACCAACTAATTTGACTTACAGCTTCCAAACTCAAGATACTGTATGTGTTAAATGGGATGAGCCTAGTCGGCAACATCGTAATGGTCAAATAATTCGATATGATGTGGAATTCAATAAGAAGAATGACCATAGTACTATTGAAGCAAGAAATACTACCAAAAAAAGAGCAGTTTTCACGAATTTAGAAGAAGCAACCGAATATGTATTCCATGTAAGAGCTCACACGAGTAGAGGCGCCGGTCCCTACTCAGAAAAAATTACGATTGTCACAGATAGAGATATTGGACGTGCTCCAATGTTCGTGAAAGCAGTAGCTACCTCAGAATCTAGTGTTGAAGTTTGGTGGGAACCTGTGCCTAATCGAGACAAGATTATCGGCTACAAAATCTTTTATACAATGACAGCTGTAGAGGATCTAGATGAGTGGAAACAAAAACTCATAGATTTAACTGAATCAGCTGATTTGGAAAATCTAGAACGAGATACTGCTTATGCAATAGCAGTGGCAGCAAGATATAAAAATGATACTCTTGGAAGACTAAGTCAAAAAGTTACGGTTAAAGTTAAACCAGAAGATGTACCTATCAACCTTCGTGCTTCAGATACATCTACTCATTCGATGACCTTATCGTGGAGCTCACCTATAAGACTGAACCCATCAAGTTATAATGTATCCTTCGATGCTGTTAAAGACTTTCTCGATTCCCAAGGAATTACTCAAATACAAATTATACCCAAGAAAACAATTGTTCTAGAACCATCTGTAACACTCGCTGTTATCGATGAATTACAGCCATTTACTACTTACAATGTTAATGTTACTGCTGTTCCGCCTGACGGTTCTTATAACCCGCCTGCTAAAATTAAAGTCACAACACAAATGGCAGCTCCTAAACCTATGGTTAAACCTGATTTTTACGGTGTAGTTAGAAAAGAAGGAATTCAAGTCATTTTACCACAAGCGTCTGAAGAATATGGTCCAATTGCTTATTATTATTTAATTGTTGTGCCTGAGGATAAAGCTACTGCTCATAAACATCCAGATGAATTTACGGAGGATATGATTACTGGAAAAAATCCTAAAGTAGATCCTAAAAATGCACCCTACATTACTGCTAAATTCTTCCAACGAAACATTCCATACTCATTCCAATTAGGAACCGGCGAAATGTATGAAGAATTTGAAAATAGAAAACTAGATCCCAATAAACGGTATAGGATATTTGTGAGAGCTGTCGTTGATACTACTAAAACGGTACATTTAATGATTTATAAAATGTATGTGTGGAATGTTGGAATAAACTCTGGTTATACTACTTGTAAGACTTTTTAACTAACGAGAGACAATTGAAAATTTCATTATTAGTTGAAAAAAAAAAAAAAAAACAAATTAATGTAGATAAAAAGTCAAATTACCCAGATTTATTCCAACGCTTCTTATTGAATTATTTGAAAAAAATATTTTTTTTTCTCCCAATTTAGTTAAAAATCTCTTAACGAGTTTGGCTTAAAATCCTTTTTGCTTTAAACTACATAGAGATGCTTTAAAAGGCAGACTCCAAAGTAAAATCAACTCTACCTCAAATTATAAAGACGTTATATAAATTTAATGATGTTTTCTTTTATTATATTAATTTCTTCTACTTTCTTTATTATTCAAAAAAATTCTAAAAAAGTTAATGATATATTCTACAGATATTCAACCATTGATTAATCCCTAATTATTATTGTTTGCAGCATCTTTATACTTCATCACCATTCTCAGAATATCTCTCATTAGATATGAGAGAAGTACCTCCAGGCGATCCACCAAGCCGCCCAAATCCTGATAATCCCCCAGATGGAAATCCCGAAGTTTCTGTAACGAACAGTGGTCAAGAGCCAGGAATGGTTTGGGTAGTCGGGCCAATTATAGCGGCTCTCATGGTTAGCGTATGTTTAGTGTTGTTGTTTGTGATAAGGAAGTGAGTATTACTTAAAGATATGGCGTTGTTAAAATTATAAGAAACTATTATTTATGATTTGTTTAATTTTGGCATCCCCCCAGACGAAGGCAGCCTTGTAAAGCCCCAGATCAAGCAGCTGTGACGAGACCACTAATGGCTGCAGATATAAGCTCCAATCACGCACCGTCAGATCCAGTAGAGATGCGGAGGTTAAACTTCCAAACACCTGGCATGATATCTCATCCGCCCATCCCCATCACTGAACTTGGTAACCACATCGAGCGTCTCAAGGCCAATGATAATTTGAAGTTTAGTCAAGAATATGAGTCAATTGAACCAGGCCAACAATTCACTTGGGATCATTCTAATATGGAAGTTAATACCTCAAAGAATCGTTACGCGAATGTAATTGCATACGACCATTCTCGTGTGATTCTACAAACTATTGATGGGATTCCAGGATCAGACTATATAAATGCAAATTACTGTGATGGATATAGAAAACAAAACGCCTATGTTGCGACCCAAGGGCCATTGCAGGAAACTTTTGCCGATTTTTGGCGAATGTGTTGGGAACTTCGAACAAGTACAATTGTTATGATGACGAAACTTGAAGAGCGGACGAGAATTAAGTGCGATCAATACTGGCCAACTCGTGGTACTGAAACTTATGGACAGATGACTGTCACAATCAGTGATATCCAAGAATTGGCAACCTACTGTATAAGAACTTTCCAAGTGTGTAGAAGTGGTTATTCTGAACGACGTGAAATTAAACAACTCCAATTCACTGCTTGGCCAGATCATGGAGTGCCTGAGCATCCTGCACCATTCCTTCAATTTTTACGCCGCGTTAAAACACTCAATGTACCTGATTCTGGTCCTCTCGTTGTTCATTGTAGTGCAGGTGTTGGTCGAACTGGTTGTTTTATTGTCATTGACTCAATGCTTGAACGAATTAAACATGAAAAGATGATTGATATATATGGACATGTAACGTGTCTTCGTGCTCAACGTAATTATATGGTTCAAACTGAAGATCAGTACATATTCATTCATGATGCTCTTCTCGAAGCTGTTATATGTGGTAATACTGAAGTACCCGCCCGCAACTTACACTCTCATATTCAAAAGTTAATGCAGCCTGAGCTTGATAACATCACTGGTATGGAACTTGAGTTTAAAAAACTTTCCAACATCAAAGCCGATTCAACAAGATTTATATCAGCAAATTTACCTTGCAATAAACACAAAAATCGATTGGTCCACATATTACCATATGAATGTACTCGGGTATGCCTTCAGCCTCAACGAAGTATAGAAGGATCAGACTATATTAATGCCAGTTTTATTGATGGATATCGTTATCGTTGTGCTTATATTGCTACTCAAGGTCCACTTAATGAAACAACTGACGATTTTTGGAGAATGCTATGGGAACATAACTCTACTATCGTTGTGATGCTTACTAAGCTCAAAGAAATGGGTAGGGAGAAGTGCCATCAATACTGGCCATCGGATAGGTCTATTCGATACCAGTGCTTCGTTGTTGATCCTATTGCAGAGTATAACATGCCTCAATATATTCTCCGAGAGTTTAAAGTGACGGACGCACGAGATGGTGCAAGTCGTACAGTAAGACAATTCCAGTTTATCGACTGGCCTGAACAGGGAGTTCCTAAGTCTGGTGATGGGTTTATTGACTTTATTGGACAAGTACATAAGACGAAAGAACAGTTTGGACAAGACGGTCCCATTACAGTACATTGCAGTGCTGGCGTTGGTCGTACAGGCGTTTTCATTACTCTCAGTATTGTATTGGAACGTATGCAATATGAGGGTGTTGTTGACATTTTCCAGACTGTTAGAATATTACGTACACAACGTCCAGCTATGGTCCAAACTGAGGTAAATATTTTCTTTTTGCTTTTCTTGATACAAGAAGATCATCTTCTTTCCCTCTTACACCTTAATATCTTAACATAGTTTTATTGAAACGGTAGTCATGATATAAACATTAATAATTCCTTTGTAGACATATTCTGAAGGGAATAAGACTTAAATGAATTATTTACTAAATTATTTATTGAAAAATGTTTACATTTAGATAAGATACTTCTTTCTAAGAAATTGTTTAACATGAAAACTTTTTGGAAAATTTTGAAAATACACTTATTTTATTATCGAAAAAATATACATTAAAAAATTGCAGGGTATCGTGATTTTATGCACATGTTTAAAATAAATATTGATATAACGAATTTGTCAAATTGTTTAAAACTTCCTTGTTCAGTTCACAGATATGTAGATTGATAAAATTTAGTCATTTTTATTTTCTAAACATTTTAAAATTAGTCCATGATAAAATTACAGTAATCATTCGTCAACTTTATTTTAATGTATGAATTAAAAAATATGTGTTAAAATAACTAAAGTTAAGAATAAATTTTTAAATTTTAAACAATAAATATTGAAACTGAAGAAAAATCTCAGTCTTTTTTGATACAACAAAATATTGTTTATCTAAATATGATCAAAAAGTTATTGCACTTGAGGGCATTGTTGCATTTTGTATTCTGTTAATAACAAAATTGACAATCCGTGCTACTTCCATCAATTTTTATATCACTATCCAAGCAATAGATTGATGTTTAAGTAAAGATATGTCTATTTCAAGAAGAAATATGAGAAGCTAACTTTGATAATGTTTTTTAGGATCAATATCAATTCTGCTATCGAGCCAGTTTGGAATACTTGGGATCATTTGATCACTACGCCAACTGACAAGAAGAAATACGCGAGCCAAGGGAACCAACACGAGACCGAGGAGAACGTCACATCAGAAGCCGTGAGAGTACTGGAGAAAGAGCGAAAATTCGTCGTGTTTAAGTTGGTGGAAAGGAAAAAGCTTATTGATAGTACGGTACGGTTGTTGTGTTACAAGCTCGTAAGGACAAGTTTTCTAAATAGTTTTGTGACTAAATGTAAACCAAAAGTTGGGACATATAGAGCACTTTGATGACGAAAATGTACTTTGATCAAGTATTTATAGAAGGAAATTTTCATTCCCATTAAATGTCTAGTTGGCGCTGTTCAATCATTTTTCTATCGATCAGAAAATTTTTTAATTATAGAACTATTAAATATTACGTTCGGTTAAAGAACGTCTATTCAAGACTGCCATTTAGGTGCGTGAACATCGGTCTGATACAGTTAAATAATCAATAAATAATTATATTATATGTAATACCGGTGACACGTGATGTCTCTCATGAAACAGAGCCTTAATGAGTTTCAATGAGATGAAGAAATAATAATTGTCCAAAAGTTTTAAAAAGCCCTCCGTCTAGATTCTGCTCGGTTAATAGTTTATTAGTATAATAATTATAAGCGCGGATTGAAGTTTAAGCAGTAGCAGTAAAATATTTTGAAAAATGTTCATTAAATCGAAACATATCGAAGTGTGGAAATAATTATTTCAACTCATGCTCCTCTAATAATCAATTACTCTATTATTTAATCCTCTAATCTAACTCTAAAATTTTTAAATCAATTTTTTTCTAAAGTAGACTGATGATACGTAATTTTAAAAAATAAAATATCTGTTTTATCGAATACTTAAATCTATTACGAAATCCCTTTACCATTTTTACAAAAAATAAAATGAAACAGAAACGAATTTTATTTAAAGATAACTAATAATCGTTACTTGTTTGTAAAATAATAACATATTAAACTTTTTACAATAGTTAATATAATATGTTTAAAAAAGAAAAAGGAATAATGCATTTTAAAGACACAATAATTAATTTCATGCTCGCGATATTGAGTCATATGAAAATAATACACTTAAATAATATACGAATAAAATTGTGAATAAATGAAAAATTAAAAAAGGGTAATGAAAATTTCCGCTCACTTAAAAAAAAACAAGTAAAAATTAATATACTGCCAAAATCGACAATTATTAATATTATTACCAATCGTGCATGATTGGAGTTTCTGATTACATTACCGTAAATCTAAGTAGCTGATAAGAGAATTGTTGTAAGTTTAGGTATTAAATTTAAATGCCATTAGGTCACAATAACGAAATGTGTGAGAGATGTATGAGCGTAAACGGTGCCTATATGTATGTAGTATAATGACTATATATTGAGCGTTGCACTTCTTCGTGGAAGAATAATATGGATAAGAGCACTGTATGTTAATCGCACGCTACGTTATTCCGAGTCGTTGAAATCTGTATGTATAAAGTTCCGATTATCATCATCTAAAGAATTTCAACTTCCTTGAAAATTCATTTTTTATATTGCTCAAACGATTTACTTAAAATGTTGCATTTATAGAAGATAAAAAAACACTATTTGATTACTTATTTGTTCATGTCAAATCATCTATTTATAAAAAAATGATGATTAAAAATTCAATTTTTATACAAGTCAATATTTTCAGTCCTACTATAATTTATGTTGATTAATTATTCATACAATTGTTGACATTATTTGTTGAAATTTCAAAAAATTCTCTAAATAATTCATTAATAACATAAATTACTGTATGGGAAAAAATTTTAAATTATTTAAAGTGGTTGTTTGCGGAATTTTTGAATACTTCCTGCTATATAATCTAAAGTGACAGAGAGATAATTTGATGAAAAATAGTTATTCTCATTTTTCTTTTTGTTAAAAAACTATTCTTTGTCTATAGATAAAATTTAGATATCTTTAGAAGTTTAAAATACTTTTAAAATTTTTTTATCAAGTATTTATTTGTGTGAGTATTTTGAACTAGAATTCTTCAATAGGCATAAATTCGAGATATTTTTCGCGAGAAATGCTATAGTCGTGATATTATCTGTCGAGACTGATTTATTATTCTAATCCTTTGTTATTGTTTCGGTGATTCTTTTTAATCTCATGACCTGAAAAAATTCATCGGAAAATTTTGAGCGTAAGAATTTCAATCACTTAGTTGAGTCTTGACTTTTTTCTATCTGCTGACCCAAATAAATTCGCGGAAAATACTCGATACAAAAAATTTATAAAGTCACAGAATTTTTTAAAACGACACAATAGAATAATACTTTCACGTTCGATAACTTAATTCTCATCGCTTTCTAATACTCATGAAAAACTGTACTTTTTTTGTAAAACAATTTGGACGATGGAAATTGAAATGAAATCAGAAGAATAATGATGGGAATATATTTCTGAAATATTTCAATTATGTATTTTATCATCTTTTCTTTGTTGCTTTAAATTAAATGGCTGAATGTATTTATAATTATAAAAAGATTTTTTTGTTTTTGAAAATCTAAAACTAATAAATAAAAAACAATATTTTAGCCTTTGCGGACAATAAATAATTGATTTATTTGTTCATTGTATTTTTAACTACTTGTACGTAATTCAAGATAGCAAAGAAATTTTGAAAATTATCGTGCCATTTGTAATTTTAAAAGCATATATTGAATACGACTATTACGTACTTAGTAAAATATCCCATAATGTCTGTAAAAAGCAGAAGAAGGCTCGGAAGTAACAATAATGTGTACATAAATGCACCGTCTATTACAATTAGCAAAATCGCAGTATATATAAATATACATATGAATATATATTTATAAAGTGTGAATAATATATATTTACATATTGTACGAATGTATAAATATGTATTATTTGCAAAATGGAAAAAGATGAAGAAATTAATATAAATAGTGAATTTATGGATATTTTATAGTTATCCAATTAATGATAAATGTAGCGATAACGATCTGTCAGATAAAAACGCACTTTTCGATTTTACTCGTGAGATTTAGCTTATTTAATACATTTTTTACATTGCGTACCATCATAACTTTTTATATATTTTTTACGAACCAATGTAACATGCTATATGACTTAAAATGATTTAATTGTTGAATTATGCAAACTCTTACGCGAGTTAGAGATATAATCGTTAATTAATTCAGAATGTCTCTTTAGTCTTTTTTATGGTTAATATTTAAATACTTCCCAGGTAAAAATTTTTATCTGAACTTTCTTGTCAAATTTATTTAGGATTAGGACTCATTTTTTATTCAAATTATAATTTTCATATGATATCTATTGTTCAAGACATTTTATTTTAAAGACAAATTTGAATAAAAAAATTCAAAATTCAAGAGTTGAATTGAATTATTCAATTTAAATTCAACCACAAATTCATATTCAAGATAAAATTTAAATTTTAATTATAATGACAGTCTAATGTGAGTTGAATAAATTTTCAAAATTTAATTAAATGATTAATTACACAATATTTTTGCCTGGGTTGCATTTAAAATGTGATGTAAGGCATCAACTCTAATTTTTAATATTAGAAAAATACTTAGTATTAATTTGAAGCTATATTTAATCAATTGTTTTACACCCATAGCCAAAAGAGTGTATCAGGGTAGCTAAAATTATGTTATTTCTTTTTTTAATTCAATCATTCGTTATTAATCATAATTTTCACGTATAATCTAGTCGAATTCCATTCATCAATGAATACATTAAATTATTATTCATCATTTTTTGGCTTAGGGTGTAATAGTTGTAATTTATCGAGCTATGCCACATCACTACTTTTATTTAATGACGGAGAAAACATTACCATTCTTTGTTATATATATAAATTGAAACTAATGCTATTATCCGGCTATTTAAATCTCTCTAACCATTCCAATGAATTGTAAAGAAAATATTATAATTTTGTATTAATAATACTGCGTAGTAGTTATAATCATTTACTGAATTTATTTATGTAATTAAGTAATTTGTGAACCAATAGTATAAATGTCTATCAGTATACATTCTGAATATTCTGGCTGTTCCATTTCTCAACGGAATGATCTACTCATAGATAATGAAAATGAAATTGACTCCATTTATAATTATTGTTTTATTAACAATCGAAAACCTATAAAATGTTGATAGGCACTTAATGTATTCGGTATAAAATACTATATATCACGTATTCATGCATTGTATATACATCTATTTTATGTTTTAAATATACTTATTATACATCTAGTACATTTTTGTCGTAAAAAATTAAGATTAACTTGATTTTTATATTATAAGAAAATTATTTCGATAAATTATATTTTAGATGAGTGATCTGTATCAATCTGCGAAAATTTTTGTTAGTGGTCAATTAGATGTAGAATGTGGTTTGTTGTATTCTCTTTCATGGAATCACATAGTTATATTATAATTATCCTGGTTGCGACTCTAGTGATTAAATGTTATTTTACAGGACATTGAGTCCATATAAATCATTTTATCGCTGTCAGAGTACTGTTGCCCGAGTAAAACTGTAATATACTAATACAAATAATTTGGAAATATAACTTAAAAAAGTAATAATAATAATAACCTGGTGATTATATCAAATACTAAATAACGTTGAGATAATGGAAAATTATTTTGTGATACTTTCTTGCCAGAAAGAATACAACAGGCTGAGACAAATATAGTAAATATAATGTTACTGATGAAAAAACAATACAAAATTGATTGTGTACTAGAAAAATTCTGTAAACAAGATGAAATACTATGTACATTATGTATTGCCTTACGGCATCAATAGAATAGAAATTAACAATGTAAGTAATTGATTTTTTATTTCAAACCTTTCCTATAGAATATTTATTTATATTCATTATTTCATAGTCTCATGGTTCTCAAAGCAATTTACGCACATAAATTATAAATCAATCACTATAATGTTATATACAAATGTTGCAATAATTACATACAAATAAAAAACTTACAAATTATTTTTTACATTCTGGGTAGATCATAAAATTAAATCATATTCGTTGGCTGACTAGATGTTGTTGGAGGACTTTTAGTCATCATCGAACTCATGACCTGTATTACACAATTCATAATTATATATTAATAATAATTTATAACTGGATACTATTGTTATGGTTATTTGGAAAATTTTTTACTTACATTCTGCATCACTTGTTTTCTCAAAAAATCACTTGTAGCAGCAGAGATATTCTTGTCTTTACCCATTTTACATTTAACATATCCGTAAAGATTTGCTCCATTTAATACAAAGGCAATACAAACAAGTAGTAACCATTTAAATTTAAAACTAAATAAGGCTACAATGAAGAATATACCCCAGAGTAAAGGATAAATTATTAATCCTAGCCAAAATATTCGGGCTTCTGTTGGATTTATTCGGCTTAATTGTTGTTCCTGGAAAAAAAATTTACTCAATAATAAAACAAAGATTCATTTTAGTATTTTCACAAGTATGAAAAATTTCAAATATAAAACAAATTATAGATACTGACCTTTTTAGACTCAAAAATCCAATGACTTTTCCCATCATCATCAATGTAATTCCACCATCTAAGACCAACCATTAATCTCCCAGAAATATTTTTAACTGTCCAAAAATCCATGGATAATAAGAGCATTATTGTAACAAAACTACCTATAAACCCATCAGTAAACCATGAGCAGAACATATAAACAACTATAGCTAACGTGCGGAATGCTAGATGAAAAAGCGTCACGTATGGATGTCTGTAATAAAAAGACATTAATTAACCATAAAAATAGCGATGATAATCCTATTTCTATAATATTCAGTACTTGAGTTTTCCGGATCGGACCTCGTCCTCCTCGCCGAATGCAATTGTATCGTCATCCATCAGTAGTGGAACCTGGAAATAACACAGCATTATCCAGGAAAAAAGAATGTTTTACCACCAATCGTAAGTAATTGAATGATATTAATAAAACATGAACAATGATTTATTTTACAGGACAATTAATTATTCTTACACACAACAATTAAATAGATATAATCGTGTAATACTAAAAAACGTGTAGTTTAGTTTACCAGATAACCTTAACTCCAAAGTATAATAAATGGTAATGAATAACTAAAAAATGATCGTAAAACTTATAGTGAGAAATAAAGAATATTCTACATGCATTATTTTTATAAAAAAAATAGCTAAATAGGAAAACACTTACCGAAGCTGATGCCATAATCAACAATATTCAGCCATACGTCAACTCCAATTGCTTACATCAGCTGTCCCGCATTATGTTGACAGAAGAGATTGATTCATAATCAAACTAATAGATGGCATATGTGGACAATTCTTATATGTTCGATAATTAGTACCTTTTTTAAAATAAACATGAAAAAAGTTTAAAATCATTGTCACCCTTTGTAAATAAAGTTCGAATGAAAAAAATGAACATTTTCATTTGTATCTCATTCTTTTGTTTCAAATTTCTTTACAGAAAAACAGTCAATCAAACTTTTATTTTCTCAAAAAGAAAAATAAGCGATTCTAAATAGAAAAAAAATTTCGTAAAGGTTTTTATTATAATCAAAAATGTAATTTAATAGCTCAAGAATTCTAGTGAACACAGTAAAATTATTTATTTAAAACAAACAAATTTTATCACGTGCCACTATTGAAAACTGTAGATCGGAATGCACAATATTTATCAACGTGATAATAAAAATTATTTTTCAACAATTAAAATTAATACATAGTACATACATTTTATATTGTAACAATGTGTATTATATCAAGTGCGTTCTTATCCAAAACAAATGTCTGGTTAGTATTTGGGTAAAAATGTTTGAATACTGATCATCGAATTTTAATATCACACATTATTTTTATAGTTCAAGGTCTTCCATTTTTTCTTTATATCACAATAATTGGGTAAATTATATTAATAATATAAATTTCAATAAGTTGATCACACGATTTGACTTTATTTATTTCAACAAAAAATATTATTTCCTTAACTGAAAGAATGAGTTACTTGGTATTTAATAAATGAAACTCAAGACATTAAATATTTTTTGTCTTGAGATCTTGAAATTCCTGAGCGATAATACCATAACGATAACCTTTAAAACTTTGGATATGGTAACATGTAAATTAGCATAATTGATTTATATTGCATACGGTGGTGATTGAATAACTACTGTAATTATACACACCCACATTTTAACATTTCGTACTTATTTTTATCAATAATATTTCCTCAATATATATTTATAAATAATAGTCATTAATTACTTTTAAATGACATAATAATTAAAGGTAAAATGAACGAATGATTAACTATAAAAAATATGTTTATATTATCGATGAATCGAAAATTTTGCATGAAGCATGAAACAAACGAAGATGTCACCGTGAGCGAATTCTGTGTGTAACTATTGTGGAATACAATGGCTATTAAAATAATTAGTATGACGGCATTATGTTGATAATAAAAAAATTTGTTCACTGACGTCAATTTAACTCGTTAATAAAACTACGTCAAGGTGATATTTTATAGCTGAAAAAATGATCAAATAACCGCTAAAAGAGAAACTGATTTATGTGAAACTTCGAGTCAACCCCCAGGTTAATGGGTGGGGAATAAATACGTTGCTCAGGAGTCATGTGTATATAAATACAACCGGTGTATACATACAAGGTTAATGTGCTTCTACAAGCAAAGAATTGGTGTCGACGCGTGCAACTTGACAGGGTGTGGGATAGGGCGACGACGGAAGAGTCAGATAGTATTGGTAATGAAAAGCAACAGCTCATGAACAGGTTGAGAGCGTGGGTATTGTGTTGATTAGTGGTGATAGTCGTTGTCGGTAGAGTGGCGGGTTGAGATAAGCGCGGGGGACTAAGTGAAACTGAAACCGGTGAGATTTTGAATATCACTAAACAGTTTATTGAAGAGCAGACAGTTTGTAATACGTATGTTGAATCAACGAAGAAACAGTGTTTTACAAAGGCAATAATAAGTCAAGAAAAGATGCTCAAAGGTTATGCTCCAATAACTCAAGCCCTCTTGGGTACACTTTTTACATGGGCTTTGACTGCAGCTGGTGCTGCCCTTGTTATAATTATTCAAGGAAAACAGGTGAAATTTTTTTTTATGATATTTTTTAATCCTGCTGACATTGATCTTATGAAGTTTTTATTGTTTCTTTAATAGTTGTATTAAAAATCTTGCTTAATTTATTTGAATTGATAGGGTTATTTTCTAACCTTATCAAGTTTATTTTTTATATTTTACCCTGCTAATGACGATATCATATTTTTAATTTTGCTATTTAAATAAAAGAGTTATGTATAATAAATGTTCCATTCTGTTCTTGATAATAAATTTATAATAATGATTTTCGTTATTGTGGATTTCAGAGAAAATTGCTGGATATAAGTTTGGGATTTGCTGCTGGAGTGATGATTGCAGCAAGTTACTGGTCTCTTTTGGCTCCAGCAATAGAAATGGCTGAGAACAGTAAAATTTATGGCGAAAACGGAGAATTTGCATTTATACCAGTCGCAGCTGGATTTCTTATAGGTGCTGGATTCGTTTATGGGACAGACGTGTTGATATCATCACTTGGAATTCAATCCCCAAATGTGCTTTTAGCTATGCAATCAGTTGGTACGAAACAAAGACGCAAAATCCATGAAAAATTAAAAAGTGACGACGACTTAGACGATAATAATGTAATTAGTGGCGTACAAATTTCCAGTGGCAAAATTCACTCTAACGAGTCGACCACAATTGATGGTATTGCAACTTTTTTTTACGTTAAAGACAAATTAAATTATTCTGTAGGTCTGGAAAATGGGATCAGTTCACGTAAACATTAATTAATATTTGCTTCCTATTACTTTTAATCTTTTGTCTGTAACAATTAAAACGTAATTAAAATAATAATCTTGCATGTCTGTAAATAACTCATCAAGTGAAATAATTCATGTCTAAATGTTTACGTACATGTAATCGCTTTACTAATAACTGTACTATTTTTTGTCGCTTTATGATTCTCTATCGTTATTAATATGGTAATGAAAATAATATAAACTTTTTTATTTATAAATGGACAGTATGAATTGAATCATTTCACGGATACTATGCATAATTCGAAAGCATAGCCTTGGTGGTGTATTTAAGAAAAGAAAGGAAAACTAGATATACATCAAGAGAAACTTATCTTATTGTTTAAAACAACAAATGTTCGATTTTTTTAATACGCTGATTTCCCAAGACTATGCATAAAACCATATTTTAACGAACTCTTAAACTGATCTTATTGACCTTGCCTGCAGATCTACATGTTTTCCTATGGATTTAAATTTATTTAAGTATGTCACTGTTACAATTCAATCTTATTTCTGATTTTTGTATCGAAATAAGCACACAACCAACCAGCACCATACTAACACTAATACATTCGTTACAGTAATAAATTGTTACAGGTTTTTATGAACAAAATACACGAAGAAGACAACCAGGACCTGTTTCAAGAGGTTCTGAAGTAGCTGACTTAGGATCTGTTTATGAAGATCCCGGGAATGAAGCTAAAAATAACCAATGGAGAAGAATATTATTATTAGTTGTTGCTATAACGGTATACCATTATTATTCAAAAAACCTATTAGCTCTAATAAAGTTTTTTTTTAATTAAAAATTACTATCTTAGGTGCATAATATCCCTGAAGGTCTAGCAGTTGGTGTTGCCTTTGGAGCAGTCGGAAGTAGTGCATCAGCAACATTTGAAAATGCAAGGTAAGCACTTTACATCATTATTTCAACTTAAAATGATCATTAATCACAGGTAAATATTGCGCATCAATTAGTACTTAACAACAAATGATTCAGTTACGTGACTTTTCTTATTTTCCTTCGTGATAGTAGAAAATTGATATTGAAGATAAAGATAACGGTATTATCAAGTGGTTTTGAGAATTGAACTACAATTTTGTTGAAAAATAAATTTTATATAAAAAAAGGAGTATGATAACGTAAATTGTGGTACTCTTTGTTATCGGCTTCTCAGAAATACGAAGTGAGAGTTTGTTTGGACCAACAAGATATCACAGGATGGCAGCACAATGCAATAAACCAGTAAATTGAGTGGAACACGAAGAGATTCGTGGTAGGAGGTCCCCATGAATGAGTTCCATGGTGGTCGTAAGCGGCGGTCGGCCGGAGGCAAAGTTTATTGGCACGACTGAGGCGAGGGGACAGGGACAAGGGGCACGTGTGGCCCTGGAATCCAACAAGCCCTAGGCGCCGCGCATTCCATCCCTCCCATCCGTGCTTTGGAGGCCTATCTTCGAGCTTGCTTTCTTTAGCGCACATTTAGTTCTGAAGCACGACTATATACTCTGCCGTCCCCCTCGCTGCAACGCTTCGAACTCTCTTCCCTTTGATCAAATCGCCATCCACTGAGAAGCCGTCGGTTTGGCCTCTGATTTAGCCTGGCCCACGGCCTAAATTTTGCCATTCCTTTGTTTAGAAAGTTTCATCAGACTCAAACTGTGGGTGAATATTACGTTCAACGATCTCAATAGCGATTAGACGTCACGAAACGTTGTAAAAATTGTCTTGTCAATTCTTTTTATTCTTTGAAATATTTTATTTCTTCTATTTGCTATCAGTATAATAAAAAAAATATTTTTGATAAATGACTGATGAAAAGTTTGAATGTTATTCAAATCTATTTAAAGTTTTTGATGAGTTATAAATAGTTTTGTTGAAAAACATGAACATTTTTGCAGAATATGCTTTTAAACCAACATAAAGGGATGTAGTAATCAACTTGACCGTCGTGGCCCTTTGGCGCCACCTTGGACCAGACGTATATCTGATGGTATAGTTCTTGGAAGCATCTTTTTCTTCTGCTTTATTAGGGTGTACCAGAGGACCATTTCAATTCGAGTTCTAAAATACCGCATCATACTCATTTAACTAACCAGAAATTTATTATTTAGCTTTTTTTTAATTTTTTTTTAATACACCAACTTATTATTTATTTATTTGTACACATTTTCTGATACTCCAAGATAAATATCTGCTGGTATTTTATCTCTTCTAAATTCTAATATAACCATCTCCTAGTAAAAATTCGAAAATTAACTTTCCCTACTAAATTCGTATCATTCCGGAAATTTCTAACTTGTTAAAAAGCTCTAATTAAGTCTCGTCAGTACTTAAATCTCACTTTGAAAAGACTTGGAGCTGATTGCTATCTAATTTCTCTGAATTGACGATGTATGTACAGTGCGTAGTAGAGTGTAGACAGTTAGAAGCGTAAGAAAAAGGTATATGAACAAGTGCGAGACTGAAACGAAAGACTTAATATCTAGACGCTTTGAAGCCGTACCTGGTAGAGTCTCAGTGGGCTCTCGGTTGAAATGTTTACGTGGTGTGTAGGTTGAACAGGCTCACCTAACTACACTTCAAATGTACCGCCACGATTCGGCATTCCAGCGCATTCAAATGACACATTGGACGTTCAAGTTTGGTCCACTAGAAACGATGGGCTATTAAGAATCCTTGGAATGAATGGACTGCGCGTTTCACTGCTCTCTTGTGATAATTAAGAAATATTGAAAGAAATTTAAAGAATCCACTTGGAGTCTTATACCTGTTTTTTACACAACCGTTATATTTCGTTAAAGTTCTCATTAATCGCGATTACATTTTTTTATTTACTTATTTAATTAGCTGTAAATATAAATATCTACTTATCAACTATGTTCAATTTATTACAATTTTCTAATGCATGATTAAGCTCGAATGATATATAAACATTTTTTAGCACTTAATATGCCAATCGACGATTGATCATTCTCGTAATTAACGTGGTCATTGCTAAAGCGATCAGTGTGGATATATATGTGAACGATTGACAAAGATAGCTGAAGAATAAGGATAGAAGAGCTTTGCAGGCTTGGCAACATTGGTTGATGATACGGGTTATCATTCCCCCGTTACTCACACGACAAAAGAAGTTACCATTAGCAACTATCGCGTCAGCTGCTTCCTTCCCTTCCTCCCTCCCATCAGTTTGTTGCTTCGACCCTGTCAAACCCCACTGCGACACTCTGTACTTGTTACGTGTCGATCATCGTATGTAATGCCCCAAATGGGCCGTGTGCATAGAGAAATAAAAGTCATGAGTGTGTCTCTTCATAAGATTTTCTTTCGCGACTGTTCGCCATATATAAAACCTACTCACACACCGGGTGACCGATACGACAACTGACACCAACTACAGTCCAATCATGATAAATCCACACACTATAAATTATTTTATATCAATTCTTTCAATAAAATTCCATTCACTATTTTATCGTCTTACTCTATTTCCATTTTTCATGCATATAATAATTTTATGAAATAATGAATGTAGAATTTCAACCTACACTCATCCCTTTTAATAACAGCAGGTAGGAAGTACTATAATATTAACTTTAATATTTTATATATTCTAACCTGGTTGAAATGTCTAAGCTTTTTCATTTACAGTTTTCTTTCCGCTGGAATAAAACACAATGTCTGAATATTTGTTGGAGAGTCTACGTGTTCAGAGTAATTTTAGAAACTAGTGGAGCAATTCCTGTCTAGTCTTCAACGTTGTACGTAATATTATTCCTAGCTTGAGGTTTGATGTTAGTTAGGATATGGAAAGAGAAAATATAAGAAAAACATGGTAATTTGATTCTCGTTGAAAGTTTTTTTAGTATTTTTGGAGTTTATCCAGGTACTTAGTATATATCAAACAATACTGTATCTTTTAGATTAACTATCTAACCACTAACATCCGTAGTATTGCTAATATAGCAATACTTCATTTACTCATACGATTAAAATAGTTGTGGCAGCTATCTGAATAGTTATAATAATCATCCATATAATTAGAGTAGACATAAGGATTACTGTGACAGTAATCTACTTTATCTATACGTTGGATCTTTCTTATGTCTATAAATTTTTTCTGTATGGTGTTGATTAGGTACCATGTTTGATAATTAAATCAATCCAACTACTCATCATAACTATGATATTTATTCTTCTAAAAAATATATATTATCTATTTATTACCAAATAATTTCTAACTGAAAACTCATCACTGTGGTAAGTGACCATTACCAAAAACACTCAGACATTTTTTTTGATGATATTAATTTGTTGATGATATTTATCAGTTCTGATTGAAACAAAACAATGTTTATTAATAAAAATAATTAGATAAAGAGTTCAACTACTTACCACGACAATTAATCAATGAAATGCTGCTTTAAAAGTCGAATAATTATTTTTTATGAATTTCCAAAATGACAT
Source organism: Chelonus formosanus (assembly GCA_028641665.1). Taxonomy (NCBI): domain Eukaryota; kingdom Metazoa; phylum Arthropoda; class Insecta; order Hymenoptera; family Braconidae; genus Chelonus; species Chelonus formosanus. The sequence continues at coordinate 15,843,206 of CM054003.1, read as the reverse complement.
ATTTAGTAAATCAAGTTTATCGTTAACTCGGTTATCACCGAGTCGATTGTAAGACCCGGGAATGAACGACAAACGCGATATCCGGTCTGTTTGAAATGCGAACAAGTGATAAAAGCTGTTGGCCCGACCTGACACAAGAGAGATAAAGAGGGAGATCCCGGATGAAGACGAGCCAAAGTACGTTAACTGAGTTACTCGGTTATGAATGAATCGGAGTTCGGGCGCAAAGATAACCCCAACAGATACGAGTGTCACCGTATATACGCAACACTGACTGACTTTAGATTGTTGGCTTCTCAGATGTGTGCATATGTACAAAGTGCGTTGTTCAAGTATACACGAGTGTATTACTTGATTCTTGAATGTTTGCACGTACCATCCGCTGCTTGAGTCCAACATGAGCACATATAGCCACATTTGCCTGGCACTTATAACCACGTCTCGACATTTTGCATTGCACTAAAGCTCATGTACACCTTCTAGATATTCCTCATATATACGTGAAGAGAAAAAAGAAAAGCACAAATACACTGTGTGTGGTCATCGGTGCATATTATGTATGTGTAATTTTCAGAGTTATTATTACAAGAAAACGGTAAAAATAATTTCTTTAAATTGATTTAAATCGCAAGAGATCAAGTATAGTGCAGTAGAATTGGAATTCAGCCAATTAATATTATAATTAAAATGTGTCGATCTTTGGATTTGGAAAGCTGAAAGCCTTGGCTTTCTCAAGACTGCTTGCCAGATTTGTCGTCTCGCGTTCCAGTCTCCACGATGCCCTTCTGACTCTGCCACTTGGTACGGTAGACTCTCGAGATAATTACAAACGTGACTGAATTAATTAAATTTACCGAGTTTGTAGGAAAGTCCACTTGCAGACGAGTGTGAACGTTCATTAAAAACTTTACTCATTTATAAATAATTTTCATAAAACTTGAAAATTGTCATGACAATAATAGCTATACCTATATTGGAGAAACTATAAAAAAGGTCTATAACAACCGATCTATATAATGATTAGATTTTTTTATTACGCAACAGTGCAACGGCCGTACTCGCGTGTCCTTTCCAAGGAAACGGGGACTGTAAGGCCGAGTGGTGGGTTTCACGAGTTCCGGCCGTATAGTGAGAAAGAATCATGAATGAACATTTAATAGGTTCTGCACTGGCAATTGCAACAAGCTGACGTCAAATGGCAGACGCAGCGGGAGATGAGTGAGAAGGAAATGAGATGAGTGAAAGCAAAGGAGAGAGAAGGAATCCAGAACGAGAGGTGTAGTTGTGGGTAGGAAGGTGGAAAGGCAGCAGATAGGAATATTGAAGGTGTGCACTCGGCTCGGTGCTCCAAGTAAACGCTCAAGGAGATCTGGTACTGAGTCACTCGAAGCTATGCGGATTTTTCGCAGAATCTGGGTCTGCGATTTTTTCATATCTCGCTTGCTCTTTCTTCACATCCCATCCCTTTTCTCTTCAAGCCCTTTTTTCCTTTTTTTCACTCTGGCGGCCTCTTCCCTCCATCAGCGGCAAGACGAAAGGTGATAACGTTGTACCTCTCACCCCCTGGGGGGTTCTCGCGCCGTTTCAAGCTGTACATTTCGCTTCACTTCTCAGTCAACTTCTTTCGGCCTAGATCAGATATAGAGATTGAATTTGCTAGATCGAATAACCATTTATAAGCATTCATCGATATATATGTTTTTTATTGATTTTATATACTTTTATGAGTATATATGTGAAATATTACATTTTCTAATTCTGTTTTTTAATGCACAGTATATAAGTTTATTTATGCTTGGATGTTTTGCTGATGTTATTGGTATTGGTATTTCTTTTATGTACTTAGTTGATATGGACGTTAGTATACTTAAGTTATAACTTCAATATTCGTATCTATAAAATATCTTATTCTTGCAGTATTTCAGAACTTTGTGCAAAAAAAATTAACGCCTATTTATCTGAATGCATAACTTATGATTTCTGTGGAAATGCAGGTAGAATATCAGAATTTTATCTAGAGTATTCTAGAAATAATATCTTGACTTAAGAGATAAATATTCTAGCTGAAAAATTTTGGAGCAATGCAATCAATAGTTATGTTTTACCGGCATAATAAATAGATATTACTTTGATACATAAACAAATTGTTATTGAGATTAATACAAATATTTATTTTATTTATAGAACATAAAAAATGAGATTTATCTGTAAAATTGAATGAATCATTTAGAATGCTACATGAACTGCATGATTTATAAAATCATTGTTTTTCTTGGAATCACTCTTTCAACATGCTTGAGTTTCTTGTTACATACTAAAGAAATTTTATAACACAAAATATCAGTAATAATTAATTTTTTTCAAATTTTATTATGTATTGTAATTTCTGAGTAAAAATTATACAATATGTAATTGATTTTATTGATTCATTAATTTTGCAGAGTTGAATTCTAATATTCATCGGTAAAAGTTGCCTTTTCCAGATGAGTTGATTCAAGTATTTGAATTGAAGTAGAGATTAAAAAGCCAAGTTGAAGTAGACTTGCCTCAAAAGCTAAAAGTTGTGTCAGTTGATACTTTTATTTTAATATATTGAAAAATCATTCAATAATTATTTTATTTTTATTCTAAAGTTGTTTACTTTTACTTATTTAGTGATTGAATGAATTAAGGTTGATGAAAAAAATGAATTTAATTCTAATATGATTGAGTTCGATAAAACAACTTTATATTTTTTTTTTGATGTTATTAAAATTATTATTATAAATGATTATTAGTCAGTTGTAGAATTTTCTTTGTCTTCCTATCTGTTGATTCCCGTTAAGATTGAAAATTATTGAACCGATTTGAATGAAACTTTCACCATTAAAAAGGTGGATACCATGAATGTGCAATAAGGTATACATCATCACGATTCGATATGCAGAAGCAGAACAATAAACAAAAACTAAGAAGATGAAGTAGGCATGGAATTAACTGTACAGTTTTGTATTTAATTAAACTAAACATTAAAATGATTATGCGAGAAATTCAACAGATTAATTATAAATATTACTTAAAAATATATATTTAAAGCTGTTGAAAGCAAAATATGTGATCATGAAGAAAACGAGGATCCGATTTGTATATATACATTCTGATAAGAGCAACAAGAGCAAGCAAAATGAGAGGAAAGAAGAAGGTAAATAAAAAAAGAAGAAGCGGAGGTGAAGAGGCGAGTATATAAAAAGAGAAAAATCTCCAAGATCCTTCTTCACAGTGTAGCACGTAGATGAGGTGGTACTACGGTAAACATGGCGCCTTACAAAGCTGCCGACGAGACCATCTCATTTCACCACTATCCTTTCGTCCGCCTTATTATATGCCGACTAAATTGGTATTCTGTTAAATTCGGCTTCATGTCCGCTTCAAATTCTCTCTATTTGAATCCTTATACTTTTTTTCATTCTCAACCTTAAAATATTTTCTTCATTATAATTGGATCTTTGGTATGAGTAATTATATCTCTTCAAAGTCATGTCTTGCATGCAACTTCAGTGCTTTGAAGCATTTCAACTAGATGCCTTCAAGTCAAACACTCTTCATATTACCATTTTTATTTATCTGATTTTTATTATTTTATACGATTTTACAATATTTTTGCCATACACTCCCGCATTATTAGAAGAAAATGTGGAGATAGAGGATTGCAGCGGATGCTGTCAGATATGAACAGAGAAAATACGCGAAGGAATGCAAAAGCTGTGATGCACAGTAAAGACCTACCTACCTTCATCGGGAGTGGAAAGAAGCGGCGAAGTTAGATTATAGAATGAAGAATCTGCGTTAAGTTCTCTCGAATGGCCGCGGCTTGGCTCGAAAATGTCAGGAAAGAGAAGGGAATCGATAAGCCGAGAGCAATGTCCCGAGGAATGCAGCGTGGAGGGACTCTTTCATGCTCCTGCTGCGGGTGCTGCGAGTGTATACCTACAATCGACGGGGGAAGTGCCATGATGTCGTTTTAGGATGGATCATTGACTTTTTGCGAGTGGCGTCCATACCATCAAGAATCTACCCATCAAGTAGTGATGTTCATCACCAACACCAACACCATCACCATCATCATCATCATCATCAACATTATCATCATCTTTACAATTAGTTCCCTAAATTCAATATCTTGGAACCATTACCATTTTGGTCCAACATAGCTTTGAGCAGAGTTACTGATTGTAATAAGCGAATTCTTCACCAACTTTTCATTGACGTGATAAAGAATTTGTTAATATTTCACAAGTACATACTCTTTCAATTCTTCCAATAGTCTTTAGTTATTAATGGTAAGTCGTAACCTCTTGGTACCTATTCTATTTTATGCCTGACGCGTACAAACTCAGCGAACTTGCGCGGCGCCGTTGTTCGCTTCCGATTGCCTCATTATTCCACGAAGCATGATTACAACGATAAACATCTTCCCGTGTTGCCCGTGCACTTTATAATCATTCAGCCGGAGAGCCGTTCTCGAGGAGAGAAGTTCTGAGAACTGGACCCGCGAGACGTTCTCTAAGTTAGTGACATTCCACGCCGATACTTTTCTCGTCTCGTATTTCGCGCTTGTTTCCACTTCTTTACCACTCTCTACTTTTATTTAAACTTTTTTTCTACTTTGATGCTTTTGGTTGGAATAATACCATAATAATTATATAAGCTTAGCATTAGAGAAGTCTAGTATAAATTGAGAATCTTTATTTTCATCTACTTCAAAACCTCCTTTACATCACAAAGTTTCCATTTCTATATCTTTTCCATTTAATTGTTGAAACAAAAACTTGTACAAGCTTTAAGCTATCTGATTCTGCAAATACCATCTTGTATTTTACCTGCGCTTACAATCAGGAATGTGTTAATCATTCAATTTTATCCATCCAGTATGCATAGAGACAAAAGATGAAGCAGCTACAAGTAGCAGATGGTTGACTCGAAAAAGACATCAACTGACAGAGTCATCGTTGGATGTGCGACTAACACAGCTGGATGTTGATGGATCTTCATAGTTAGCTGGTGTATCAGGATGACGAAGAAGAAGGTACTTTTAGCACTGCAAGAGGAACGACAATGTCGTTACAGCGGTCATCAGAACGATGGTTGGAATGTGGCTGGCATTACGCATGCGCGTCGCGTATCTTACTTGGAACAGACGAACGGACCAAAGCCGTTATGTCTCTCGATGCCGACCTCGCGCGTCTACATGAGAGTCATCTGCGAGAAAAGAAACCAGGGACTCAAACGGGATGTTCTTCTCGTGGATTAAGAGCAAGTCTTTGTTTCTACCTTGGTTACCATGTTGATGGAATTTTTACTATCTGTGCTTGTTCTTCTAGGTGGTAAAGTCGAGAGAATCAAAGAATGTACATACAAGTTTTGTCGCTTCATTCTTCATAGTGTGATGGCAAGGCCGGCTGGTGACCCCGTCAGAATTCCTTTCGCAGCTTACCAAGCACACCATTGCACAGTCAATACTTAGTTTCTACAATCCAACGAGATAATGCTACATACTTTCATGCGTAGAAGAAGAATATTATCAGTGTCTCTTTATTCTTTGAAATGATTGAATACTCAAGCAATAAATGTTCTTCATAAATTGTATCTGAACATAAAAATTCACACCAGATAAAAAACAATAATAAATGTGGTATAATTTGCTTAAAAAGAATTAGATATCCAGAAAGATGGTCCAAAGGAAGCTAAATAAAAAGAGAGAGTAGGCAGCGAAGCAATCCAGTCGCGGCTGCTGTTAGTGCTGCCGGTGCCTCTTCGCGCGATAGGAAGGACGAAGGCACAACGAAGAGGGATCTGGAGAAGCAAGTGGTGGAGGAGACGGTCGGCAGCCAACGCGGGGAGTACCGGCAGACGAGTTACGGTGGGGGTAAGGAATGCATGGGAACGAGGCGCAAGCGGGCCGACCGCGATTTGCCCGTCCCGCATTCCACCAACGCCGTGGCGAGCAACTTCGAGTCCCGGGGCCACCGGCCACGGCACCGTAAGATCAACCCCGTGCCGCGCGTACCCAGGATGAAATATCTGTGCATGGTAGAGCTAAACCACGTTGTCTTCGCGGGAGATTAACCATCGCTACATCAGGACAGTTTCTCAAAGGTTGTTTGCACGATTCTATCATCGTTTCAATTTTACTTTTTTATGATACTTCATGAAATTTCGAAAAATTATCCAACGTGAGAAAGTTAAAGAGACTCTACAAGACATTGAATATAAATATATGTATACATTGACTTTAATTCCTAATTCACTGGAATATAAAGGAATTTATTTCAGGAGTTTAAATCAATGTTGTCTTTTCTATTTATAGACTGCTATTGTTTAAGTATTGAGAGATTTGCGTCTCAAAGTATTTACACAGAGCTCCATGGAGAGGAGAAAAAAAGCCACACGTATATAACAAGTCTTCGAATCTTCGTGTATATGTGTTGTATATATATGAGTTACCATGTAGACGAAATTACATGCGCAACCAGTTTGAAATTTTTTTTAGTCAAGAGAAATCTTTTCAGACTGCACGACGCCCGGAATTGATTGAAAAGAATTAACTATGAATTTTTTGTTCATAGACTATGAATTGGCAATACAGAGACAAATATAGTTATTATGGAATTATTAAAAATGCATAGAAATCAGAACAAGAAAGCAGCGGAAATAATTATGACAATCAACCGGTTGTTGACCGACAATAATTTTGTTTGCATTCCAACATTCTTAGAAGTTGAAAAGAAAATTTTCATGAATGAATGCGTTTCCTTTGCTATTCAATATCCAGTGTCAGGTAGAGGATAAGGATGCAGTAAAAATGTTGTTCAGAACAGTCATTTTATTACAAACCTCTGTGGTGGATATACTTTCAAAGTTTTGTGGTAGAGAATCAACTTTATAGATTATTGAACGCTAAAAAATACCCAAGACGAAATATTTTTAATTTTGCTGCTGAACTTGGAATCATTCTCTTTACTCCAATTGGGAAAATAATCGTAAATATTTATTATTATTTACAACAAAATTCCCAAAATAATTTAGTTTTTCACACTTTTAATGGCAAAATATTCAAAACAACTCCAGGTGGTTTAGCAAAAAAATAATTTCAAAGACCTTGTGGGATATGTTATTCAAAGGGTTTGAAGAGAAAGCCTAAATTTGAATTAAATAAATGTATATATTTAAAGCAGTCACTCATCTGAGCATGAACTATGTATAAGAAATTTTGTAGAACTTTGAAGACTGTACGCGGGCTCTTGTATTTAATGTGCTACCTCTAACTTACAAATTTTTTTTTGTCTCACATACTTAACTGTTTGACAATTAACTCAACATATTGAATATCATTAATAATCATCAAATTTTTTTATTCAAAATTAGCTAAAAGTTAAAAATGATTTATAAAATCAAAGGTTCAGTAAATTAAAGCTTTATTTAACAGAAAATTATCAAACGGATGTAAAATGTCTCTACTTGTAGTTCAAACAATAGCTAATTTCTAAAAATTATATGTAATGATTTTAAATAATGTCGATAGTTGTTAATAATAAGAAATTAGTTGTTTATAATAATACATAAATGTGTTCAATATGAGTAATTATAATAATCATTATTATCAATGATTATTTTGTTACTTTTTCATACAAATTTTTGTGAAAAATTATTTCAAATTTCTCTCAACATTCAGTGATTATTGTTAGCAATTTTGGAATTTATCTTTTTATTTTTTAACTAATATTCAATGATAATATCCCATTATTATTAATAATAGCTATGGAAAACACGTAGATATCATAAATAGAGATAATATTTAATATTAAAATATTGTCAGTGGGTTAAACCACAAAGCATATTCTTTTAAGGGTCAAAAACACCATTTTTCAGTCACTTCGAAGACACAATAATGTTTTCAGGAGATTTAACAGGAAAATAAAAGAAAAATTCTACTTTGGGCTTTACATATAAACCTAGATAAGATATTATCGAAAAAAAATACTAAAATGGCATAAAGGAGTAAAGAACAAATTAACAGAGGAGCCGATGAGTCTGTGAAACACGATACTTGGTGACACCATACGGTTTTGCGGTAGTCAAGCTGTTCATCTATAAATTCTAAATTTTATGATCATACAATTATGAAATACAGCTCTTTTTTTTTCTTTAAATAACAAATTAATTTTATCTAATTGAATTTGTATCCTCAAGTATATAATTAACGATTTATCTTGGATTTTATTGAATAAAAGTGGATGAAGAATCACGTGGATCAATATCATAAAATATTACAGATAAAAAAGAAGCAAAATAAGTAGGCAAAAAAAAATGATTATGAATAGATTATTCTGGTGGTTCGTGAGAAAGACTTCAATTCAAGAATCTTTGAAAAGGTTGTGCTTTCTCCCGGATACCTTCACACCGTTTCCTCTCTTCCGATAATCTTCTTGGAGCGCACACGTTAGTTTAGTCAGCACCTGCAAAATTCCTCCACGACCGAAAGGAAAAAGTTGTTCTAAGAATCAAAGTGACCTCGCCTGACAGAACTTGTCGACTGGTTAACTGTATGCTTCCTACCTAGATAATGCGAACAGACTTCAAGACAACTTACGAAACATCGTATTGATTGCTGACACGAAAGGTCTTAGACATCATCAAGCTTCTCTATGAGACAGAATGTTCAACTATTAAGCAGTTTATTTATCTTATACGTATATGAATGTTGGCTAAATGGTGTATGCGATGTTGTCCATTGTTAATCGTTAATCCTTAACCGTGCGGACGAATGACCAAGACGTTCGTTGACATTCATTATGCTGGAGTCTTGTGACTTGTCTTGGTGCATCGAACGAAGACGAAGATGCAGTGGCCAGTGGGTGGAGCAGGAGCAGCTTCAGTGGAAGTAGGAGCTGCATAAGAAAGAAAACGACATGCTCTGTTGATTTTTTTTTTACTTGACTACTCGAAAAGAATGTAATCTCGTCGAGTCATTCATTCATCAACTGCCTTAGAGAATCACTTGAAGAGGAAATGTTGGTGGATATTTTCTTATACACTACAACGGCATTTTATACAGGAATCTGGTGTAAAGAGCATCATTATAGACTAAAAGACTCGGTCAGATGATTTTATGAATCATTCAGTTTTCTTTTATTCCACTATGGCGATCATTCGAAACACTTAAAGGTGTTTGCAAAGATTTTATAGCTTACTTAACATTGTTTATTGGTGAATCATCACCAAGGGCAATTTCCTCTGTCACACAAACTTGATCGCTCTTTCTTTTTCTTTCAGTCGAGAGAGTGGTCGAGTACGTATATACGATCGTTCATTCACCTGCTTGTAGATCTTCTCTTCTCTCCTCGTCACTATTCTCTGCCACATGTTCTTCACCTTTAACCAAATCCCCTCTTCTACTTTTGACTCATGATCCTGGCTATTAGTTTAGCTATAGATCACGTTAACAGTGGAAAGGATTTCCAGCACTTAGTTTTAACTTGTTCTATAATCTAGATGTATAATGTTACTAAACTTCTGCTCACGATAAGAGCATTTGAAGACGTGTTTCCCTCAACATTTATACTCGTTTTATGGAAATATAACTATGAGAAGTGGCTTAGTAACTTAATAATGATGAAATGAAATGATTGATTGGATTAAATATAATACATAATATTACTTTTAACTCAAATACTCGAGTAAAGTTTGTTGAAAGTAAAATTAGACTTACATCAAGATGTAATGTCTAAAGTTATTTAATAATTTACAGTAATCTTAAAGTTGAAAAAATATTTCTATACGATTTCAAAATTATTCTCTTAGAATCTTCACATTACTTTTCAAGAAACATTGAAAATTTAATTGAATATAATTTCCATACTTTTTTATTCCATTGTTTATTAAATTATTACTAGAGTTAACGAGGGATGAAAATTTAATTGAGCTTATATAACTAAGAAATTAACTAATTGAATACACGCTGTTTTTTATTTTCTACTCATTCAGTTTGTTATAATTTCATTAATAAATTGCTAAAATTTATGTTTCATGTGCAAAACTTTTGAAAGTTATTTAATTCAGTCTATTTTTAATTATTGAATATGTATACAATATTTATTGTTAAAATTTAAATAATTTTTAATTAATATTAGGTATTTTTTCACTTGCATATTAATTTCACTTCTTTATTCACAGCTATAATTAAAATTAAAGTCATAAATGGACATCGTTGCTAGAAAATGATAATATAAATAATAAATTTTTCATTGAAGGCCTTTGATAACCAGCTGTACTTTTATTTGCAGCCACTTTATTAGATATACATAAATAAATTTTAAAAATAATTTTTACATAAATTCCTAAATCCGATGTTTTTTCAATCATCTATCTAAAGTATAACTAGCTGTTGAACCTAATCATTCTCTTTCTATTTTAATTACTTTTACTCAAAGTATTTAATATAAATGAATCGATTCCCTATTCAAATATTTTATTCATAATCATTTTTATTTAAACATGAGCCTGAAAACGACAACAATAAAAATTCAAAATAAAATACAGGGTATAAAGTCTGCCCTATTGTTCTCAAATAAAGACGATGCCTAGAAAGAACGAATGAAAATGAAAAAGCTGAATTAATGAATTTCTCATTCCTTTATTAAATGATTATTATTCCACATTTATATTCAAATTACCACTAACATCAAATAATACATCGTAGTATCCATATTGCTATGTAGCTTTTCATCATTGCAAACAGGATTCAAGACTGAGTCACCTGTACCTTGCCTGGTAGCAAGCAAAGATGAAGATGGATTACGGTAAATGCGCCGATGAGCCTTGCTACTGTACCGCCATGCCATCACTTAAAGCTCTCAACCATGGCTTCCTTGCATATGCGATGATCGTTCAGCATAGATTTGCGCTTTAGACACATAGACACAGCTTCAGGGAACTCCCGAAGTGTATAGAACTGTGTACAGTGTTCTCCCAGAGGCATGAGGTAGATACCGGTCTGGCTCATCCAGTTCGAAGCCTCGAGCGCTACTCCTGTGAAGAAGGGGGCTGTCGAGGAATCCTGGGAATGTGGATGCCACCGACGACTCTTTGCCGTTCTAAACGCCAGTTTCACAACAGACCCACATGTTCAACATTATTGCCACTCTCTTTATAATTTATTTAACAGATTGGGTACAAAGAAATATTAAATTTTTCACAAGATTTGGTCAGAAAAATTTCCTAGTCCTAATCAACAATCTAGTAAATGCTGAAAACCTAGATTATGATATGAATTACTTTCTAAAATCCTTTTACATATTTAATTATTTTTGATGTATTATATCACTATGATTTCCAAATGTATTAAACTAGTTCATGGCTAGAATTGTTTCAAATGATTAAACTAACGTTTAGGTCTAGGTTTAGCTCAAGCGGATTGATGTTGATCATCATCTAGCTGTGATGTAGATTTAAGTTGACCCAAGATGATGCTTTAACTAATGAAAAAATTGTCTTCTTGTTACAGGAATCTTGCTATCGGAATTGGTATTCAAAATTTCCCTGAGGGCTTAGCAGTATCGTTACCACTGCAGGCCGCAGGCTTTAGTACTTTAAAAAGTTTCTGGTATGGTCAACTCTCAGGGATGGTTGAACCAATCGCTGGAATCCTAGGTGCTGCTGGTGTCTCTCTTGCAAGTCCAGTGCTTCCTTATGCTCTAGCATTTGCCGCGGGTGCTATGATTTATGTCGTTGTAGACGACATTATCCCGGAAGCACATCAAAGGTTAGTATAAACTTTGTGGCATGTGTCACGGTCGTAAACCCTCATCAACAATTGATATACATTAGTCAGCTGGTAATTTCATTTTTTCTTGTATAATTTTCATTACACATTTTTACATATTCATATTCAAAATTGATATTCTTGTAAGTAAACAAAATATCAGCAGGTATTATTAAACTAAGTAACAAAAAGAATTTTTTCTGATGCGAGACAAAAATAATATCGTGAGATATAATGTAAAAAGAAGAGGGTTAGCTAGCCTATGAACAGGAAGGAGGCTTCGCGAAGCTTGTTCTCTTAACTGGTTCAGTCTTTTTTCTTTATCCATTTTTTTATCGCTCTCATCTTTGCTTTATTTTGTCTTTCTCTCTCGCCCATTTTTTTTAACAATCGACATCTTCCAACAGTAGTAGCATGACAGTGCACTTGCACCCGTTTCCGTCTCAAGTTTCACCCTTAGTTCTCTCTATTCACAAAGAATTAGAATCCATGGTTGGATCGAGAGTCAGAGATGTAGAAGGTGCTTTTCCCACCGGCACAAAGCGGCCTTTCCATTCATAAAAGTCCTTTTTGGGCACACCACTATCATGAGGTCAAGCGCAAAACAAATATCGGTATGAATTCAAACATCGCTCTAGAAAGTATCTCATCAATTATTTAAATAATTGTTTTTGGCATGATAACTGTAAACGTTTTTTTTAATTTTTTAACATTGTGTTTATTAAAACAAATACAAAGTTTTTGAAAATACATTTCAAAATTACATAATGTTTCTTTAAATAAAGGTATTTATAATGGTGTTAGAAAAACATGATTGAATGTCAAACAACACTCAATTAAATTTACTGAATTATCAATTAAACTGTTTGCACTTAAATATTTTATGAGCACGTTAGATGTAAAATTAAAAAAAAATCCTCAGTTGATTGGAAATAAGGATTCTTGTTCGTTACGAGTCATTAATTTTTATTATGATTCAATAAACTTTATATACTGCAATTCAATATTGTTCGTTGAATAACTGAGATTTTCGTTAGTTTTCTCATAAATATTATTTCCTACGCAAGGACTAAATTGTCTATGATTCATATGTACATGAATATCATTAATTTATTAACCATTACTGCTCTATTTTATGTACAAGTTAAAGTCAAAGTAAAGTAAGACACTAGGACAAGGCCTAATACCCATAAATTTATAACTGAACCTTCTAAAAACAATGTAAGATACTTTTTATTAAAAAAAATAATTTATTTCTGTCATAAATCCTTTTTCATAAAAGTTTCAATATTCTTTGAAACTTTTTAAATGTCACGTTGATTAGAAAAAATTTTTTCTTAAGACTTGTTTTCAATAATTAAATCTTTAAAATATTTCTACATTGATTCAGTTTAAGAGCGTAAAATTTCCACTTGCATTCTTTTTAATTTTTTCGATTAATAATTTTATTTTTTACAATAGCAATAATTTATAAAAAATAGTAAAATGAAATAAAATGATTTCTTTAATATTTTAAAAATGCATACTAAGACTTTTTTGTAGAAATAATTCATTTTCTTTGCTCTGAACTTTGTAAATTTAAGTGCTTTTTTTTAAAACATTATAAGTGTTCTAATATGACGTCACCCATTTGATTATCATTGTCTCGTTTTTAAAACGTTTTTTTAGTGTTTTAAAATAAGACACTAAAATTTATAGTGAAAATGATAAATTTCCAATTATTTCATTTTCTCTGATTTCCCTTGTCACCAAAACCAAACAAAACATTCTAAAAGATTAATCAGATCACATGTAGGCAGTTCAAATATTTCTTTATTAATCTGCAAAGTGGCTTTTCTCTTCGTAATAACATCCATTATCATCAATAATTAAATATATTTCGACAAAGAATTTCCAAACTTTAATAATTGCAATTACTCAAAAAAATTATTGTTTAATATTTGATTTAAGAAAAAAAAATTGTCTACGCTGTTTGGATATTATTAAACGTATTTCAGTGTCTATTGTATTGAAGAATGAAACTACCTTTTATGAAAATCACACGAATCTCAGACTTCCACTTTAGTTTCATGATCAATGAGGTAGAACGACGACTCTCAAGCTGTGTCTTATAAGATTCGCAGCGATTAGAGAATATAATAGTCAGTGACGTCGTGCGTCAAATCTTCGCACGTATAGCGGACAAGACGGACGTGGCGAATTTCTTTCCCAGGGCCCGCTAGACGAGCATTGTCATTGTAATTGGCTTCTTTTGTGTTCCGCGTGCGATCTAACTTCTCTTGATCCTAGTTTCTCTTTCTCTCTCACTTTATTCTCAGAGTATGTATCCAATGATGATCTAGACAAGTCCTGAGACACTAACTGGTCGTGCACTCCCTCGGGAATTCCGTCAGAATCAACCGCGAGAAAACGTTAAATTTCAAATGTAATCCATTTCCGGGAATAAACTTTGATTTCACTATATATATATATATATATATATATTCTATCAAACATTGGAATTTCAACTTGCGCGAGGACGGAGACACGATCAACGGGACTTACGCACGCAACAGCATATACCTTTTAAGTGACAAGAAAACCTGGAATTTAGTCTTTTGTATAACGGAAACAAAAGAGTCGTGATATTTCGCAATAGAAAATAAAAGGGATATAAATAATCCATGAATTTTTTTTTGATGGAGTACTAACTCTAAGAGGCTATTATTTAGATGATATATATAATGATATAATGATTGATGTGGCAGAACGCCCATGACACGGTCAAAATATACAACCGACCGCGGTATTTTACAGTGGTCACGTAAAACTGACTGTGTGGCAATTTACACAATTAACTAGCCGTGACAAAGGAGATATGCGCCATTACTCAATTAACAAATTTTTCACTCCAAATACTTTGCTTCTTTTATTATTGCAACCTATTATCAAATATTAATGCATGCTGCTGATTGGTATCACATTAATATGCATATTCGACAAATCCGGAAAACAGAATTTTTATCCTGATCAATTTTATATTGAAATTTTAAAATACTCATCGTTTTTGAAATTATAGTGAGGGACAAGAAATGTAAAATGAATGAAGTATATATGTAGTGATATTGAAATACATTATGTTCAGGTATATTTGATATGTTAAAATCGACACCTGCATTGAAAAAAAAGTTTCATTGTTTTAACAAAACTAGAGTTACAACCTCTTTTCAATGCAGACATTCATAGAAATGTGTTTTTTTTAAGAAGAATTTTATTCGGTCAAAAAAAACATTAAAATTGTTCATGATTGAGTTAGTTGTTTATTTAAAAAGTTCAATGAAATACAAAGATAATAACAAAGAAAATAAATTTTGGAGAAGAAAAAAAATATGAAATGGTTAAAAAAAAGGCTTTTGAATTTTTGCGAAAAAAAACTTATTATCGATGATAAAATTCATTACTATTTAAAAAATAAATTCTTTTTATCGATTGAAGTAAAAAGAAAAAATGTCCTCATTTCTACGTCGAATTAAAAAAACAAAAAAAATAAATAAATTGAGACTATAAGGGAACGGATTCGAGTCATTTCGAAAATATCTCTTATTTATGTCACGAAAAGTACCCTCATAATTTAGACTGTGTGATTATGAGATATTGACAACTTCTCGAGGATTTTTGTTTCTATGCCTAGAGAATTTAGGTAAACTGAACCTTACGACACACTCTCACTCAAAGAGAAATTTTATCGTAGACCATTATAAATTTGTTAATATTAAAAAAAAGAAATCAAAATTTTCAATGACAACAGTTTTTTATTTATTAAAATTTTAAATTATCATATTAACAATTGTTTGCATTATAAAGTTGTTTTAGTATATATAGAATATACAAATATTAGCAATGTAGTTATTAAAATTAATGACTCTACATAAGAAAGTGTTTAAAGTTTTTTATTAAGTAGACAATAGATGGCGAAAAAACACAAATAAGTTGACGTAACAAATTAAATAACAATCGTAGAATATTAATGTCAAATTAATCTGAAATTGGCATGTAAAAAGTGATACATCATAAAAAACAAACACGTAAATTACACATAAGAGCATGAGTTGTTAACCCATGTTCCTGTAATAATAAAAAAATTAGATACCTTTTATTTCGCAAATTTCAAAATATATAAATCAGTGAGAATCGTTAGAATTCTAGGAATAAATACTTCTTGACCCCAGAAAGACCTGTACGGTTTACTATTTCCAAATCGTCTTTCATCGCTGTTGCCTTTATACATAAATTCGATTGCTTTCGTTATTTGTTATTAGTTCCTCGCACTATTTCTCGAGTTTAACTTTAACATTAGTTGTTGTCTATTATCAGATAGAATTAACTATCAAAGTATTTCGAGTTTCCAATTAAACCTTGTAAATTATTGTAACTTATGTTGCTTGCAAAGTTCATATTGATTGCAAATAGGCTAATATTACATGTCTACGTTCATTATTTATGTTATTAGTAAATGTTGAACATTAAATGTTTAATAGTCGTTAAACAATTAACTATACTTTGTGATATTTCACGACTTTTCAATGTGATTACTCCAAAACAAATCTCAAAAGCAAAAGAATATCTTAATCCACGAAGTTAATTCAATATTTATTATTTCATCAAATTATTTGAATGAATATTTGAATAGATTAATGCAAATAAATGTTTAGATATAATAAATTGTGGTTTATAGATAATTGGAAAATTCCCAGTTAAACGATTAGCTTTCGATAATAATAGATTACAACAACCTAGAAATGTCATATTATTTTGCATGATTTGCGTCATAGAAGTAATTCTGTTTTTTTTTTATAAAAAATTACTTCACTGCGTTGAATAATTTAATTATAGGCTTTTTATTTACTTCAGAGAAAAGAATTTAATTTTTTCCTAACTCTCTAAGAATGAAAGTATAAGTGCTTATTGATTTTTGCTATTTTATCATTTAAAGAGTAACTACCATGTTATGTGGTTTCTTTTCTAGATTTTGGAGTTTTTATTCAACCTATTAATTCATATTTTGGTGTTATTTTTCACTATTAGTTTGTATTACTATTTTATCCCGATCGCATTACTTTCATGTCACTACAAGCTATTTATTTTCATAAAAATATCACAATGAATTTAGTTCACATATCATTAGAAATTACACTGAGAAAATTTTCCCACTAACCCTGAGTAAAAATGGCAATTATCATTAAGTGCACTTAAAGTAGTATGGGTCGTCAACAGACCATCTATTTTTTTCTAAATTTTAAATAGCGGACGAAAGATTATCTAAATATTACTGTAATTCATTATAATAATTAAATAAATTTTATAACAGTTAATAATATAAAAAATTTAATTACAAACAGAAATAATTTTTTTTTAAAACTAATTTGACTAATTACTGTAGCTATAATTTCTATCTTATCAGCATATTATACATTGGAAAACTATGAATATCATAATTAATCATTAATATTTTGTAATAATGGTCGATGATATGCATTTTTTTTTAAATTAATAAATTCTTCAAACTTTAAGAGTTTGAACTTTGTTTTGATGCATTATTATGTACACCAAAGTTTTCTAGAAATATGAAAATTTTTGTCTCATCGGAAGAATAACGAACAGTTTCCTATTTTGTCTTTATAAAAACTACGGTATTTGATAATTAATTTCTAATAATAAAAGTCGTTAAAGCATTCTTAAATTTGCAAAATAATTCATTTGGATACTTATCTTTAATATAATAATGGACTCACTGTTTTCAGTTTATTTTTATATTTTACCCATACTACCTTAAGTACACTTGTTGAATTCTGGAAATACAAATATTTCTATTCACCAGTGAAATTGAAGTTTTCGTAAGTAATCGTTTTACTGCGCATATCGTAACTTACTTAAGTAATTAAATTTACTCCTTATTAACGATGGAATAGTAATATTTTCACATGTAAATTTTGAAACGTGCATTTATTATTTTTTGCACTTATAATTAGTGAAAAAATTTTCTTCATGTGTATCATATTATCAGTTTTTTCCAGTAATAAAATCGTTTAACACATCTATTTTTTGCAGTGAAATATTTTGTTAACATTATAATAACTAGAAAAATGTAGTTAAATGTGATAATTAGTCATTCTTCAGAATAAATTTTTAATTAAGTATATACTAACAACAGTCAACTTAATTTAATCTATTTCAAGTATATCTATACTACTTATTTAGAAATTTCTGGTGTCTGTCTGTTCGCGGTAATATCCGAAACAGCTAATCCGATTGCAACCAAGTTTTGCAGGCATGTAGAAAGAGTTTTCAGAAAGGATATAGGCTACTTTTTGTTTATATAAATTGTTTATAATAATTGAATTTGTTATAAACAATCTAAAACAGGATTTACTTAACTTATTCAAGTTTTTCCAACGTGTAATTTTTTCTTTTACTAAAATAAAGTCACTCACATCGAAAAATGCATGGGAAACTCTTTTTTATGTTGAGAAATACTGAATTTCTTATAAGCAATATGGAGACAAATCTACATTATGTGTAATGTTGTCAAGGAGCAGAAATAAACATTTATGTTGAAATTCGAATCTTTTCCGTTGATGTGTCAATTTTATGACACTACAATCGGTATCTGGCAGTGGCTTATTATTCAAACTACAAGCGTACTATGCAAAAACTTTTTAGATCAGTTTATCATTATATGAAGTATCATGCACATTACGTGGACGAAGTCACGAAAATCTGCTAGTATTAGTATATATTTTTGCTACGTATACTCAGCTTTAAATATGTTCATTTAAAAATGCTGTAATGATAGTTTTCATTTAACAAAATTACCAGTTTTAAATTTAATATTAATGCTTAGTATTTTAATAATATTCATTATTTATATTAACACATTAATTTTCAAATTCTTTATCAAGTTTTCAAAAAATAAATTTAATCCAGTTTATTAATATTAATTTTTTAAAGAAATCTGCTGTAAAATATCAAATTGATCCTTTCAATTTAATACTTGTAAGAATTAAAGACTTATTATATTTGTCTGGTAATTCTGTTTTGGGGTAAATTAATTAATTAATTATATTCAATTACGTGTTTGATTAATTAGAAGGATATTTAAGCCATTTTGGCTTAAAAAACTATAATGACGAGTATTTGGATATACAGAAAGATTCTATAGAAGGTTTCTTAGTACCTCCTTGAAAATCCCTAGCGACGTGGCACTTCCTCGCACATTCGCCTTGCCATCAGGTTGATAAAATCTTCTCGTCGAGTGATTTAAGGTTCTTCGAAAGTGCACGGTCGGTAGTGAAAGAGATAAATCAGCAAGTGAATTGATTCTACATCCTTTCTTATTATGCTTCTTCTTTTTCCTCAGCATCATTTTAATTCCTGCTCTTACAAAGGTTTCCCGACGCTCATCGTTAACGCTAAATTATTTAAGTAATGTCTTTGATCTTATGATATCTTTGCAGTGGCAACGGCAAATTGGCTAGCTGGGGTGCAATGGTTGGCTTCTTGATCATGATGTCTCTTGACGTCGGACTGGGTTAAAAGTCATTTACCATCAGCCACGCATATCGTTTAACATCCACTTCGTCAACGAAATTCAAGGATAAAGCAGTATTTAAAAAACAAAAAAATTATTTCCAAGATTGATTAGATCCATGAATCTTTGCTGGAACTGATTCTGAGCAAAGTGCAATTACAGATCGCGTGTTGGTTATTCATTATGTCTTATGGATTGAAAACATCGACATTTATTGATTGATAAAAGTAGTTAATTAAGAAGAAAGGTTCATCTCTTAAACATTTATAACTAATGAGTCTACGTGATGTATTTCAACCTAAGTCTTTCTCTAGATCCATAGCTAATTTATATGCGTAGCCGCAATTATTTTTATTCATTCACACCGATCAATCTCTCCTTACCTTAAGTACTAGGAATAGGGTCGCTCTAATATACCCTATGCTCAACTGATATCAATTAATAGCATAACCAATTGCAACTCGATAACTTAATATTTATTTTATTTTAATTCTATCGAGTTTGACTTAATAAATTACTCGGTAATGTGCCTAAATATCTTCAGCAATAGCAATGTTGGAATTAATTTTTAAAAATAATCTGGTACTGATATATAGATGTATACTTTTTATAGATTGTTGACGATAAAAATAAACGGTAACAATAGAATATTATTAGAAGTGGAGGTTTCCTATTTTAATATTCGATATTTAAAAGTAGTTGAATAAAAAATTTTTAAACCCTTTTTTATCATTAAATTTATTCTTATGCATATAAATATTAGTTAAAAAATTATTTCTTTCAAAATTACCCTTCAGTTAAGAAAATAGATTAATAAATTTGTCACTAAAAAGAAGGAAAATTTGATATTTTAACAATAAAAGATATTTAAAGTTGAAGATATTCAGACACCACGCCAAGCCAACATAATATAGTTCACAGTATTGATACATTTTATAAACTTTATACGCAATTTTATGATTCTTTGAAAATTCTAAATACTAATCGACTTCACATGTATTCACACCTGATTAATTTTATAGCCAATTATAATAAGGCGAAATCACTGTATTGAAATAAATCCATCAACAGTTCCAGATTAATGATATCAACAGAAACATAAGTAATTACTTAATAAAAAATAAAGGGGAGAATGTATAAAATAATATCAAATGTTTGTAAAATACAAAAAAGTGTGTAGCCATGTACAAATGACACAGATTATATTTTCATACTTGCCATAATCATGAATTTGACAACAAATGTAAAATAAGAAAAATGCAAATTGCATATATTGTTAGTCTGTATATTGTTACTAATTGGAGACAACAGTGTATTTTGATTGAGAATAAGATCGAATGGAAGGGAGTTGTTTAATTTTGTATGATAATAACCAACACAATATATATAGGGTATACATGTAATTAACACATTTGATGTTTATAACGTGTGGAGAAGAGAATTCTTATGAATCACATAGTTTATATTAAACCAGTGAAGATAATGAAGATTGGGATAATTGAATGACTAATTTATAGACAATTAACTTTCAAGATATCATCGTGATTGACATGGCTCCAACATCAGCCCTACAGAAAATTGTATAGTATGTAAATTCATTTTATAATGCCATGTTTTAACTGAAAAATCAAGATGGAAAGGTAAAGTAACTTGTTGGAGAAAAAAACAGTTTTAATAAAAGTGCTGGACACGTTTATCTAATTTGCAATTGAATGTTCAAACTTGTGTGGATTTTTAATGTAAACAAAAGTAAATAGTGGTATTGAATTACACAGTCAATTTTAATATTTTGGAAACATTGTCAAGTAGGTAGGATGGATTTTAAGTTTGAGTTGATGGAATGTTTTATAATTGAATTTACTTTATTTATTTTCTGATTCTTACGCTGAAAGAATATTTCTTCACAACCTATCTTCTATAAAAAAACTTAAGATGTGAAAATTTTTTGTTAATGAATTATTATGATTAGAATGACTAGAAAAATGACGACATTACTTTTTCAGTGTATAGATAAGTTTCGATAATTGTTTGTAAAGTCATACATTTATTGTCGATGAAATTTTAACGTTTTTTAAATCATAGAAAAATGTTTAGATTGTTTTTAAGATTATTGTTTTTGTAATATTATAACGTAGATAGAATTAGAGTCAATTAATTGAATCAGATTTTATAATTATTTTCATTCATTTTCTAATATTTTGTTGATTCTGTTGATGAACGAGTGATGTAACTGCAATTTTGAAAATGTGATGCAAACATCTTAATAAGATTATACTTAATTGTATTGATAGTGAAGTTGGTTAATTTTTTTAATTATTTAAAAAAAAAAAAAAGAAAAATTAAATTCTCGTGAATTTGATCAAAAACAGTGTTGTTATTTTTTATCTAAGCATTATTTTATTCAAAGTTATTATGTAAATGATTGACTCATATCCTTATTACATCTCAAGCCTATAATTTATCCTTATTTGTAATAAAATTGGCAAAAAACGACAAGAATTTTCCTTTAAATGAATGGAAAAAAGTAAAAAAGAAACATTCATTTTAGTAATAAGTTTTTCCTTGAGTAGAAACTGATCCAATCAAATTGATAAGATCATGATAAGATTTTTCTTTAGGTTCAACTTAGCAGGGTCAATATGATTGGATTATAAATGAAGTTGAGTAACGATTTAATTCCTGTAGAAACTGATATTCATTCCATTGGGACAAGATAAGATAATTTAAATACTCATCTAATTAGGAAATGGTTATCAGTTCCTGAACAACCCTTGAGAAGATACTTTCTTTCATTCATAAATATCAATTGCAATTTATTATACAATAATTGCAAAGAGCTTTATTAAAGAAAAATTATTTCCATCGACCTATTGAACACTGAACATTAAAAAAAATTTTGAATAAATATTAATAATCATTTCAATTTAAATTTACTTTAAAGTAATAATTCTACTGATAGCAATTTTGATTGAAAAAAAGTAATGTTTATTATTTTTTCCTTAAATATGTGGAAAAATAGTACAAAATCAATATGAAATATTCTTTTTTCAGCAAGAGTATAGGTAAAACTTAATTAAATTCCTAAGTCAGTTCCAACCCATGGCATTGAGGCTCGACCAGATCTACTTCTCAGATCTCAATAACCAAGCAATGCCTGATCGGCTTTGGACTGGGGTTCTGGAGCAATTTCTACTTGGGAAGTAAAGAATAGAGAAAGCTTTAGGATAGCAAGTGAGTGAGAGAGGAATTGCACGTATGTGAAAGAAGAGAGTAATGGTTTTGCCTAAGGGATGTAGGGACGTTAGTGGGGTGGGGTGTATCGGAAAGTCTACTGAGTCAACGAGTGCCTCGCCTGGTGCTGCAAGCAGTCTTCCAATGCACTTGGACTTGATCGTTCCGTCACGTGCTTATGTTCTTATTCCTTTTTCTGTGGTATGTGCTGTGCGGGGGCAGCGATCACCAGTAATCACAGTGATTGTAGAGCAGTTCTGGTGTATATATATGTATATATATATATATATATATTGAATGACGAGAGGGGTTCAGATGCTTCTATACACCAACGTGAACAAGAAATCTAGAAGTTCCCTGTTGTTACTAAACACGTCACGATTTTGACCCCAGGGTAAATTATCTTTTTTTCTTACATTTAAATAGTATCACCAGGTGTAACTATATGGCAACTCGAGTGCAAATCCTATGGAATTAAGGAGTGAATTTATTTGAGTCGATTAGAACTCTTGATACGTATGTACACCTCTCGGTTCTTCTTGCATTGGATTAGTGGCCTTACGTCACCTTCGGTGCATCGACATCTGCGCGAGTCGTTTTATTTAGAGGTACTGAGTGAGAAAGACCAGCTGAGAGAGAAAGATAGATTCTCAAAGAGAAAGACAAAAGGATAAGTTAAGAGAGTGTTTTACTAGAAGAGAATGTTTGTGGCTTGTGCCAACATTGACTCCACCCCTAGACCACACTGTTTCGCCTCTTGTTTTTTTTTCTTCCGTATCTCCTTGCATATTTTATTCCTTGATAAAACTCGCGGTCTACGTCCCTCAAGCGTGTCACGCTCATGATGATTACGTAATCGCCGGTGCAGTACTTACTATACAAGGGTCAGAATACTTGCATTTCTTATACTTTCTTCAGACTTTATACCTCTCTTATCCACTTGTCGTCGTGCATTCCATTCGTTTGAGCTGTTTGCGTAATTTTATCATGGGATTTAATTCACGTGGAAAGAAAAATACTTTGAAAAAAAAGACAAAAAATTAATGATGTTAATTTTTAATAAATGATTTTGATGATGTGTCATAAGATCAGTTCATTTTCTCGATTCACAGTAGCCTAACTTTCGACGAGAAATAATCAACGGCCTCAAGCGAAAAACGGAAGTCGCAGGAAGCAGTCAATTGTATACCCGTTCTGTCCACTGACGCGAAAAAAGAAAGGGTAAAGAGGAGAAGACAAACCATTTGACGGGCGTAACATTTTAAAAATGTTTTATTTATAAACGTTTCGATATACGTTAGCAACTTTATCACTGATTCTCATTTATGTTAGCTTGTTTAAGTTGATAATTTTTGTTAAAATATTAGCTTTTTTTGTACTAGATAAATTATAATCTTTGGTTCATTTTTACAATATCGTACTTTAATACCATGCAGTTTTACTACCGTGGGAAAGCTGAGGCTTAGAAAAGTTCCGAGAAAATTTTGGATTCTATACCTATTTGAGGTTCTGGAGAACATCAGGAGGTACCAAGACCTACACTGAATACGTAAGTACATATAAAGCTGCCATCTGAGCTATTATTTCTCTTTATTGTATCCATAAAAATGAACTAAATTATTCATAAAGTTTATGTAAAATAACTTATCTTGTAATGAAGTAATAGAAGAGAAGGGAATTCATGTAGGAGAATATATGTTTAAAATTTTTGTGATTTTTAAAAATAAATTTATTGACTCTATGTACAAATTTTCATGGATGGAATGCATGGAGTTATCGGGTAGACGTTCATGTTTCTCTTTCTTTCCTCCCCCTCTCTCTTTATTATTGGTATTCAGCCCTTTTTCCTCTCATTCCCCGAAAGTCAGTGCCACATTCCGTAAAGGGCAATCGATCGTTCGCTTCGGCCCAAGTTACGACAAAAACCAAGCCAGCAATGATAGCGATCGTGAAGTAAATGGAAACAAAGTAAAGATGCTCTTTTTCCATTTTGCAATCAGTATTTCTATTAAATTATATTTCAGTAAATACTTGAAAGTTATCAATATTTTTTGTTTTCCGTTTTCTATTTAAAAAATAACTATTGTAAAATACTTATTTATTCTTTTCATCTAATCATATTATTAAAGGTAGAGTTCAGAATTATTGAAAAAGAAATTGATGAAAAGAATATTTTTTATAAATATTACTCGAAATAAATATTTTTTTAATATTATTCAAGTAATACATTTTTTAAATATCATTAAAAATTGTTGGATAAAAATTTTCTGACCAGAAATTCCAGTCGAGGCATTCTTAAAGACGATTTAAAAGTAAACTTATATGGAATAATATATACAGTCTTCTGTAAGGATATAACTAAAATTTCTACTCAGGTTATACGCTATTCTAGTACATAAGATATTGAATTTTGAAAAATTAAACATTCTGACATTTAGGAATTCTTTAACAAATTTTTTACAATAAATATTATTCAATAATCATAAGAAAAATATTTGGAAAATGCTTTTTGCAAAGAAAAAATAATTGTATTTATCATAAAGAAAAATTATTTTTGCTAATTTGATTACTTCTCTCAATTTAGAAAAATATATAACTTAATAAAAAAAAATAGTGGTAATTATGCAGTTTAATTCCCTCCAATCACCTTGAAATTTTAATATATTATAGAGGCAGGAATGTAGATCAGGAATATGCTGGTGAAACAAAATAATTTATTTAAAAAAGTTAATGATATAAAAATTTTTTCTAGCGTCAAATAAATAAATGTTGTTTGATATTATGTAAATAAAAGTAAAGGATACTACTTTCTGATTTTATATCGTATAAATAAAATGTATAATATTAATAGTTTTATGCTATTTAAGTACTTTACTGATGATACGATTTCTGGCGCTATCTAAATTTATATATCCTGTATAAAAAATTTGGTTTTTTTTTGATAAAAAAATGTTCATCTTTCTCAAGTCCTGGTAATAATTTTTTTTTACAAAAATAATACTTATCATGAACAGGTAACCATGGCGAGTTAACGTGCAGAAGATAAACTATTTAATGAAATAATTGATTAAACTATTAAAAACTCTTGATATTAGATAGAAGAAAATAGAACTTTTATTTACCTCTTTTTAAAAAATAATAAAGTATATTGATTTTTTCAAAACAAGAAATTAAAAAATCACTTGCTTCTTATACTTGATACAAAATTAAATAAATTACGAAGAAATTTTTAATCATTTAAACAATTTATCGGAGTTCATTAATTGTTTAAAATGCTGAATTGGTTGCCTCATAAAAAAATACATCTTCTTTTAACTTCTTTTCCAGTTGATTTCTCAGGAACTTGATTGATAATATAATGTACAGCTTCTTAGATAATTTTTTTCTCAAACAAAACTTTAATTAATTAATGACAACATAATTAATAAGTTGAAAAATCGGTTATTATCACATTATTGACTCATAGTTGTGTTAGTGAATAAATATATAATGGAATCGTTATTAGTTAATCAATCATATGTATAGAGAGTCTGATATCAATTTTGTTTTGATTGATATTAATATTTTTATTAAACTTGAATAAATACATTGTTGATAAGAATATATTGTGTATTAAAGGTACTTTATGTACCTCACATACATTGAGATATGTTTGCTGGTCGATGATGCATAGTGAGGGTAACAAAAGAGGATGCGCAAACGTGTGTAGTCGATATGCATTTGGCGATGAACACACATTCATTCTCCTTCAAAGCCCACAAGATTCTCTGTATGGGCTTATATATACAGAAATAGCCGCAGCGGAACAGCACCGGAAGTGAAGGAGTTCCGCCCAGGGCTCGAGGGTCACCGTCCTTTGAAATCTTAGATTCACGTAAAGTACAACACTATCCGATTCTATATACATTATACTACTTTATTCGTAATTATTTTAAGGTTTATGAAGGGACGAATTATTTTATGGGAATTCAAGGCAGGTTTTTTTAACGGAAATGTTTGATATTTCTTTACAATGAATTGTTGGAAAAATATTCTAAATACGGATTTGGAATAAATTATATTTATTAAAAATACTCAACATTCATTTGTAATAGATAAAAAAGTGTTCTTAACAAATTATTCAATGTATTTTTAATTATTATATTTAAAAAAATTGATTAATAGAAAATAAGGTTATATATAAAAGTACTTTTTAATATTTATTGATACACATTGCATAATGCATACCTCAATCAATTATAGAATTTTAATAAATATATTGTTAAATAAATAAAATAAAAATTAAATTATTATTACTATTATCATCATCATCATCATCATCAAAACTCGTTTACCAACAAAAAAACTTCGGGGAGTATTTTTATATTCTCAATATTTATTATTAATAAAGAATCCAATTAGAACATTTTCTTTTATCATGTAATGACTTTATTCATAATTAAGTTTTTTTTTAAAGCATAAATTTATCATTTAAATAATTCATTAATTTATCTTGTTCTTACATTTAATTTTATAATTTATTTTTTATTTATGCTTTGCTATCGTTTAATTGTAAAGTTTGTTTTCGAAGCTTACTATTTACCCTACTGTAAGAATAAACAGTTTTCTTATCAGAAAATAAATGAATAAATAAATAATACTAGAGAATTTATTGAACCGATGTAATTGAATACAAAGTCCTAAAAAGAGTATAATAACTATTCCACCGATACTTTATCTGTACTTATTATTAAAAAACAAAATACTTGTATAATGAAATTAGTATAAAAATAATTAAATTAGCATTCTAACTAAAATAATTCAATTAAACAAAATAATCAAATTAGCTTGTAAAATGCAAAAAAAAAAAACAAAAATACTTAAAAGAATAGCTTAAAATATATATTTTAATCCATTCATCAATACATTTTAATTCCTTTCAATCTCAATTCGGAATTGAATTTACGATAATACACTACAACAATACGGCATCATCGGATGACATATCTAGCAGCTTTATCTATTACAACTGTACTGAATGATAATTAATTCGACTATTGAACGTGCAGTTTTCACGTACCTCCAGAAGCATGTAATACTGAGTGTGCTTTTATGAATGAAACTACCACTACTACTACGTGATACATATGCATGTTTGTTCTCTTGTGTGTAGTAATATGTATATAGTACAAAGTTGAAGCGAACGAGAAAGAAAGGAAGAGATAGGAAGAAAGAGAGTAGTGTGTGTGTGTGTGCATATATGCATAAAAACGTGAGTGAGAAAAAGAGAGAGCGAGAGAGAGCAGGAACTTGCTAGCACAGTATTCGCGTCTACTCGGTTGTTTCATACCGCGGAGGAAGGAAGTGCCCAGTACAGCAAGTATTGTCTCGCCATCTACAGGGTGCCCTCTAATCGCAACGATGCATCGTGCATTATTCATTGTACAATTAAATCGATCCACCCGTACACCCGTGCGATTGTCTTCGCCACTCAATTTTGGGTAACGAATACTGTGAGTGGGACGTCGACCTCTTGCTCCCTGGATTCCATAGTCACTTTACACTTTGCTCCAGTCGAGCATACTAGACTTTACAATACATTCTTTAAGACCAGCTGAAGCAGAGAATATTATTAGAATTAAATTGGAAGTTTCTTTTAGTTACAATTATCTAGGAGTTCAAATTCATTTAAAAATTAGGTTTAATTATTTTTGAAGTGGGTGATAAATTTTATGTACTCGGGAAGCTGAAGAAAAATTATTCATTTGAAATAAGTATACTGAAAAAAACGGATTTTATTAAAGATCATTATTATTATAATGAACATTTTAGAGCTCATATTATTAACGTTTTTTGATTAAAATCTTTTCTCTAACTTCACTTTTTTTATTCAAATATTTTTAAATGAAGGAAGTGATTCATTTTGTTTATTTTTTTTTTTACACTGAGAGAAATGAAATAGTTGGATTTACTATGTAATGTTAATTTTCCATTTAACATTTCATAGTTGAGTCCTTTCATAGTAAGAAAAGAACTACTATGAGCTCTCAAATGGAAAATTAACATTACGTAGTAAATCCAACTATTTTTATTTTTTTTATTGTAGGGGAAATGCTAATGGTATACATTTGAAAAAAAAAAATTCTAAAGATTTTTTTTTCCTTACAAAATCCTTTTTTAATTGGTGTTCCACATCTTTTTTCCAACAGAATTATTGACTGTGAGAAAAATTTCAATTTCAAACTTCAATAGATACAGAAAAAATTTGTAGCACAATAATATCGAGATAAAAGAAAAGCTTAAAATAAATTTTCCTAAAAAGCCTACTCCATCCGAATATATCCTCAAAAATCAAGCAAAACAAAAATGTGCTTAGTCGAAAAAATCATCATTTTTTATTTTTTAATCTCTTTCCGAGGCTCAAGTGGTCAAAATTATAGTTATTTTATTTTTATGTTTAAGATGACCATTTTTCTGCATAAAATGAATATAAAGGACCACTAAAAATCTCTTGATGCGATAAAAAATACTAACTTCATTTTCGCAAGAATTTCTCACTTCACGATAATCTTGTTTTTATCTCTTGCTTCATTTTAGGGCTCTCTGCTGACATATTTTTGGATTTTCAATAATAATTGCAACATAGAATTGAAGCATATACTATTGAGTTTATCTGCATTTGAACTTCTCTTATCATTCTTTTAATATGTCCAAGTTTTATCAACTTGATGAACTGAGTGAATTTTACAAAGTACCACTTCATTGCTACATGAATATGTGTGAATGTATAATAACATTAAGTTCGTTAAGTTATGATAAATTTTATCATTCATAGTTCAACTATACTTTTGTTGAAAAATGCCAATTATTTTTTTTCATATGCCAGACAGTATTCAATAAAATTCTGGGTCTTCGACCACCATCTCTCATTCGCTCTATTTCTAAATCCATTTTCTATTTTCTATTTTCATGCGCCAGCATCGCCTGCACGACCATTTTATTCGTCTGCGATATTTCGAGACGTACGTCAGGGTGGCTTGCTACGATCGTTCTCCCTCCGTCTCATCCTTTCTATGTCCTACAAACTTTACTAGTTCACTAGTCAAGCTGCTGAAATACTGCTGTATAAGTATGTACATCTGCTAATTCACTTGAAGCATATGTCACATGTATCTCTTCATCAATATAGTAATTTTCCATCATCTTTCTTTGAAGGAAAAAATTTATTTACTTTGAAATAAATTATTTTTCGCTATGGGATAGAATTATCTATCTGAAATATATCTAAATGATGTTTGAAAATATTTCAATTTATTTTTTAATTGTTTTTTTTTATTATTACATTCATCTACTTATTATTAATTAATTTAAATCGAATACAGGTAGTTTATTGTTGACCTTAAACGGATAAAAAAAGTACTTTTGAGCTGTTAAAATTTGCATATCATGGTAGATTAAAGTCTGTGATTGGCTTAATATTTTGAAAAATTAATCTCCCTTTGTTTGTAACATTGACATTTCAGTTCCAATTAGATAATTCAAAATTATACTCTTAGTGTGATAAGAGCCTACACTGAGAAAAAAGCTTTGTTAAGTGAGACTATTTTTTATTCAATTAATAAAAGAAACTTGGAGTATTCTCAAGATAATATTTTATTCAATCTAGAAGCAGTGTTATCAAAAACACATTTTGTCGCTTGTTTCAAGGTTACGACAAGTTCGAAAACAAATGAAATTTTATTCATTTTAGTAAATAAAATGATTTCAATCAAAAATTCATTATTTCAAAGAAATATTTCATTGTCACTATTTGAAATTTCGATGTTAATTAACATTAATGATCGAATAAAATATTTTCTGTATCAAGTAAATTTTTTTCTCAGTGTACATAAGAATAAAAATAGATTAATATTTTTCAAATGAAGAACTTAATTAAATTTAATTTTTTTATTACAAGGTTCTAACAATGATAACTGTCGTTTTCAAGGTTCGTTCAATATTTAATTTTAAATTTCAAAAAATACTTTTTATCGTACATCTTACCTCAATTGTCAATTAGACAACAAAGTTCACAATTGACTTCAGTCGTTGATCACAATTCAATACTAAAAGCTTTAATAATACAAATGGGATATCATTTCACCAGAATAAATTGAAAACTAACTGTTAGACCCAAAGAAAATAATTGTTTAGTGCATTCATAGATATCTTAATCTATTACATAGACACCCGCATCGGAAAGCCTCTATCATTGTATCAAAAAAGTAAAGCTACAACTTTTTTCAATGTGGGTATTTATATATAAATGATTATTTAATAATAAAAAATTGAAAACAAATATAACAATATCAGTGCTCTTCAGTGGTCTGGGTGCGATCCGGAAGGTCCACACTACAAACTTCTCAGCGGAAAAAATGATAAGATTTAGTTAGCTTACTATTTTTTTCAGTTTTTTGATTCTGCAAAAAAAAATGGCTAGACTGATTTTGCTGAAAACCTAATCAATAAATTACGTAATTACGTGTCGAATGCAATTCGTTCCTTGTCATCATTTTTTTTTCTCGAGATATTATTTTTTATTCTCAAGATAATCGAGCAGAAAAAAAATTCCGAACGCACATACGTACATACACACAGACGTCCACTCAGAAACTATTGTATTCGACTCTGGGGACCTTGAAACGTGAAGATATGTCAAAATTTGAGATTCGCAAAATCGGACCCATTACTATAACTTCCCACTGGAAAGTTAATAATTCAAACAACTGTCAACAGCATATACTCTTTGCTGCAACTTTTAAAATCATCTGAACAAAGTTCGACTAATTGATAATAAATTAACGATTTGTTGCAATCATCAGTTATTTAGATAAATGATAAGTTTAATTGCAACAGTTTTAATAAATTATTTGCTTCATTTAATATATTTTTTATTGGCATTAATTTTTTTCCATATAGTTCCTGTCAATATTGATGCCACTGTTAGATTATTTTAGTCCGTAATTAAACGATAAATCTCTATTAAGTCATCAAATTTATCAATGGATCAATTAATTTATTTATATCTTTTGTTACCTTTTATATAAATAGTTAAAAATTATATATAATCAGGATTAATTGACTAAATCTACATTAGTTTATCATCATATTCAGATCTAAGGAAGACATTTCATTGAATCCTATTAAAATAATTACTTATAAATAACTAAAAATTTGCACTTTTAGAAGTTTTAATTAACATTTTTAAATATGACTTTGAAGTGATTTCGATGAAAGGATAATTTTTGAAAAAATTATAGTCTTAAAACATGAGAAAAGTGTTATAAAAAGTTTCTGTATTACTTTTACTGTAATTCTGGAATTTTTCTGGGTGACTCACAAAAATTTCCCGGATGGAAAGTTGACTATCACATACTTGATCACCAGTTTGATGACAAGAGTTTTCTATATTGGAGATTATTCATTATTTATTTGATTAAAAATGTATTTATGGAAAAAATGAATCAAGATTTTAGAAATTCTGATGACGTAGGAGAGCTTTTGAATATGAAAATTATTCATAGTTAGTAATTGGTGCAATGGAATTGACAGAGTTATTGTGAATAATAAAATAGATCAATTAATGAAGACCGGATAAATGAATAGTTTTTATTGTTGAATTGTTTTTTAAGATCCATTTAATTTTCCTCTATTTTTTTTTTTTTTATTTTATTTTATCATAAAGACCATAATTTTACTAACTAATTACGATTAGATTATATTAATTAAATACTCAATTCCTTAGAAGAAAAACGAATGTATCATTCTTGGCCCAATAGTAAGTGAATCTAATTAACCATTGACCAATATTAAGCTAAAAATGGGTCAACCCTACTTTATATTAAGGCTATTATCAGTTTAACTGTTAATTTATTGTTAGCCAACAATAATATTATAATAATAATAAATGCTCATAAATGAAAAGTGCAATCAATGTCTAGAACATTCCTGTTTAAATGTTTAGATCATCACTTCTCCACTTCCAATTTCAGAATACATTAAGGCAAATTTTTTGACAAAAGTGCTTACATCCTCTAAGACTAAAATTGAATTAGTTCTGAATTAATGTTCCACAAACTTTGCATGGAAGACTATTTAATTCTTCTTTTGAATCAATTTTATCATCAATGAGTCTGCTTTGAAAAAAAATGCCTTTTCAATCATATTTATGGAATCAAAAATCACTTTATCCCGTGGAAAACCACAACACATTATTGAGAGATATGAAAATCTCATTGAACGGAAATAACTTGCTTTTAATTTTTGTTAAAAGTTTTCTGTTATAGATGTAAATATTATCTTAATACTAAATAATTCAAAAAAACAATGTAGATAACACACTGTAAATTGTTAGCTGTTCAGTATTCTTATCTAAATATTTTTTAGTAATTTACAGTTAAATTTTTAGCTTTCAAACACCTTCATGTTATCTTGCTCTATTGTATAATTTTTACTCTATTTTTCAAATTGAATTTGACTTCACTATGCTCTACAAGTATTGAAATAATTTACAGTTGACAAAATTCCAAACACTTTCTTTTTATTCTATATGGAAATGATCACAAGGTGGGTATTTTGCTACACTGCCCTCAATAATTCATTGAATGTTTTTTAGGTTATTTTGTTCTAGACCATATACTGGCGAGTATTTGTCTATGTCTGAACTGCAAATCAATGAATTTGGTTAACCCACCATCAGTAATACATAAATATTATAAGCCACGCGATTTCTCGATAGACATCTCCAAGAATTACTTGGTAGAAAAAGTTCTTATTCGAAGGTCAAGGATACGACATGCTTTCCAACTTACAGATAACAATAAAGAAATTTGAAGAAAAAAATATAATATAATTCATCAATATAATTTTCAATAGTATGTTTAAATATATTCTTATCAGTAATTATCAGTCCTCTTTATAATAAGACTACAATTATTGATAATTTCTTGAACAATTTTCTTCAACCTAAATTTTTACCTATGGATTAATGATAAAATGACATAATGGCTTCATTTGTTAAACTGTTAAGATATTTTTGTCAACGAGTTAACTAATATTCAACCAACATACATATCTCTTCATTTCTATTAATTTACTTGTTAACAATTGAAAACCGTCATATACGTGTTACTATTTACTATCATTAGCTTATACAGATGTGTTATTAATACAAGAAACCATTACCAAATTGCGCGTTTTTTTAAAGATCTCGAGGTCGAATGGTTTTGTGTAGTTTTTAAATAAAAAAGGGTACAGAAAAAATTGAAGTCTAAAAACAGAAAAATATACTGCTCCAGATAAACAAAAAACACACTCTCATAATGTAAAAACAAAGCTGTTTATAAAACGTTTAAAACTTGTTTTAAACTCTTTCCTTTATTTCCATGTAAAAATAGAACTTTTTTATATTAATGTTTTTTAGCAGTTAATAAAATTTTTTTAGAATCATTAATCAGAAGTTTCTTAACTTTTTATTGTGACTCAATAGTGTCATAGTTAAAGAATTTAATTTTTTTTGCAAGTAAAAGCCAATGAAGCTGAGAATATTATTTAACATCAACAACAAAATAAGTGAAGCGGAGAAGGTCGCATTCATATGTAAATTGAGCCACTTCATCGATCTTTAGTAAAGGCTATACACGTATATCTAATACAAAAAATTCCTTTACATGTACTGATAACAAAAATATATTGACTCGTTATTTTAAACATTCATTGTTAATAAATTGTTACATTATTCAAGTGATAATGTATTTAAATATTTGAATGTTAACAGAAATTTGCATAAAAAAGTGTTCGAGTGGAAATTTTTATTTATTGATGTCCTTAAGTTAAAATTAATCTTCATTAAAACTTGAAGTGTGATTGAAATTCCTGCACTTTAGATGATATGATAAGAAATGCATCAAATGAAATGACTGTCAAAGTTCTAATTGGAATTCTATTGATTGGTTTAAAGATTTAATTGTTTGTATTTTTAAATTTCAAACGATTAACTTAAGTGAAGTTTCAATGTGATAGATGTTATCGACAACTTTGAACATCTCACTACAATTTTCAAGGAAATTTTTCGCCAACGTTCCAATTAATAAACCTGTCTTTGCATTAGCGAAAACTAAAAAATTAAATCAAAATGTCACTAAAATGTCTCTATTTTCAGTTGTCGACTACAAAATCCAATACGGTGCCAACAACAGGTACATAATATTGGTAATTCTTTACAGTATTTTGAGTAAAAAGATCCAATATTTAAGTATTAGGAAAAGGACAGGTAAAGTAGTACATGGGGGCAAAATGAAGCACTCGACAAGATGTACCAATTTGTTAAAATAAGTTTGAAAACGCCTATTGCACTTTTTGTTCATCTATTTTTCCATTCATTAATACATTAACAATTATTAACTTCCCATTAGGAAGTTATTGAAATTGGATCGATTGGTGAAATGTGAATTTTCATTATATCTCTACGTTTCAAGATATTTCAAGCATACTGACCAACTTTTTAACAGATATTGTTATAAAGAAAATCTGAAAGAAGTTTGAACGAATTCGGTCGAGTGGTTTGTTTTTTATAACGAAAAAACTAATAATAAATAAATGAAAAGATTAACTATTTAAAATACTTTTAAGCAAAAGAATAACAATTTCATTTGAAAATTAACTCGATATTAACTAAACATTATTGTTCACAACTAAATATGACTTTTAACAAACACAAATTGTTTATAACAATGTAAATTTGTTAGTAACAAGTAAAAAATTGTAATTATCAATTAACTAATGCAAATTTTGCCTGATTTAAATTCTTTCGACGAGATAATATTATTAATGATGGAATATGACTTTTAACAAATATAAATTGTTTATAACAATGTGAA
The DNA here is from genome assembly GCA_028641665.1 of Chelonus formosanus. Classification (NCBI taxonomy): domain Eukaryota; kingdom Metazoa; phylum Arthropoda; class Insecta; order Hymenoptera; family Braconidae; genus Chelonus; species Chelonus formosanus. The sequence continues at coordinate 15,807,712 of CM054003.1, read as the reverse complement.
TTTGTTATAAACAAATAAGAATCGTGTTGGAATATTGGGGAACATGTCAAATATTAGTTTTATACACTGCCTTATGAGCGCTAAGCGTTATTAAGCGGTATTTTCGAAAAGAGAATAATGGGAAGTTCGTCGTGTGTGCACAAAGTGCGTCCAGACCCATTTTTAAAATTTGTTAATAAAACGGTTGATTTGTTAAATTACGTTTTTTCTTCCCTGTTAGAAATTAGACCGAGCAAACCCCATTACCGACTAGGCCCCGGCCAGAGTTGACAAGGGATAATTTAATTAGGTTTATCTAGTAGGAGCTTTGATTGCGCATGGTCAGGAGCGCATGGTTAATTCTAACCTGGCTTAGCCTAATTAAGGCCTGGCCAGGAACTAACTGGATTCTTTTTGCCAAATCGGGACCTGACTAGGAACACTCGGGCCCATAAGTATATAGTGACCGTAGTGGGGAACAATGTTTTCGTCAGTTGTGTAGATTATAATATACTTTAAATATATATAAATAATTAAATAATAGTTAATTAATTAACTATTCATTAAATTAATAAACAGAAACAATTGTTTTTATTAAACCTTAACTGAATTATACAATTAACATATGTTGATTGGAAATATATTGTAGTTTCAGCAAAAAAAAGTTTAAAGGTATGAAAATATTTAAACTATTAATATTATTTATTATTGAGATTCAAAGCAAATGATGATTTATAAAAATGTATTACAAAATTATACATACAGAGGTGTTTATATTCACATATTAGTAATAATTGTTGAATTTGCACCAGTCTCAGATGCGAACAAGTTAGCGATCGTAGGTTCAAATCCTCCAAGGAATAAGTTTTCAGTATATATATTTTCACGTCAATTTAATTAAAATACGTTCAATAATTAATAATTTCAACAATATAAAACTTATGAAAAATGAGATAATCGAAAAAATTAGCTTTTAAATTTAAATTGTTTTAATCAGGCTTTTCTGACCCGGCCCCGGCTAGAAAATGCGAGACAGTCCTGGCCGGAGCCTAGTCGGGTTTCCTATCCAGAGCTCGGTCAGATTTCTGTCAAACCAGGTCGGACCCCGTCCACAACCTGGTCAGAATTTCTACCAGGGTTGGTGTTTCACTTTACGCTACCTTTCCCTACAACTTAATTTTTCAGTTAAAAGAATTTTGTGGTTAAATTTTAAGATAATTAGAGCTGAAAGTCTCCCGTTCTAAAAATAAATCAGTTGATATACACTTTTAAAATGCATAGTTTGTTTATCAAAATTTGATATAGAACGCACTTCAAGTGTGTTATTTTAACTTTAAAAATTTTCTATTAGCACACGTTAAATTCAATTTGATTATCATAACGCTATCATCTGTTTTTAGACACTTTTAAATACGACGATAATGTGACTAAATGAAGTAACTTAATATAAAGATTGTAAAAAGTTATTTTCAATTTAAGATAAATTGTAAATCTTTCTTCACTGAGAAGAGAGTTTCTTTCTATTAACCAAGATTTAGTTTTAATTAACAAATTTAATACTTGAATATGGTGAATGAATATTTAGTTACCAAAAACAAGTTATGTATTTGAACTTTCTAATTGAGACAAATGTGTATTTGGTAATAATTATCAAATCACTATTTCAAATAAATTAAATGCTTCGTTAAATGAAAAAAAATATTAGTTTGTTTAAGTAATTATGAATTTGAACGAGCATAACATAAATTGATAATTATATCATGCTCTAAGAATGAATCAATGAATATTGACTATTTGCAGTGATAATAATGGCACTAATTCAAACAGTGATGGTTTTATAACTGCAAATTAGTAAATATTTACTGTTTTGCCGTAATTTTCACTAATCCATTTTTAGAGAATATACTCGAAAAAAAAAACGGAATAATTTTTAAATAATTTAATCAATTAATTCTAATTTATCGATTTTCTGTTACTCTCACATGTTTCATGAGTTTAAGTCCGACACCTTTCCATTTTTTGTGTGTTCAAATAAAATTTGTTGTTTGAGAGATTCGAACTTACAACCTCTAGAATGCGCTCATGACTTAATCTAACAGTAATCTAGATTATTGTATAATAATTTTTTGTAAATAATGAAAATAAACACTTAATTGTCTCAACTAATATTTGGTAATTATTAAAAAGCATTTATAGAGAATCAAATATTTTTTGACCATGTACTATATTCGATCAAATATTTAAAAATTTTGTACTAAGTAATATCTTCGTTTGAGAAATAACTATAGTTATTGAATGAATTATCAGCTGGTATAAGATATGATCTAGTAATTATTACTAAGTCTTTATTAATTTTAGTAATATTAATAACTAAACCTAAAGTAGTGAATCTTAATGTATGTCAAAGCAATATCTATTTATGCCAACTAAATTCATCTATAGAAATACTTGCTTTAACTCAAGATATACAAGTTTAATAGGCTACGATTATATTCGGTAATATTTACAGAAATATGATAATAATTAATCAATATTGGTAGACAAGTGCCAACTCAATAAATTTGGTTCATGAAACTAAACTCTTTTCGCAGTGTTGTTAAAAAGTTTGTTTTAATATTATTATATTTTAAATCGGAATTGTACAATTTATTATATATTATATAGGTTCTTCTTAATTGACATCTATTATCAACTTTTTATAATAAAGATCTGTAACTTTTTTTAAATAAAAAAAACTCTATATGATTTTTGATCTGAAATAGTAGACGACTGTGCATTAGAATGAAATTTACAGTTTTTTTTCCTCTGTATACTCTCTAAAAATGATTATTATTAATATTCACTGATTCATTTTTAGATAGTAGAAAGATTAAAAATGTGTACTGTTTTGAATGTTAGAAGACCCGTTAGTTGATACTGAAAATTAGAAAGAAATGTAAAAAATTCTATTGTTATAGAGGAATTCCAAGCAATAAAAGGTTTATTTTTTCGGCTATTTAAATCAATCTCTTACACCAAGTACCCATAATTTACAATCCATCGTCCATCACATAGCTCCATTAGTATAGCTTGAAACATTTAACAGGGTAATTCTGGTTAGATCAAAGCTTCGAATAGTGTACTTTATTCAAAAGCATAACAGCCATTTTGTTTAATCAAAGAAGTGCGCGCGCCAACCACAAGAGAGCGCGTTATTCAAAGCACGATTTGTGTTGCAAAAATAGAATGATTTTCATGATTTTCTCTTTTTTTATCATTTTATATCTCAGATGTGTTAACTTTACAGTTGGCAATTTAGTAAAGTAAATAACGAACAATTTTTCACGTTTATAAAAAATGGAATTCCAACAGCGTCCTTCGACGCCACGGCACGTTACACGGTCTCGGTCCTCGAGTTTCCACCTCGGTCTATGTGTCCCCTTCTCTTTACCCTCGACCCTCTCTGTCAAGAAGTTGTGAAGGTGCCAGGGAGGAGGGGATTCACAAGCGCACGGCTGGCCTATACTCAGTCCTCGTTCGCCAGCCGGCCGTCTACCAAAGGTGGCTGCGGCTGACAGTTCGCGCCTTCATTTTATAGTTGCACGTAATGAGGTGCACATTAATTTATTGTTTATTTATCATTTATTATTTTTCTTCTGTTGTATTTGCATATTTATCACATATCGTTGCGTCAATGGGAACTAAAATAAGTGTCGTGACCTTAATACAACTCTTCTTTGATCTCTCAATTACTTCAGCTAACAAGTTGATCGAAAAAATAATCATTTTGTCTCGACGCACTTGCACAATTACCTATTCGATCGCTACGAGAGACAATACAGTACATAGAAAGAGAACTCTATTTATTCGTGGATTTTTTTTGTATTTTTAAATTACTGTCAATGGCTATCAGTGAGAGTGAGAGATACAAGAGGAACGCCGTAAAGAGGAAACCGGAAGTGGAGGCGGACCAATTTGATGATCGATCTAGTAATGAATCGTTAAAAGGTAGGCTTCAAGGTTACACATTGGAGGAAATTTCTTTTTTCGGATTAATTTAAAGTAAACTACAATTAATATTCATTTTATTTTTAAAAAAATAAAAAATTTTTTTTTTTAAATTAATTATTTAATTATAATGTTTTTTGGATAAGTTAATTTGTTTTGAAAAAATTATCACAGAAGAAAATATTAGTGTCTGTGAGCGAACATTTTTGAGAATTCAGTTGACACCCATGTAAAAAAAATTGTTCAGTGAAAGGTTCTCATGTTAATCATGCCGAACTTTCTTATGATACAATAATAGACATATAATGGACATTAAAAGGATCTGTTTGAAAAATTATACACCATTAATTACTAGAAAATCATTAAACATTAATTAGTACAAGCTTTTATCAGTAGTAAAGTTAATAAATTTTGAAAATAATCGTATGTTTACGAGTAATTGCTTTGCAACAATTTCAGCAAACTGTCACTCAACAAATTACAATAGAAATAAATTTCAATTGAAAACAATGCAAGTAACATATTATATAATGCATAATTTTTTCATCATAAATAAACAATTCAATTATAACTTTTTTTTTTGCAATTTCATTCTTCATCATTATTATTTATTTTTTCTATTTTCTGATCCTATCTAATAACTCTGACTTATTTTTCCTCAATCGTTATCAATATTGTAACAAAATTTTTTATAAAAAAAGTTTTTTTTAAATATTTTTATAGCATCCATATATACATATGTACATGTATATAATTAGTTGCATTAATCTCAATGCAAGAGTATTCACAGAAACATCAATCGCAACAAATGTAAATATTATGTGTCGATGAAATTAATAGTAGGTAATTGGGTTTTCGTAGAATTACTATCCAATATACACAGACTGTTGAAAGTTTGAAAAAATTTTAATTTTAAATTCATTCCCGCTAAGTCAGTTATCCAGATCAACATTCACGAAACTTGCCCGTCAATTAATTAATCAAACATTCATCTTCCTAGATGATTATTATTTTATGAATGAAATAAGAAATTCGATGGCGAAATTTTAGAATTGAAAAAAAATTAGTATTCTCTCAAGTGTAAATATTGTACACGCGTACGTGCGCGCGCATCCTTTCACGAATATTGCGCGTGCGTACTTGAAGATCTTTGAATGGTTATGATAAGGAGCAAAGACCAAGACTCTTTGGCCCCGATATCGATTCGAGACTTGATTGTCAAAACTAAGAAATGCCTGAGTGCTTAAATTCTTCTTTTCTTCAGTTTTATAGGCATAAATCATGGTTAAGTTACTTAAAAATCCACCGAGAAAAATGACTTATCATTCTGATAAATTTTCTGACTTGATTGATGTTTTTCAATTACTCAAAATCCAAAAGCCATAGCCAAGTTTCTAGAAGACGCTGCTAGGTATAGAATATGAAATACAAAATGATGTCTATTCGTTAAATACGGAAGTAATAGAATGGTACTTAATAGTCAACACACTTTGAGGTGAATGTACGGTCAAAAAGGACCGAATGAAAGTGTATAGGCAATAGTAATGTATAATTACGTAGATAAAAACCATAAATTTTCGGATAAGTTACACAGAAATAATAAAAAAGAAAACAAAATTCTAATCGTACACTACACTGTGATCTATTTCAGTTACGGCCACTGGCTTTTGCGAGTTCAGCCGTGCTCAACCATGTCAACTAATTGTTTTTCTGAATAATTTCAAGTAAAACAATTAAGCATAAATAATCATTTAAATAGTCATTCAAATGATCTCTACAAAACATTAAAAAAATAAATTACAAATGATTTTGAATTTTTGTTTTTTTTCCTGAAAATGACAAAACAGCATTCATCGACGTGTTAGTATATCTAATGCTGGTGTTAAAAAAAATGACAGTCACTGTACGAATAGAATTTGGTACCGGCTGGCATCATAATAGTTATCATTACCCGTACAGCTGTTTGCTTTTTATCAATTTTATCCAATGTATATAAGTCTAAAGCTTTACTTAAAAATCCGAAGGAATTTAGTCTATGAAACTCATGTGTATGACAGGTGTTTAAATAAAATATCATCAAGTATTCTTTAAATGGTATGCAGTTATTTACACGAAAGCCCTCAAAGGTACGATTTCAAAAATTATAGTATTTGGTATAGTGGTAAATACACCAATGAGTAGACATGACTGCAATTAAGTCTGAAAAATGGGCGAAAAAAACAATTAATTCCTGATTGAGTGTTTAACTTCACTTCAAGCTCAATTTTATAAATTTATTGTCATTGAATTGAACGATAAAATCTAAAAAAAAAAAAAATTGTAATTTTTTAAATTGTTTAATTTTACTCCGAACATTTTGGGTATTTTTATCTTGAATTTTATATATGCACGGAGAAAATTTTTTCACTAAACTTAAGTGCAAAAATGACAAGTCCACGTTTCGAAATTTATAAGTAAAAATATTTCCACTCGATAATAAATTTTGAGTTGTTGTAAGTTAATTTTGTACTTAAAAGGTGTTTTAGTAAAATAATTACTTAGGATGACTCAAAAATTACTTACGACAACCCAAAATTCACGGTTGAACAGAAATATTTTTACTTATAAATTTCAAAACGTGGACTTGTCATTTTTGCACTTAGATTTAGTGAAAAAATTCTCTCCGTGTGCAAAAATATCTTGAATGAAATGAAATATCTATTGGCCTTTGCGTGTGAATCACCCCAATAATTATGACTTTACAAAATATATACTTGTCACGTGCAATGAGCAACAGGTCCCATTACTGTTTATATGCTTTTCGTTGAAAGGGAAATTTTTACTTTTATGAGAAAGACGAGTATAAAATTGAGTAGCTGTGCATCGTTAGCATTTTTGCTGGTATTTTCATTGTATGATAGTGAGATTAATGAAGAAAATGTTAAAGTGACAAACTGACGACATAAGTGGAATTTGGATAAACAGATGATTAGAGCTCGGGGACCAGATGTAGGTATTCAAGGGTGCGCCTGTACTGGCGGCAAAGTCGTAAAGATCCTAATTAAAGATAATGACGTCATTAAGGTCTCAGCCACGATGAGACTGGACGGTCTGCTGCGCATACTATGCAATTCTAACTGCAGCGGTAAACCCACCTTATCTCTCTCAAGTTCTCGTGAGCTCTCGTCACACATTTTTAACTTCAAAAACCGCTTCATCTGCACTATTTCAATCCGACTTTCGGAGAAAATGCCGTAAATATTATGGAATTCTAGATGGTATTATGATCTTCACAGTAGTAGATAATGAGTATAAAATGTGGAATAATTTTTTTTTTCGATATGATGACTTAGGAAAAATTTGAGAACGTTGTACAAAAGAATTCTTTAAAATCTCAACTGATTTTTTATCTTAATAATGACATAAATATTAAAAAAAATCGTTTTGATAAAAGAATATTTTTCTCTTTTTTAGAAAAGATTAATGACAATAAATTGTTATTTATAATAATTAAATAAAAAGAAATATTTTTTTTTTACATTTAAAATTTTATTAAAATTCTTTCCCTTCTTTAAAGCAGATTTTTTTAAATTTGTTTAATAATATAACTCTTCCGAATAAATCATATAATAATATATGTTTTTATTAAATGTTAGGTGATTATAAAGTCATGAAATATAAATGTACTGTCATTAATATATTTTGTAATATCAGTTTTGAAAATTGAGTTATTTATATTATAAGAATTTTAAAATTTCAACACAGAAATAAAGTAGTCTTTCTTTATTATTCAAAGTCATATTTCTAATTATTCTATTACATTTTGTTGATATTCACATCATAATATTGACATTTTTAATTACAAGATTAAAAGAGTCTTTTCAGTCTATGTCTCTTTAGTCACTGTCAATTAACTTCAAAAACGTTTTATTTTTCATTTCTTTCCCTCTATAAAGTCTTATTCGCACGTGGAATGTTATTGACACATGCTTACTTCATTTCTTTTATCAATATTGTTAAAAATTACTACCTTTAAAGAAAACTGTTATTATAATAAACTAATTTATCGTTAGTTTATCAAAAAAAATGCTATTACATGAAAAATCTGGAATTGATTATAATATTCTTTATATAACACAAGTATTAAAGTTGACTGCAACAATTGAATTGATTAACATTTGAAAAACTTCTTTGATTTGAATGTTTATAAATATTCGTATTTTCTTCACTTCAAAACTTAGTAAAACATTAAAAATTTAAATTATCTATTTTATCAAAAACAACACCTTCTTTCTAGGATATACAAAAATGTGCGTCAAACATAAATAATGACGATGATGCTATCACAAAAAGTCTTGCACTCATTAAACGTCAAGTATTTAAATCTAAGAATTAACAATATTTAAAATATATCACTTCCTTCGGTTTTTTTAAATAAAAAAGTACATTTCATGACACAATAAACATAACTAAAAATTAATATTAAAATAACTTCCTATTAAGAAGCCTTATGTGTGTTCCATGTTAAATTGCTACACACAAACTATAGAGCCTTGTAGTCATTTTTAACACACTTCGTGACGTGTTCAAATCTATAGTTTGTTTACGCAGTTTAAAATTGAACACGTGTAGGTATGTTTACTGTAACACACTTTTGATTTACAGTGTAATGAATACTTAACAGTATGTTTAATCAACAGCCAACGATTCTCGATTTCAGCCCATATTTATGTTAGAATTAGGAAAATATTATAATTTCAAAAAACATAACCTGCAAAAATCATCTTATAACTTGTATAGAGACATGGTAATGCCTCGTCGTGAGGTAAGGTAAAAGGCTGTGATTGTGACGATTTATGCTTAGCGCACGAGACTAAAAAGATGCGTTTCTTGATTTTTTTTCTATTTTTATTCATTTTTTCTTTAAGTTACGGAATATATTTAACGTAATTCTTTAAAGAATATGACACACTATAATGAATATTTTTAAATAATAATAAACCGTGTCAATTTTCTAATTTACTTACCATAAATTAGCTTAGAATAAACATTTTTTATTCGAAAAATGGAAAATGTTGATTGAATTTTTTCATATGTACTCATATGTAATGGCAAAATTTACTGTTATGTTTCAAATAATTTACTAAACAGTATGAAATGAATTTTTTCGTCATACCCGCGCGGAAAGTTCACTTTTCCACTCGAGAGGAGTTGAACTTTTCACACAGGTATAACGTAATAGTACATTGTTAACCAAGGGATCAAAGTATGATATTCTGTCCTAGGTGTAAAATTACCTGGATGGCAAACACCCATGTAAGGATATCTTACTTTGTTCCCGTAGCAAATATACTATTTTTCATCATATCATCGTCCAAAATTAAAATTTGTTGTCTGTTTTGAGCTTAGAAAAGTGACGTTCTCTCTCTCACAGAGAAAGACAACACCTGTCTGGGTATGTGCACAGAGTAAATTTTAACTTTGGACGGGAGTATGAGAAAATCATATTCAGCCCTAGGGAGGACAATTAGTCTATTGTAGAAGTTTATTTCTACACTTAGATTCAGCTCATCATTTTACACCGGATAATAGTCTTAAGAGAGATGTAAACAGGAGATTGAGACTTTGACTTCATTCGTAATCACGTGTACCAAGAATTTGTATTTGTTTACATTATTGGTATTTTCCCATGACAGCTAACAGGGCCAGAGGAGTATAAAGAAGTGGGACAAAGGCTCAGTCTTCTGCAGGTTTGCGATGCTGCTACATATATTTTATACTGGAATAGTAAATGAGATTTGGCTAGAGTTAAGATACAATTATACACGGCGTTTATCTTTAACATTAAACTATATTTACTGTCGATTTTATTTTTAATTGTGATGCTTAATAAACTTAAGAACTTAGTAATTATTATTTTCCTATATTATCCTAACTAGAGTCGCTTTCGGCTCGGATTGTAATTTTACACGTGGTTTGAACTAGACTACTTTCCCTCCCTGGGTGTGAAATGTGCTATATTAATATTGCGTCCATGATTCTTTTTATTACACTATTATTTCATGATGAAAAGATTCTTCTAATAATGTGTCAGTAGTTTAAATAATGTTTATTGATCATTCAAGTTTATAATCTACAAAATATTATCATCAATTTTAATTTCAATTATTTGTTTTAGTTTCGATGATTCAGTTGTAAATTAATTCTCCATCTGTTGCTAAAATTTATCAACAATCAATGAATTTATTTATTTTCAAAAATAAGTAAATATATTTCATTCAAAATATTTGTCAATGAAAAATTCAGTCATGATAAAGCCTCACTCGTCACATCAATAAAAGTGAATATAAAAATATGTTCATTAATTAGAATTTATTTTTAGCATTAGCGGAAAAGACAATGTATGACACATAGTGTTCATAAAGAGTATCATTAAATCACCGCTTATGACATTATTTTTCCTGTGTATAAGAATTCGCACGAACATTAAAGTTGAGAGTGACAGCTGCAGTCTTATTCTCTTCTCTCTCGTCAATTCTATACGTTGTCTCTGATGCCATTTGTCCTCGTATGCATGCGCGACATCGCGTCCGTGTACACTGGTCGTCACGCGACAACTATGCGCGTCCAGTGCTGTGACACGTATATCGCTACAGGATTACGAAACCAGTGAACCCGCAGGGCTATCGTCGAATCACGCGTGGGAATCCCGTCATTTCGGTACGTAACTCACTCTCAAGTTGCCCGATTTGAATCTTGAGAAAAAAAACCGGACGTGAAATGACAGTCGACGAGCCGTTTAAGCCATTTGCTCATATGTGCGTAGATACTTTTTTTAACAATTTTTTGGCAGTTTAAAAACGTACATATCATTTAAAAAATGGATTAGTTTTTATTTAAAACCTTTACAATTCATTTAAAGCTTTCGTAAGAAATATTCAAAGAACTGAACACAGCACCATCTATAATCCAAGTATGATGTGTTTAAAGAAAAGTGTTGTCACAATTGCATCTCAATAAGTGAATACAGTTGTTCATGAAATAATGATACCTTCGATTAATCGACCGTAAATAATTAATATTTTGAAAAATCGATTCATTACCAATCTATTACTCAATCCATTTTTAACATCTGAACACGAAAATATCAATTTCGATACGATTCATCGAACGTAATTGATTATTCGATTTTTTCTGATAACAAAAAGTGCATATTTTACTTGGAAAAAATATGAAAAAATCTTTAACTGCGCTTGAGAGTCTTAATTTTTGTGTAATGTGTTTTTTTAAACATTTAGTAAAGTGTTTAGTGGTTGGATAAAATATCTATTGAGAAGGGAAGGTGATCGAGAGAGCATTTAGAGAAAATAATACAAAGATCTCGAAGTGGACATGCACTTGAAAACGTGGGATCCAGCTAAACGAGCCCTTATACGGTGTAAATGTTTTCTCCCCGTGGTCTTTCCTTGCGTTCCAAGGCGTTCGTCGTCCTCGAACGTGTTATTTCATCGCTACCCGGTGCTGGCCACCCCGTCGAGTTTACTCATCAGGTTCTTACAGCGTCGTTTTACGGCGTGTCGGAAAATACTTGCATCTTTTTTTTTTTTTTTTTACTTAAGTCTGCCTCACGTACCATTCCTGATGATGCTTATACTTCATACTCATCTAACGTATATATTACGATAAATATTTTCTGTACATGTTATTATAATTTTTTTCTCGTTTCTAAATAATTTTAAACTGGTGGAATATATTTATCTACATCGTCAAGACTTTTTATATCAATTTATAAGGAGATCAATTTTATTAGTCTTATCGCATTCTTACTTATTATAGCTATATGTATTTGTCGATGTGGTACTTTGAAATTGATATGATGTGTGAGCACCGCTATTTAGGCCTAGACGTCCTCGCGGTTGGCTCTTTAAACTTTAAAAGCCAGTCGTCGGCCGCGAAACTATTGACCTCGACGAAAGCGCCGTCGCCACAAGCCGCCACCAATATGAGATTCTACCACGCACAGCGTCATAAGCCTGGCTACAGCCGCGCCTACTATCCTTTAACCATTTTCATTTTGGTTTTGAGTTTTATGTATTATGCAGATGAATTTAAAAACCCTTGTGGTGGTCGAGTGCTTTGGCAGGTCAGTTTTAACAATGCTTTATTACATTTCTCACGTTCCATCATTTTACACTCGTAATAAAATTATTAAAAATTTATTCAAGAGTAAAATAAGTTTTTTCTTCAGTAAATAATATTATTAAACAATTTCGAAAATATTTTATTTATTACAATTAAGTATTATCGACTTTTTTGTTTGATCATTGTCGATTGCTTCACTTACATCATTGGTTTATTTTTATTTGGTGATTTTTGATATAGTAATTTTTTAATATATTAAAAAAAATATTCAAATTTAGTTATTTTACAATGATAAAGTACTGAATAATTAGTATTAAGATTTAGCAAAAGATCTATAAAAATTTAATGCATCCTATCAATTCATTTTATATAAATAAACAATAAATTAATTGAATAACAATTTAAATGGTCAGGCGACATTGGATTTTTTTACTTCCTTAGCCAAACAGACTATCGAATAGACAAAGCCATCATTTTTTCAGCAATAATATTACTTACCAAAAAAAATAGTATCAACTATACTGATTTATTTCAAGACAATTTAATAAACGTTAGTAAATTTAGAATAAATCAAATTTACAAATTATGTTGAAAGATATCAAATTATAAATTGGTTTAATTAATTAAATGTTAAGATGAAATGATCTTCAATATTTAAATTAATCCAATGTACCACAAATGAGGTTAGGAAAAATTCTAAATCACTTAGTAATAAACATAAAAGTAGATAATTATCACTCATACAAAGTAAAAGCAATGATTTCACCTGAATAAATAATTCACGCCGTCCAAAAATCATGTTGATTTTACTATATTTGAAGCGTCTATTTGTCAACCATTCAAAAGCACTGTTATGAAATCTTTTCTAGCTAAATGTGTTAAGTGTAATATTTTATTCAAAACTCCATTAGAATAGAAATAATAATAATATGTAATAATTAAAAAATATTATTATTGAAATATCATCAGTAATGTCTCTCTCTGTGCATCGCAAGTCTAACAGCAATAATGAATATTGAATAATGTTCAGCTCGAATGCAATATCATCAAAGCACATCGCGATTATACTAAACAATTATCATGGAATGCGGCCAGCTGTTTTCAAATGCCGCACACGCTTGACGTCACTTGTTACCGTATGTGCCCCACATCTTAACTGTTTTATATAATTCTAATATAATGTAAAATGGATATTATTATTTTTAACGATTATATTGGAAAATGTGTTTTTAATAAGTTTCTTTGATAAAGAAAAATTAATTCTGACTTGCTTTATTTATTATAATTTTTGAACATTCGATAATAAAAAAAGATTTCGTGCACGAAATAACAACCCATGGGATATTGTTAGGACATTTTTTGTTATTCTTAACCATGGGAAGAATAGCTCTCTAGTAAGACCGGTTCCCTTGATGATAATAATTCTTTGAAAAACGTGAGATTCAGAAATTTTTTTTAAACTTTAAAGTCAAGTGCGTTTTCTGAATCGTGCAGTAGTAGTAGATGGCTCTAACCAGACTTCAAATCTGTGAGTCACGCAGTTTCATTGATCATTTTGATTTAAAAAAAGTCAAAGAATTTACATAATTTTTTTTTTCAATCTTGAGTAGTTTGGTCGGCATTTATTAACAAAATTTAATGTAATTTTTTTGAATTCCATTATTAATGATGGGAAATTTTATCAATAAAACTTGAAAAATGTAGAAACCTTTAGAAATTAGTTTAACTCAGAAAAAAAAAATCAATATTTAAAACTAAAAACAATATTATTTATAGCAAAATGAATGATAGAAATTTGAACAAAAATTAACAATAATAAAAATGAAGTATTTTATATGTTTTTTTTTTTTTTTATCATTTGAAGAGCTTAAAAAATCTAATAAAAAAATTTCTGAGGTATCAGTACCATCATTAATACATTGTTAACATAAAAAAAGTATTATCGTTAAAAAAAGAATTGTTTATACGTAATATTTACTCCGAGCATACTCTGAAAAAAGATTAAAAACATATTTATAATTTATTGTTAAATTTTTAATCAATTTGGGCCGACAATTTGATAACAATTTTCTACGAATTCGACATAAAAACATTAAGTATTTTACTGATAGCCACAATATTTTACTAATATTTTAAATCATTCTTTCAACTGTTTTCAACAACAGTCTACATGATCACCAAAAAATCCAACTTTTATTATCTATACCAGTTCTTATAGAATGTTCTAAATTCAATCTACTCGTCAAACCACCTGAAAAAACTAATCAGCTCGGCTTATATCAAAACATAGATATCCAATCCAAAATTACATGGAGAAAAAAATCCACGAAATTTTACTGTAATTTTTACTGGGGTCGTGCAGTTATGCAGGACCATATGCTCGAACCTAAGAAAATTTACTTGGTAGCCCAGTAAAAATTCTTTGACTCAAAAAAATTGTCTAACCTTAAAAATAAAAATTAAATAAATTATTTTAAAAATTAAACTTTATTTTGAATAATTAATTCAATTTTAAAATAATTAGCTTTTTTTATTTACTTACTAAACCTATCAGTTTTGTCATCAAAAATTTATGTAGAATCTTTAAAAACATTTGTGTCTTCTTAGAGGCAATGTGTATGAATTAATTGTCTTGAATACACTATTTTTTCAAACCAAAAAAAATTTAGTACGTAATATAAGGAAAATTTACTTAGGAATACAATAAAATTTACTGGGGAGCTCAGTAACAATTCACTCAATAACCCAGACAATTTTTTTGAGTCTAACTGGGTTACAAAGTAAATTTTCTTATGTTCGAGCATATGGTCCTGCATAACTGCACGACCCCACTAAAAGTAACAGGGTTCTCTAGTAAAATTTCACGGATTTTTTTCTCCGTGTAGCAATACATTAGCGATTGATTTCATTCAGGTTTCATTGGTATTAATTTTCAGGGAATCGATTCATTGCTTGAATTATTTTTATGTAACTTATGAATAAGTTCAATAATTCTGAGACACTCTAGTATGATTAGTTATAATATTAATTTCAATATTAATATTAGTTATTATAGTATGATTAGTAATATATTAGTCTAAACTCATGACTAAGTTACCGATGATGAATCGAAGATTACATGAAAATTAATATGATTCATTATGAATGAATCAAGTTTGAGTTACAATTCCAATATCATCTTCTACCATCGATAATCGTCTTTACTCGAGCATTAGTATTTTCACAATTTTTTTTCTTCATCTTTTTTATCGGTTTTATTACAATACCTCCAGTCTATCTGTTCTCTCACGTCCACTGTAGAGTTCAGAATTACAAAAGCACATTTTTTGACAGACTAATTGTTGACTACCAATAGAGCGAGACATATCTGAACTCAATGTAGTTATGTGACTCCAAGAAGAGCGTGGGAACTCCTTTAGAGGTTTAGCGGTGCTCATTTTGACTATGTACCATGACAAATTTATTGAGTTAATCAATTTGGATACCTAATTTGTTGTTACATTCATAAATAGTAAAAATTGAAATTCATCTCGACATATTTATATATAAGAAACATACTGTGAATATACCTTTTTATTTAGAGCCTGAAATAAACTACAAGTGTCTGAAAAAGGTGTGAAAAAATTTTGTCTGATCCTCCTGGGTAGACAGCATCTTAGAGATTCATATCGAGAAAGGAGATGGTAACCGCAAAGACCCATCAGGAATACATCGTTTCCTCCCTGTCTATTTAGTACGTCTGTGACGAGTTTTATGAGCACCTTCACCCATGTTTTTTATTGTCTGCTCACTCGCTTTCTTCTTCTCACCCTGCGCTATTTGTATATTTTTTTATTCATACATACTGACTCTATCAAGCGCTAGTATCCATCAAACCCTCGTAGAGTTTTTAAATATTGTTGATATTGATTTATTTTTGGACCAGTTCATTAAAAAATCATTTTTGCGGTTGAGAAACTGACCCAAGATCATGGAGAAGCATCTTAGAGTCACAAAATTATAGAGGAAATAAAATAGAAGCTTTAAGAGCATAGAGATTATTTTATTAAATTTTAACATCTTATTTAGGAACGGAAACGAGTCTTTTCTATATATTATGAGTGCTATTCTTGTCTCTAGCTTCTGAGATAATGAAAATTAAATAAAAATGATCTCATCAAATACAGTTTTTCTTTAAATATGAAGCAATCTTTATCCATAAAATTTTTTTGTATTGCTGATACATTAGCCAAAAAAAGATATATAAATAATTCAACGTTCATCACTTAAAAATTTAACAATTATTTGAAAAAATAATTAACAGATTTGGATTGTGCTGACGAACATTCTTTAAAAATTGCCTACAGGTCGAATGGTTTGTCCATAGATTAACACTATATATACTATTCTTAAATGGTGAACTTCAATTTAGATGAACAAAGACCATCATGTCTGCTAATCATGTATTCGGAATTCCATCTTCATCACAGGATTTCCAAAAGTTTACAATAAAAATTAATCTGTTTTGGCTTAAACTAAACTCAAAATTTAACCATTAAACTTAAGTTTTTATTCAAATGAAAATTATCTTTGTATTTTCAACAAAAAGAAACTCTTGGAACCTTTGAATGGTTAACCAATTAACCAATCAGCTTTCATTATACTTATATCAAATGTTTACTTCAATTTAACTTTTCATTGTGTTTTGGAATAAATGTATTTTTTAAAAAGATACTTTGGAAGTCTAAGAAACAAACTATCATAAGCTTTTTAGTTTCACTTACAGGTACACATGTGTTTTAAAAAAGTTCTTGAAAAATTTATTTGAAAGTTGAATTCTATCTTAACTCAGAACATACTGTCAAAGAATCTTTGAATTTTATTAAAATTTTTCAAAGCCTCCATTTCAAGTAAATCTATTCATATTCTATTCACCTGAAACCCACAAGTCTATAATAATAATTTTATGCTCCACATATAAAATGCTTGTTATGAATGAGTTTACTAAACATTCCTGACAGGTACTTTTAAAACTGTCTGAATAAAACATTTCCTAAAACTCAATAAAACAAAAAGTATCTCAAAAATTACTTATACAGAAATATAAAGTCAATTTAGCTGATTGATTATCTTGAAAATTATACCTACTCTCAAATATAATAATTATTACTAATGTTTTGTTTCATGATTATGTTTTTCAATCACAAAGTTTTAAACCACTTGGAAATCCAATACTTCTCAGAGATCAATATAACTAATTTAATGCAAGTATAATATCAATTTTTTCATAAAAGCCAAAAGAAATTAATACACTGAGAAAAAAATTTCTTTAAATGGAAGAATTAATCAATAAAAGAAACTTAGAGTATCCTCAAGATAATATTTTATTCTATCCAATAGTATTGTTATCAAAAACACATTTTGTCATTCGTTTCAACGTCACGACAAGTTTGAAAATAAATGAAATTTTATTCATTTGAGTAAATAAAATGACTTTATTCAAATATTCATAATGTCGAAAAAATACTTCATTAAAACTATTTAAAATTTCAATGTTAATGATCAAATGAAATATTTTTTGTATGAAGTAAATTTTTTTCTCTCAGTATTAAATAAAAATACTAGAGGTACAACAAATAAACATATCAAAAAACTGATTGCAAAATTTCATCAAAACTCTCTTTCTCTTTTTAAGCCGCAATATATATATATATTATATATATATTATATTATATATATATTATATTATATATATATTATATTATATTATATATATGTATATTACAAAACGATCGATAAAGTTTCACAGCATGTAATAACTTGCAGATGAATTCGAGCTTACCTTTGTACGACGACGAACAATGGGACGCATCCAGAAGTGATTAAAACCGGATGGTTGGTATAACTAATAGGGTCCGTGGGATCGACCCTTTGCCACCGAATAAAGTACATTATTCTCAGGGTTCCTAAAACTACTGCCCTTACTTATACGACGAAAAATTCGTCCTGTACATTCTCTCGTATTCTTTAATATCTTTTAAGAAAAATCTCGATCGTTCACGTGACAAAGTAACTCAAAAATCAATTCTTTTCATTGATCTTTTATTCCTTAGCAAAGTTGTTTCCATACGTTTCGATACACCAGTTCGTTCTCTCGTATGTGATATAAAGATTTTCAAGTTGGTTCTTTCTCCTTGACTGCAGTCCGTTAGTCTCTCTCACTTGATCTCGAGCTCTTGCCATGAATGAATTGCAGACTCTCCTCCATACCGTAGTACTTTTTCCCACGACCAGCGAGGCCACAATGGCTGCCGTTTAAATTTTACGGGGGTGTTTGGTGTTCTTTATTTTCATTCCAACTTTTAAGTACCATAAGGTGAATGATTCCTACCACTTCTCCAACATCATACTTATATTGAATACGTGCCATGTTTCGTATATACACACACACACTCTTTCTCTCCGTTAATCTGTGCTTCATCTGCATGAGAAAAATTTTACCAAGAGAATTACAACAAAAATTGCATTTTTTCGCCGTATTTTATTGTAAAATACTGTTATCGCTGCTTCATAAAACACTTGCTTTTTTTACACCACTAGAATTATTTACATTTCAGAGGAAAAATATGATATGAGTTTTTAGAATAAATGTATGTTATAATAAAGGATAAAAATGCCACATGAGATTTTATGTAATTGTTATGTTAGTGGTTCTACTGTTGATGTATATTGACAAATAGAAAGGAAAATGATGAAGTAGTGCGAATCAGATAGTACCATTTGATTTGGGGAAATTAGACGTTGAAATCTAGTTTAGAGTTAATTAGCATAAAATACCTAGATATTTTCAATTTGTTATAGTTCACTCTTTTGTGTAAAAATTGTATACTATTCATTTCAAATCTTGTTGTTATTGATTGTAATTCATCTATTAATTATCTTGGTTTAAATTTCATCAGAGAAAATTTCGAAATCAATCATTTACATCAAATAACAATAAAAAGTAGTTAAATATCGTCATCATTTCCTATAATTATTATTGGCTTTTAAATAAATGTTTTTCGTGTAACTTTGTATTGTTTATTGTTCTCTTTCTCGAGGAATCATTTGAAAAGTCATTTATTGTTGAGTGTTGTTAATTAATAAATTGGGAACATTTATTTAAAACACTTATTGTGAGAAAAAACAAGGAAAATCAAATCAATTGTCTACTTGACTAAAATTACTTAATTAAAAAATTAAATACACTTTTTTTCTAATTTTAGTCAAAATTTTGTTTATTAGATAAATAATGATATGTTAATGTATAAAATTCATTTTATTCTGATTAATGTTTATTTAATAGAAAAGTAACATTATATTGACTTGATTGAAAAAATTACTTACTTGATACTTTCATGAATTTTTTTCTGAGTGAAAGAAAGACGAGAAAAAATCTAGTTTTTTGATGCTTGGTGCAATTGAAATGGGAACATTGATCCCAGAAATATTGGGATTAGCCACATTCTCGCCTTCTTAGGTCTTCTCTTTCACTCGTTCCACGAACTAGACTAAAATCTGAAAGAATTTCAACCAATGTCAAAAGAAAATAATTTTACATTCCTCGATTTATTGAAAATATTGAAGTGAAAATTTGTTTCCATAAAAATTTGATGACAGTTAGTTTTTTTAATCAATAAATATAAAATATTTAACATTGAAAATACTACTCTGGAAGAATATTGCATACATCAATACTAATTGACACGCAAATTAGCACTAAACAGCAAATGAAACAACACTTGTTTCTCATTTTTCATTCTTTGCTGTTATATAGCTATATCTAATGTCAGTTTGTGAATTTTGTTTTGTGTATATTCATCACAGACGGAATTCTTTCGTTTTTAGATGACCTACTAACCCTAAAAATCTTTTACTTTTTCGCGTGCGAACGATCTCGGTTGTGATATTCGCGGGTCGTCAACCCCAGAGATTTTTTAGAAAGTTCTTTCCTTTTTTTTTTTCTTATGTCGTGTCTGTATAGTGGGCGGCATTTTGGCTGTTTTACTCATACACAGGCCTCTGCACATCAGAGAAGGCAAGTGAACCTCTCATTTGGTTAGGGCGGCGATTACTTTTTTGGGCGCAACTCGTAAGTAGGTCACGCACAGCTCACATATGACCCGCTTCCGGTTTCATAACGTCATCTTCTAATTCTCTTTCCCCTACATGCTTGTACTTCAAGTTTCCCTCTTCCCACTAATAAAAGATGTACATATATAGATAGGTAGAAGGAAATTGCCTACACAGTGCTAGTGTTCTTGAAATCGTTACACATCGATGTTTCTATCAATAAACGTGAGTAATGTCTTCAGTGATTTACCCAAGTGACTAAAAGTGAGTTTATTTCTATTTAGAAATTTTTTTAAAAATAAATATTACTTTTTCGAGTTTTTTTTTATTAACAATATGATTATAAAAGTATTATTTTAATTGAAACATATATCATTTTTTAGCTTAAATAAGATATTTACTTTAAAATATTTAAACATTTAAGTATGTAGATAAATCACACTCTTTTTTATTAACCTTTGTTCTTGAATAATTTTATTCCCTTCAATTTTAATTTTTATCCATTTCAAAAAAAAATTTTCTTTCTGAAATACACTGCTATTGATGTGGAAAGTTTTGATTTTTTAATAAAAACCAAGCTTGAATATAACGATGGTTTAAAATGCCTGAGAAAAATGTTTATTCCCATTGCAATTCAACGTTTATGTTAAATTATTTATTTTCCTTATTTTTTCTTCTTTAACTTTACTTACTCTAATAGGCAAGAGTTGTATTTTGACATCAATTTGATTGTAATGTGTATGTATTACAACATATTAATTCATCAGCACAAAAAAATATTCATAAACTAATTTCTGTTTTATCGTTGATAAAAATGATCAGTTGATTTAAAGTAGTTGCTTGATAGGAAAAACATAGAGCTTCTGTATGCATTTTTTCTCGTATAGATTATGATGAGGAACCTCAAAATTTTATTAAATTCATTGTGATCTATACGTCAAGTCATTCTGGAACCATTAAAATAATTAAAAAAAGATATTTACACAATCATTGACATTCTTTTTGACATTTTCCATAAGGGAGAGCTGCCTGTATCAATGAATCATTTTACTTAAAATATAATTATGGATTACTTCATTCCAATGCTCTCATCATTTTTTTCACATTCATTTCTTTTTCATCTCTAATTCGATTACTGCTTTCAAGCCAAAATCTAATCAGCGCAACAGATTTTTAAATGTTCTTCATTACATTAATCTATAAAAAAATGATTACAAATGACATAAATAATGCCCTAATCATGATTTAATAGAAAACCATGAAAATTTGATTAAAATAATAATGATAAGGTAGTGATTATGTGTAACTTCAATCATTTTTTTATAACTTTGTCATAAATTTATCGTCTCTGTGGATAATCAAGATTTTGTTGATAGGATGACCTACTTGAGATTTCATATTTATGGTTTTTGTGTGTGGTTAAACCATCACTTCCGCTGGCATCTTAGAATTATTTAATTTTCTCACGACCCTATAATTGCATATCTATCTTCTTATTCTACGATGCATCGTGTGATTTTTCCAGTTGAAGTGATAGTTCATACAGATATTTACATCAAATAAAATAATAACGAAATATTGTAAAATTAAATATTCAATTTTAAAATTTCTGTTTAATATTATTGATTTATATTACCAAGTATTATAAAATATATAACAAAAGTAATTAAAAAACAATGAAAAATCAATATCATAGAGGAGAAAGTAGGATTATGCTCCATTCGTTTACTATGCGAGCATCGTGCGTTTTCCATCAGCTAACCGACAAATATATTGAAAAATAATTTCTTGGCAATAAACAGAGACTTCAAAAAGTGACGATTGGTGATAATTTAACAGAGTAAAATGTAATTGTAGAAAAACAAAAAGTGACCCATAATTCTACCTTCTCCTCTATAATAATTAAATAAATATTACATGAAAAAGACAATAAAATAAAAAATTGAATAATTATTTAATTTCATTAATAAATAATTGAATACTTAGTTATTATTAAAATGTAAATATTAATCAAATATATACGGATTCACTGTAAAATGAGTGATCACTCGGCAGTGATCTTGAACCATAAAATAAAATTCCCTCATCCCAGAAACAAAAAAGTAACATATATTTGGAGGTATAAACCGTTCCCATGTACACATGGATTGAAGAGAAATAAATCTCCAAGAAAATTTAATTGAGGAAATGAGAAAAAGTTATATCACACTATCATATGACGTATGAATAAATGGTGTCTTGACGAGGAGGCGCGAAGGAGAATTATTACTTCCGTTGCCGTGATTCCAATAAACCGTGTGAGTTCAGACGCCTTATGAGAATGATATTTATCTTACGAGGAATTTGATATCAACCCGTAGTACAAATTCAACGTGCACGTTCCTGATAATACGTTATTTGCGTCAGAGCACCACCTGTGTGTGTAGCGCACGGCTGACCTGTTGCGCAAACAGCCGTAACGCGCCTGTTTAAGATACAAGAAACGCAAACACAAATGATGGCGCTCAACTAATGATTATTTATATTCGTGTGATATTAAATACGAAAGAGTACCAAGCAAATGCCTTCGAATCATTTTTCTCACATATTCAATACTTTGCATATGTCATGATCTCTTTATCTCGATTATTATCAAATGTTTTAATACTTGGTGGATCATTAAAATTGGATGTAGCCATGCTTTGGAGATTTTTACACCGTGGGATTTGCTTTTGTTTTAAATGCTCTTTGAAAATAGGATTGACCAACACTCTATTAACCAGTCATAATACAAAGGACAATAACACGCTTCATCGAATCATATAATACGCAATCATACATAAACTACGCATTGAGCATTATTATATGCGATATTATACATACAAAGATATTTAATATCTGTACTCGTCAATTGAAAATGATGGTAAATTGTTCCAATCACCATATTACCATTTCTCATATATTGTTTCATTATTTTTGCTGTACCTTTGTCTAGTTCTGAGCACAATAATTATTTATGTAAGTCTGCTGGAGTTTTAATAAACTCTTTTAAAGTGATTGTTTATGGTATTCTTTACAAGAAATAGAAATTCACTTTTATAATTAAACGGTTTTAGCGAATTATCAATTCCTCTAAAATTCTTATCAACTCTTATCGGTAAAAAATTCAACAAATCAGAAGAAAAACACCCTTTGACTCGAAAAAACAGATAATTGTAACAACTTTAGTATGTTCATAATTTGCAAAAATATTCTTCTCATTAATTTAAACAAAAATAAAGCATTTTTTTCATTTATTCTAAAATTAGTACATATTCATTTAAATATTTAATTTAACGTTTCAATTTATTCTGGAAAGTTTTAGCTGAATAAACTGAAGAGAAGAATTTCAACTAAGGAATTGTTAAATAGTCTAACGGTAAGAGTAGGAGAATATGTAGTTAATTTTTTAGTTATAAAGAATTAATTATTTAATCAAAAACAGAATGAAGCAAAAAAATGATTATATAAAATAACACGTTTACATAATGATTCGTAGGCTCTTAAAAATATTTTCGGAACATAGAATGCTTTTTTGCGCTACAAAGCAACTTGGTAACAGATTAAAATCGATAATGAACAAATAACTGTCAATATTAATTGCTTGCAGATTTTGATTTAGAAAAAAAATGATTTCTCGTTCCGGTTTTGTATTCAAGTATTATAAAAACAATAATGAATGGAAGAATTTTAAAGTCAGTTTAAAAATATATTGACTTGTAAACAAACAATTAAGTACTTTATAAACATCAATGAATGCAATATATAATACAAGTAATCAAAGAATGACTTTTGCTCCTAAAAAATAAATGAGAGATTAAAGTGTGTGACCCAGTATTGAATTTCGCAAGTACAACAGAATTTTTTTCCTATCGTATCTTTCAGCAAACGCGCTTTGCGTTCTGTTCGGTGTTCTCCTGAATGGAGGCGTCAGAATTCTTATCGCATGACGGGACTCTTACGTCATCCGACTGCGGGAAAAGTAATGACCGCGAAGCTGCGACGGAACTATGTTGTATCGATGGGACAATTATTTAGCTGAAGGGGGAACCTAGCGGCGCAATGTATCCCCACTATTTCTATACTTGGCACCCGTATCGCCGGAGAATGTCGGCGCTATCACTTGGGAGTGATTGTGTCGTATTGACGGGGGCTCTCATGCACAGAGCGCGTGTTCCCATTCGTACCAGCCACCAAGTGCAAACCGAGAGCCTGTTCTCTCCTCCTGTTACACTAATTATTTCTATCCCTGTTTAGAGTCACAAGAATTTGCTCGACTCAGGCTTTTTCCGGAAAAGAACAACATTGCGAAATTCCTGCTAATTTAAAACTGGCAACACTTTTCCTTTTTCATTAGTTGTCGTACAGGAGTAGTGTAGCTACATGAGAACTACGATACCTTTTTAATGAGAATTTGTTAAACGACATTTTTTTTTGAAGAAAAAAAATTAATTAATTTTTGGCATAAAAAAGAGAAAATTAAATAATAAATAGAGATCATTTTTTCTATTATATGAAATGAGTTCATAAAATGCAACTGCATAAAAATTGTAATAAGTTTTTTAAAGAAAGTTTATTTAACTTCAATTTTTTAGAGAAAAAAAAAATGAAAAAATTTGAAACAAGATGTAGTAAATTATACAGAGACAATAAAAGTGTAAAAACTATTTTTAAAAAATAATGAAATTTACTCTGACTTAGCTGTTATTTCAAAAATATGTTTTAAAAATTACTCACATAATAATTTTCTTCATTTCATCTAGATTACTTTAATAAATAGCGCATTTTTTAGTGAAAAATTAATTGTTTAACAGAATTGAAAAAAAAAAAAAATATTTTCTGAAACAAAGAATAAAGTTTAAGCATGTCGAAACTACAGTTCAAAGTACGTTTGAAAACTTTTTCCAAAAAGTATCAAGATTCTAAAGCTTACAAAGAATTTCTTTTCACGATTCCATTTTTTATCCGATGTTAATTTTTTTTCAAAACCCCTAAGGATATCCTTAGTCTTTAACCATTTATTCTTAATTTTTAATTATTTGTAACTCATTGATAAATTAATTCTCTCAAAAATTTCACGTTTCTCAGTGTCCATAAGTAATATTACAACTTCACTTGATTTTTATCTACCTATCTGATGAATGATTTAATTATCTTTCATAAACTAAACTGACAACTTGACACCTACTTTGTATTTTTCATTATTTATAAGATAGTTAATACCAATTATATGAGAAAACGGAAGTACAATCGGGAAGGAAGAGAGTTGATAAGTGTGCTTGGCACATTCATCAGGGGGAACTATAATGCCGTTAGATTTTTCCGCTGGGTATACTATCTCATTCTAGGGTATTCAACGCATAGTCTACGCCATCGTAGTAGTCAGTGGACTAATGAATGGATTGAATGAGAGACTGACGTCACAGGATGGATTATATAAACGGCAGTGTGCGCGTGACATCGAACGTAGGAAGGAAACGAACTTCCTTTCGTGAGTTCTTACAAGGCAGTGGTCGTATGTTTTCATATAAATGAGACTTTTGGCTCGTGCTCAATTGTATTATACTGTTGAAATACGTGTACACATAAAAAGTGGTAGTATATAACCTCATTTATAATTTAATTTTACGTTAACCCGAGTGAAAATGAAACTTTGACTCAAACTAAATACTGGATCTAGTTCCGCTAGGTTTTATCGTCATACTAGTACCATAGCAAAATCTAGAACTTTGATGCTTTTCAAATAATGCTTTGATTATGCAAAAACATTAATTATTACAAATTAATTATTAATGCTTTACTGTTGGAATTATTTTGACAATCAAATGAGTATTGAATGCTAGTTTTGAACAAATCACCATGTGATCCAAAAACACTAAGTGATGCTACAGCTCCCTAGATTTCAATGATCAGTGTCTAAATATAATCTTGAAAAACTAATTTTTGTTTCTTGAGTTTTGAACGTTGGTTTCATGGTTGAGAAAGTCTGTAAAAAAATATTGTATAATTTTAGTAAAAATTCTTTTTTCCTAAAAATATCAACATTACTTTATATACTGTTTTGTTTATTCTTGAAAAAATGACAAAATATTGTTGAATTATTAAAACAAATATGAATTTTTACTTAAATGGTATTATTAATAATAAAATGTTATTAAAATCTTTATAAATATTGTTGAGTATTAAAAAATCAATTTTTAGTATAAAAGTAGTTTTTTCAAATATTTAATTTTTACAATTAAAAACTGTAAATGATTATTTTATAACAAACAATTGTAGCAATTATCTTTCTATCTGAATAGTTGAAAATGGATTTAATTAAAAAAGTTGATAAAAGTTAATCAGCAAACGTTTTCAATTTTGCCTGAAGATAAACCTAATTTCTGCAAGAAACATCAAAATTGGCAATATTAATTACTAATTGATATATGAAACACTTGGAGTATATTTTTAAAGCGTTGAGTAATAAATAATTGAATGAATCATCCGAGAATTCGAAAATTTCCGGGTGTAACAAATTGCAAGCTGTCTAGAATACGTGGGTGGTAATCGTGTCTAGTAATAAAAAAAATACATTTTCGTTTGTGTTCAAAGTCGTGTATGTATATATAAATATATGTAACGTCGCGATGCGTGCCACGTAGATCAACGAGTGATGATCTCTCGTCTCTTTTCCTATAACACATTTAAGCTTCTCGTCGCGTTAACATAGTCTGGGAGGCGTCTGTCCGGGTCGACGTCCGGCCAGAAATAGCAAAAGTAGCGCCGCGATGCTCGCAACTTATGTCACCCCACAATACCGCGACCGAATGCCGTCCTTCTCCCTTGACGTCTCTGACTCTCGTGAGTCTCATGTCTCGTCGAATTCCGGCCTCGGTCGTGTACACTTATATATTACCCTCTGTCTATCCACATCGAGAAACCTACAAGCATGATCTATCTCCTCCTTTTGATCTTTTCAACGCGCCCCCTTCGAATCTCTTGCTGCAATTGTTCTATTTTACACCACCAGATACATTCGTACTACTCTTCCAAGAGCAATTCTTTATATTGCAGCCAATGAACATCACTTTGAGTTTCTTGGACATGCTAAAACTTGCATCAACAACTGCTAATGCTGCACCCTACTAAATCTAAATTGGATTCCAATGTTAAAACCCGAAATCTTCAGTTTTTTTAATTCTTTTTCTTCTTTTCTATTCAATGAAAAAGGCGATAAATAAGAAACATAAAAATAAATGCACAAAAAAAATCATTGTAAAAAGAAAAGATATGAATATTCAATCTATAAATAACTATTTTTAGCATCAGTTTGTTTTTATTTTTTAATACAAATTTTTCGTTTTGCTGTGTATCTTTGTATTATAATTTTATCTATTCAAATTAGATAATAATATCAAATTCAACAATTACTCAGAATCATTAATTAATAAAATCAATGATTGAATATGACACGGTAATGAAATGAATTTTTTGTCAAAAAAGAAAAGCCAAAAAAGTATTTAATTCTTCAAAATGGCTTAATCTTCATTTTTATAACACGTAAATTGAAACCCACAAAACCATTCCCAACCCTTTGATCATTTTGTAATGGTATTTTTATTGAGGTAACAAGTTTCACAAAAGGGTTGGCTTATTGTTAATAAATTTAAATAAACACCAATAAACATTTATTCGTCACTAATAAACTTCATTTATTGCTAATTAATTTTATTCATGTTGAACATGAATAAAAAACAGCATCCTTTCAATGGTCATAAACTTTCCCCAAAGCAATTCACAGCCAATGAAAGTATCTGCAACCTCTTCAACACGTTGAAACCAGCATCAACAACTGTCCAAATTCGTGCACCCTACTTTAAAGTAAACTCCAAAGTTGCTCCAAATTCAGTGTCTCTTGTACTCCATTCTTCATTCCCAAATCGGCCAAAAAAGCTGATAGATCAGATGGGGATGTGATGACGAGGATCAGTATAGGGCTATTTCCCTTAGAACGAAAGCTATATATGGTGTTTATAAGTACGCACAACGTAACCGGTGGAAGTTCTTGGTTCAAGGGCAGGTGTAGTTACCGCGAAGAGTTGGAGAACAAGGAGAGCACAGCTGTTTCCTAGCTTTTCGTTGTATATTCGATGGTAGACGAAGACAGAAAGAGGGTGCTGCTAAGGTAAACTATATAATAGGAAGGTAACAGTGGACCCTTTTGAGAAGCAGATGTCTCGGCACGAGACACGTGCCCACCTTGAAGAGACCCCCTCTTTCTTTGAGTCTGCCCCTTCCTTTGGGGCACACACAGTCTTTCTACCCTCCTTCCTTGCCATTTTGGAACGCGCCGAGAAATCTCACAAACTTTGCTTTTTCTTTCTCTTCATTTCCCCATCATACTCATTCTTTTCTACCCTATAACTTAGTTTTTTTCTTTATTCTGTAGGCTCGAGACACCAGCAGCTGCCCTTGTTATATATTTCGTACGATCACTTGGTAAAACCACTCGTGTACAAGACCCAGGCAATGTCGTTATATACCTTTATAAGCACCGCGACCACTCATAAAAGTCATGATAACCACCATATTATTTTTTATCGCATTCATCTTCTGAGATTTTTGAAGACGAATCCTAATTCATAGGTTCAATGACCTCTTGACTAAGACTTTAAGTTGATACGACCAGTTCCTTATCTTATTCAACACTTGATCATTAAATAATTCCAATTAATTTTTTTATTTGTTTAATGATTCAGCAATAATAATAGGTAATAATCATTTTGTTAATTTAATTGGAATTTATGTTATACAATAATTTAATCGTTAAACACGTGGACTATGAAGTAGAATCTACAAATGAGAGCCTCTGTTGCGCCGTGCGACTTTTTGAGTTGCCCTGGTCCCACGCCGACTGTGGATTGCACGTACGCGTGCAACGTATATACACGAGTCTCGCGATGTACTCCACGGACCTACGTGAAATATATTCGAGCAAAAACGCATTCTTGTGTGCGTGCTCAGGTCCCACGACATTCTCTAGTATTGCCTCGATCTATTCCTTGTCTACTGTCCCCAGTATATATGCGTATCAATTCCACTATGTCACATGTACGTGATTCTTGTGGAAATATAAACATCCCTATACTTCTTTGTGTTGATGAATTAGGGTAAATAGATCACTGGATGAACGGTTAAGTAGACTTGAGGTTATTTGTCGAAAAAATCATGAATCAAGTTTTTGTTTTGGCTGGGAAAAGTTTGTTGTTCGTGGGATACAATAAAAAGTAGACTAATCATTGATTATGACATTTTTTTTCTATTATTCGAATATTAAAGGTGGTTGTCGGTGAAAATTCAAAGTAAACCATCTATTGAAAATATTCTCAGATCTTTTTGATTTCTGTAGGTCATTGTTAAAAGGTATTTTCTCCAAGAGTTATTGAATTCAGTGTTGGAAGTGTTATTGTCTCTTCAGTAGTTAATAATACTGTTAAAAAAAAGGTCATGCAACATTTTTAGAACAAAGTCTTGTAAAGAAAGATTTGGATTTGGGAAATTTCAACCTAAGTTTACAAAAAAAAATTCCTTTATGCCATTATGATTTTTATCTATCGAACAAATGTATTTCATGTTGATGATGGTGAATCTTTATCTTATCAGACAATAATGCACCTAGGTATTGTCATAAGTTCTTCAAAAATGATCAAGCTAATACTCATGCTCTAATGTTTCAAAAGCTTCCATACTTTTATTTGTTATAAAATTATAAAAAGTAAACTTTCAAAAATGCATGTCATCATTAAAAAAAGATCAAATTTAACGAGAATCCCAAGTACTAACACAGCCAAATCTATTATTTAATTCAACAAACTTTTGCTGTATCATTGAAAATGCATTCTGTACTGAATTGATTGTAAATTAATTGATGAGTTAATCAATAATGGAATATTAGATGTTTTTCTATTATCGATCTTTCCCTTTTAATCCTTCATTGGCATTGAATTAGAAGTAAATGACGGGAATTAGGAATTTGAATAATGCGAACTAAAAGTTATCATCAACATTCCAGACAAACAGTTCTGCTCTAAATATACATGAGCCAACAACATTGTTGTGAACAACTGTACTAATACTAATCTCAAATTCTTGATGATCAATAGACCAGTTTAATTTCTCAGTACCTCAATGGCTATAATGATTGCAAGTTATCAGGCCATTTCTAATCATCCACTCCTTAAAAGTATCATCATGTCTTTCTTTCTTGAGTGTTTTTTTCAATGTATTCGTTTAATGTTGAGAATAGATTTATTACTAAATTGTCCTAGATGAGGAAAAAACATGAACTCATATGATTGTGTTTAAATATACGTAAGCATAATGTATAACGTATACATGAGAACATGTGATAAGGTACATATTAAAAAATAGAGAATACATATGTTGAAATATATGTTAACACATGTATATATAAACTTTTATGTGATTAGATTTATCTCAACTTATAGGATTACACATATATTTTAACATATATGTACTTAAGTGATAACAAACTTTTTAAGTATTTGAAATATTTCGTTGAGTACATTTAGTACTTAAATACTTTAGTAGAAAAGAGTTTTATTCTTTGCACGCGAACAATTCTTTCTAATTTCATTTATCAAATTAAAGTGAGTTATTACGTATTATTGAATGAAATATTTTATTCTTTAAATTAATTAGTAATAATAAAACACAACAGGTTATTCGTGACTACTATTAGTTGGTGAATGAAGTGATTTATGATCGAAAACCATAGCAAAATTATTTAAAATGATCATCATTGTTTTCAAACATTTTTTCATCATTCATAATAACACTCAGTAATAACATTCTTATTCTTCTTTTTTCAGAGCATGCTGTTTCAGATGCATTTTCTACCAGCAACTATAATATCATGGATGCATATGTGAGTACTTTGTATACATCATTTGATTCTTTTTTCCCAGTAATATATCGATAATATGCACGTACATATTTTTGTATTTCTCACGTACGTCTATTCTATATATTCTGAAGTAAAATATTAACGTCATTTATGACTCGAGCAAGAAGCCACTTGTATGTTGTAAAGCGTATAGTACATTACAGAACTTCTGAAGTCACTGGGATTCTCCAAGATTTTATAGCCTCGACAAGCAGTCAAGTTGGCTCGTAAAACAAAAAAATCAGTGCTATGCAAAATCGTGCCAAGGCCTTCCCATAATTTATATTATACTCGTTCTCTTGTTGTGTTATTTTTTTTTACTAAAAATCACTGGAATTTACTACAGTAATTTTAATAAATTACGTGTTTGCGCAATTAAGCAAATAAAACTGCTGCTTTTGTCGATCAATGTGAGAATAAGCGCCACTGTTATTTCTCTCAGGAAGTAGGTACATTACAGAGCGAATTTTTTTTCCCGGGAAAAAAACATGAGATTCGATGACGGTATTTTTTTTGTATATATCTCACAGTTATTGTAACAAGGGCATGTATTTTTTTGAGGTGTAATACCGAGGAAAATTTTTCTTCTTGAAATTGATAGACTGACTTTACTGACAATTTGCTGTATGAATACTTAATAAATCATTGTTAAGAGAATCCATTCATGTTTGTCATAATTGTGAACGCTACTTTGTTCAACGACCTATCAGGATTGACGAACAATAAATCATTTTTGAATGGAAAATTTCTCGTTTAACTAAACCTAGTGTTTGCAATTTTTCTTTCTATCAATATATCTATTAAGTTTTTTTTTTTTTTATTTTTGGAGTAAAAAAGTGATGAAATTTAAAAAAATCTTATTTTCCCGTTAATTATTATTAGTTTTTAAATAATATGAAACCGTAGATAATGATTACCATTATATAATTCTTCTGTCTGATCAATAACAAAGGTTTCAAATTGAAATTAGAATTATTTATTCATTGAAATATCTGTGAAGTTTGTCGAAAATGTTTGAAAAGTGGAATTATTCAGTTTTGTTCAGACATTTTTCGATTGTAAAGAATGTCATGGTTACAATTATTACCAATTTTTTTCCAATTATCAAAAAACTAAAATTCGCCTGAAAGGTAATAAGCAATTTTAATAACCATGTTATTTACACTGCTCTAAAGTCAGCAGCTTATTAGTTGATGCTTCCGTTTCAGACACTATTTTAGATTAATTTCAAATGAGTAATATTACTTTCTTTTTATTTTTGAGAATAATAGAAACATAAATTATTAATAAATATCTATATCACTCTTTAAATTAATATATTGATGGAAGTAAAAAAAAAATAATTTTTTTTATGAACAATGAAACTTCTTTGTCATGACCACATTTCGATCGATTTAAATATTTTTGATTAATTGTCCCACAACTTCAAAACAATGAAACAATCATTTTTAAATAAATAATATTTAATATTTTTTCAAGACATCACAAAATTGCATTCTAAAAATGTAGAAATGATATTTTCTTAACTTATTCAGAATTAATGTTAAATAATTTTTAAAATGTTCAAATATTAATAAAAAATAATTCTGTCAGTCATGAATAAATTTGGATTGAAATCCTTAAAAACGATCTTTCTTTTATTCATTGATAGTATTTATTATGCAATACGATCGGATATTACTTTCGAATTAATAATATATCTCAACTTATATAATAACACCATTTGAATATTAATTCATGCAAAGGTAAACGTTCTTCGTGTCCATACAACTGAAATGGGCGTAAAAATATGTAGTTTATGACCAAAGACGTGTAGTTAAAAATGAAGAGTGCAATAATGTGGCTTTATATTGTGGGTAAAGGTTAACGTGAAGAAAAAAAAATACGAAATAGAAACCGAATACATATGAAGTAGTATAGCTGATAAAAAAAGTGTATGTTATTGGTTAGTGTAAGTTGGAGATATGCAGACGGCTAACTCCCGTGTGTTTTAGTTTTAGTCTTTATTCAACTAATCCATTATGGAACGATTCCCAGGGTTTTAAACAGCATAGATTGACAATGACATAGTACGTATCTCTGTGGCTCTTTCCATTATTCATCAAGATTATCGATAAATTATCATATTATAATGGCGCCACCAAGTTTACATCAGAAACAATGCTATGAGGATGGTAAACATTGTGTAAGAATGTTAGGAGAATTGAGGTGCACTCGCCAAGTTCATAAATTCCTTTACAAGTGACCGTATAGTCCAGTCAGTTGGGTTTGCAAAATGGGTATTGTCTTCTATCTAGAAATTGTCTTTAAAAAGTATTATTCGATAATTTTGTAATGTAGTTAGACTTAAATAAATATATTAAAATCAATCATAATAAATAAATTATTTTGTTTTGTATTTTATGAACTATTTCGTAGAGATATACAGTAGATGATTTCTTAAGATTACTAAGATGAACACGCTATGACTAACCGTTCATAAAACATTCAAATTTCATGCTGTACATGCTGACATTTGATGATTCGCATGACAATGATAAACAAATAGTTTTATTTTAAACATAAATTTATTAAATAACATCAATTTTTGTTTCTCTTTAAAAGTTGAAGTTTTACTGAATATAAAAAAAAAATAATTACCTAATATTGTTTAACAATAGCTATCAATAGTTTTCTTAACAATTAATTACAAACTTTTGAATTATTTTTGACTCAATTAAGGTTTCTTCCGATTTAATTTATTGAAATTATTTGATCAAGTTTTTACGTAATTTTGAATATTATTTGATGCTTATATTGAAACAATAATTACTACTATCAATTATTCTTAATATTCTTATCGTCACTGCAAATCATAGTATTTTATTTTAATATACTTAATGTGTTTTAATATGACGTTATCCATTTGATTAACATTTTAATCACTTTCAATGCACTTGAAAGTAACTTAAAAATGATTACAATTCTAATAAAATGAATGACGTCCTATTAAAACACATTAAGTACATTGAAATAAAACATTGTCAAATTTGAGAATCGTAGTAATTACTGTAATAAAATATTATTTATTAATAAGAATTATCAAAATGACATTATTGAAAAGAAATAATTCAATTATTCGTTAGTAAAACTTTGAAAATTGACAGTTACAGAACATGGAAGTAAAAGTAGTCCTATTAAGTAAAAATATTCTTGATTACAGTAAATTGATCAAGTATTAATATTCTATTACATAAAAATATATAATTATTCAATAGTTTACTTGAACAAAGTAATAGTTGTCACCAAAACGTGAAACAAATTTAATTCAACTAACATTTAACCCATGGAATTGGAAAATAACCTATTTATTTTCTATTATTAATTTTATTGTTATTATGGCTATTAATATTATTCAATAATAGTTTTTCTTTAAATTTTTTTTATTGTTAAATAAAAGAATTAATTTTTTCCAATTCTTTAAAAAAATATTGATTGAAATAATTGTTTTTTTGAATTATCTGATTTTACAATTCCCGTTGAGTGGATTATTCTGTATAACTGAAGCGCAATGGTATGTAGTGAATCTAACAGTCGAAAGATTCATTTCACATCGTGTAATTCAGTTTTAAAATTACGCGTGTATCAAACTCGTAATCGAAGTGTTGCGGAATTTAAATAATCGGCGGTGATAATTATCATAATGACACGGGCATAATGTGTATATAATTTTGCAAGGCGTAAAGGTGATTGTACATGATAAAATTGACGATGATCGGATGCCTGCAGGTGCAACATCACTGGCATTATAACTGATAGTTATACGTGTGTATGTATATATACATAAGCAAGGGCTTTGTAAATATATGCATGTATTTGATAGCAATGTCTTGTACGTATATAGACTGTCTATACTACAAAGATACTCTACTTCATTAACGCACAAGTATTTCTAACGAGAGGTAACGATGTTGCGACCTACAACTAAGACTCAACGACGAAAAAAATCTAAATACTACCAGACTGCAAATAACAATGTACTAATCTATTCATTGAAAAAAAAAACATTCATAATATATTTTGTTTTGTAATTAAGTTTTTATTTTATTCACTTTTTATTTTTTTCTGTATTAATTACAGTAAAGAAATTAATTCTTGATTATATTGCATTATATTTAATGAGCAATTTTTATATTTTAAATTGACCCACACGAAAAGAGGAATTGAGTTAAAATTACCCTGCGATCACTGCAAATCCAAATGTTTAGCAATTAAGCACTTAAAGTGTTTACTATGTTAAACAACATAAATGAACTACGGAAATTTTGTCGACGACTTTTAAATGTTTCTTGCCGTTTATACGTTTTATTACTAGACAATTAAATTTTTCGGGATTTACAGTGATTAAGTGCAAAATTTTAATAAAAACAACTATAAAAGTTTACTGTTGTAAATTGAATATGTTTAAATGAGATAAAAAAAAATAAAAATTGTTATTATAATTGATAAAAAATTACCAAACTAATAATGGAACTTAGTTTATTGAATGAAAATATGAATTATTAATAGTCTAAAGTTTGTTTCTGTGAGAAGAATCTTACTTTTTTTTAATTAACCAGACTTGGCTTTAAAATATAAAAAAATCTTTTTTATCTGAATTTTAACGATTAGTCTCCTCCGTGTAGCGGCAGTTTAGTGACCCCAGTTGAAAAATTTTCAGTTTGGCTATACATTTGACTGAATATTAATAACAACGAACAAATGATTTATTTGAAGTACGTTTTTTGAACCAAACAAATGTTTGTTAACAGTTAATTAATTTCATCCTGTCTCGAAATGATTTTAAATTAAACAAAAAATTAAAAATATTTAATAAAATTAAAAGTTAATTTAAAACAATAATAAAAAGATACAAATCAAAATTTCAGCTAGTATAACAAATCTTTTTTTTGTTTAAGTTTATATAAAATGATTTGTAGTTAAACTGATAAAGAATTTTTTTAAATCAATTTTGTAATTAACTGTAATTATTTGATTGAATATTTTATTTATATTATTTCTTCTCAGTGCATTAAAAAAAAATATTAGATAGATGTATATACTATTATGATGACTACAAATCCCAAAACATTTAGGTGTTTAGTAATAAAACGTGTAAAGTGTTTAATAATTAAATACTTAAGTGTTTACAATGTATAATACCATCAACAAACTATAGCATTTTGGTAAACAGCAAGAAACGTTTAAAAGTCATCTACAAAATTACCATATTTCGTTTATGATGTTTAAAATTGTAAACATTTTAAGTGTGTTATTGCTAAACACTTGAATTTGCAGTGATGATAAAGCAAATTCTTGTATCAGTAAACAAAAAATAATTTTACCAAAAATCGTATTTTCATTCAGACAAATATCTAAAGTATTCAACAGTATCGGTGTCTCCTTTCTCTTCCTCTATAACATCATCTGCATTCCCAGCGAAGCACAAATTATCTCGTCCTAATTATTGTCATTTATTTTTATTTTTTCAACTACGCGTTAGTTATACGTTTTTCCATAGCTCGTTGTACTATTATGAGTATAAATTTTCGCCTTCTTTTTATCTCCAACTGGAAAGCAAATCCGCGTAGCAACATCTTCCTGTAAGTAAGCCGCCTAAGACGAGGATATTAGCAGCATCAGAGGCAGTAGTTTTAACATGCTTGAGTTTATAAACTGAGAGGAAGCGCGTTAGTCGAAGCGGTGTAAGCCATACGGTTGGTATACGAGTGTCGTAATAGCAAAAGTGTACATATATATAAGGTAGTGACGATGGTAGTAGGCGCGAGAAAGAATAAAGTGTGTGAGCGAATAAGTAGTATAAAAGAAGGAAGACGGTGGTATTTCGGTGTGCACAATGAGAGGAGATACCGTAGGGGAAGGCAGCCGAGACAGAAAAGAGGTTCCTCT
Source organism: Chelonus formosanus (assembly GCA_028641665.1). Taxonomy (NCBI): domain Eukaryota; kingdom Metazoa; phylum Arthropoda; class Insecta; order Hymenoptera; family Braconidae; genus Chelonus; species Chelonus formosanus. The sequence continues at coordinate 15,770,640 of CM054003.1, read as the reverse complement.
TCTTTCCTTCTCTCTCTCGACTGGTACCTGCATTCCGTTCCCACTGACCGCTTAGGTCCTTGTATAGGTACTCATCCTCCGCCTCCTTGAAGGCTTCCCCGGTCGCTTACTTGTGCTTACTTAGTCGCCCGTGCGACTGCGCCAGCAGCTTCCCCGCATCTGTAACAAGAATACGAGGAAGAGGAAGGTAAAGAAGAAAAAGGAGATAAAGAAGAAGAGAAAGAAGTAAAAGAGTATTATATATCTTTCGCGGGTGCTCTCACAGAAAACTCGTTTAGTCGCTCGATCTCAAGCCTTTTTTTTTCACTTTTATTGTCCTCTTCTTCCCCTTTTGTATTTTTCGATCATTTAATGTCTGTAACCAATTCGACAACTATTTTTAATCTATGATGAGAAATAATCAAAATTATACCGTACACACAACAAGTGAGCATGTGGTTTAAAAATAGCACAAAAATGATGAAAGAAACAAACAGGGGTTCAAATACGGGCAAATATAACTTGTGCGAGTTATTCTAGAGTTGCGATCGTCTTAATTAGAACAATTAGTTGAGCCTGAGAATAAAGTGGAATGACGCATCTACTCAGTACCATCATTGTCATTGTCCTCATACTTGAAAGCTTTTTTTTGTTTTTTTTTTCTAACACTTTATGTTGCCACATACACAAGTCATCTTTCAAGCTATATTACCGATTTTAAGAAATCTGTATTTAGAATAATACATGAACGTCTTTCCAAGTCCATATTTAAATAGATAAAAAAAATATGTCGATCGTGAACAAAGACTGACGCGCACGCGTCTTTGTATCGTTGTACTTCCGGCTAATTCCGCGTGCCGAAATTTTTATGGTCACATATATGGTATGCGTATGAACGTGCGTGCAAGCAATACACAAACATAAGATTCTTCAGAGGGGTCTGTCACGCGTACAAATAGTTGACCTCGGTTCGTCGCCTCTATCAATGGCTTGCTAGTAGTCTGAATGGCTACATACCTCTTTCCCCTCCTTTTGCTCTTCTATATTCTCGTTCGATAATGCGTCAGGAGCTCATCACATCAATTTCATTTTCTTCCTTTTCAATCTGTGCTCTGTTATATACATATTTCAAGACTTTTATTGATTTTTCTCGAATATACTCTCTGTCAATTACAACTCAGAACTCATTCAATCAATTAGTATTTGAGTTGTTTAATTGTTTAAGGATAAAAAACAAACTATTTAATACCCGGAAATTTTATTTAAGAAAGTCTTGTAATAAGAACCCACGTAAAGATCTGAAATTATGTTAAACTTTTCTTATTCCCTTCGAAGAAACGCTAGCCGCTAATTTGCATTTGACTCCGGAGTCTCTCCCACCAGTTGTGACCAATAGGATCCAATTTATGCGAGTTCTATTTTAACCTCAATCCAGTCCAGTAGGCTCGTCCCAATCGTTTTATTCTCAACTTTACATTTTAAATAACTAAATAACAAAGGAAACTTGTTAACTTACTTTAAACATACACTTTAACGATTTCCGACGTTTTTACATTTGTATTATCGAACCCTTTCTACAATAAGTACTTCCGTTTTTACCGACAATAAATGTTTTTATTACCGACCATTAATAAAAGCTATTTTACCGATTGTATGACGTTCCATCGATAGATTAGCTTCAGTCGGTAAAAGACCAGTATAACATTAAGTAATTTTCTAATAGACCGACAGCTATATTCTTTTACTAAAAAATGTCGGTACTTAAGATTTTGACACTTTACTTATTATTCATAATAATTGATTTTATTGAAAATTATGTAATTAATAACACTTTGGAAGATACTTTATATATAATTGTTTAACATTCTTTTAACAAAATATAAATTTTATAACAAAAAAATTATCAGACAGACAAATATTGTTATCTGTAATATTTGATGTCGACCCTCTGTCTTTACGGTTATAGTAATAGCTTATTAACGAGATAAAATAATGTCCTAATTCTAAGAAAATCATGTTAATCACTTATGTCTCGACATGAGAGAAATATTGATATGTCTCGAGAAGCAAAAGTTAATCCGAAGAAGTTTGTCGGCGCCGAGTAAATGAGAGATAGACTCATTAACTTTGGATTATCGTTTAATGATGAAAAGAGGCTGAATAAAATACTTAAGCCCAGTCTAAAATATTTGATTTTTATAGAGGGAAATGGTGGTTTGGTGGTTTCTGGATAAGTTGATATAGGGTCATAAGTCATCCCATATCTTTATCGGTACTTCATATAATCGTCAACCTTCATCCCTATCAATGTACAGATAGCACACGTGCAAAATAATACTACTTGAGTTGAATCGTTTTGTTGAATAGTAGTGGTTTATTAATTTAATATCAGAAAATAGTTATAAAAAATATTCTATTTGTTTTCTTTACAACCTTGAAATGTCATTTGCATATACATATTTTACATCTGGTAATTTTTTTTTAGGTTATTCTTCAGTTATATGCATTTATATCTTATCGTCCAGTTCTCTATTTATCTTAATGACTGCGTGATTTTATTATATTCAGTAAATTTATTTCTCCATGCATTTAAAAAATATATCTGTATCATTATTTGATTCTGTAAAAAAAGCCACCCATCGTGAATAATATAATGAATGCGATGATTTTCGGTAACTTTTTAAAGAAACTAATTATTCATTATTTTTGCTTTTATTTGTTATTTTAGAACAATAACTAAACATTGGAAAGAATTATTCTCTCATAGGAACTTTCAAAAATTCATTAATAATGTTGTTATTATTATTTTTCAGATATTTTTATAACTCTTCAACAATTTATCATGGGATCTAATCATCATATAGACGAAACTGGTTTTCACAATGATTTGCCAGATAGATTTAATTCTGAGATCATTGTGAAAGCTGATTTTGTTCGCCAGACAACTTGGATCAACTTCATCATCAAGCATGTAAACTACGTCTAAAGGAAATCACTGTAAATATAATGTTTGCTTGCATGTGTCTGATATCGGTATGGAATGCTGTCATTCAATATCATATTTATGAATAATTAATAAATTAATAGTAATCATCATCTTAATTATCGGCTTGCGATCCAGCAGATTTTTTTCATTTTTTTTAGATGAGTCCGACCGAGTTTCTTGCTCGGTCGCGGGCCGGTGTAATTGTTGACAGATAAATAAATAGACTGCACAAAGAAGCCTCTGTGCAAGATCTTCAGCGTAGCACGCGCTACGTCGGAGTCGTGCGCCGCCAAGGGCAAAACGAATTCCCGTAAAAGAAATTGTTCCTCAGATTTGAACAGACAAGTGAGGGATTTTTAAAAAAAGAATAAACATCCAAGAACCGGAAGAAATAAATTAGCATGAAGAGAAGAAAGATTTGTGAAAATTATTGTAATGATTTAAATTGAACCATGTAAAAGATTATATTTAATTATTGCTTCAATTCAATTTCTTTATAAAACTGTTTTAAAAATTATTTATTACATTCATTTTTATAATTTTCAATGAAAAAACACTGTTAATGTTTTTTACCTTTACTTTTTAGCAAACTTTTTCAAGTGAAAATTTAATAAAAGTATCATAAAAAATCAATTATTTGTTTCAATAAACAACGCCTTTATAGCTAAGTATATTACAGGTACAATAATTCCAATATTGTTTTACAGGATTTTTTGCCAGAAGTGAAACAGTGAACGTTGAAACTTCTCTAACGGGAGCTTGCCAATTAAACATCTAGAGCGCATACAAGCAATGAGTTTTTTGTTGGGATTTCCGGTGGTGATTTATCAAACGGAAAAGATGGTATCAGATACACAGCATGTAACAAGAAATTGCTGTGAGAAATGGAAAATGTTGAAGAAGTATCCTAAGTACATATTACTCACGTATCTAAACCCTACACTGCAAAGTCGACAGTACCTATATAAGAAGCAGCACCATAATCATTGATTAGTTGAATTTATTTAACAACTTCCAGATGAATTCATTTATAAGTTCTCCACATTTTCATCTGCAATGTCTTGCTAGCGGTCACGAAGAAAGCAGTCTATCAACTCCCTTCATGGGTGCATGTAACAACTATCAAGTGTCAAACGTACCGAATGTATAAGAAAAACCAAAAGGCTTGGCCAGCCTTTTTTTTCAAACAGTTCGGAAGAAGAACAAGAGAAAAGAAACTCTAGATGGTATCCATGACTGGCAATGCTTCTGGATGCCCTTATAAGAGAATATCTGACACACTCAAGTCTTTCTCATACGTCAAGCATGACATGACAGCTTGGAGAAGGCCTGCACATTCTTTAGCCCTTTACATTTTGTTTTATGTTTTTAAACATCCTTATCGCATGCTTTAAGAACTGAATTGTCAACTACAATGTTAAGAGAAAAAAGACACATAGTTAATATTGATGTGAGATGTTGCTGATCAGTTGATTGTAAGATCTCCTGAAACGATGGTTTTTCTCAAATTTTAAATAATATAAAACTAAGTAAATTAATCTCATTCTGATGAATTTAACATAACATTAAACTGAGTTGGAATAAAATTAGTTATCCAATGTAGCTATTATTCTATAGAGGAAAGTAACCAAATAAGCCCATACTTTGTTTTTGCCTCAAAAATAAAAAACTACATATTAAAAAATTAAGCATTTATTGACGTCAAAATAATCACACATATATTTTCAAATAGTTAAATAGCAATCCTATGTTCTTAATATTATAATATATTATTTAATTGAGAATTTTTATTGTTATTATTTTCGAGAATTTTTACGAGCCTATATTAAAGCACTAGCCCACATTTAGTTACTCTCCTCTATGTATGAATCTAACTACAATTGTACTTAAATTTTCACTACAAATCGTAGTGTTTTATTTTAATGCACTTGGAAGGGTCTAAAAACTACTAAAATGTTAATCAAATGGGTGATGTCATTTCAAAACACTTTAAGTGCATTAAAATAAAACACTACGATTTACAGTGTTATTGAGAGGTAACTTAGAAAAAATTGCATATAATATTAAGAATTCGAGACAGTTTATTTTTTAATTTATTCAAAAGAATTTCGTGGATTGAAAGTAGATTATCGATTTTTAAGTTGTTATTATTATGTAATCCTTGTATATTAATTGATTGATATTAATTAATGAAAGAAAAATAGGCCTGAGCACACTTTGTCTGTGCTTATACGACAAACTTTCTATTATTAATTGTTTGTAACAAATTCACATTGTTATAAACAATACGTCATATTCTGTAATAAATAACATTATTTTGCTGAAAGCATCCAAATTAATGTGATGTACGCATAAGTTACCCGATAAATACAGTTTTTGATTGTTTTCAGCAAAATCGGTACAACCATTTTTTGTGCAGAATCAAAAACTGAAAAAAAATGGAAAACTAGGTAAAACTTGGTCACGTGGACCTTTCAGGTCGCACCCAAACCACTGGAGAGCATTAATATTTTGGCATGTATTAAAAAAAATTATTTGTATAATTTGTGATTATGTATCATAAAAATAAGTACAAATTGATTTAATGACATTATTTAACATAATAAGAATGTTCAAGAGAAATTAATTTAGACAAAACGTTTATTCAAGTAATAATTTTTATTATTTAAATAAAATAAAACATAACACTCTTTGATTATATTATGGAAGATTATATACATGTTATATTTTATGTTAGTAATATAAATCAGTTAAACATATTCTGTAATGAATTTTAATGGGAAAAAGACATTTTTTTGGTGAATTCTAAGTATGATATTAGAAATAATTGAGGATTATAATTGAATAGATTATATACTCACTAACTGCATTTTTATGTCCAATGGGATTGAATGTCTGTTTTTTTACAAATCTACTTTCAAAGTTTCTTTTTCAATATTGTCTAGATTATCCAAAGCTTTGTAGTACTTATTTCTAAAAGATTAAAAAGTTAAAAGTAAAATTTTAGCTTCAACCATATGGAGCTTCAAAAAACTAATCTCATCGAGTAGAATAAAAAAAAATCCAAAATAATCCCATTTATATTTTATGCAGTCCCTGGCTTCAATTTTCTATTCATCAGTCTATTTTACCCTACTTTTAAGAATGAAATAAATTCAATATTTATTTTCCAACAAACCTCAAATCTACTCATTTATTCTAGGACAGATTTCAATTATAACTCAAAGATTTTATTACAAGTGCCATTTTATACATAATTTCAAATTAATTGCATTTGTGAAAATTTGAATAAATCCATTCACGCTCTTAGTTTTTATCACATGATCAATAAACTCAATTTATTCTCTTCTAATATAATCTACATCCTATTTAAACTCACTTTCTCTCTTCCATCATTCCAATGTCGTAATAGATGTGCAAAAATAAATGAGCACATACGGAATTTCACACGAATCGTTAGCATTTACTGTGAATTTTTACACTTACAGTTACAAAAAATTCACAACTTTTTAACTTAAGATAAAAATGCATGCAACAAAGGTGGCCACATTAATCTTTCGAATTTTGATACCAATATTGGCGGTTCGTTTGTGACATTAGTCAAGTTAAAAATTCATCACCTAACTACACTACCTACCATCTTATGCTAAAGCAGTGAAGGAGGTGAACCTCATAAAAGAGCTTGGCAAATTGAAGCTACGAGTGATATACGGTAGCTCTCATATTACGACCCGTCGCAAACGATAGAGTCTTTACTAGCACAGCTTTCTCTCTTCTCCCCTAAAAATAACCATAATATTCAGCCATGTAAACCATGGAAGTACAACTAAAATTTTATTTACTGCTATATTTTGACGTGTAAACTAGTTATGTTTCATCGTAAACTTTTATTTTCTTCTTATTATACCTTTTCTCTACTTTTTCATCTTTTCTTACATGATCATGAGTTTTAGAGTCAAATGTCGTTATGTTTTACTATACCATTTTCTTTTATTTAAAGTAAATATGTATTAAGAAGACATAATGATAGTAATCAACAAAGTAAAGCAGAAATTGAAATATATTTTTCTATTAAATATTTTTTCAAGTTAAAAAATTTATTTTAGCCAAAGTTTGAGCTAAATTAATTAATACTCTAAGTAGTGGTAGGATAAGTGTACTTAAGTTCTGAATGAAAAAACATAGGGAATGTATAAAAAAGTGTTAACTGTTGATGTTGTAAACTTATATTAATTAATTCATGCTTTTAAATATCGCTACCAACACAAAATTAATTTAGTTAATTATTGAATGGTTATAAAAGATGTTTTGACAGTTTTTAGACATATTAGAAAACCCAACATCGATAATAACTATAAATATTTTTTATTTATTATACAATCATGGATTAAAGTCAGTTGGTCAATCGACTGAATTCATTTATTTTTTCTATTATTCTATTTCAACTTAAATGATATATCTTCTTGAACAAAATTACTTCTCTATTAATAATTAATTTACAACATGATCTTTGGAATTTTAAAATGCTCGAAAATCTTTATTTTCTATTCATCTTGAAGAAAACTTAGTCCATCACCTCCTAAAGTTTATGATTTCTTGGATGGGTAATGAAATTTTCCACGTTTTAATGAATGTCGTAAACATCGAATTTCAAGAGTCAATTCCTTGTGATGAGCGTCTGGTAGATAATCTTTTTGGAATACGTAAGTTTCAACCACTTGTGATGTACAGGCTGATCGTAAATTTAAGGATTATATTATGGACCTTTCTCGAATCCTGCACATATGAAGATGTTTTTCTCTTTATTCCTTGACATTTGAACATCAAAGTTTATTTATTACATAAACATACTATAGATCTAATTTACCTAATTGATGGATTTATTTTCTGTGTATACAAATATTCATGAAATGTCAATATTTTAGAGTCAGATTAACGAAGTTACTTAGATAAATTATGGGGTCGTTAAACTTAAACTTTATCAAGAAACATGCTTATTTCAGATGTATCAATACAGTCTTTAATAACAATATTTAACAAAAAAATTAGGATGAATTATTAAAAAAATAGTAGTATACATTTTTTTCAAAATTCAACTGTTAAGATGATCATGAAAAATGAATTTTCTTTTGATATATGTGATATATTAATGATGAATAAATAATTTTTGATAAGGAAGAGGAATTCAACTGAAATATGAAAATACGTATATAAATGTAAAAAATATTACAGGTGCTGAATAAGAATTTAATAATAAATTTGGCTTACGTTTGAATTTATTTTCTCTATTTTGAATTTTTATAATTTATCTATAAATCACATGATGGTATCAATTATATTGTTAGAATTATTAAGTAGTCTTATTTCGCATAAATTTATTGCAAAAAATACTTTCGACTATTCTTTTCAATTATGATTATTATGAACAAAAATATTATCGTAAATTTAGAAATTTGTTGTTTTTATTTCAACTCATTGTGCTCTTCCGTGAATAAGAAAAAGAGAATTTTACTTGAGAGCATATATCTCACATTTTTTATCTGAATATTTCAATTAACTTTTTAAGGACAAAAGAACGTGTCTATTACTATCAAAAAATAGGCTGTTAAAAAATAAATCAAATTTATTATTATATCATTATCAAATTGTCGAGAAATTTACCCTCTCCCTCCTCTACGCTACCAACTTTACATTAGTTACACATTGTGTTTATAAATATATATTCAAACTGAATGATGGTTCATACAAACACTATCAACGTAGAAGGGGACAGACTTTTTCTCAAAATATTATGGCAACATTATTTTGAAGGAGACATAAAGTGCAAGTAACTATTATATGGTCTCGCGTGGACTTGAGAACCCAATCAATCTACACGGAATAAGGGGGGGTTTGTATTACATGCACATTGCCGCTAAGTTACTACGCCTGTACATTCAATTTTTAATTTCCGTATACATTTTAAAATTAAACTAGATTAAGTAAATAGTTCAAATAATTTCAAAAAGCAAGTAATAATTTACATCGTTGCACTCAAAAAAATAATAGTTGAGTCTCATAGTTGGATTTACAATCCTGTGTTAATTTCTCATTTGATAGAAAATAGTTGAGTCCTTTTCGAACTATTAATAGTCAATCCAACTATTTATTTCTCTCAGTGTGACGTAATAATGAATAATGTAGTCTCCCAATTCTAGTAACTCAGTTTTATGGCTTCTTCCAACAATCGTTTTATAAACAATACCCATAATTTTACAGATTTCACATGCAAACGAATTGTAATTATTTCTCCACGAAAATTAACCGATTTTGGCAAGATAAGTCTTGGACCGAAACCCAATAGACGACCAATAGGAACAGCTGGCTTGAAGTTTATTGTAGTGTTATCACTGTAAATCTCACTGTGCTATCCATTGTTATTGGGTTTAATGGAAATTGACAATTTAGGAACAGCTTCCTTCAATTAATTTTCCATTTTATAGCTTCCTGTTGGTATTTCAATAATTATCTAGTATTATTATTTTATTATATTATATCTTATTTTATTTTATTAGATTATATATTACTACAAATATTATCTACAAATTATTAGCAATAAATTCGTAAAATTCTTAGAATTTTAACTATCTATCTGCTCATATAAATTTTTTTTATTCATCTATTAATAAAAATCCTCAAATCACACATGCAACAGATAATCTATTTAAAAAAAAAAGAATTAATTTATGTTTCTTTAGAAATGAAAAATGGCGACTTTCTTCTTTTACTACTTTTTTTTTATTTCCACTAGATATATTTATCAGAATGAGCTACAAATGATATGTACCATTTCGCTCGTAAAATGACCGTTGATTAGTGTAATTAGAAAAGATAAAATTGAGCATTCTAGGAAAAATTTTTTTAACATAATAATCACTGAAAATAAAATCAAAATAACGAAAATATTCCAATAATAAATGAATTTTCGAGTTGAGAATAAAATTTTAACCATAAAAAAATGAAGATCAATCAAACAATATTTTTTGCGACTTTTTAAAAAAAAAAGTACAATTTCTCACGAACGTAAACTTAACATGAATCAATTGAGTAAAATAGAATACATGCAATACAGACAAATGAGTATAAAATACGTGTATGGTACGGATGTGCGCACCATCGCACTTGGGATTCGCTCAAGTTGCTGAAGAGTTGCCTCCACACGAAGATGAGGTCCAGCAAGAGCATCATATCGTCTTCTTCTTCCTCCTCTTCTTACCTCTTTCTTTTTCTACTTCTTACCAGCCGGACGAATGGCGAGTTTATCGTTGAAGAATCGCCGCTGACCACATGTGTGCTTTGCAAAAACTATCGCAAAAGAAGAGGTTTAAGATTGAGAAAAAGAAAAAAATAAAATGAGCAAATAAGAGAAATCGAGGTTTTTATCATATATATACAAACTCTTGAAGATTTTATTTCACTTGTGCATTATTAACATGCGGGTGGCCAAGAACTTTGAATGCATATCATTTATTTTTATGAAATCAATTTTAACACACCTTTTAATTGAAAGTTATTTTTTTTCATTTCAACTTTGGTTGATCTGATTGATATTACTAGATACCACTGGACGTTCATCCACATCATATAGCTGTGTGAGTTGATATTTTTATTTTTTATTTTTTCTCATACTTTTATAAAACTTGGTTATGGCTTTTTACGAATCATACATAAAAAATTGCCTTTTGTTTTTAACTAGTCATGTTACAAATAAAAAGTCCTCATCAACTAACTTCATCTATTTCACGCATACTATGATAAAGAAACTCTAAAAACTAATTCAATTTTTGTTAAGATCTTTATCATAAACTTCTTAATTAATATAATTTAAAAATGTGAAGAAGATTGTGTATGGATCGAGAATATTTGTACAAAAATTGTTATTAAACTGTTTTCTTTACCCGAGACAGAATTTGAAATATTTTTTTAACTTCAAAGTCTTCAATTACAATTTTGGAGTTGAAATTCGAATTACAAGTACATCATCATACATACAATCTAAGCCCATTTGCTACTTCAATTTTATTGTTACGTCTGCTTTAACAAAGTTGGCATTAAAAATTGATCTTATAAAATTTATTTTGAGCTTCAAAAATGTATTAATGCTATACGAACAATGTTATCAAAATTTATGATGACATTGGTTATCAAAATAAGATTTTCAGATCAGTTTAAGACATCAAAATCTTCAATAAAGTTGATGATTCCCAAAATGGAATTGAATCATAGACAGTAATTGGAACATCAAAGGAATTAAAGATTTTGAAGTTGAAACTGAACTTCAAATTCAATTTCGGGTGTACAATTATTATTTTAAAAAATCGGAAACAATTCAATGTATCAAAGCGTACAACCCCTGGAACACTGCAAATCCGGAACAACTCAAGTGTTTAGTGATGAATCACTTAAAGTGTTTAATGATTAAACACCTAAGTGTTTACAATGTGGAACGCTATCAACAAACTATAGCATTTTGGTAAACAGTAAGAAACGTTGAAAATTCATCTATAAATTTGCCATAGTTCATTTATGATGTTTAACATTGTAAACACTTTAAATGTTTAATTACTAAACACTTGGATTTGCAGTGCAGCTATCAAAAGTGTACTTGCAAAATTTATTCTTGAATTAAATTCCAATATCGATCCATTTCCAAGGAGTTTCTTTAAAGTTTCCTTAATTGAATAACTAACTCTAAAATATTTTCTCAATTTCTTTTTCCAAAAAAATTCTTTAAAAGTCCTAATTGGATTTTTCAACATCTTAAAAGCTAGCGGCTTTAAAAGAATAAAAACAGAGCTTTTCTTAGAATTCAATTGATTTTAAGGAGGAAAATCGATTTTCTATTGAGAGTTGAAGATGTGGGTGTGAGGTAGTTAGCTTGATAATTTCCGCAGTAACGACGTGGTAAGAGTTGTTATATATGATCTTCAATTATTTTCTAAAGTAAAATCTTTAAAATTAACTTCGTAAGAGTCATTAGTTATAATAGCCTTAAGAAGATCTTTGAAAAAGTATTCTCAGAGCTTCACAAACATTGTCTTTGACATTAACTCGTTACATGAAAGTATCACTTGAGTTTGCTTGAACTTAAAAATCCATTTGATGTCCACTCAATGTGTACTTAGAGTAAATTTCTAGCGTGTTTCTTTTAGATTAAATATGATAAGATTGAACTTGTAGCTAATCTCACTTTAAAAGTAGGACATTAAATCAATTTTATCATATATTTAAGTTTTATAGCTATCATATATTTTAATAATTATATTCATTATAACAAATTATTTCAAATTTTGATTGAGATTCTAAAAAAATAACTTTCAAATAAATTGATATAAATTTTATTGATTCTTTTAATGATATAAATTGTTTCCTATTGTATAGAAGTAAAAGTTTCTATGAAGTAAAGATTTTAAAGAAGCAATCTAGTTTAGTTCGCATTTTTAATTATTATTACTTAAGTTATTAATGTTTAAAAACTGCCTGGGGTGATGAAATACTCCACGCGCCCATTCATATGACAATATTTCTCTAGTTAAATACTAGTATTTTCTCTATTTAAAACTAGTATTTATAAATACTAGTTGTTGTTTGTAGTTATAACTAAAAACCAGAATTTTTAAATTTTAACTGCTAATTATCATTTATTGACCTCGTTTCTTCGATAATATAAATGACAAACGGAATTTTAATACCAATTGCTACTATAATATCTTCATTATTTAAAAACTCAAAAAAGTCCGAAGTCTTCAGTCAAGTTATCATTAAAATATTTATAATTAATTCTTTTTTAAAGTATTGTCATTTTTTATGATTGGAGTCGTAAAAGAAACGGTTAAGGAAATTTACTATAGAAAAAAATTTTTTTTTATCCATTTTTGTTTAAACTATAGCATTAATTAGACTGGGGTGATAAAACCCCTCACGCGCCCAATCATGTCCCAACTACTCACGTACCCAGTTAAAGGTTTATTATTTTTGTTATTATTTTTGTTATCAAAAATAAACCACTAATTAAAAAATATTGGTTTTATTTATAACAATTTTTACAAATTTAAATCGTAATACAATTGATTTTTTGACGATCAGATTATTTCTAAGAATATCTTTCTCGAACTTTTGTAATAATTATTATTAGTATTCAACTCAAGCTGCAATAAATAAATAAATTAATTAATTAACAAACATAATAAAAAATTGAAAGTGAAAAAAATTTTCCTTCTTTTGAAGTTGCCATAATCTCCAACAAACCAAATCTTTTTATCAGCGATTCACTAAATTCCTCGAGTGTTTTTTCAAGCTCAAATGTGGAGTAAAGCTAAAATAGCCGAAATAGTATGATCTTAAAAGGGGGTAGAAATTGAGACGCTGTTCTAGACATACATAACAGGTCACGCGCCCGTCAGACCCTGATCTCATATTTCAAACCACGTTCTTGAAATCAACCAGTCGACAAATGATATACAGCAGAGTCTTATGCCTCGTTGAGATCGTTCAACTATTTTTTTATTTTCTCTTCTGATTTTACGAGCATAAAAAAATAAGGAGGGTCGAAAAATTAAACTTAAACTGACCACTACGACTCTTATGTAGTATGTACTGTTATAATGCTGGTAGATGACTGATGTTGATCCAACAAATTTAAATGTTTTTCGTTTTGGAGTTTTGGTAATAAACTAGCTCGTAAAATTTGACATAACTTAATGAGGAATGTAATTGATGTGATAGTAAAAGTCATTGAAGAATTTTCTTCCGATTGATTCGGTGCTGTTCAACTTGAGTTCAAGTGGAGGAAGATACTGTTGTAATTGCAATAAAATAAAGAGTACTTTTTAATACTTTTTTCAAATTAACTGTCATAAACTGTAATATATATAATATCAATGTGAACATATGAGTAGTTAATTATTTAATTAAACTATTGAGAAAAATTTATTACAGCTATGTTTATTACATGATGGATACCAAACATTTTTTTAAAGAAAGCAGAAATAAACACTACGGAATGCATTTCATTTTCTTAAACATTAAACAAGATGTCAAAAATTATTTGAATGAGTTTTAATGGTTATGAATTTTTGACAATTCAGTACGCTTTAATCAAACAATAATTTCGCATAGATTACATTTCTCGAAATTGATAGGTATCGTCAATTCTTCAGAGTAATTAAAGCGGAAATGGTTTTTATTTTAGCAACATTCTTTATCTTAACATCTTTATTTATACATCATTCAGACAAAATAATAAATCGGTTGTCAGAGTCTGCACGACTCAAATTTATCCGGATAATTTAAGTTAAATTTTATGTACTAAATTCTGCTAACTATGTGTTATCTAAGATAACCAGTTCTCTAGTAAATTATAAAAAAATCTGCTACACAAGTAGGTTCAGGAGACGCATAATGATTATTGTAATACTGAAATATTAACAACCAAACTTTATAATTGCACCTGTCTCATTTAAAATAAGAAAAAATAGGTCTGAGCACACTTTGTCTGGGCTTACACGACGAACTTCCCATTATTAATTGTTTATAACAAATTCATATTGTTATAAACAATACGTCATATTTCGTCATAAACAACATTAATTGTTATCAACAATTTATAATTGTTAAAAGTCATAGTTTATCAGTAATAATATTATTTTGTCAAAAGCATCCAAATCCATGTACTGTCTGGCGCTTAAACGTATTTTAAATAGCTTGTCATTTATTAATTAGTTTTTTTGTTATCAAAAAAAAAACGGCTCGACCGAATTCGTTTAAACTTCTTTTAGATCTTTTTTATAAAAATATCTTTTGAGTAAATTTTAGTTGAAGTCGATATCTCAATCCGTTCTTGAGACATCGAAAAAGGAAAAAATGCTGTCATCCATACATACGTACATGCATACACACACACACACACACATCATTCTAAAAATTGGTCAGTATGTTTGCAAATATCTTGAAACGTGGAAATATGATAAAAATTCACATTTTACCAATCGACCCAATTTCAATAACTTCCTAATGGAAAGTTAATAATCACCCTAGTAGAAATTTTGTCGAGGGCCTATCCAGTGCCTTGAAATTGCCTCGATTTCATGTGTTAATTGTATAGGAATTTAGCGAGAATCGAGGCAATTTCTACTAGGGCAATTAATAGTCTTGTAATTTTGATGTTAATAAACATGAAAAATCATATTTTAGATATAGTCAAATTAAAGTTTGCATGTAAGGGAGCGAGGGTTTAATTGTAATAAGTTTTAGTTTTAAAACTAAAAATGAATGAATTATTTAATTAATTAATCAATTCTCTCAGGGGAAGTCAAAATATTGAATATTTTCATGATGAAACACTTTTGAATGAGAGAATATCCATCCAAGTATTAATTAGAATGACAGTTGGGCTTAAATTAATATCAAATGCTCGAATAAATGACTCTTTGTGAAAGTAGTGGCATGTTACAACTTACCCCGTTCTTGGGGTAAGTTACAACTGAAGCAGGGAAAGTAGTAATTAAATAATAAAATGAAATATTTGTATGATTCTAAGACATTCATTTTAAATACATGTTGAAAATGTTCGTTATAACGTATTCATCACAAACTCATTTCAAAAAGACATTGTAGCAACTTGTAATAGAACTTTACAAACTCAATTTTATTACGTTACTTGGCAAAAATAATTATTAATATTTATATTATCATTTATAACAAATAATATTGTTTTTATTATTATTATTATTTAATTCATTAATGCACTCTCTTGCAGCTACTTGTGCTTTTCCGTGCCTCACTGACTCTATTTATGTTATAGGCCCCGTTATAAGAAACAGATAAAGTGTAAACAAAACATTCTCAACCTGCTAAGTAATAAAGCTATTAAGATACATAGTATACTAGCCCCCTACTTCCCTATGCGAAGATTTCAAAAACCATGTTATTTACTTTTTCATGTCAGTATGTTTTCAAATGTGTATTAATGATCAGTACGTTGACCAAATTAATGTTAGATAATTTATCAGAGTCAATTGTGTTTCATGTGAGCACCTGAGTGTGTCGAACTATCGACTATTGCATTCTCTGTTACTACTGGACTCTTTCAGTTACTCAATAAACCTAACAGAATATCATATTTTCAATTTAATATGTTACTTGTAAACGAGAAAAAAAAATATCATACGTACATACACACATACCTACAGCCGACTCTCGTTAATTCGAAACTCGAGGGGCTCTTAAAATATTATGAATTATTGAGTTTTTGAAATATTAAATGATTAGAAATATAAAGAAATTTTCTAAAGAACGCGTGATAACTTTGAATTACTGATAGGTTCAAATTATCGCAGGTTTAAATTAACGAGAGTCGACTGTGTATTTTTTTGTAAAAACTATCAGTATTCTTTCAAAATGTAAAAACATGACAAAAATTTCGAATTCTAAAAATCGAATTCACAATAATAACTTGCTAATAGAATGTTGAAAATAAGGTAATACGGTTGAATCTCGTTAATTCAAACCTGGACATAAGTGGTACTAGAACTTGAGCGACGATTAAAGTTTTTTATCTCAATATTTGAAATATATATCTCCTTTAAACATAATTCGTACTTTTTTTTTGATACTATTTACTTTTTCTACTTAAAATCATGTTCATATACCTTATTTTAGAATGTTTTAGCTGAGTCTGGATGATGTTATGTTCAATGTTCAAAAATGATTCAAAGATCTTTATTTAACTGCATCTAATTGAAGGTTTTATCTGCTTTTCATGATTCCCAATTTACAATGAAAATATAAAGTTCTGCGACCTTTCAAAACTCTTACTTGAACTACAAGGACACATTCAGTCAATATTTGCTATCATAGAGCCGGAAGAGATAGTCTCGATAAATTTTGACAGTTTAGGCATTGAGTCCCATTCTCATCCCTCTTGTAATTTTTCATTGGTTGGAAGAATAAAGGATCATAAACTACAGCTGTCGTGATTCATCTCTTATCATTTTACCTATTTCATTTTTACCGCTATCCAATGACCTGAAATTTTAAACGTATCCTAATAGACCATAAATAATAGTCCTTTCTTATCAACGATGATGATGATGATACTAGCCTTGTAAAATGTCGAAAATTATTAATGTTGATATTTTTTAAAAAATATTGCAGCCATTTTCCATCATCCAATCTAATCTCGTGGGTCTTTGAACGTAAACTGCTTGGCAGTAAAGGGGTCACCACGTGTGAAACTAGCCATGATTGCATACCCACACATGATTATACTCCACCCCACAACTTCGCGAGTCAATAGCAAAAGTCAAACACAAGTAGCAAGAATTTTATCGTTACGTTACCATGGTAATTATGTGGTAGATGCCGATAGTCAATAGGTAGATTTGTTCAGGTAAAAGTAGTATTTACTTGTATTTTACTATCGATTCTCTGTTCAAAATCTCCTCTTTATCAAGAACTTCTGTACTTCATAATTTCTTTTCTTTTTCAGGCATATGATGGAGTGGAAACTTTCATCGATAATGGCTTTACATGAAAATATGGAAAACTCAGAGTAAAGACAAACCTTTATGTTTCTGCATTAAAATTTTGACCACAAATATTGTAAAACTTATGTAGCAGCACGGTAAAAATTGTATTGACGAACTGATAAATTTTTCATGTGGCAGAAATTTTTTTTTCTGCAGGGATATATTCATGTAATTAATTAAAAAAGAAGTCAATTTATTCTAGAGGTAAATTATACATACTCATAATTTATAAATATATGGATGATTTATTGAACAAAATAAATACATAATTAACATTAATTTTTTACATATACTAATACCATTTTCTCACAATATATTTTGTATCATTTAATAATTAATTTAAGGTTAGTTTTTTTGTAAAAGTGAATGATTAGATTTTTGTTGTGTTGATAGAAAAGACTAGGTAAAAAACTTTTGATAAGCACGCTTACTATTACATGTTTATTTAAGCATCAAAAAATTATACTTATTTATTCCTTTATAAATCACGATAGAAATATAGAGCTTTAATTTTTCTTCTTGAATACAAAAATAAAACGTTGTCGCGCCAACAGTATGAAAAATTATGATAGACAACCAATAGAAAGGATTTAGAAACCGATGAACATTCGTAAGTTATCGGAAATTTTCAGTGATCTCTAACTGGTCCATGGGGTCTTCTTGAAAAAAAAATGAGCTGTCATGTACACAATATTATTGCAACGCACTTGCGCTTCGGGAATTGTCGTAAATCTGCGGTGTTTTTCGACTGGCCTATGTGGAGCATCAAAAAATTTACCGTGCTAGCAGGGAAATATTTAAAAAATGCCACAATGAAATTGATTAAACAACCTCAAATTTATCCCGCAAGAAAGGGAAAAATTATAAAATTCTATCTTTTTGTGCTACACAATAATTGTTACTGGAGTTCTCTAGAAAAATTCGAAGTTGCTTTCTAAAATTTCCAAGAAATATTATAATTTTTCTACGACACGAAGAGTAATTTTTTTGATACACTGCAGATTGAGTCCCGTTTATAGTGCCGAGCACAGTAATTTTTACCATGATTTTTTCTCAGTGTAGAGGAAAAATTAGTTGAGATACAACAGATTTCAAGACAAGAATTACAGCCAATAAAATAAACAACTTATTATAAAATAGAAGCAATTACAGTTAAAAGAATGATTAAATTGTTGATCTATCGCACAAAAAAAATCATAAATGATGTACTCTGTTGAATATATTTTATTTTAAAAACTTTTTCAGATTTTTAACAGCTTTCAGTTTTCTTATTTGAATAATTACAAATAACTTATACATTTTTAGTATTCTGAAAACATGGAATGTAGAAAGTTAATCAGCCAACAAATTTTTATTTCTACAAAAATTAGTTACAAACCATATGTATTTTTTCAAATTCAATAAATAACATTAAGTATTCATAAAATACTGTTTTGATGATACTTTAAGTAATGTATTTGAGTAATCCACAATAATATGTTTATAGTAACATTTTTATGAATAAGTTTAATATTTTTATCGAAAAAATACGATATCTCTGGAATTCAGAGTATATATGTTGATTCAGTTGTAATTATATGTTATTAAATGAGTTATTAAATTATTGAATATGTTACGTCGATATTAATTATTCACAGTAATTGTGAGACACGATTTAAAGTAGAGGGGTCCAAAGTAATAAATAGAGGACTTCAAAATGCCTCAACATTAGTTGAATTTTCTTTTTCATTATCATATTCAGCCCTATGGAGGACAATTAGACAAATTTGAACCACGTATTCACCCCCCTTGCCTTCGGCTCGGGTTGTAATTTTACACATGGTTTGAGCTAGTCTACTTTTCCTCCCTAGGTGTAAAATCTACTATTTATTCAAAACAGTAAATAAAATTATTCTTGAATAATTTCAATATCAAGATGCATTTTTAAATCATTCTTTTGATTTTTCTGATCTGTGGAGACTTACAGGTAAGCGAGCAGAATGTTTAAGAAAAGGCCACGTATAGTTGCTTGAATTAAAAAAATAAATACTTGTTAATAATACAGATAAATCAGAAATCAATTATTCCATGGAAAATTCTAATAACGCCATAATAATTATTTTTCCAGCTATTAAAAAGTTGTGAAAGCACACGTCGTTCAACAGTTTCGGGTGAACTAACTACGAATTGTAAAGCTATATAACCTACTAAGCCTCTTAAAGTGATAATTACTTTTCTAATCGATTACGACTACATTAAAGAAACAGATCGAGTAATTATATAGTATTACTCCGTCATTTTCGATTCCTTTGAAAATGGAGTATTTTGTACTTTGGATGATGCTGATCAAGAATATATACATATGTAGAGTGACATAAAAAATACTATAGTTTTTTACTATTAAACTATTATTATTATTATTAATCTCAAGAAAAGTACAATATTTTTACAATATCTTTGTACACTCCAAAAACACATGTCCATACTACATTTTATACTACATCTGCTCTATACTCATTTACATCTTGTGTCCTAAAAAAATATTGTTTGGCTACCTGCGTACTTTGGAATATTTACTTCTGTTGATATTCTCTTATATCTCTTTGGCAACCTTTTCAAAATTCTTGACTAGTAAGCAGATTGATTTATTTGGAGGACCGTTGAGTGCCTGCGCTAGCAGCCAGAACACATCAGGTTCATTGGATCCGTCCAACCATTTGTCAATTTCTGCATTAGTACGATCACTAATAAGTTTTCGAGCTTCTCTGCATACCAGGATATGATTTATGCTCTCATTACTGTTTCCACATAATCTGCATAACCAAGAACTGTATCCTTGTTTTTCAAAAATGCTGGAACAATTACACCTTAATCTTGACCACGTTTCTTTAATCCATCCTTCAGTATCTTTATCCTTCCAAAATGTTTCTGCTGACTGTGATGTTTTCACCAATTTATATATTCTGCTGTATTTTGAGTTCAAGATTTTTATTTTGTCATCTTTTGCTTCACACTCTCTTAGGTGTCTGATGCCTTCTTTAAAGAGTTCTTCTAATTCTGACACTTCACCTTGGTTCCATATGATGTTGAGCGCTTTCTCACATTTCATCTTGATTAGTGCATCTAGCATTTCTCTACTCCATTTTGATAACTTGCCATTGAGAGTTTGTCTAACCTCTTCTCTAAGGCATATTTTAGGCCACCTACTATTTTCCATTCTCATTACGTCACACAGATATCTACAGGCTCTTCTTACCGATCTGACATGACTACTTTCTACCCCAGCTTCATTTCTCCACAAGTATTCTGGTGTGTTTATACTAAGACCTAATGCCATTTTACAGCATTTGCCAAACAGTCTTCTTATTTTCACTCTTTCTTGCCACCCCCATACTTCCACACCATACAGACCACCTGCTTTGACTAATGAGTCGTACAGATATAATCTTTCCTTTAAAGTTATTCTTTTTGCTCTTTTTATAATTCCCCATGTCGCATTGATTGCATTCTCCATCCTTCCACACACCATATTTATCTGTGGTTGCATGCTGTTTCCTTTGGTGAATAGGCAACCTAAATATTTAAAAACGTTGACTTCTTCTATTTTATCTTCGTTAAGTTTCCAATTACTTTTTGATTTCGACTTTTTGCTGCCAATTACCATTATTTTGGTTTTCTTGGTGTTGATCACTATGTTGTTCCTTTCTGTATATTTTTCGAGTTCCTTGAGCATTTTTTTCATACTATCTGGATCTTCTGCTAAGATAGCTGCATCGTCCGCGTACTTTAGAACGAAGATTTTGCTTTTACCACACACTGCACCTCCAATGTTATTCTTTGCCCATCCGTCTTCCATATCATTGATATATATGTTGAACAACATAGAACTTAGAGCACACCCTTGTCTAACTCCGGAATTCGCGGTGAACGAATTAGAAACCTGCTCGCCAAATCTTACTTCTGCTCTGGTGTTGGAGTAAATTTTCTCAATCATGTCAATCATTCTTCCTTTAATACCCAGGCTGCTTACTTTTTTGATTAATAATTGTCTGTCTACTTTATCGAACGCTGCTTTAAAGTCTACGAACGCTATGAAGAGCTTCTTTCCTTTTCTTCTCCTGGTGTTGTTGATTAGAATGTTTAGCACAAACAGGTGATCCCTTGTGCCACGATTTCTTCTATATCCGGCCTGACTCTCTTTGAAGATTTTATTCTCTTCCAACCAAATATCTAATCTGTTGGCCATCATGTATGTTAATATTTTGTAACCAGTGTTCAGAAGAGAAATTCCTCTGTAATTTTCAGTTTTGTTTTCATCTCCTTCTTTAAAGATTGGAACTATCGTTGCTATATTCCAGTCTTCCGGTATATTTACACTAAGCCATACTTCATTAATCGCATCTAATAGGATTTCTTTCATCTGTTTAGGGAGTGTTTTAAAAAATTCAGCGGATATTCCATCTCGACCGGCTGCTTTATTGTTCTTTAACTTGCTTAATGCCATATCCAGCTCTTCAAACGTGAAGTTTTTGTTAAGAGTATTCAACTCCTCACTCTGTCGTGCACTATCTTCGTTGTTGTTTTGTGTATTTACGTTCTCGTTAGAATCAATCGGTTCAGCATCACAAGTGTCATTATTGTTATTGACATCATTTTGTTGTATTAGGGACAGGTTACCTTCTGTTACACCTGTATTCTCATTGTTTAGAAGACATTTGAAGTGTTTTACCCATTGATTACCATTGATTTTCTCACTGCACGCTTTCCTCGCTTTACTCCTGAATCTATTCACTCCATCCCACCAGTCTGACATACCTTTTGCATTGTCCATCATGCTCCAAAAGTTAGAATACCATTCTTGTTCACATGACCTCATTAGTTCCTTGAACTCTCTTCTTTTTGTATTTAGAGCTACTTTGCTAGCATTGGACCTCTCCTTCATGAATTTCCTTAGACACTTCTGCACTTCTTTTTTCATTTCTCTACAATCATTGTTAAACCAGGGTTCAAAATAACATTTTTTTCTGTCTTCCCTCCGTTTTCTCCTCTTTATCATATCACACTTACTCGCAGCTTTAATGATTGATGCTTTAACATATGACCAACTGTCCTCATACATAACCTCTTCATTTGGAGGCTCGTTCGTCAATATTTCCCCAACTGCATCGATGTACTCTACCCCACGTTCTCTCTTCCATTTCAGTGTTTTTTTATCATCCTCAACATTACTACAAGCTTCCTGAATACATAACCTATTAATACTATCCTCATAGTGAATCATTGCACCATCACTTGACTTGACTTTGGCAATGGTAAATCGCATGGGTAAGTGATCTGATTCCATTCTTGTTAGAACTTTCAAATCTTTGGTTCTTTGATAACTTTGAACCCCTACGCACAACAACAGATCAAGTACAGATCCACACGCTTCATCATCCCCACCAACAAATGTGATTACTCCCTCCTCATCACCAATCGTTCTTCCATTCATAATAAAAATACCATTCTTTTTACTGAACTCTAAAAGTTTATTACCCTCTGAATTACAAAGTGTGTCTTGGGATTTTCTTATCTTTACAAAATTACAGTAGTTTTCTTCATTAATGTAACCCTGATTGCACCCTATTCTTGCATTACAATCGCCTGCAATCCATACATCACAACCTTCGCTCACACACTCATCTACAATTAATTTAAGCTCTCTCTCAACATTCTTCCATCCTACATTATTATAAACAGTAATTATTTTGACATAATCGTTCGAGCTTAAACAAAAGCCATACTTCCATACTTTTACATTCCACGCTTCGCACTGTTCACTTCTTATACCAACAAGTTGGCCACCTGCTGCTCTACCTTTTCTCACACACTTGTTTTTGACCGCTGATTTGAACCACCATTGAAATTCACCATTAAGTTTTTTCTTCCAGCCTGCCTCTTTTTCCTTAGTAAGCCATGTCTCCTGTAAAATTATAATGTCTAATGTGTCGATTAAATCATCGACTTTTCTGATTTTGCTGATGCCAGCAATGTTCCAAACTGCAATACTCCATGTTTCTTTATAGGAAAAGTTTCCTCTCTTATTGTTGGACATATTATTCACGAAAGGAGGATGTTACTAGGTCACCCTTCAGATCGTCCCACACCCTCCAGACTCCATTTACTTGGAGCTTCATATATGCAACTTTTGTTCTCGCACCTAATGCACTCAGTTTATTTGCTTCATTTTTAAGCCATTGTTGAATCATGGCTTGTCTACTGGTGTAGTCGTCGTCGATCCATAATGTTAAGTCTTTGAGTTCCGCTTTGTGTGCAAAAATTGCTTTTTTTGTTTTAATATCTGGGACAGTGGCTACCAGAGTGCCCCTAACCTCTTCAAGATTTACTATTTGTACATCTATACCTAACATATCAGACATAAAAGAATTAAAGGTGTTTTTATCTTTCCAAATGTCTGGGAAACTGCCTCTAACCACAAAGTTGAGTCTTTTTCCTCTTCTTAATCTAATTTCGTGTCTGAGCTCGTCTACAGATATAGCTGGTGGTTTTTCAGGCTCTCTTCTAACATAGATAGTCCCGATTTGAATATTAAGGCTCTTTCTTTTCTGATTGCTGATTGGTGAGTTTCCATCTTGGTACGTGTCTGAGTGCTTATCTTGAATTTGTGCCGTGTCAACATACATGAGCTCTTCCTTCTCCTGGTCACTCTCCATGTCGTCTTCCTTCTGGTCTGAGTGAGTTGAGATGTTTTCGTCTATTTGTTCTGCCCAGCTATCAATTACTATGTACTCCGCCAAATTTTTTTGCAATTCTTCACTGTTACTACCATTGCATTCCTGTCTGCTTGGGCATTTTTTATCTTCTGCCTGTTGTAAGTAATTAACCACATTATCTAGTTTGTTTCTGAGCTGCATAACCTCCTTCTCTACTGCTTCAACCTTTTCTTCAATTAATCCAAACTTCATGACCATCCAATCTTTCATATCTGCAATCATATTTATGATTTTCTCAAGTGAGCTATTCGTTGTCTGAGCATCATTGACATTTAAGATTGTGTTTTCAGCTTCAACAAATGTCATGTCTTGCTCATAATTGACGTCATCTTGATTTTCTTGTGGAGTTGATGCACTTGCTTCTCCACACCTCTGTTCTGGCTTCGTAACCTCCTCATCGCTGCATATATCATCTGCACTTGAGTCTTCTGTAACTGACTCTTTTGATGTATCGTTTTTTCTCATCAGAAATTTGCTTAGAGATTCTGTCTTAGTTGTATCTCTTTGTGCAGCTAGTAATTCCGCTTTGGATTTCCTCCCTCTTTTTTTCCTTTGCGTTTTGTCAGCTACTGGTGTACTGTGTATAATTCCAACATGTCCACAATCAGCTGCTGATTCCATGTTTGTGTTTATTTTATCCATGCTGCTCGTTTTGAGTGTACTATCTTCCACACCAGGTGGCGATGTTTCATATTCCTCCATCCCCTCCGTTATCTCTTTCTTTTTCCTACCGGCCAATCTAACCTCAACTCAGAGTTGAATTTTGTGAATGCTTTGCAGCAACTCTCCGATACTGTTGCCAATAGAAATTTATATCTCTATACGAATCTCTACTTCTTAGGAACCTCAAACTTCGTTAATTTCAATTACTTGACTGCGATTAAAATAGAAATTAGTAAAAAACTGACTACTTGGACACACTAATGACTGCACGCTACGCTGCCCCCTCCTGTCCTACTATTAAACTATAATAGACAGTAAATGTTTTCCACTTAAAAAACACAAAACACTGTGTCGAAACTGGATCACATTGTGTCGACTAATTTTTATAAATGGAACACTTACCTTCATTGAGTTTTGATAGAGAGCAGTTTATAAAAATTACTAGGAGAAAAAAAATAGGCACTCAATCCTTGTTGTATTTTCTATAATTCGTATTGGTTAAAAAAAATAGTTTGTATTTAAATTATAATAATAGTTTGTAAAATTATAATGAATAGTGTATAAAAAATTTTGTAAAAAATAATGTGTGTTATTTATAGAAGTGTGTTCGGCAGTACAGAAGTTACGAGTTTCGATGTCAATAAAAGATTATTATATTGTTATTACACAGCATTGCATTGTGTAAATAATAGAAGATACTATGCGAAGAAAAAATTCTAATAAGAAATTTTGGAAACTTCAAGAAAAATTACCGTGCAGCACGGTAAACTGGACACAAGTTTCCCACGTGTCCAACGTGGACAAACGTGGGTGTGCATGCGTTGAACCTTTGTCAAAAAAAAGCTGTATAACAATTTTAGAAAATTTTTTTGAGTTTTTTGAAATATATTTATCAATTCTATAGATAACATAAATGAAATAATTGATTATTCAATTGAATTAGATTCGGCGATGAATTTCGAGAAAAAAGTCTCGACTTACGGAACTCTCTGCCGATTTTTAATAATTTAATTTTAATTGTGAAATATGGGCATTTAATCGCCTGTGTGCTTGAAGTGAGAGAGAAAATAAAATTTTGCCGTGCCGCAATAAAAAAATTCATGTGATATTTTTTCAATAGTGCTAATCTACTTCGTATAATTAATTCCATTAATCACTGCTGAAACAAATCATGCTCCGATGAAACTGAATTAAAAATGAAATCATGATTTTCAGAACATTGACATGAAAATAATTATGTAAATATTTAGTTGACTTCTGAATTAATTTCTGTCAATCACTTTGCATGGTAGAAGCCATAGCTAAAAAAAATTTGCAACCATTTAAGACTATTTAAATAATTTTTAGTATCTTGGCAAATGTCCAGTAAGAAATGACTAAAGTTTCATACAGTAAAAAATGAGGTAATAATACACTTTCGCGGTCACCTCGTTTTTTGGTCATTAAAATCCATCTATTTTTCGATTTTTTATGCTCAAAAAACGACGTGACTGTGCACTTACATGTAAGTGTATAATTACCAAAAATGAGTTTGAAAAAAAAGTATTCTAGTTATTTTACTGAAAAATATAAATTATTAGCATTCTAAATTTAGATTTTAATAAGTGGATTATTCTTAATCATAAGAATAAATCAATGCTTTAAAACATATAAAATTTTGAATACATTGATGGTGTTTCTGCAGCATTTTTCCTGAATTACATTCATAATGATAAATGTTGCTGGAATCGTTTAGATATTAGGGGTAATAAAATTAAGATAGTCCGCTCCAAAGCAAATATACGTACGATGAATAAACTACTAATGTTGGACGATTGAGGAACAAAAGACATAGTTATTTTTACAATTAAGTGCTCTCATTTTTTTTGTGTAGGATTAACTTTCTTTATCATCAAGACAATAATTTTTATAAAAATTAAGTAATATTAACTGACCTTAAAATTTATTGTCATAATATCACTAAATGTAAGAATCTAAATGGAAGGAGGTGAAATTAAGATAAAGATAGCACTGATTAATGTGAAATCCAATAAAACATTAACAGTCATTAGATTACAAAAATTTTTATTAATTTCCCATAAAGAAGTTATTGAAATTGAGTCGATTGGTGAAATGTGAATTTTCATCATATCTCCACGTTTCAAGATATTTGCAAGCATACTGACCAACTTCTAAGATGATGTGTGTGTGTACGTATGTATGTATGTAAGCATTTCAGCATTTTTTTTGTTTTCGATATCTCAAGAACGGATTGAGATATGGACTTCAACTAAAATGGATTCGAAAGATATTATTATAAAAAGGATCTGAAATAAGTTTGAACAGATTCGCTCGAGTCGTTTTTTTTTATAAGAAAAAAACTATTAATGAATAAATGAAAAGATTGACTATTTAAAGTACTTTTAAGCAAAAGAATAACAATTTCATTTAAAAATAAACTCGACATTGCCTAAATATTATTGTTCACAATTAAATATGACTTTTGACCATTATGTATTGTTTATAAGAATGTGAATTGGTTATAAACAATTGAAAATTATATTTTTCAATTAACTAATGCGAATTTCATACGGATTTAAATTCTTTCGACAAGATAATATTTATCAATGATGGAATATGACTTTTAACAATTACGTATTGTTTATAACCATATGAATTTGTTATAAATAATTAATAATGAGAAGTTCGTCGTGTAAGTACAAAGTGTGTTCAGACCTATTTTTTTTATCATGTAACTAATTGCTAGATAATTTGATTGAAATCAGCTTCATCAAAAAAGATTATTCAACTAAAGTTGTTTAAATTTTTTATGTAAAAAATATTCAAAATACATAATAAGAATTAAAGCAATTACGAATGCTAGCTTGTTGAATTTTTTTCATACTCCTTCATTGCTATCAGCAAAATACTTTAAAAAATATATGTATAAATAAAATTCAAATCTCCAATTAGTCATTTAATCTCATCACAAGTTGTTCATTATACTAAAAGTGATTACACTTTTATTTCACTTACTTACAAAAAAGTTGATTAGTATCTCATGTTCCATTTTGTCATGAGCTTTATCGATTACATCCAGACAGTTTAAAATACTTTATTAATATAATTATCACTATTAATTCATTACTTGATATTTCTCAGAATTCATATCATGGGTCAAAGAGATTTAGAAAGTCACCAGAAAACCATTAAATTATTACAGATTTACAGTTCTCAGAAGATAATTTCTAATGTGAGAGAAGAAATTGATAATTTTACTCGATTTGATGATAAACATCGAAATGAAGTTAATTTATTGAATCAATAATATTTATATATTTCATACTTCAGTTGAAAACGATTTTATGACAAATCTGAGAAAAAATAACTTCTTCGAACGTCAAGAGATAAAACATCAAATTTGTATCCAAGCGAAAAACCAATTAGACCAAAGTTCATTTTTTGTTGTTCTTTTTATGGATTTTTATTTTAGGCGCCGTTATGGTTATCTTAAATTTTATAAAACGTGGTGCCGCACAATTAACTGACATGCATGCTTCCATCTCGCTAAACACACGTGCACATTTCCCCTTGAATAAATCCATGCTCGCTTTGAGCCCTAAAGTTAAAGGGATCTACTTTATGTACTTAAGACGCTTTTTTGCATACATCATATGATTACAAAGTAGTTTAAGAGTCTAGAGACTAGACATTAGGACACAGATATGATGTATCCATACCTAGATTACTCATATTATATAATGTATGTAATAATTCTTTACGCATGTGGTAAGCTTACTCCTTGCTTGATCTTGAAGCATACATAAGTGGCATGAAAGATCTAGCATTCTCACGTTTTTTGATGCTGTAGGCAGATTCTGATGAACCAAGATTTGCTTTTGATCATTGATCAGAGTTGGTGCATTAGACGTAAAATTTATTTAAAAACTGATACAAAACTGATTATAAATTAATGTAAACTGATGTTTTAGTTTGTTCTACAAAATAAAAGCTAAATTACAAAAAAAATTTTACTTTTCGATTTTATACATACGATATTTTCAATGTAACAAGAAAATATATACTGTCAGTTATGATTTCAAGTAATAACTTTTGAAGTTTGTTGTGGAAAGAATTCATGTAACAATATAAAATACTTAGGGTGTCAAAAATGTGTTAACAAACAACTGAAAAGGTATCAATGTTTGAAAGAAATGGATAAAAACGGTAAAAAGATCAAAGCAAGAGATTATAAAAAAGATGTAATTTTGTCATAAGTCAATATCGGTGAATACAAATTTTTATGAATTTATAATGCTAAATTTTTTTTATCTGAATAAAAACGTGAATTCTTTACTTGAGTTAGAAGTTATATAGAGAAAATGTAATGCCGATTTAAAAATTCAACTCCGCACTTAGCGTATGACTCGGTAGTTGTAAATTCCGTAGTAAATGGCTATAAAGTTGTGGATTATGCAGGTACAAAATCGAAATTTGTTCTTTCAGTAGAGAAAGATCCAAAGGTCATTGGTTCTAGAGTAGATTCTGTGGTCGTTGGTTCGAGAGTTGTAGATTCAGTGGTCGTTGGTTCAAGAGTTGTAGATTCTGTGGTCATTTCAGTAGTAGTAGATTCAGTGGTCGTTGGTTCAAGAGTTGTAGATTCTGTGGTCATTTCAGTTGTAGTAGATTCAGTGGTCGTTGGTTCAAGAGTTGTAGATTCTGTGGTCATTTCAGTAGTTGTAGATTCAGTGGTCGTTGGTTCAAGAGTTGTAGATTCTGTGGTCATTTCAGTAGTAGTAGATTCAGTGGTCGTTGGTTCAATAGTTGTAGATTCTGTGGTCGTTTCAGTTGTAGTAGATTCAGTGGTCGTTGGTTCAAGAGTTGTAGATTCTGTGGTCATTTCAGTTGTAGTAGATTCAGTGGTCGTTGGTTCAAGAGTTGTAGATTCTGTGGTCATTTCAGTTGTAGTAGATTCAGTGGTCGTTGGTTCAAGAGTTGTAGATTCTGTGGTCATTTCAGTTGTAGTAGATTCAGTGGTCGTTGGTTCAAGAGTTGTAGATTCTGTGGTCATTTCAGTTGTAGTAGATTCAGTGGTCGTTGGTTCAAGAGTTGTAGATTCTGTGGTCATTTCAGTTGTAGTAGATTCAGTGGTCGTTGGTTCAAGAGTTGTAGATTCTGTGGTCATTTCAGTTGTAGTAGATTCAGTGGTCGTTGGTTCAAGAGTTGTAGATTCTGTGGTCATTTCAGTTGTAGTAGATTCAGTGGTCGTTGGTTCTAGAGTTGTAGATTCGGAAATGGAAGATTCCGTAGTTGTGGGTCTCGATGTTGTAGTTGGATCAGATCCGTCTTTACACATTTCCAATCTCTAAAAATGAGCATCATTGTAGTACTATCGAAATACTTATTACATCTGCAATATTTATCAAAATGACACTCACTGATTTTCATGAAATAAATGATTTTTTTCTGAATAGAAAAAGGTTATCACACATTCTAGGTTACACTTTTTTTTTTTAGTCTTTCGGTCTTTCACGACTTTGAAAGGTTCACTTTTTGTAAACACACAAGGCTTTTAGCTGTCTTTTCGCGCTTGCCGTATTTCTAATGACTTAAATCGAAGTATCATTTTGACAAAATATCTCGATCCTATGAAAAATGGCAAGGTGTAAGTTTATCTGCATTTTCATTAAATATTTGAGATATACGGTTTTAATCAATGATATTTCATAATCACTATAAGAATATTTGAAAATTGACTTACTTTTTCTAAGTGGTTGGCAATTATTATTGCTTTTTCAGCAATGTGGAAAAGTTTTTCTGCAAATGCTCTGTCATTGATTGGTTTTGCATCTATCTAAACAATAATAAATACTTTGCAATTATCCATTGAATAAAGATTTCGAATTGGTTGTCCGATGAAAATCTGTTCTTATTGAAACTGATTATAAATCATTGATTTCTTATTTCTGTATACTGTTGAAAAGTGTTTGTTGTTATCCTTTCGATTTTTTAGGTAATTATATATTTGAAGGCCGAAACTCTGATGACCTTGAAATTCTATTATGTTGTAACATATTTTTGTTGTATTGAGAGTTCTAATAGATATATCAGGGTATACACTGATTTTTTTTTTGGAATATTTTTTTGTAAAAAAAGTCTGTTCCGAAGGCATACCCCCGAAGTTTCAAATTTTGATGCCATCGCTAAGACTGAACGGTACAAATTGGGAACTTTTTGGTGAAATTTATTCAAAATCATTCATTGTACTTCATATCTTTTATATATAATTTTTTCCCATAGATTATAAGAATAAAAATTTCTACAATTTTATGAAAAAAGTTTTTCTGCAAATTATTACCAAGATTGAATTACTATTAAAAAAAAATTATTTTTTTATAATAAATCGTTCAAACGCTTTCAAAAACCTCAAGCCTGATTTTTTATCATGCCAAAAAATTTTTATTTTAGAACATACTGAATTTGGAATGATTTGGAACTTTTTAAAATTTTATTTTTTTTTACAAAAAAATGTCACCAAAAAGTTTCAAAAATGTACCGCTTTGTTTCAGCAGTGGCATTCAAATTTGAAACTCCGGCGGCATTCCTTCGGAGCCAATTTTTTTTACACCTTTTTATTACAATGATGATGACATCACTATCTGAGAAATTTGCGCAAAACTTAGTAGTGATTTTTTCATTGAAACTTCATATTTTCTGATATAATAATGTAGTTTTAATAAAAAATCACGCGATCTTCATGAAAGCTTATGCTTAACGATTCGTTCCAATTGTTAATAACTACGAAACAAAATTTTATTGAATGAATTTGGTTTCCAATTCAACCATAGAAACTCCTTAAACGATACAATTACTGATTTTTATTACTCATTAATCCAAAATGATAAATCAACTATTCAATAAATTTATCTTACTTGTAATAATCCACAGATTACGAGAATCGAAAGAATGATTTGAAATTGCATCTTGATATTCAAATGATTCAACTGTAATTCTATTTGTGATACCAAAATAATAAACAGGTTAACTCGTGATTGGGACTATAATTTTAAAAGTTTTAGCTACTCGTTGTCGCAACTGAATCAATATATATACTCTTAGTTCTAGATATATCTAATTTTTTTGATAAAAAGATTCAATTTTTTATCGAGAATTTCATTATGAAAAGTATGATAACGGGAAGTAGAACAAACAATCAGTTACGTATCAATATTTTTTAATTACACAGGTGAGAATACCACTTATTGTTAATTAATTTTTCATGATCTACAATATGATAATAGCTAAAGCTGTCAGAAATATCATTAAGTATCCGTATAAAAAGAATTTTGTTACCCAAAAGTAAATTTTTTTATTTATTCAAAATACTACAATAAATTGTGCACCCTGCACTGCAAATCCCAAAATTTCACAAACATGTGAAAATAACACACATAAAGTGTGTTCAATTTAAAATGCCCATTAATAAACTATACACGATTTGTAGACACTTTTTACACGTTTCATAGCGTGTTAAAAATCTATAGTTTGTTCATGACATTTAACATTGAAAAGACTTAGTGTATTAAAAGAGTCTACAAGAACAACACATTTGGATTTGCAGTGTGATTTTTTACATTTTGTACACATTTACATGCATTTTTTATACAGGTAAAAAAGCGAAATATTATAAAATAGTGTTCGTATGTTTCTACCATTGTCAATTGAAAAATTGACACAACATTAAATTTTTATTCCAATTAAAATTGGTTTATCAATTTGACTGTAAATATTTTTTATAAATTGTATTAAAACATTAGATAAATATTTTTATTCAAAAATCAATAGATTTGCTATGTAACTTTAATATGAAATAATCATTTTTATGACGAATATAAGAATTCACTATCCTTTACAAGCTACATTCCTTTAAAAATAATCTTCAACATTAAAAATTTTGTTGATTACTTTTTTCTTATTTTTCAACATGTTCACCGATGATCTTTCTCTCTCTGCCACATAAGATTCTATTGAGAAACCTTTTTACTGGCGCTCTGCAAAAGTCAAAATTTACCCATTTCTGGTATAAGATGTAGGGTATATGATAAAAATAAATATGTCTTTGTTACGAGTAAATATTTATTATTATAAATTTACTATTTTGAACTTTATTTTGAACATTAAAATATTACGCTTAAAATTTAACTTAATCCATCAGTCACCTAGAGGAGATACAATCGAATTACTACCTTCATCAAATTGAATGAATGGTCGTAAATTTCCGGAAGTCGCAGGAGGTTGTGTAGGTTCTGGAGTTGTTGGTGGTCGAGTAGGTTCTGGAGTTGTTGGTGGTCGTGTTGGGTCAGGAGTTGAAGGTGGTGAAGATGTGTCTTCACACTTTTCCAATCGCTGAAAAGAATAATTATGATAGCATTATTGAAATATAATATTTTTTATTAAAATAACACTTATAAATTTTTCACAAAACAATTTATGTTTTTTTCATCATCCGAAAGCATTTGTTATTATTACTTAATCAACTTGTTCACTTGTTTATTTTGTCCTTTTTCTAAAATCATATCTTACTTATTTATTATAAAAAACAAAATAGAAATAACAAAAAAATCACTAAGTTAACACAACATATTCAAATATTGCCTTACTAATTCTAAACGGTTCGCAAGATTTGTTGCGTCTTCAGCAATGTTAAGAAGTTTTTCTGCAAATTCTCTGTCATCAAGTGGTTTTGCATTGATCTATATAATGAAAAATAGTTGCAATTATTTATTGAATAAAAATTCTGAAAAACTATTCAATTAGCTGATCTTACCTGTGAGTATCCACAGATCAGAAAAATTGAAAGAATAATTTGAAAATGCATCTTGATATTTAAATTATTCAAGTATAATTTTATCTACTGTTTTGAATAAAAAGAAAATTCAACTAATGTTGAGGCATTTTGAAGTCATCTATTTATTGCTTTGGGCCCCTCTACTTTAAATCATGTCTCACAGTTACTGTGAATAATTAATATTAATGTTTTCGATAACAAAATAATGGATTGATAATCATGTAATTAGAATCGAAATCTTATACATTTAACAACCCATAATCACAACTGAATCAACAGATAGACTTTCAGTTCTCGAGATATTTAATTATTCCGATCATAACATTCAACTTTCTATTAAATGTTTTATTTCGAAAATGTAATTGTTGAATTAAATACAAAATGCTTATGATTTGAAACCAATCGTACGACAGATTAAGTCTTCAATTAACCTACAATGGTCTAAATATTTTAATGAACTGTTATTACCTTCAGAATAATAACAAAAAGAAAAAAAATACTCTTTAATAATAAAAAACTATGACACAATTGTGTTTTGAAGCATATACAGCATAGGAATACAATAATTACTGAGCCCATAATTTTATTAAGCAACAAAATTCAAAAAAACTAACAGTAAATATAGTTTTACGATAAAATGAATGCAGAGTATAACTATCTTTTAACTCTAGCCAAATCTTATTAATAATCCAAGTATAAAATATGTAGCAGCTTCGCTAGCTTGCAGGAAACTGAGCCTTGGTCTCATTTCTTTGTGCTCTGGCCCTGTAAGCCGTCATGGAAAAATACTATTAATGTAAACAAATATAGATTATTGGTCCACGTGATATAAATGTGTACACGAAGAGAATTTTTTCACTGAATCTAAGTGCAAAAATGACAAGTCCACGTTTCGAAATTTATAAGTAAAAATATTTCCATTCGATAGTAAATTTTGAATTCTTGTAAGTTAATTTTGTACTTAAGAGGTATCTTAGTAAAATAATTACTTAGGATAACTCAGAAATTACTTACAACAACCTAAAATTCACTGTTGAACAGAAATATGTTTACTTATAAATTTCGAAACGTGGACTCGTCATTTTTGCACTTACATTTAGGGAAAAAATTCTCTCCGTGTATGAATAAAAAAAATTCATTGACGGAAAATGAATTATAAAATTAAATCTTGAAAAAATAATTGTACAGTTTTTATCATCATTAACAAATACGGATTAAGTTAAAGAATTTTACAACCATATAAAATTTTATTGAACTTGATATCGAAATATTATCAGTTCAAATCGTAAAGATTCCTTTTTTGATGACATATTAACAGAAACACGATAGCAAGCATCTAAATCATTGAAATTAATTATCATCCCAAGCAGAGAGAAGAAATCTCAGGCAATTATAATTTATTGCTATCGCACAAATATCTTCTGAATGTACTCTAACTATCGTTCTTATTTTTTTTTAAAGACCTTTAATAAATACTTTACATTATTCTAATTAAATTTTACAATAAAAAGAGGAAAAACTGCAATAAATACACACTCATTTTATAATCAATTAATTATTTTATTTTTCTTATTTCTACAAACGAAATTTACTATTTATTTGCATTGAAATATTTAACAACTAAATAAATATACTAAGTACGAAATAGTATTAACATATCAATATATATAAACGCTTTAATATTTTTATCTATATTTTCTAATCTAATAAACACATTCTTTATTAATATTATGCTAAAATTATTAGATGAAAATTTATCTCTCTTGTTTCCTTATCATTACTTGTATAATTGATTCATTCGATAAGTTTATTATTAGCTGCTGTTATTATTAAAAGAGTGCTCGAATTACATTTACTTCTCGAAACATTCAGGACTCAAAACATGGCCCAAAAAGTATTATGTATAATAGAGAACAGAAAGAGGTAGGAAAAAAACTGCAATATTCTGTCATGGAATGATGTCATGGAATTTCATGATACTCAACACCTAATCATGTCGAGATCACATATGTAGTTTAATACTTACTACTACAGTCACATTCGTATTAAAGACCAAACATCTTAAAATTAAATCTCTTAAATTTTTTTACTGGCGCCTCAAATATTATATTATATTATGACCTAATTGGTCATTATAAACATTAGCTAATTTTACATTTTTGGCTATTTCCAACATTCTTGCTTGGTGAAACAGACAAGAATGTCCCATTCATCTTTAAATATATATATTCATATGTAAACTTTTTTGTTCGTAATTAATTGTCTTATTAGGAATGACTGTTTGAATCTTTAACAGCTTCACCAATAATTAGGCCAACTTCCCGCTACATATCGGTGGGTTGCAATGTGATATGGAGTGTTGACAGGAGGATGGTTGACTTGAGTTGATGCATGTGAATGATGAGCTCCTGGTATGTATTGAACTGATGGTAAAGGTGGTTGGAGTTCATGATATCGAATCATATCTTGAGATCGATCTTCCCAGGAAGCTTCAGCTAGTGAGTCTGGACAAAATCTTTCACTTGATCTCTCAGAGTCTTCATCATTTCTAGAAAAAA
This sequence comes from Chelonus formosanus, assembly GCA_028641665.1. Taxonomy (NCBI): domain Eukaryota; kingdom Metazoa; phylum Arthropoda; class Insecta; order Hymenoptera; family Braconidae; genus Chelonus; species Chelonus formosanus. The sequence goes on along the minus strand of CM054003.1, from coordinate 15,734,308 downwards.
ATGTAATGACATTAATATAGGAGTTGATAACAAATTTGATCGATTAAATATATTTCAAACTTTTATAATATTTTTTTTAAAAAAATGGGCTTTAAGTTTTATAAAGTTATTAGAAATGTTTTTTTGAATTTAATTTGATGCTTCTCTCTTGTTGTAATTGTTTCAATTATAACTATTTTAAATAAATTGTTTAAACTTCAGGAATACTTAACCCCTAGTAGAAATTGCCTCGATTCCCGCTAGATTCCCATACAATTAATACATGAAATCGAGGCAATTCCAAGGCACTGGACAAGCCCTCGACAAAATTTCTACTAGGGACTACACCATTATTCGAGTAATTAAAAAATTAATCTTGAAGTTGAAAAAATATCATTGTTTTAGAAATAATTCTATAAATTAAATAGAGATATAATCATTTCATCATGATTTTATTATAAACACTATGGCAATTAGATACCTTGTCTGATCTTTTATGGGATTCACTACTTGAGTTAAGAAGTAATCAGCTTTTTGAAAATGTATTTACTCAGATAAAATAATTATCTATTTATTAATATAAATACAAATTTGATCTAGAATATCATAAACATAGTGAAAGGTTCAAATCTCGAAAACAGGAAACCAACTGTTAAAATAAAAAAATTTTTTCTTCTAACATTATGAACTCCAAAAATTATTTTTATACATTTTAATCAGCATAAAAATGATCTCACGCTACCAACTGACAACATCAAAAGAAGCGCTTCTTTTGATCAGAAGTTTGATAAAAACAGATCAATATTGCAAAAGAAAAATATTATTCTTAATGAATCACGGGATGTTGAGATTAGCTCAACTTCTAGCGCACTTGAAAAGCTAAATTCTAATGAGGAAGTTTTCATTGATAATTACCGAGTTAAAAGCCACCATGGTAGTGTATTGGCAGAAGCTGTTGGAGGATACTGATCTACCGAAAGAACTTGAGAAGGAAGGTACTGATCCAGTTCAGAGCTCTCCACCTCACATTCCTGAAGATTCAGTGGAATGTTGAGATTGACTCCACCCAGTGATCCCAGAGTACTCATTGGTCCTTCATCTAATGGTAGAGGGGGTTCAATGACGTCAATGAATCTGTTGAAATCCACATTACCTTGTTGATGAGATGTATCTGACATCGAAGAGCCTGATAAATCTGGGTGGTAAATATTATTTTGCTGATGCTGGTGAGCCTGCAATAATTATAGAAGGAGTAGTGATGCACATCACTCTTAAATGATTGATGGAATTGGCAATAAACGTAAGTTTCCAAGTGTTACCATCTGGTTAATACACACCTGATTGACAAAGTGTTGCCCACGAGGAGTCGTTGGTGGTGTAGGAGGTGACAGGCCTTGATTCGGCGTCGTGGGAGGTGATGAACTTACTCGACTTTGGGGTGAATTTGTAATTTGACCACTACGCGGACTTAGGTCTTCTTGTTTCAGAGATTTACAGATATTGAATGTTACGCCATTTTGAGTCCTTGATGGTGAACTATCTCTACCTGATGGACCATTTGGTTTTCGTCTTCGGGGTTGGTACTTGTAATCAGGATGATCACGTTTGTGGATCACTCGTAATCTGTCTGCTTCTTCTATGAATGGTTTCTTATCATATTCAGAAAGTTTTCTGCAAATTAAGATCAGAAATTGCATAAGTTTTTTAACTTGCTATTTTATCAATTAAAGTATTTGAAATTTTCCAGTGATATTGCATCATCGCTGAATTGTACCGAATTTTATTTAGAAATAGTTAATTATTTAATCTGAAGATCTAGATAATTAATTATTCAAAATACTAATTTAAAAAACTGATAATTAAATTTGATAAATCCGTTGAAAACATTACATTAATGATGAAACTATTAATTTAATGAGTTAGAAAGCTTAATATGCCATTTTTATTTATTTATTATTATTAATATATCTTAGAACTCATCAACACAAAAAAATAATCAAAGGTTATTCTGATAATGAAATTATTCATTTCTTCAATCTGACAATATTTTGCAATTAATACAAAATTGAAAATCACAAAGTTTATGTCTATCAAAATTAATAAAATTATGATAAAAAATGAGTTCTCACCCTATCTATTTATGTAATAAAATTGCAACTAAAACAACAGTGACTAAATGATCACACAAGTCAGTGACTCTTGTACTGGTACTCGAATGACTATCAGAGACTAATACGTTCAAGTAGCAAAGTATTGAGAAGAAAGAAAAGGGTTTCTGGTTAGTGTTTCTGAAAGCGTTAAGCCATGAGGGTATAGTCCGTATATGCATGTCTACTTGAGACAACTAAGAATGACGCGCTTATACGGGTTAACTTGTGTTCATGTTCCCACTGGCTCACGAGACTCGATAAGCTTTTCCGGTATTATTCTACAAGATGAAGAAGGAAGCAAGTCAAGAGAAACGGAAGAAAAAGAGAGAGAAGCAATATCATAATTCTTTGAATACCGTGACCCTCGCACATTAATCGCACTTTTATGACGCTTCTTTTTAACCGTCTTCACTTATTATCAATATTCTTCTCTGATTAAGTTTTATGATTTCAATGTTTGTCTAGTGGCAGTGGCTTTAAAAGAATTAGAATTCAGCAGGTGGTGATTTTTAAAGATATAAATAGATTGTAGAAGTACTATGTTAATGATAAAAATCAACTGAAAAAAAATTTAATAGCAAGATTATGATAACTATCACTGAAAGTGAGGAATTTAAACTCGAGTGAAAAAGTAAAAGCAAGACCCCATCTGGTCAATGGACTTTGGCTGAAATTTTTTTCTACAGTTTCTGGGACCCTCAATACGTGTCCATATTTTTTCTCTCAACCAGATGATGCACTGCAGGGTCAAATAATTCAGATCACTTTATCTTTTGAGTTATTTGTAAGCATCAGATGTGAAACAAAACTTAAAGTTTGTTCACACGATGATTATATTCTTTTATTATTATATAAATATTACTAAGTTAATATTCAAACATAATTTATGAACCTTCCAACATTACTTCATTGTGAAACATGTTTTAGACAGCATTGGACATGTAATATTCATTTTTATTGAGTGTGAAGTTTTGGAGATGGTATGAAGTGCTGACATGTGTTGTGACTTTAAAAATAAAATATTACATTATAATATATATGTTTATTTAAATAGTTGGAATTATTGTGGTAATTTGAGTATTTTTCATAATAACATACAAAAATAAAGCTCCTCTTTTTTTATTTTCGGTCCTGAGAGAACCTACATGCCATAAACAAATTGAAAGTGAGTTTTTCAGTGAAAATCTTTTTAAACAAAAGATCCACCGCTTTGAAATTCTAATTCTTACTAATTCTGATGCATGGTGGTTTAGGAAAATATTACATTATTTATGACAGAGACTGGGCACAATTTTAGTTCTAAAAATTTGTCATAAGTGGCTATAAATCATTTTTAAGAGACAATAACTCAAAGAAAGTGTTTGAAAAGTTTTTTTAGAAATTTTTCACTACAATCTTTGATATGTGGAAGTCATAGAAGTTTACCTAAATAAAAAAAATTTGAGAAAGTAAATCTAACAATTCAATGGATCATACAACTTCATTTGATTGTGGTTTTGCACTTGATGATGATCAATATCATAGAACCGTGTCGTAATGGTTGTTGGGAGTTAAGGAATATATAATTAGAAAAGGCCTGACAAACAAATAAAAACTGAAATATTATTATATCAACCTTAAGGAATTGAATTAATTTTTAGATAACATTTTCATTTAAAAATTAGAGTTACCTGAATCTATAGAATCTGAATCTATTTCCATAGAACTTAGATTAAAGAATTACTCAAGAATTGAAATAAATACTTCTTAAAAAAATATTTGAAAGAAAACAAGGATACCAAACAATTCTACAAAAATTATTATCAATATTTGAGACTATTCTTTTATTCTAATTTATTATTCTGTTTATATTAAAATTTATGTAGAAAAAATTGATCAACATGAAATCTTTACATTATAGGGTTTCAACTACCTGTTTTATAAGAAATATTTGTTATTTGATTCTTCTGTAGGGGTTTGATTATCCTGACAGGTCTGGAAAAATTCACCTGACAAGCACAAGGCGTTTATTGTAAATTTTTCAACCATTAGGGTGTGTTATCATGAATATAGGTTCCTGGCCAGCAGCTGCTAGCACGCGCCGGGGATGAGTTCCCGATATGTCTGTTTCTCCATGGCAAATATAAGTAATACTATCAAGATATCTTCTGAAAGGTGAGAGTGAAAAGAATAAAAAAAAAGTTGAGTAATTGAAAAAACTCTCTGAAAAAATCGTCATCCTAAACACTTATAACACCTGGATACAGCTTATCTATGATTTTGTACAGACATTGCTCAATTTATAAATAAAAATATATCTATACATAAAAAAGTTGATAAGTAAACTATAAAAATAACTTTTGGCAATTAAATTGGATTATTTTGGTTAACGTTTTTTTATCAAAATCTAGCCCACGATCGGATACTATTAAACGAAGATTGCTTAGTAAAATGATACTCAGCAGGAGATTATGTCGGCAGATCGTCTGTGAAGCTCAATGGGGTCTCTCGTTAACTTCATGATCAGAAATCGAAATTGACCTCTCGCTCTATACACTTGAACTTACTTTTCACATTCTTTCTTTGTCATTATTATTTTCTTTTTCATTGTGTCGCATTTCTTTTATCCACAACTAATGATTAGGACATAAAAATAAAAGTGACTAGTCATGTTGACGATATCAGTGTACTGAACTCTATTAGAAATTTTGAATGGTTCATTTTTAGATTGACATATCTAATTGGAAAGTTTAATGAACAAATATTATGCAGTATGCACAGCAATTTACTGAGGAGAAAGGTGAGATGATGTAAAAGAAAAGGATATGTTAAGAATGATAAATCGTGTGAAAAATTTTTAAACTCATTTAAGCTGACGGAATGTATTGAGAGTAAAATGTAATTCGATCACATATATTTATTAATCAACTTATTCTATTAATTCTTCAATTCTTCGTATTTCTGTTACTTTATTGAAAGTTAAGAATTTTGTCCTTGACAAAAAATCATTTACTGTTGATAAAAAATTAATCTTTAATATTAAAGTTATTCTTCATCACACATGACCTTGAAATATGATCTTGGATCCAGATATGAAGATAAATGAAATATCAAAAGTTCACTACAAAAATTTGTAAATAATTTTTTTTGTTAAAAATTAAATTAAGTTTTTATTTAGTTTACCATTATTAATAAATTAATCTAATTATTATTCTATATTTAATTATCTATGGCATCTATTCTTTTTTAGCTTTCCTAGTAGATAAACTGATTCAAAATTTTATAAAAAAAGGATCTTTTTCTGTGCCGATTAAACAGTTCAAACCAATTAAAAAAAAACGTCCAACAAAAAAATTATCAATAAATTTTTTTGTCCAGTCAACTGTGAATGTCTACAATTACGCGCAAGAAGATGGTCTCTTACGCTCGAGAGGACTCAGGCGTAAGCTTCTTAGCCCTGTGAGAATTGTTCTTATCTAATGGAGGGTCGTTGGTTCTGATCGAAGACACGTGTACCACTTTAATTCGATCTATTAAAGCGTCAGATATCATTCTCTCAAATGCAATTTTTATCTCTTGAAAATAATTCTATGTAATCGCATGAATAAAAAACTGAGACTACTATGTAAATAGAAGCCAATGGATATATTCAGCAATGTTTAGAAATTTACAAACACGTATATTTATTTTACTTCCACCATTTTCTCATGGTTCGTTGCTGCAGTGCAAATTAAGCGTACATGACCAGGCGTTCATCCACGCCCATTTTTCCATGGCGCATGCACAAGTAAACTGAGACATTACTGATGACATTAGTGCATTTGATACTCACCGCCAAAGTTGTCCAAGTGTCTTAGATAATTCTGCATTATGGAGCTGAGGATACTGATCAGCCAGTTTTCTTCTAGCAGCTTGTGCCCATACCATGAAGGCATTCATTGGCCTTTTGACGTGCGCTGCTCTTTTATCACCACTTCCTCTAGAATTAAAAAGAAAAACATGTTTAAAATCCAAGATTTACATTAAACTTTATTCATCAGGATGATATTATCAAACAAATATCAATTATGCCTCGTATACTTTCTTGCTAAATTGATAATTTAGCGACACAGTTGCTAAGATCAACTGATTTTTAATGAAATTCTTCACTCACGTGCTAACTTTTTGAACAAAATTTGATATTAATAAAAATAATCTACCCATAGACAAGTAGCATGACTCGCGATTTACTATCCTACATAAAATCTTACACGGAAGGATCAGTTATATCAGGAGTTAACAACTAAAAACCTCTCGAATAAATGCCTGTGCTTAAAATAACATGAAACGAGTTAGCCCTTTCTCTCACAAAAGATGACTTTATAAAACTTTCGTCTATTTGAGTGTTAAGATTATCTTGACTGACATGATTGCTCACCCTATATAACCCTTCTATAGCATTTTATTCTTTTTCACGTCGATCAAGGACTCTTGCTAACATATATCATCTTAACACATGTAAAAAATTAAATTCTTCTATCTGCAAAGTGTCAACAAGTATCCAAACAGTAATCAAAAGAACATGAATCCAACAGTCATCTTAGTTGGATTTAATCGTCTAATTTATCACCAAGTAGATTGTTGAAAAATGATTGTCAAAAATAAAACCAACTAAAACTGAACGAGCTTCAAAAGTATTATAATTCATTGATCAAAGTTGATAACTACATATTATTTTAAGATATTTAATGATGAATAAAAAAAAGAATAATTGAATGAATTCATGTAGTAACTCTTGCTTTTGAAATTCGTTTTTGATGACAAGAAATAGAATTTTTTAACTCTACAACTTTTAAAAAATATGGTAATACTAATGGGGGTGTTAAATTCATAGACAAACCAAGGAGCTGTAGATAATTAGCATGGGCTCTCTAACGAGATCCACTGTGACCTCTGGCAACATTACTGTACTCTTTGGGTTTACCTAAATGTGTAAAAAGTATCAACGAATATTCTCTTGCTGCTACTCATACCTCATTTATTTTAGCTAAATCGACTTCGGTTTTCTACTTATAAATCACATTCAAAAGCTAAAAAGGTACCCAGTATATCAAGAAAATATGAAATTATTGAAAAAAAAAATTTTACATTTATATATAAACATTGTTGTTTTCTTTTTATAACATTGCTGTATCAATGTTCAGGGATAATTGAAACACGTACACCCTTTCTCCGGTTCTGATAACCCCAGCTTATATTTGACCTGGGACTGATAAATACATCTAGATAAATCAAAACGCATTTTTGTGCCCCACATATCGTAAATTTATGACCCTTAAATCCGAACTAATTTTTCTAGATATTCAACGTTATGAACCAGATGTTAATTCTGTGGTACAAAAACTTTTCTTTTATTGTCCATGATTATTCATGATTTTTAACACTGCCATCAATTTTATTTCGTGCATTTAATAATTAAAATGTTAATTATTAGGATAAGTTGTGAATCATCACACCTTTAGTTGATGTTATGCTAGTGACAACAAGAAGAATATGTGCAATTTGTGTATACACGTAGTACAGTTGGCTAGCGATCGGGTATTAATTAGCTAATTTGCGTTAATTGACAGCCGAGGACATTTTTCCACGAGTGTTTCCCAGGCTAGGGAAACGAGTGCGTCATAATTAAGTTAGCGATACGAGGTTTTTTTTCTTTTTTTGTTACTGGATGTTTTTCTTTTTACGTGACAAATAATCGATTAGCTCCTGACGTATTTTGTTTTGAAATTTGACAGCTTTCAGAAATATTGAAGTTTTCAAAAGTGCTGGAATAAATTTTTTTGTTTTATGTTTTTTTTTGATCATTTTTAATGCATTGAAAATGAAATATGTTCTTGATTGTTACCTTAATGCGAAGAATTTTTTATTGAAATACAAAATAATTTTTTTAAGTAAACTAAGTCATAGGTTTTTTAGAAGAAGCAAGGTATTTGTCAATCTTTAGATTTTTTGACATCATTGAAAACCTTTTTCAATCATCCATGGTGGTAACTTTTTTCAAGATGTAACCAATGTTTTTATTTTTATTAAAATGAAAGAACTAAAAATAGCACTTACTTGGTAGCAGCAGGTGGTACCAAAGACCAATCATAGCCTTGAAGAACTTTTGTGACGGCAGCACTGATTCCTTCTCCTCCACTATTGGATCCAGTGTTACTTGATGAATGATTAGTACTTCCCCCATTCTTTGTTGTACTAACATTATTGTTATTATTAACATTAATATTATTATTATTGTTACTGATACCATTTGCAGTTACTGGGCCTGATGATTCTTCCATTATATCCTTCAATTAGTATCACCAGCACCACAGTGTTTATTTTCATCAACAGTCTCCAAATATCAACTATTTTATAAACTTTTAAATCTCACAGTTGAAAAATCACCATCTATTGTGCCATTTCTTACGCGCGAATCTTTTGTTCGTTGCTATCGGTTACTTGAGCAATAATATATAATTGTTATCTTCTCCCCTCAAAGATGCAAACTGCTCGTGATTGTTGCTTCGAGGAGTGTGAAAACTGACAACTTGGAAAAATTTCTCAAGTATTATATATTGATCGCAACACCCGTTATGATAATTCCACAAGAGTCACAAAAATTAATCAAAGCTAACTGATGATCAAAATTAATTATTAATAAAATTTCACACAAATGTTTAACACCAGTTTGATAGTTAAAATTATTGATGATGCTAATGAATGAGGTTAAAAATAGTTGTAATAACCTGTTGCTATCGTGAGTTACTAAATCACATTGGACCCATCGAAATGTCAAAATCTCCAGAACCGGTCCCACTATTCAGTTCGTGCGAGAGCGCGATCGGCGCAGAAGTGAGGTGGTTGCATTGCCTCGGGGCAGTTTCCACCACGCGTTAGGGCCTGTTGGAAGGCGGAGCATCCGCCAACGACACTTGTTGCTTCAAATATATTCCATGGTCTAGCGTAGAAGATAAGAGGGAGAATAAGACATCAAGTGGGAATGGAATATAAGGTTTCAAGGATCTTAATAACACTTTAAGCATTACCAATATTCTCCAATATCGCTAGTCGTTGGATTTATCTTGTATCATTATCGGCATAATGTTTTGTCAAAATTTTAAGTATTTATTTATGAAAATATTTATATAGCATCAAGATAAATTATGTTAAAGTTTACACCTAAAAAAAAGTAATTAATTAGCTGATGCAGTTATTCATTGGCTGACACATGATCATTAGTTTCCTATCTTTCTCTTTGCTTTCGTGCCAACTTGATCTTCCGTTTCTCCTCATCTTGGTTTCTCTGTTTTGCAACGTGCTATTTATATTTCGGTACGTGTCTCTCGTATAACTCGATTAGGGTTTCCATGGATACGATATCCTTTGGTAAGATGACCAATCGGCTCTCTTTTCAACGTCTTCCGCCCTCTCTTCTACTTATACTTAAACATACGTTCCCTCCTACGTTTTATCTCTCATTGGCCAGTGAATCACCACAACGAGCATCACGTCATGAACACCTCGGTGAGAATCTTGTCAAGACCGTGATATTTCTAAATGATTAATTAAGATTTGTTGCAAAATTGAGGGTTTTAGGTAAGTTCTGTTCTTGATAAACTGATGTCACTGGAATCTTTGTTGACAATATATTTGATTAGACTTGGTTAAAGACCAATTTTTTAATAGATGTATCCAAGATTTAGATGAAAGTTTTATAGGTAAAACAGTTGAATTAAGTCAGTATCTAGAATAGTAGAAATGATCAAATTCATCATCAAACCTGGAATGATGGTTTATATAAATTTTATTGTTTTTTGAAGTTAGATATGTGAAAATCTTTCATTATGAAATTATTGTTGTTAAATGATTCAGAGGAGATCAAAAAAAGTTTGTTGGAAAATTAACTTTTAAAGGATTAAGCAGGTTTAATGTTGGACCAATGATGATGAACTCAAGTCATTGACCTCTCTAAGCTAGTAACTCTTTTTTCTTAGAGAGCTTTGAACGTAGATATACTAATAAGATTCTAAAAGATAAGCCGAAGCATCTGGGTCCTAACAACATTATTTGACGAATAAGATCATAATATTTTTCAGTAAATATTTTATATGTTTAACAGTATCATAGTTTAATGATTATTCTTATCAATTCCATCACTATTTCATGATTATTTTAATTACTTTCTCTAAAACAAAAACCTTGAAATCGTTCCAAGTCATTGTTTAACTTCAAAAATGGAGTTCTTATAATTTAACTATTATTTGTAAAGATGAATATTAAGTCTTATTGCCTGAAATTAAAAATAGCTAGATAGAAAAGTTAAAAAGCAAATACATCAAGTTGCTGATCAAATATTTAAACAAAGTAGATGAGATAAAATTAATAAAATGTAAGCTGAAATTTTTATTTAATATAACATAAGCAGTTCTCACGTAGAGATGATTTATATTCTCTTTCCTTAAAAGTTCTTTACACTCGTTCCCAAGAGTCTAGCTTTACCCACTTCCTCAATAAACCAAGAGAGAAACCGTCGCGAAATTGGGTCTTGGATAATGGGGGTTAACAAGGCCCACGTGTCGCCTGCAATCGTCCGTCGGGAATATACATATAAGTCAGCAAAAGAGGAAAGCCAATGTGTCCCTCCTTTTAGTATAAGAGAAGCCGCGACTTTTCTTTATTCTATCATATGGCATCTGGCGTAGGTCCGTCTACTACACAGTCCTGGAATTCTCTGCATACCACTGACTTGATTTTTTTCTCACAAATCATTATATATGATCACAAAATGAATTATCTCTCAGATAACTGTTATAGATCCAAGGGATATTAGTTGATAATTAGAATCCTAATGATGAAGCAGCAAATTTCTTAGTTCTGAAGTATGTTTAGATTTTCTTCTCATTTTTTAATTTTTCCACAGTCGACTTCACTAGTTAATCTCATTCATTTTCTGTAATATGTTAATTGTGAAGCAAGTTTTAATTTAAAAACTCAATTATTATTGTATTTTTCTAAATAATGATAAAAACAAATATCAAAAGATGAAGAAAAAAATATCACCGTTGAAGAGCACGCGTCACGACGTCTGTGGCCAATGACGATGCAGAATGTGCTACGGCCTATAACTCTCTTGGGGGTCCAACTCGCGGGACCCACCTCCCGGCGAGCTACATGTGTCAGATGCCCTCGCGCCCGCCCTCGCGGATGCGGCCTGCCACTCGATCGTCTTTCAAGTATCCGACAAGGCTTAAAACCTGCAGAGAGTCTGTGCGGAATCACTTCAATCATTATTCCATGTGGAATCATCAGATCTCATGCTCGTGCTTTCGGCGACATTGAAGTTTATATGAAAGTCTCAAGAATTCTTTATTTAATGTCATGAATGTCATGATTCAATATCACTTCTTAATGTTTTGAAGCAATCTGTCTTCATAGTTTATCTAGATATTGCAAGTAGATTAATTATTGATATATTTTCAATCTTCTGAATTCTCATTAATTAGCTGTATTTTACATTCTTCTTTATTTTTTTAATGGATCCAATTAAAAAATATCAAAGCTGAGTGATAATACTAAGCAAGATGGTATAAAAGTTTTTGATTAATAAGAAATATTATCGATGATTATTTTATTGTTATTAACTATCAGTCAACTATTGTAAAATTGTTGTTTGTTAAAATTTATTGTGATAAATTGTTTTTTTCTTGTTTTCAGAATAAAGCATTCAAATGATCTCTATCCTACTTCTTAAAATACCCAATTTCTCAGTGCTATGCAAGAGCAGTTGTTCTTATTTTTATTATTCGGACTGTTTTTGCAACTTTTTCTATTTGAAAACTAAACAAAACAACTCGTAAAGCTGTATAAGTCTTCTGGTAATTTATTACAACTAGACCATTTTTAGTTCAAGTGGTTAATAATGCTAAAGTTAAAATAAAAGTTTTCAGCACAGTTTTTGTAAATGTTAAATAAAAAACAAAGAATAAAAATTTTTTTTTAATCTAGTAATTTTTAGAACTAGTGATGTAAATAAAAAATAAAATGTATTCTACTGATCAGTTGCTTTTTTTCAGAGACATTGGATTTCATTTCAGAAAGCGCACATATTGTTGCCACGTGCACGTCGGGATGTTTACCAGTGAAAAAGCAAAATTCCGTTTTGGTGGAATCAATATTATTGTTCGCTGTTCACCATCTAAATTTACAACCAAACGAATCCAAAAATTCTCGTCTAAAGGCATCAATAATCAAAGGTATCTTATATGTAAAGCTTAATATACATTCAAGGTTTATGATAATAATGGTGATCATGATTACAATGATGACAATGATCTAAATATGAAGAATCAAGCATTTCCAAAATATCTTCTAACTACTGAAGTTTATTACTTCAAGATTTTTAATCTTAATTATTTCTGTACTGCTTTAGAATTAAAATTTTTTTCATAAAAGGATAAATGTAAAAAATATAAAGCAGATGATACAAAATTTTATAGTGAACATTTAAAAAAAAAAAAAATAATTAATTCTAATTATGAAAAGGGTGGTTTTAGTCTGTTTCACATGAACTAATTTCTATGTAACGGTATACCGTATACTTTCAGAACTGTACAACTTATTTTATTCAAAACTAATTTTTCTTAATTAATGATCAGATGATTCGAGTACGATTAAAGATTAATTAATATTAATCGAATCATGCTCTTGTTGACTGAAAAAGAAAGTTTAGTATACGAAGTTTTTGAACGAAAAAAAATATCTCATAGAACCCACTTGAACATTGTAATATTAAGTCGGTATCAGATATTTTGTGATTTTAATACAATAATTGATATATATATAAACAAAATGATTTTGTTTGTCTGGAGTGATCAATCATGATCATCAAACAAAAAAAATCTGATGAATCATTGATTTCCAAAGTCTAGTCTCTTTTCAGCAACTACCTCTCATTTTTTTATCGTTCAAGAAAAAAAGATGTTAATAAATACCCAAGTAATTTTTCCACTTTTTAACCTACTTTTTACTCTAACATTTTGATCTACTTGGTATTTTACTAGCTGCTGCATTGATTCTCTTCCGAGTGCTCTTGTTCATGACACTTGAGCAGTGAAAGAGAGGTTTTACCTCTTGCGAGGGTGCGATGAATCCAAGTAAGGCTCTTTGATCTATTCCACAAAAGCCGCCACACGGCATTGACCATGGTTTATATGTGCTTCTGAGTGGTGCACTGTCTTTGCTAGATCGCTCATTCATTAAATTTGTTGTATAATTAGGCGCTACAGCGATGAGATGACGCGCGAGACGAGTCTTGGTTTTCAAGTGTACTTAGTTCTTCGTCAACGAATCGTGACAAATGACAGTTGGATTCTCAAAATTGCCACGTAATATATTTTATATTTTCAATTGTTTTATTTTTAACACAATAAATTATAATTATTCAATGACATTAATACCAAATTTTTCATTTTCTAATGGCCAAAAAAATGGAGAAATCTTTTTAGTTTTATAAATATCACTAATTACTTTAGATGACATTTTTGGTACTCTACTACGAAACGGATCCTCAAAGTCAACAGAGAAGATACCGAATTTTAATGAGTAACCGTTCATCCATTCAAAGTTATCGATAAGAGACCAAACAAAATAGCCTTGAATGTTGATACCTTGTGCGATCAATTTAGGAATTTCACTGAGATGAAGATGATGGTATCTAGCTCGACTAATGTCAGCCAATTGGCCTCGATCCCAGTATCCATTTTCAGTAATCATCATCGTGGAAATGTTAAACTCCTTATTCATTCTCTGTATTGCTGCTACTAAAGCCCATGGAGTACACTGAAACATAGAGGTAATATTAATTGATCCTATCAAAACTTAATCAGCTGATAATAGATCTCGAAACATACTCTATCAGTAAATGTTGTACTATATTCCATTTCGGATTTCTCAAGCATACCAATATCACTATAAAAGGATACCGTATTCTTTATATCATAGTCAGTCCACTTTCTTATTGATGATGCATGATAAAAATTGATGCCCAGATAGTCAGCAGAGTTCTTAATCATCTCTATTTCATTCTCTGAGAACTTTGGTAGTCTTGACTTGGAGAACCCTTGAAGATTACTGTGATATGAAATTCTCTCTATCATTTCTTTTGGATAATCACCGTCATCACTGAAAATTGGATGTAAGAACCAGCCATTACGAAATTGAAACCATCGTTCGACACCTTCTAATTCTTCTTCATCTTCAGGATTTTCAGCAACAGGCCATGAAAGTGATATAACAATACCTACTTGTCCTACATTAAAAATTCGTTTGTAAATAAAGTTTTTGAGATTGTTGATTGAGTGAATAAGATCATTTATGAACCTTCTTGGTCTGCTGCGAATTCATTCTGGTACATTTCGTAAGCTTTCGCATGAGCAATCAGAGCATGATGACCACACAGATAATCGGCAACTCCGGATTGTTGAACTGAAGGAATCCAATCTCCGCCATATCCGAAACCACAGAAAATTGAAGGTTCGTTGATAGTTACCCAATATTTTACCTAAACAGTAACAACATAAATATTTTTCGTTTATTGGTAAAAAATATTAAGCGAATAAATACGGGTTTGAAATAAAAATTTTCTACATTATATTCTTCTTCAACTGTAATAGAATAATTTAAATTACTTCTGAATATATTTTAGATAAAAAATTTGCTTTGATTGTTAATTGATGTGTGGTCTAAATAATTATAATGATTGATATTGAAACGATCATTAAATTAAGATTAACGGACTAGCAAATACATTGAATTGGCACCGAACAAATAGTAATCAGTTTGTATAATTTATCTGTTGTTCAGTTAATCGTCATTTAATGTACGGTTTATTATTATCCATTTATAACACTTTACCCTGTCTCCAAAAGCATCAAAAGCTATTCTGGCAAAATCAACGAACCAGTCAATGATTAAAGGATTCGACCATCCTCCTAGATCTTGTAATTTTTGCGGCAAATCCCAGTGATAAATTGTAACCATAGGTGTTATATTTCTTTGTAACATTTCATCAATTACATGATTGTAATGACTGATAGCTTTAGCATTTATATAATTAGAAAATCCGTTGGGCAAAATTCGTGGCCATGATAAAGAAATTCTGAATGCATTTGCCTAAAATAATAAAAATTTGTGAATAAACAATAACAATAATTATTATACAGGTTTTTATATTCCAAAAAAGAATTAAGCAAAAAATTTTTCAAAAGTTTAAAAATATTTTTGAAACAATTCAATTTTTTTTTTCAATAAAGTTTTATCCATAAAGTCTAGTAAACCAAATCTAAACTGGTCCTTTAAACTTAGTTGATCATAATAACATAGAAAACTTACTCCAACTTGTTTAGAAAGTTCTATATCTGTCTTGTACAAATAGTAAGAATTAGCAGCAATATCAGCATTTGTTTTGTCCTTCACTATCCCTGGCTGGTGGTGAGTCATATAGTCCCATACTGATTGGCTTTTATCTAAACGTTTGTTCAAATTTGATTATTATTTCTGATTGATAGTAATTATTTTGATAATATTTATTAATTATCAATTAATCGTTCTAATCGCTATTCACTTACTTGAGACGTTCCAAGCTCCTTCAGTTTGATAAGCTGATGTGCTGACCCCAAATAAGAAGTCATCCGGAAAACGTCCTTCTCTAGCTAGATTTACGTCAGCTGAGTTTATCTTCTGGATGTGAGACAATGGCTGCATTTCATCAGAATAATCAGAATCACTAATACGGTTAACTATTATTCCAGGAACATCTGGCAACATTGATGTTAATGTGTACATCAAACCAACTAGAGAGTTTAAATTTCCAAATAACCACATATTGACAACAAATGTTATTTATTTCTATAACGAACTTTAAATCCAAGTAAACTTGTTTAGAGTTGAAATCAGTTTCAAAAGTACACTAAATCATTGCCCGAAGTAACCGCTCGATGATATTCTCAGAATGGTCTGGCGTTCGAAAATGAACGTAAGCTTTCGTAACATGTCTATTCTTATCGTAGTAAAATGTGATAATCCAAGTATGGGTATACTTTTATCCTATAATTTTTGTTATTGATAAGCAAATACATGACTTGTCAGAATAATTATATTGTTTTTTTTTTTTTTTTTTTTTCTGTAATAATTGGTAATTTTTTTTTTTACAACATTTTTTACATAGCTAATTTCAACGACTTGGAACCTTTAAGTCTGATTTAGTCCAGAAAATCGGCGACATGATCTCGATTAATTCAAGTAACATCTTCGCCGAGTCTGTGTGGTTGGGTGTCGGGGCTAAAATTAATTCAAAC
Organism: Chelonus formosanus; assembly: GCA_028641665.1. Classification (NCBI taxonomy): domain Eukaryota; kingdom Metazoa; phylum Arthropoda; class Insecta; order Hymenoptera; family Braconidae; genus Chelonus; species Chelonus formosanus. The sequence continues at coordinate 15,717,825 of CM054003.1, read as the reverse complement.
GTGGGCGCGTAATGAAGAGTCCAGGGCAAGGTAGAGAAGAATTGGCGTTGCAGCAACGGAGAATGGACCGAGGACAAGATGAGGAATATTCCCCCACTTATAGAAGAGGTGGTGGTCCACGGAACGCCTCCACGTCTCTTCCATCTCTTGTTCATCGTGACAACGCTCAAGACGAAGACGTATCTCACGCTTTTCTATTTCTTTTTCCATTCTCTTGTGCACTCATCTTCGTCTTCTCGGTCCTGTTGCTGCTGCCAGGGTTGGGGAGTGATCAAAGCATTGCCCTGCTGTTTGTCTTCAGAGTGGTCTCGAAAGTCTCCCCGGTTTTGTTCATTTGTTTCAATCACCTCTGATTATCAATACTTGTCTATTGTATTATTCAACAGTTTGTAAAAGTGTTGAAAATGATTATCAACAAAATATTGATATTCGAGTGGAATATATAACCAAAATGTTTTTATAATTATCTTTTAAAAAATATTCATTAACTTACCAGGATGATTAATGCATTGAAACAATCACGTGATATTTCCAAGTTTCTTCATCAACTAACAAAAGCTTTTAATTTGTGAATGTGTTTAAGATGATGATCAAAATTGATGATAAGTATTCATCAGTGAATTAATGTCTAACTATCGGTATCAATAAGCGACTTACTCGGATTATTTAAGTAAAATTAAACTGACAATTAGTTTACATCAAGTGAATCGAATGGGATCATGGAAACACCTGAGGACAATACATCAATAGAAGGAAAAGCAGGACCATCAAGTAGTGAACCCAATTCATTAGATGATGCTGTAGGAAAGCTTCTTCAAGGTAAATAAATTAAACAAGTTTATTCATTAGTATAAATCATATTTTCATTTTTTTTTACTAACCTCTCCCTAGTCTTTACCTTCTCAGATCTGTATTAGGTCGTTTAACATGGACATTTTAATTGGCGTTGAAAGCGCTCGTCGTCGGCCATCGTTCTTCTGATTCTCGGATTTATCCTCGCGATTACGAGACGATATGTAAGTTTAAGAGTGTGAGAGACAGAGGGTATGATAAAGATGAAGATATATAAACAGGGCAAAAATCCTAGAGAGGGAGGGAGCGTCAGCATGAGAAGAAGTCGCAAAGATTTCGCATGGCAGGTGCTGCGAGTCGAGCGAAACCGTTCTACGACACTAATTATGCGAGTACCGAATTAAATCTGACACATCTTGTCGTGCCGGCAATCCGTAGACGAGATAATTTATGAGTAAGAGCTGTTGCAAACTTCCCACGAGTACTCATAATTTCAACGGCCTGCCAATTTGTTCGAAAAAGAAGCTTCAGTAATTCTATAATAGCTCTAGCATTCTAGAGCTCAGTCAAGCTTTCATCAAGGACAATAGAAAATTAGTCTCTTATTGAATATTATATTGTATTAACAACTTTGAATTAATTGCTAGTAAATTAATTGATTGCTTGATCTAAAGAAAATGTTTGGCACATTAATGAAAGAAGTCTTCAAGATTGTATTACCAGTCTGGGTGGCGTTAAATTTTGATGCTCCAACAGTAATGATATTGTAGAAGAGTTAATATACCAAATAGCGAGATAACAACGTCACATTGATACGATCAGATATTTATTATGCTGTTGTATTTAATGAAAATTAATTTGAAATCCTAACTTTTTTGGTTGAAGATTTATCAGTTGGTTGACATTTATGATATTTGGTGAAAAAATGGACATATATTTTTTATTAAAGTTGAGAGCTGAAGTACCACATTTCATACCATATTTAATAACTCAGATTTTAATTGATGATAATCTAGGATAAATAATGATCGCAAAAATTTTTAGAATTAAATGATTAAACTAACTAAATATTTACAATTTTTCTTTATCATTATAATCAAATTTTATCATATCAGTTAATTTCACATTAAAAGAACGTAGTGATTAAAGTTTATTGATATAATATTCAATTGAAGTAGTATTGATGAGACACAAATTTATAATATAATTTACATGTAAAATTTAACAAACAAACGTCAGAATTTCTCTTGATAATGCTGTAATTACATGATTTTTTTAGATTAAATCCTGATAAGTAAAATGATTAAAAAATAGGTAGTTAAATGTATAAATTGTAGAAAAAATTAGATAGTAATTTTATTTTTTATTAAAAGATGTAGCAATTACAGTGCAAAATTTGTTAGAGAACTGTTAATAGCTGGTCCCTATCTTGTTCAGTATTTTGTTTAGCCATCAGTTTATTTTTAATCTCAATTGTTTTATCAATAACTTATTTACGATATAATCTAAACTTTACATTGAAGATGAATTAAAACTCAACAGTTTTAGCATTTAGAAAAACAATTCAAAATTGATATCGATTTACAGTTGAAGTTATTATTGGATTACAATAAAACTTTTATTTTTGCTAATAATTGTGAAGTATTATTAGCTCTGAAAAAATATGTGAAATTAGGTTTTACTTACTGCACATATTGTATTTATTTTTTTAGGCATTCATTTCATAATTATGTATGATGATAATTTTTAAATAGAAATGTAAATAGATACAAGAATTCAGTTAGCTTAAAAATGTACGTAATAGTTTCTTTATTACGTTGTTAATTTTTTATTCTTTCGTGTCATGACTTAAATATGCAAATCGATTAACTCAGCAACTTCGAGATAAGTGAAAATGATAATGGATCAGTCTAATAACCGTAACAATCAAATCAGATCTACTAACAGAACTTTTAAATATCATTACATAAAATTACTTTAGTGTATCATCATAATTATTTTATTCTAATTTATGTTTAATGTTATTATAGTAACATGATTTCACTGAGTATACTCAGTGAAAATAAAGCAGGAAAAGTGTTTGATGCTTTTAAAATTTAATTTTTCAGAAAATTATAACTTTTAAACTTTGTTTAGTTGAAAATCACAGTTAATAGAATTTAACTGATTAGTTATATGGTAGATTTTTGAAAATAACCAGAACATTATAAAATACAATAAGTAATGATTCTAGATGATTCTAGAAAAGGAAACTTTTTTACAATTGTAAAAATATTTTGACATCATTATTTTGATGTTATACATATTAAATATGGTCAGCAAAAATATGATAATAAATGTTCTAAGATAATATTAGCTGAAATAAGTGTAGTGACATTCAAAATATTTTATAATCCAAAGGCGAGACAATAAATCTAACACTAAAAGATTTCAAATGTACCAATCTTTTTTTAAATAATAAAAGATTTAGATATCACACATAAAAGACTGTTATTGGCATTTTTATTCTCATAAATATGAATATTTGTAGAATATTTATGTCCAAGAAGTGATATTTCCGTTAGTTGTGTAATTCGTTCAGTTAAATTATGCCTTACTTGTTACATATAGATCTGCAAACCAAATATTATGATTGAATATTTTTGTTTATAATCAAATATAGTTCATAAAAAAAATAAAAAATTTTAGAGATATAAAAAAAAAAGAATTTATTGAGAATAATCATAGAAAAGCGTACAATTTTTCCAACCAACCGATAGCTAAAAATTGATGTATGTCTCCGTTCTGTCTTCAAAAGGAAGTATGACATTTTCGAAGTATTTTTTGTGATCCTTACGAGACAAATGTTGCGTATGGTCGCAATCCATGGAAATGTATTCCTGGCAATTCGAAAAACTTGTTGTCGATTCCTCGTAAAAATGTAGAACTCGACGAGAACCTGAAGCAATGATAGGGAACCGACAGAAGGGCCGCACCGTTGGACCGTGTCACCGTTGTAATTAGCTGCCACTTCCCTCAAGGAATCCTGGTGACACTCCACCACGTGTGTCCTACCAAAAGTTTTACTAATTATTATATTCCCTACTTGGCAATTAGGGTTAAACCGACACTTTGAAGATGTCTAACTGGTTCACTCTTTTTTGCCATAAACGTCATTGCTTGTTTTTTAATAACACGATCCCTTACTTAGTTTTTATAAAAAAAGGAATGACATCTTCTTAGTAAAACAAATTTTTTATCATCAATAAATACGTTTGTAATAATTGTAAATAATTGTATCTTTTAAATTTATTTTTAAAGAGTTTTATCGATTTTTATCAGTTCTTCCTGATAGCTTGTCATATTTATCATTAAGAATCAAAATAACATTACTTTACTACTTATGAGGTTAAATGTATAAGATTTAAATACTCCAACTGCTACTTATTATATGTAAAAGATAACAGGAAGACATATTTCAGGTTACAACTGGACACTATTGCCAGTGACATCACGAGCAGGAGGACGTCGGAGTGCACATGTCAAGCGACCAATGAATGCTTTTATGGTCTGGGCCCAAGCAGCAAGAAGAAGACTTGCTGATCAATACCCTCAGCTTCATAATGCGGAGCTGTCAAAGACTTTGGGAAAACTCTGGAGGTATTAATTAGTATGTTTGTCTGAAGAAAACATCATTTCCTATATCACTTTGTCTTTGTAGGATTTTAAGCGACGGTGAAAAACAGCCATTTATTGAAGAAGCTGAAAGACTAAGAAATGCACATAAAAAACAACATCCACATTATAAAGTATTTTTCATTTTGCATTTATAAAATATTTTTAAATAAAAATTTATGTTAAATTGCTTAAGTTTGCCAAGAACTTAGTTTAATGTAGAGTAGGTACTTCGTTAAGTTCAAAAGTAATTAAGATCATAAAGTTGAAGCATGAAGCATGCATTTTTTACATATTTTAAAAAAAGACTACAATTTGGTGTATTAGAGCTATTTAAAATTAGCTTTAGTATCTAAGAGATTGTTATAATTTATTTAGAGTTAAAAGCAATTTTTTTTTATAAAAAAGTACATCGGATTGTTATACAACTTGAGAACATTTCTTTCATATTAATCCAATTTTTACATAATTAATAAAGTTTTCTATCCATTATTGCATATCAGCGATAAGAACGTAAATAAAACAAATAAAATATGATAATGGAAAATTGATAATGATTCATGACTTAATATTCTTCATTAAATAAGAAGATATTGAAAAACTATTTAGAGAGTATGAAATTACTTCAACGCAAACTTAAGTAATTCAATAAAAATAATTTTTAGCACGGAAAATACTTAAATATCTTATTTACCTTTATAGTATCAACCACGTCGTCGGAAGCCGAAGACAGAAGAACAAATAAATATTCTGGCGCATCGTAACTCGTTACAATCTTCCATATCCCTTGACTCAGCGAGTTCTTCGGATTGTAGCTACAGTCGACTGTATCCCGAAACTCCCAGCAAGTCATACGACCGTTCGTTGACTTATCCCGAACCAAACAAACATTTTGAACTCTCTAAATCGTATATGGAAACTTTCAAGTATCCCGATCTTCAGAATCGACCTTATGAAACTCTTCCCAAGTACGAGCTGTCAGCTAAAACTTATCCTGATCCTAAATGTCATGATCTCCAGAACCCGAAGTGCTCTGATAGCAGTCCAAGGTATTCAGATCTCCAGGCTAAGAGTTATGAATCTTTGCCTAAATATACAGAGCCAAAAAATTACTCGGAAAGTTTCAAGTATCCAGAAGTTACGAACAGTACTAAATCCTATACTTATGTGCATGGCCAGTATTATCCTGCACCTGAAACATATTCAGTACATGAGGAAAATGATTATCAAAGTCAGAATATGAGTACTCATACTTTTTACCCATATATTTCTGCTTCAATGGCGCAATCTCCTTATTACATGGGACCTCGATAAAACAACAAAGAAAAACTGACATAGTTTGCATTTTTATCATGAGGTGAAGTTTATTATAGCAACTAATTATTCTTTTGCTTTATCTGTACAGTGGTAAGAAAAAAATATTGATTGTGTTAGAGTTAATTAAAGTTAAGTTTATTTGATAATTTATAGGCGTGTAAAAAGTAATTAAATCATTTTTTCTTCCTTATGTGTGCGTATTATTTATTTTTGTTTTCTAAATATCATTAATTAACAATTACATGAAATCGAATAAGTAAGTAAGTTACAACAGTTTTAAAATTAATACTTGGATAACCATCAAGTACTAGTATAACTTACTAAAGATAACGTTTACGACTGAAGACAACTCTTTGACTTGATTTTACACTTTTGGTAAAATATTGATAGCAATACCTTTTACCCATGGAATCATAATTATATAAGGTGACTGTCCCAATTATCCCAGTAAATTTAAAATTGATTATTTATTTTATGAAAGATACATGATTATATTTTTAAATGGGTGAATATTCATGAGCTAATAAGAAGATACCGAAACATTTTTTATAATCAACACTACGCAAAATAATATTTTTTAATTACTAAATAAAATTTACTGAGCGAGAATAGGTTCATGAGTGACAATTGGGGTAGTCACCTTATTCAAGCAAATAATTTGTTGCACAGTGTGCTTAAATTAGAAATTCACAAATTTGAATGACATCTAAAAAATTACATATGTAAGTTGTTATTGATCATTTGTTCAATGATTATTAATTTTAGATATGATTAAAAAAATGTTATACATACTTGAATACGTTATGTGTAATTTTATTCCAGAGTTGTGCATTGATAACTCGATTTTTTAAAATCATAATATCTGCACTAGTTGATAGACGTCACTATATACTGACAGCACAACTGAGTTAAAACTTAATTACAAAATATAATTGATTTATGCAAACCGGATATAGCTTTTATTCACTATTTTATTTGACAAATTTTACATCTGCCTACTGACAGAAGTCCAGCTAGTTATTAAAATTCATTTTGATGACATTAATTGCAAAATTGACTTAACTTTAACTAAACTGATTTAACTGAGAGCTAAATTTTTTATGAATCGCTTGATGAGAAATTGATTGTATGGGTACCTGATTTCTATCTAAATAGATATTTTTTTTAAAGACAACCTTTTGTTGTGCTTTAATTCAATGAAGAAAATCTGAAAGAAGTTCGAACAAATTCAATACAGCCGTTTTTTTTTTTACTTAGAAACTTCAGAATAAGTTGAGTTAAAAACAATTTGCAATAGATTCGACTTATTAAATGATCAGTATTATTGAAAAAATTCGATTAATATCAATACAATATTGTTATTAACGACTACATATGACTTTCAACAATTTTATATTGTTTCTAAAATTTACAATTGGACTTAAGCAATTGAAAAATAGTTTTTACATATAGAATGATGCTTATTGCTAGTAAATTGGATCAAGACAAATGAATCAACAATTGTATATTTTTTATAACGAGTGCAATTTGTTAGAAAAATTTTTTAAAAAACCAATAATAAATGTGTAAGATAGAAATACATGAAATTGGAACGAAAAACAGTTAATAGGAATAGGAAGTTTGTGGTGTGGGCACAAAGTGCGCCTAGACCCATTTTTTTAATACCATTTAATCCACTTTATCATAACTTATTCTATTTATCATTAAAAAAGAAAATTAAATTACACTATTGGTTGTTACCGATAAGCTTAAAATATAAAGTTCAAATACTTAAAATATTAGAATAGATAATTGAATTTTGTGAATGGATAACTACAGCTATGTATCTACTTACTTTTTAAAAATACTTTTGAAGTTGCACCAAATATTTTATATTCATAAGAAATAATAGGGAAACATAATATTTGAGATTATAACTAGATACTATTGCTAGTGCCATTGCGAGTGGCATGGTCTTCAATAGAGTATTTGTCACGTGATTAGTAAAAACTTTTATGATTCGAGCTCAAAAATATTGAATATGTTAAGATGAATTAAAATTAAGTTGATATAATAAGGCATTTTCATTATTTAATCATTTTCGTTATGTATGAGTATATTGTTTATTTGTTAAAATTATTTATAATTAACAATTACATTAAATAAGAGATAAAGTTTATACAATCGTATCAAATAAGTTAATCACAATCTTTTCAAAATTAATACTCCAAAAACTATGAAATATTACAACGTAAGGAAGCACTGCGTACTCATTTGTAGAATTTAATATAACTGCTATGTATTTAGAATAATATTAAATTTACTTTTACTACCTTCTTACATGCATATTCATTTAAATAAACTACTGATCGTTTTTGTTGCAAAAAAAACTTTGAAAAGTTAATCGTTTAAAAGACGCACGTGCATAGTGTTGAAATGTAGGTCACGATATTATAAATTCCAGTTACAGATCTATTTTTCAGTTCTCAGTTACATTTACTATAATAATGTATTAATAAATTTGTATTTCGTAATTTGAGTTACCTATCATTACGGATCTCGGACCATGACTGCAGCCAACTCTTTTACTTGATCTCTATTAGCATGCATAAACGCTTTCGCTGTCCAAATCATGTCAGCCAATATTTCGTCGTTCTTCTCATCCATTGCTACTACACTAGACAATTGAGGATTGAAACGGTAATATGGAATGCCTATCATGGAACACCAAGTTCTTGCACGATCGACAACGCGTCCATCAGTTGCGGTTGCTTGATCGACGAGAAGATTTCCCAAAGCAGAAATTCCTCGGCCGAGTTTCATTGCGTCCCATATACTTTCTGGTCGGAAAACATCAATGTCTTTCAAAGGTGTGACAGGAATTGCACCAGTACCAAGTGAAACAACTAAAGACAGTGGAGTAGTTTTAGCATCTCTACCAAGAGCGTTTAATGCTAAGTTGTATTCGTGGATTTCTGTCATGGCATCAAGAGTAGGATTATTAGCAATTAATCCTCCATCGATGAATCGACCAAAGGCTCTAAAAAATGATGGAGCAGCTCCAGTAGCTCTTGCTGCCTTCCACAATAATTGTTCTTCAGGTAATAGAGTTGGCTTAAATTTAGAATTATGTGGAACTTTTAATAGAGCACTTGGCGAGTCGTAGTTACGAAAGAGATGAAGATCTACAGGTTTTCTATCAGCAAGTACTCCAGTTATCATGAGTTTTGGTGATTTGATATCTGCCATAACACTTTCAGCTCCAAGACTATCCTTTAAAACTTTTTCTAGATTTTCACTACTATAAGGTCTTGATCCTACGAATGTGTCCTGTTTGATTCGAAAATAAAGAGCTTGGCATTCTCTTAAATTTTTGCCAGCAGCTAAACCAAGAGCAAGGATTCCACCTGTTGACGTTCCTGCAATCCAATCAAAACACTGGACGATAGGTTTCTGCAAAATAGCTTCAATTTCAATTAAAGTTTGAACTAGAATAAGACCACGTATTCCTCCACCATCTAAGCATAATAATCTACCACCTTTTAATTTTTTTGTACCAAGCGATGCCATTTTTGCCATGCTTGATACATATAACATCTGATCAAGAACTGTTCTAGGAATTGCAGTCGGCGGTTCTGGTGGAGCTGATCCATTGAATGTTTCACCAAATTTACAACCCTCATCACAATTTTTCATGTTTAAATCACAACGTCGAGCACCAACAGCATGCAAAATGTATAAAATTTTATCTCCTTCACTGTTTTTTACATTAATCAAGTGTCTTGGAGTTTCATTGTTCTTGTTTTTAGCATTAATATCAGCTCCAAAACCAATGAGCATTTGTGCAATTGAGATTGATGCACCTTTTTGCACTGCTAAATGTAAAGGTGTGTTACCTTGATGATCACCAATATTTATACATGCCATGTGGCTTAAAAGTGCGACAACACAATCTAATCGTTTCCTCATCACCATGATATGCAATGCAGTTCTACCATCAAAATTGAGTGCGTTGATGTTGCAATTCATTTCTATCAATGCATTTACTACCTCACGACTAGATGACCAATGCAAAGGAGTCCCTCCAAACTTCATATCTTCGGCAGATAAAGAGTTGGGTTTATCATTCATAAAATCTCCAACATAACTTGGACCATTTGTTGTGCTTTCTTTCGCTGACATATTGACATCTGCTCCAATCATTAAAAGTGCTTTTACACAATCTGGCTTATCATTTTGGCAAGCAACATGCAGTGGAGTTTGTCCAGTGGCATTGCGACTGTTTAAAATTTTTCGTAGACTAGCCCCTAATGCAAAAATAATATCTTTATTTGATCCAGCAGCGTAATGATAAACAGTATTTTCATTATGATCTAAATGTTCTAGTGAAGCGCCTTCATTAATCAATAGTTGTACCATTTGAAGATTATTGGTTTGAATAGCTACTTGAAGAGGTGATATTCCAGTAGCACTATCGCCTACATTTAATTTCTCTTTGATTACCATATTTTTGAATGCATCATAGAATAATAAATGTGCTGCTAAATGTGATGGTGTCCAAGTTGGATGTTTAGTAACTGTGTCACATAACTTTTGAAGCTTGGTTGTGTTACATAGTTCTTTAGATGATTGTACTAGTATTGGAATTTTATCATTGTAAACAGTAAATTTGATTTCTGCCATCTCAAGATCATCCGATCGAAATAGACTGAATGCTTGTGACAAAGTTTCTTGAGATGGTCTATGAAAGACAATTTCATATTTGTCATGATAACGATCACCTGGTCCATACAACATAATCCCATCTTCTCGATATTGAATGTGACGATTACCATACTCGTCAGGCCGAACTTCCAAAACTACATTAGGATCAGTGTTTCCAAAGACAATGTTTCGGAAAACATTGTTAGCAATATCTCCTAACCATGCCATGATGATCAATTTATGTAGTACTATGATGACATGATGATCAATTTATATAATCTTAAATTGACAATGCGCAACTTTGGATGAGTCATCTAGAAAAATTATATAAGTTGACATTGATCGTTTGCTCAATGAACTTTGATTTTGGTTATGATTAAAGAAAATTTCATAAATACCTGATAATATTTAATGTTATTTCATTACAGAGTCGTACATTGATGACTGGATTGCTTAAAATAATAATATATGTGCTAGTTGATAAATGTCACTATTTACTGACAGCAAAAATAAATTAAAACTCAATTAAAAAATGTTACTTATTTATTCAAGTCAACTATAGTCACAGTCACTATTTTATCTAGTGAATTATGTATTCTCTTAAGGTTATTGGATGGTTAGACGAATTTAAAGATTAATCTATGAAAATTTCAAAAGTGATAGGTAATAATTTAAAGAAATCAAGTTCGCTTTATCAATAAATTTCATCGTTTAGTTTAGCAATAATAAACGTATAAAGTTCAGTTAAAAGTTAGGTTAAACACTAAATCTAATGGCACAAATAAATTCAGATTTCTTATAAACAAAACGATAAAAAGTTTTATAATTTTGTAATTAATCACTTCTAATTGTCAAGTTTTATTTAATATCAAATATTTTCATTTCTCTATACATTAAAATTTAACATAGGTTTTCCCTATACTATATTATTATTTGTGATCGAACAACCTTAATGACAAAAGTTTGGTGAGTTCTGCAAACTTATCTAGATGGCATTGAATGAAAAATCGAAGTATCTGTTGTTGGTAATTTACCTTTTATGCCCATGTGGTAGTAACAAATTAATATAGCATTCAAAGTGAAATTAATCGATCCGTCTGACATTAAATATTTAACATAATATTAATAAACAATTTCTCCAAGTACGTTCATAAATAATTATGTACCACCTCAATGAATAAGCTATAGATCAATTAAACAATCAAAAAGTGCCTTAATCATTCCTTATTGGCATGATTATCGTAAAAAAGGACAATTATTTCCAACATGAATGGTTCTGACAGTTAGAGTAATGAAAAATGTATTGAAAATATTGAGAGGAGTTTAAAGTAGGACATGGTAGATTTTTATTAGTAATACATCATAATTGGAAAATGAGATTTTCATCATGTAGTTGAAAGGATGAAGTATTAGGTGGCTTTCAAGAGAGCTAGGAAGCATGGTACTGTGGTATGCAGTAGGTTACAGGCGCGGGCGAACGAGAGGATACTTGGTCTTCGTGGGTGGCAAACGGTTGCGTCGGCGCATTTCGAACCCCGCCCTTGTGCGAGGCTGCTCCTGCGAAGAAATGATAGTCGTGTTTCAACTCGCGATTCGCGTGGCCTGACTGTGAGAAACGCGACTTTAGTCTTGGCAGCTCATTATTATACTGTTAAGTGTTAAATACTGTTTCGAAAAATATATCCACTATTTATTTTTCCGCTTGTATTAATGCGGTCATATATTATATACATTGTTATTTAGATAGAATATTTTTATGCACAATAAAATAAATAACTTTATAATATATGTATATACATGTTATATATATATATATATATACACGATAAATATAATAAAATTGGCACGATACCAAATAAATTATTCTAATTAGTGATTTATTAAATCAGTGAAAATGATAATTAATTCATTTTACTACCAAAATTTGCTACACCATGTATATTGTAGGTAGTTGAAATTGTGAACAAAAAAAAATACTTACCACAGTACAATAAAATCAAGTGCAAAGAACTGAGTACATATATAAATCATTTAATCAATCCTATTAATTTTATGACAAGGTGCTAACGTAATTAGTTTTTTTTTCTCTAAAGGTGACATGTCAATTATAATGAACAAACAAATTATTGATCACTGTATCATAAAGTTGGAGGAAGAATAATAGAATATATAAATATGTTCGAATATTTTAACACTCATTTAATTGATTGATATATATGTATATTCCTATTCTATCCATATACATATATATATCACCTTTATGACCTCTAAATTATGTACGAGATACTTATCAAGTTATATAATTAAGCGGCCTACATGGTTATCAAAATAAAAAAATCAAACATTTATACAATTTTTCAACAAATAAAAGAAAAAACCGGATTGGAGAAATGTTCGTGAGCGCTTCGATAAAATCACTTAAACGATCTATAACAGTGATTACTCAATCGTATGAGAATTTACCAAATGTGCATGAAGCTTGAATATGTCTTAAGCATAGGAATTGCATTGCCATGAAGATTATGAGGAGAATAATAAGTTTACACTATATATCTCCATGCACGTGTAGGAACGATGATGCGCATGATTAAGAACAAGCGCGACTGCTAAAAGTATTACGTAAAACAATATCATATATATTTATATATTGGATCTCTGTCGAATTAAATTACAAAACGAAAAAGAAGGATCACCCAACTTTGTAAGCATTACCTAATTTCGAAATAGGATAAAGGTGATGCGTGGCAGCAGTTCAGAATTATTGCTGGACGCAAGCAGTCAAAGTCAAGCTACCAATCCATATAAATACGAAAAACAAGAGCAGGCCGAATTACGTCGTCGCAAACTGTTGGAACTCGGGTTTGGCGCTAGGCGCCAACCGCTACGGCGAACTTGCCGTCAGCGGTTTAATTTCTACGCTACTTCAGCATTAGCATTTGTTGCCACATCTGGTGGTGCTGCGCTGCTTTTTCTAGTTCCTCTGTATGTTGATCCAGCAATCAGTACACTAGCTGCTGATTTTTCACCTGAACCGGTCATTTGTACCACAATCCGTCGTGAAGATATTCTTGGCCTCTTCAATTGCACTTGGAGCTCCTGTCGTGAAGGCTGTACCAGCGATGTTTACAGATGTACTCACATATACGTTTCATACACTCCATGGACCAATAATACTAATAGAACACTTTCATGGACAAGTGATTTGGGAATTGGTGATAAAAGCACTTCCAACACAACAATCCAATCACCTGTTACTGGTCAGTTTTCGTTATCAATTATTCAGTTACCTTTTACCCTGCTTTATTTACTGTACTGCAGCATTTATGTACATAGGCTTCTGCTGTGATAATCATCACATGACATATACATGTTTATTTATGTATTGACATTTAAATATTTTACAGTTTCATCGAATGAGGTCGAAGCGATTCTTAAGGTGAACATCAAAGGTTGCGGCTATCCCCCTGTAGTCAATTGTGAGAACTTCACGCGTGAGCTTGGATACACGGGTGCTAAATTTCCCTGCCATTATAGTCGCATCAACGGCAGTATAGTGATGGCTAATTACAACCGCGAGGCTCAAGTAGAGACAATAATCCATTTTCTTGCGGCGCCTTTTGTAGTGACACTTGCTACGAGTATTGCACTGTGTGTAATGCACTGTGACTGCAGATGCGTGGTACCCTCCCATCGTCAATCGCGTGGAATGAGAAAAATCAGAATAAGCAATCTCAGGTAATATTTATTATATGCTGCTACACTCTACGCTATTTTAATTGCTTTCTTCGTATTTATTATTATTTTTTTTTTTATTTTTTAGTATAAAAAGAGATAGAAGTAGAAGATAAAAGCTGAATGTAATGAAACGTCAGGATTCATTTTATTTTTCTGCTAAAATACGATTTGATTATTATCTCAGCTGCTGAGTGTTTTAGGAGTGATTAAATATTTTTTCAAATGATTCAAGATGTTTGAGATATCAGCTTCGCTCAGACTAATTAGAAAGAGGATATTTAACTATAAATAAGGATAATTCAGTTATGAATTATAAACATTTTTTTTTTTTTTTTAATTTAAAATTATTATTATCATTATAATTTTTTATAATGGATTAAAATTATTTTTTTCAAAGCGATATTTGGGTTAAATGTAAAAATGGAGATATGTATGAAAACTTTGCCACAGATATAGGGACAAATTATTATGCCTTCAAAGTTTCTGGTGCTTTTTTATATTTAATATTGATGCAAGATAGTGTGGGATTTTAAAATGATTAAAAATAATTATTTATAATATAATGACTTTTTCCGTATTGGTGCTTTTGGAATGCTGTAGGTGGTCTGCGTAAGTGATATTTTTAGTTTGACTTATTTAAAAAATTATAAACCAAAGATATTTCTAATCATTAATAGAGCTGTTATCGCAGGAAGTAGAACAGAATGTTTTATTCATCTTACACTCGTTATTGCATGACTTATGAAAGCGGAAAAAGAAAAAATTGAAAGTTACTGAATGTCTTTATAACATTTAATTAATTTTACTATTTTAGATCAATTAATGTTTTAAAAAATAATATTTAAAATTTTGGGACCATTAACAAAAACAATATTGCTCTCAATAGTTCTTTCAAATGAACGACAGTACAAAAGATATTTCTTTGATGTTTAAAACATTATTTTATCATAATATGTGGGTATAAAAAATCAATAATTAATATAAAAAAAAGAAAAACAAAATTTTAAATTCATTAATTAATTATTCATAAGCAATTATTGTTGACTTGCTCTCCAATTCGATGACTTATCGGAAAATCGATAGACTACAAAAGAGAAGAAAAAAAAAATATAAAAAATCTAATCAAGTTTCATTGAAATATTTCTCCATTATTCTGTATATGAAAAGCAAGTTAAACGGCAATCTGCTAACAAAGAATTTCTTGGCAAAAAAAAAGCAACAAAAAGCTTTCATGAAAATTTTACACGAGTAGATTTGAATCATTTTAAGAATATCTCTTATTTATTTCACAAAGAAAATATTAAAGAAAAATTTTTCATGCAAATTTCATGAAACTTTTTAACTTTCGAATAATAAATGACTATCTATCTTTAAATAATAAATAATCAAGAAATGTGCTTACGCGAGTTTTGTAATTTACTAGTGTGCCATTCATTTAATGTTATATTGTTTTATCAATAATTTTATTCTCATTTCAATTATGTATTTTATTATTCTCTATCAGAATTTTTGCGTATAAAAATATATATTGTATGCTAACTGTGATATTAATCTGTAAAAAGAATAAAACGCTTAGGGAATACTTTATATTTCCCAAGAGACCGCGATAAAAACCACTGAATTTATTAAAATAAATTTGATTTATTTGATTTTGACGACTTTTTATTTATTTGCCTTTCGATACTCACATATTTTATTATCATTATTATTAGCATAACCATTCTTCTTATTTTATGGCATCAATGCCCATGAAAATAATGAGCATATAAAATATTTTCTATTTATATTTGTCATTAACTTTTATGTTGCTTAAAGAAATTACTTCCTAGTAATACTTTAATATTTATTGTCATGTAGATTATTGTGGTAATGCGTAGTTCTATAGTTAAACAAAAAGCACGTTCTGTGTATTCATGTGCATGCATTACATGTTTAAATAATTTATAACAAACCATGAACTTATACAGTATATACTCGTAGATCTAAAAGTATACGCACTATAAGAGTCTTTAAAATAAATTCAATGTCTTTAGGTATATATGTGTCCACAACTGCTTTCTATAAAGACTGTTGATAAATTGTTCATGACCTATTTCTTATTCTTGACCATCACAATTCCATCACATGGTCTGCGGGTGACTATCGATAACATTTTGATTAAAGTCTATTATTGATGTAATGTTAATAATTGATAAAAACAAACTTTTGTCATTTCTATTTTAATTAAAATATGTATAATTAATTATAATCAACTTGAAAGACGATACTTTGCTAAGTAATCCATGGTTGAAATTAGTTTTCCAGGCTGTTGCCCAGAAATTACTTGCGCAACGGAGTTTAACTTTTGACGATAAGATCGATGAAATAGAACAGTGTTGAGAAAAATTAATTTCCCAAGAGATTGCTAGTCTAAAATGTGCGGGGTAAAATGAAGTTCTATGTTATGCCTAATTTTTACTGAGGGATAAAAATTATTCATATTTTATCAGCATCAATACAGTAGCTGGTAGATAGAAGTACATGATATGATTAGATGAACGGGGGATACTAAAAAATTTTTCTCATTTCAGTGATCAATCGATAAGCAATAGAGTGGACCGAAGAGGACATACGGAAGCTCACTGCGACTGCGGGGAAGTAACACGACCATTATGACATAGGGATGAGACGACTGAGAGTGTGCTGGCCACATCTCAGTCGGATCTTTAAAAGGAATCCAGTCATTATTTCCACTATGATTAACATGACTTTCTAATGATTTTCGATCTTCCATGGAATTAAATACTGCAGTGACTATCGATCGAATATTGGACACTTTGAAGCACCAAAATTCGTGCTGATAGAAAAAAAAAATATAATAATTTAAGAGATAGCTAAGTGAAATGCCATTATTATTTAACGGGTATAACAATAGAAATAAATAAATAACAAGATAGAATTGAATCAAAATAAGTAGGATAACATGAATTAATGTGGTTAGCAGTTGACTGTTCGTTAACGTGCTTTATACATTTGTGGACGTATCACTATATAATCGCACTCGAGCTTCAAGAGTGCAGTGCTGCACCGGTATTGATTGATACAATAATAATGATGGTAAGGGTCGACGTTTATTACGCTACATGTTAATACTCTTATCATCATTATGTATGATTCGAAATAATGAATAAATTGAATAATGCAGTATACAGATATAGATTGTAAGAAAAATGAAAAACAATATCATGTAGTTTTGTTCTTCATATCTTTATCAACGAAACGATGAAATAGCAGATATATATATATATATATTCGTATGTAAACATATATCTTGTAAATCTAATCACCATTTGTGAATTTCAATAAGTTAGAGGAACTATTTTGAAATAGAACCAGTGGTGTTCAACAACATATACAACTAAAAAAGCTAATATTTTTCAACATTTAGGTTACTACTTTTTGCGTTTTACAACTATTCACTGATTAGTTTTTTAAGAATAATGTTAATCTTTAAATGGAATTATTGGAGTGGAGTACTGAGATAAATATTCAGCTTTTATAACAAAAATATGTTTTGTTTAATGTTTATGATAGTTATTTTCTTTCAATTATTTCTCCTTTGAATGAATATTATTGTTTTTAATTTAACTTACTGTTAAGTGAAATGTAAAAAATTGTTTTTACAGTTGAAGAAATAATTACTATAGTTAAATCTAAATCTTCTCTCAGTACAATGTTATCATCTGATCATTTTTATTTTTTCATTCACTCTGGAAATATTCATGAAAAATTAAAACGAGTTATTTCTATGAATAGTTGAAATGAGATTAAGAGAAAAAAATTTAAAGTAATTTTTTTTTAATACTTTAATTGCATACATGTTCTCCCTAAAACCACTTTTTCATGTAGGGTAGAGTTGAGTCTAGATGGCTTGAAGCAATATTTCAGTTGAAAAATATTTATCCTAAAAAAAATGGATAAACTTTATAACAAATGTTTTCTATTTGAAAAAAAAGTTATTCATGGTGATAAGAAATGTCAAACAAACTTAAAATGAAATTTTAAAACTTAACAACCACCTTTAAGGCAATTTAGAGGTCACCATGACCTACTGTATAGTTTAAATATTAGCCCTTACTACATTCATTTTCCTAAATCAACGATAATTATATTCCAAAATGAATGAAAAATTAAAATATTCTGATGGGAACAAAACCACCCTAAACAAACAAAAAAATAGTATCTATGTCTTAATTAAAGACCACGATTTGGATTATACTGACAGGGTCACATATAGATGTAAATAAAAAATAAAACTAGAATATCGCGCTTCCTTAAACGAAAAAAAACATAAGTATTTATAGTTACAAGAAGAAAAAAAGAATAAATAAAAACGCGATATAAAAATATATATATACATATATATATATATACTGTCCAAAATTTGGTAAAAAACTAAAAAAAAAAGAACAATTTATCTTGTATACACTAAAAAAACCGCCATGTCAGTTTTATGACATTTAAATTTTTTCTTTGATACATTGTAAAATTATTAATTATCAAATAGACACTTGGAATGGATTTATTGTAATATGTGTATGAACATATATACAAGTGCAAAAATCAAAATAGAGTGAACTTAAATTGTTGCATTTTTATTTAATAAATAGGACCAAAGAATCTAAGATTAATCAGTTATATAATTTTCTACGCTGTCATGTTGATGATTCTAGAAGTGTGCGCAGTGATTTTCAGTTAATTACAGGAGGCCATTAGTTGTAGAGAAAAAAGACGTCATAAAAATTAATTTAAAAATTCCGTTGATGTATCAACTCAGTTATACTTTTAAAACTATTATTCGTGACATGAACAGGGATTTGTCACAGGCGAATAATGCGGCTCAGATATGACATTAAGCATTCGCTGAATAGAAAGAATTAAGAGTACTATGTCACTTTTCTGTAATTTATTAGAGTACTGCAAGCAGCGCAGAGCACTTGGAAAATGTGACTGGCACAATTCAGGATCGAATATATATTTAATGCAATCTCTTGGTGCATTTCTCTACAGATTAAATTTTCAAATAATTGGATACATTACCATATAATTAAAATAGTGAATATTAGATTAATTTATGATAATTTATCTCAATAAACGTCCGTGCAGAAATTTTAATGGGATCACCAACAGAATTACACTTGATTGACCAAAATCTAGTGCTTGATGAACACTCATGTATTGGTGATGTATAAACATGTAACAGGGCTATAATATTTAAGATATATGATATTCATATTTATTGATTTATCATTTGCTTTCTTTTGAAAGAGGTCATTTTTTACGAGGGCGCGTCAAAGCGAGCAAGCCTGCAAGAAAGCTCAGCCTATTGTCACTGTTACAATCAGCTTTGACCTCGATTATTTGCATTAGTATTAGCAACCAACATCGACCGTTATCAGCGTTGTACATGCACGTATGTTGAATCGCAATAGTATGGGTCAGAGTACATTATGGGGAATGAGAAGATATCACGTCAGCAGAGACTACTTAGAATTCGGGTGGTTGTCACGCTCATGAAAAGCATGCCATGTCGCATTGGGAATGCTCCCGTTTATTATTTTACATGCTAATTTTTGATTTACATTTTTTACAATATCACGAAATGAAATGATAAATTTCATTTTTTTTTTCATTTTTATTCATTGATGATATTTTTAACTTTGTATCATGATGGAATCACTTTTTTCGTGCATTTTTTTCCACAACTTTTAAGCTTGAAGATGAATTAAAATTTTTTTCTCGATGAAGAGATTCTGAATATCGATTTTTTTTTATCGTCGTTAGCTTGATGTTCTAGTTTTTTACATCGTGTGCACACAAAACTATCTATCACGCATACATAACTGGTGTAGATCGCTCATATTATCGACGGCCACGAGCTCTAACTGTCAGCTATGGTTGTCATTATCAACGTCCTATAGGCTCGTTTAAGTGTAAAGAAAAGTTCCATCATGGAAATGAGTAGTTCGTGAATTGTTTACTCATTTACCTCATATGTATCAATCAACAGAGGTGAGATTTTTATTGTCATCTTTTATTTTATTTCCATCTATTGTTCTTGATACCTTTTTAAATGCAATTTTCCTTAAATTATAATTATGACAATATCATAACATCATCAAATTCTGTACTGCTTTTCATCACGTCCTTATATAAAGAATGAGCTGCTATAAAGTGTTTGCACGCGAGAAACGTGCAACTATTATACAAACGGAATACAGCTATGAATCTTTTCTGACTAATTGCACCACTCATTAACTACCCTTGTGACGTGCTAAGAAAACTTGTGTCTTTATAATGATGATTTAAAAATATATATTTCTGTACATGTGTCTTACATACACACAATACTGACTGAAACTGACAAAAAATAAAATAAAAAATTATGAAATATTGGATGGTTTTTGTGCACGTTTCTTCATAAATGAAATGTCAGATACATATCGACAACCACTCCAGTTCAGATCCTCTAATCAAAACTGCTGTACTTTGATATTTGAAGATTACATCTTAAATTTGAAAAAAAAAAGTTGTGACCTGATTACAAGACTCTCCAATTTGTGCTGAAACAATAAAGATATACGAGCTGTATTGTACCAAAAAATCAAGCTCTTAATACTGCCGATTGTAGAGATATTAATTATACTAGTGAATAAAAATAAAAAGTAATATCAGAGGGTAAGTTATGAAGAAACTCAATTAATGTTTCAAGGTAAAAGCAAGCAGGAATTTAAGTGAGCTTTCAAGGATTTACAGAAAGCGCTTCCTTCATGATAATTATCATCGTATTTAATGAATTTTCTTTTTTAACATTGTGAGTTTATATAATATGTCGAAGTAATAATTATAATAAATTGATGTGAAATTAATAATAATTAGATTAATAGAATGATTGATGAAATTATACAATAACTCATTCATTATTCTATATTGCTTTCGACGGGATAGTGATTGAGCACCATTTTATTGATAACATTTATAGATATTTAGTTTTTTTATATATATACTTTATTCTGCTTTCAATTCATTCACTTATTAACAAAAGGTAATTTCACACAACCGCAGAATATGTCGAATGATGTTTCTTTTTTTTCCTTTTTGGAATAATTCTCGTCTAGATTTGACATCAATAATTTTCTTAGCTATAATAAGTATTCATCATTTTATATAAACAATAATTTTAAATTGTTAATTTCTTACTAGATTATTAATTTTTATATGTGATGGTATGGCAATTAGCGTGGACTCAATTGTTATAAACTTCAGTACCGTTGAACGATACACAATCACATTTTCTTTTCTAATTAATTATATAAATTTCTTAATACAGTAAGTGTGGTAAAATTATTTTTTTTGAGTCTTGTAAGACAAGTTTTAATGTAAAAAATATTGCACGTTACTTCAAGTAAAATCTCCACGCAATCTATCGTCACACCACCATAATATCAGGCACTCCGCAGATAATATATACCACAATCAATATACACTTATAAATTATTTTTATTTTTTATGAGATAAATGATCGTAATTATGTCACTGCTTGAAGCTTCATCATAGTCTATATTAATAGAAGATGAAGCTATTAATTTGCTATGATAATGTACTGTAAAAACATGCGCTTGGATATTAATACTTTTTTTTCAATTCATTACAAAAGAATATTTCTAAAAAAAGTGTGAGAAAATTAATTGTAAAATTATATATCCCTTTTTTGTTTCTAAATTTTACATAAACTATTTGAAATATTTCGATTAACATTTTTTCTGAAAAAACTATTTTTGTTGAAAGTACAAGACAGTTACTATTTAATTATTCGTTTAAACAAAAAATATTTATTTTATGCCATTTTTATATTAGATTTGTTTTTATATTTTTCAATCATTTTTTTATTCTGCATAAATCATGGTATTTTTTTGAAAATTTAGAGCATACATTCGTTATGGCGCTTCCAGTAAAATTAAATGATACTGTTGACAAATTTTTTCAACAGTGAGTTTTGTAATGTTTATTCAAAAAATTGTGATTTTTCATTCACTTCGATAGTCGTTATTGTAAGCAATCTTGTTTTCTAAATCACTATCTATTTATGAAATATTCTGATATTCTTGTACGTATTAA
This sequence comes from Chelonus formosanus, assembly GCA_028641665.1. NCBI lineage: Eukaryota > Metazoa > Arthropoda > Insecta > Hymenoptera > Braconidae > Chelonus > Chelonus formosanus. The sequence goes on along the minus strand of CM054003.1, from coordinate 15,695,487 downwards.
AGTGAGTTTCAATTAAATAAATTGTGAGCTCTATCGATGCAATTATTTCTAAAATAATCAAGCAAAAATAAAAAATTCGCTAGTTACTATTTCGCATTTCAATATTCAAATTCTACATCCAATTAAAAACTAGTTAAAAATATTTCTTTGTGACCAATAAAAAATGGATTTCAAAATCAAATTTTTTTTCAGTACATATCGACACAAATACAATCATTCAACTCATGATTTATTTATACCACAATGTGAAATATTTATTTTTATAATATAATAACTCATTCAACTGTGTATATTTTCACTCCATACTTCATTATGTTTCATTGAATATTTTACAAAACTTATAAGTAATATAAATGCAAGTATAATCAAACAGATGATTCAGTTTTGTACAAACTTGTTAGGCTTAATAAAAAAAAATATTTGGCAGTAACTGTACAGTTATGTATTCATAACATCGACATGTAATTTGCAACTACCCTGATAATCCAAATCTTGCACTGTTTTTTTCTTGAATAATCATTGTCAGTCGCTCAAAAATTTAATGATATAATCATCAATTATAATTATAATAAATTTTTCTACTTTACATTAACACAACATTTACTCCATTCATTTATTCATTCGTTATATTTACAAGCTCCCAATTTTTCATTCATACCCATTATTAGTTGTAGATAAAAATAAATGTCTGACATTAAAAACAATACTTTCTGGCGCTGACTGGCTGCACATGGCTTACTGATAGGGGACGACCCACTTGTGGGACGACCCCTTCGTCTTGTCAGCCATAATAATAACACCCTTTGTTGGATATATTCCTTAAATTTTCTGTCGATAAAATCGTGTGAAGACTATCAGCACCAATCATGTGATTACCAAGATCAACGCGAACTCCAGCGTGTGGTGGAATTTGATGTATTGGCTCTATTGATACAGGCATCCTGACATCTGGGTAATAGTGATCCGTTCCGTGCAATCGTTCCGCCAATTGAATCTCAGGAATTCTAGACATTCGGAAATAACAGCATGATTATATTTGCGAATTATTCTTTTTTTTTTTATTTTACTTTTCTACTTTTTTTTCCCACTCACCTGGTTTCTTGCATTGGAACCGGAACTGGAGTTGAAAGATCAATATCAGCGTCAATCTCGGAAATTTCATCCGTAAAGCCATTAGGTAAAGTTTCGTTATTATCATGGAATTTTGTGTCTTTTTTTGCTCTATGCCGACTAATTAGGAGTCGACCAATAATGAGACTTAGAAAGACCGTCACTCCTGCAGCTACTGATACTATTATGTATAAGTAAAACTTCTCTTGATTTCCTGTTGATATAAAAGTTTGTTTTAATATATTTTCTTTTTTTATATTTAGTAATTAAGATATCTTAGGTTTATTTATAAGACTAACTTTCAACATTCCGTTAATTGGGGCTAATATAAATATGCCAACTAGTGACCTTGTACTTACTGATAGCTATTGAAAAAATTCAATAAGGATGTATCTATTAATGACCCTGTTCATTCAATCAACTAGATTATAGATCTAGATGGGGAATTGGGTCAATGAACACGTGAGCATATTTCTTTTATTTGTTTTGCGAATATGAAAGGCTTTCTTGAAATGGGGTGAAAAATATTTACTGAAGTGAACCATTTTTCGAGTGGTTTAATTATTTTGTTAGTAATAAAAGAAAATTTGTGCAATCGTAGTGGTTTAATTTTTTTTTTCATAAACTCGTGACATTGTTTTAATTAAAATACTTAACATGTTAATAACAAATTGTATTAAAAATCAAAAAATATTTTCTAGTTTAGGAGAATTATCTTTATTTATTCTATTAATTTAACTTTAATAAATAAATAAGAAAGAAGCATTTATTTGGCATAAAATTGATATTATATTTTTAAAAAATTTTTAGCAAAAATTGTAAATTAATAATGAAAGATCTTCAGATAATCTCATGATTTATTAATAATAACTGTTTTTTTACTCATTGAATGAAAATTATTACTGAGATCTTCTTTTATAATTATTATGTACAAAAAAATCTACGAAAATCATTGTAAAACCCTGGATGACTTTGAGCATTCATGATTGATGAATAAATAAATAAAAATTAAAAAATCTGAAGGCTTCTTTGATGCTCAAAAGATGTGCAAAAAGTAAAAACATTCGCATTCATATTAAAAACGAATATTTAAATTCAGGACTTTAAATCTTATCTTGGCTTTAGGGCTTTTAATGATGTAACCTATTTTTAAAATAAATGTTTATATTAATTTAAAATATGATCATTATTTTTAATCCTATTGACGTTTGGGAATTAAGAAAAACTGAACTTTTATTATTAGAATCCATATTTGTTTTACAATCTTTATATTTTTAATGGTAAAATAATTGTGTTTTTCTTTGAAAGTTATATTTTCTTAGATAGTCTTGTAATAAAAAAGTATTTTACTATCTTATAAAACAGAGTAAAACTAAAATGAAGCAAAGGTGAATAAGTTCTAGTAGGCAATGAGGTTACTTAAAATATTGTATATAATAAATGAATTTCATACTTTTAAACGGACATAGAAAATGTATATCCATAAGTAATAACAAGCCATCAAGCTTTATCCGGTTACATATTTCAAATAAGTTTTGTAGATAAGTTATTTCTTTTATTAACAAAATTTGTTTTATATACTTGTTATCTTCTCTATTTTTCGTATAAGCTAGTAAATATGATATTCATTTTACTTGAAAAAAGCATAAAATATTTTTTTTTTTTTATAATAATAATAAAAAAATGTCATCTCAGTTCAATATTACAATGAAAAAAAATTTTTTTATTGCTATTAATTTAAATCATAAATTTCTTTTATTTCTTCGTTTTTTGGAATTAAGAAACCTCCAAACCAACTGGATTAATGTAATAAAATACCAAAGTTTCAAAGACACAATGGTCGTTTGACAATTCTTCAATCAAAAAACTTTTTTGTCTTCAAAGCCTAAAGATTCTTTTTTCAATGAACTTTTCACAAAATTAAAAGGCTCTTAGCTTTTATTAAATCATAAAGTTTTTTAGGTTAAACTATTATGCTCTGTTGTGTTCATACCAGTAATTAATCATGAACAATAGTTTTACAATCCAAATAAATCTGGAAATAAATGTTTTTTTATTTGGTCACTATTTGGAGCATATACCTTACTGCATAAAACTAAAAATCATCAAAATTCAAAACATACGCAAGGATGCAATCAAAAATTCCAGAAAAAAAAAAACAGAAAAACATGCATACAATTTATTGCAAGTTTATACTATCATGGATGCACATCATAACCATCATTTATATACAATCGACGCTCTCTAGAACTCAACTCGTTACAGATTCGATTTTTCTCTGTTAAGTTTTTTTTCTCTTCAAAGCCATGAATAGTTTTAGATGTATGAAATTCATTTCTTTTAGAGCTTACATTTTTGTGTTAGAAGTTGTGTAGAGCGTCGACAGTATGTATCTATTTGAAAAAATAACTTTGAATATATATCGTAAATCGGTCACTGAATTCAGCTGATAACGAAAATTCCTAAGGTAATAACAAATTCGTGTTATATCCGCATGGGATGTCCATGGATGATTTATTTGAATAAACTACTTACTTGTAATAAATGAATATACGCTAATCCATTCATTGAGATAGTCAACCATGGCTTGATCCTCTTCAGGTACTGTGAAGATGATGGTTATCATTTGTCATGAATCATTTATTATGTCAATGTCATCTTCAGCTTCGTTAGCTTTTTAAATTATCATTAATACCACTCTCATAACGTCAGTTGACAATATAAAACGCTGTTGAGCGTGATTACCCTACCGACCGAGCCTAATCTTGCTATATGTACCACCTTTCTGTTTTCAATTACGTGGTACGTTACATGTACAACGTATGATTATACCAAATAGACTGGTTAAGTTATGCTTCTAAATGCTAAAATTTACATAAATCACCACAGAAAAAAAAAACAGAAAAGGCATTTAGAATATCTTGAGTATTTTGCTATTCTTAGATCAGCTATAAATATGTAGTTTTCGAAAAGTAGAAGTAAAACAAAACTTGCAAAGCCAATACTTTTGGGTGCTGCTAAAGAATTTATGTCATGCTGTAAAAGTCATATTGAACTCGTTTGATATGATGTAGTGGTTGTAGTAAAATTCGATTTTGTCATTATTTAGTTATTTCATTAACATCCACCACTAATTCACCTAGAAACTTATTTACTCCATTAACTTTTTTTTCGTTGTAAAAAGCAAGTATGATAATTTCATTATTTGTCTCAGTTTTAGAATAAATAATTTACTTTAAAAATTCATCTTCAGTTGAATTATTGAGAGTCAGAAAGAAGGTGTTATGGAAAATTCGTTGTATTTTTGAAATAAAATAAAAAAAAAAAAAACGTTTAGTTAAACAAAAATAGAATTATTTAAAAAAAGAGAATAAAAACTTTTTTTTCCCTAAAAATATCTGCTCAAAGACAAGAGTTTTAACTTCTAGAATATTTTTAACTATAAAAAAAGAATTATTCTCGTGGGAAGAAAATTTTAATTATATCACTGACTAACTCTATTTAAGAAAAATTGTGAAAAAAAGTTTTCTTTTTAATAATTAGGAGCTCAAAAACTAATTACAACGTTAAATCATATTATTTTACATTGAACGTTTTTATTGAAGTTCTATTATAAATAATGAAAATCGTTTTCTTTTATTTCCTGAACAGAAATACTTGAATCTATTGGAAGAGAGTCAAACAAAAGTACATAAATGGAAATGGAAGTAAAATTAAATAAATCGTTAATTGAAAAAACAATATAATTTCAATAATTGAATCAAACAGTTCAAATGAAATTGGTATGGACATTGAATATGTAAAGAATATGGTTTTTTATTAATTATAGAGTCAAAATTAATTGTTGGTTTACATGTAACATGATAACATAATTAAATTGAAACAATTTAATTAAAAAAAATTAGATAATTAAATAAATCAGAAGTGAGACTACTAAATAATTACAAATAACTAATTTATGCTTTTAGTATTTTAATTGCATCCAACATTGTTAATTTTATTTCTTCCTTTTCCATAAAATAATTATAATTATCATAAATAAAAATTAATATAGTTTTTCGATAAAAATTGAATGTTTTTTGTGCACGAACAAACATGAATAACATCTATTTGGAGCATTTTTTTGAAATTAAAAAACTTTCTTTCATATTTATAAAATTTGAGATAAAAAATATTTATTTAAAAACGATGTTGACCTTTAATCTATGTAATTTTATATTTTTAGTAAAAGAGTGTTTAAAGTAATATAATAAATGTAAAACTTTTTAAAAACGAATGATCCTATCATAATAAACTGAGAACACAAATACAGGCCAAAAAATAGATCCGTCGCTCAGTTAGTTTTGGACGTTACTGAAACACAATATACTTTCGGTAATTCAATGCTCCATTAATTGACCACAATAAATTTTGGATAATTAATGAACTTGATATCAAATGTGGTTTGCATAATGTAATTGACATCATATCGAACGAATTGTTTTGTAATGCATTTAAAACTAATTTATAACATCTGTATTTTACTGATTAAACGTTCACATTAAATAAAATACAAGAGTATTTTATTTTCGTTCAATTAACCAATTAAATGGTACTTACTGTCATTGTTGGTCCGTGCACGAGGTAAGGATGAGTCTACAGTTGTAGAATCGATCGTTTCGTTGTCTCTAGGTGGAGGATCAGGATTTTCTAAATTCGGACTCGGACTAAACTCTGTTTTAAAGTCCGTTCTATCGAATCCTTCGTCAAACTCGGGTACAAGATCCACTTCATCCGGCTCTAGATCTCCGACAAATTGCTCCCTCAAAACACTCCGTGGAACTGTATGCATAGAAACAATAGTAACTTTGTTTAAGTGTAAGCTAAACAACGTTAACACCCGATGGGCATTAGTGAAGTTTTATTCATTTTTTATAACTTTATATGTAGGACAAATTTCAGTCATGTTAAATAGCTTCATAGGGAAATTTCCGCAGAAACATGCCACTTCTCATTAATGCAATATTGAATGCTCGCTAGCATTGACGAACCTGTCACTCACATCATTTTGATCCTATTTAATTTATGCTTAAATTTTCAATGAAATTATTTGGCTAAATTACATAATCATCTTTCAATCTTAAATACATTTCCTTTTGACAAATGCATGAATAATACTACGTTATTTAATTTTAGTGACTGGATAGAAATAGAGTTTCAGATCAAATGGGAATCAATTATTTCTTGTATAATTTGTATTTCTGTTGAATACATATAAAGAATAATTTAATGTAACAAATACTGTTTAAGTACGACTACAAATCGTGGTGATTTATTTCAATGCACTGAAAGTGTTTCAATATGATGTCACCCATTTTATTAACATTTTAGTCACTTTTTCATACTTTCAGATTTATATTGAAAGTAATAAAACGATTTTAATCCATTGAAATAAAATAATACGATTTGCAGTATACAAAAAAATGTTTTATTTATGATTATGTATTTTTATGACTTTTATACTGCTAAAAAAGCATCAAATAACAGAATTATCATGTTCGAATTGGTAAAAAACTAGAAAAATATTCAAAATGAATTTATTTTTATTAACAAATTCGACAATAATTTTACATTGGGTCATAGAAACATTTTTTAGAATGATATATTTTTTTATCATCTATTATTTACTGATAGAGATTTATTAATTATTATTATTTTAAGTTAACATGCAAACAAAGATGCATTAGAATAGTTTCATTACACTATTCTGAGTATAGACGAATTGAATTTACCTTCACCAAATATCTAATAGACAGCCCGAGTCGAAAAATTTCATCTGTTTTATGAAGCTTTAATGAAGACTGATTTTTTTTAAAAAGAACTCCTGTTTTATTCTTGATACCATGAAATATTTAAGTCTGTTTTTGTCCTTCGAACTGACAAATTACAGTTAAATAAGTCCATGATAAGTACATTTATTTATTATGTACATATAAATTCATTAAATGTAAATCTTAATCTTAATTTAATAGAAAAGAATAAAATAATTTAAAAAAATAAAATATAATAAAAAATAGCAGTGGCCAATACTAATAACGAAATTATTATAAAAATTTTAATCATTATTCATTCATTTGTTCCATTGTATAGTCTTTTTTTAAGATTCAAACTATTCTAATGCACGATTCTGTTTTAATTATGCTGTATCTCTCACTTACACCCATCAGAAAGACCATACTTATGAATTTATGGATAAGAATACTAAGAAAAGTGACACAAAGTATTTTTTTTTATCTGTATTCAAATTTGCGACCCTTAGGATCCTAAGTCTAACACGTTGCCACTACGCCATTTAGACTTTAAAAATACTGTTGTTAACTCTTAAGTTATACATTCGATTATTCTGACGGAGAGTGTACACTTTAAAGTATATGATACTGACTTTTTTCCGATTCATTTTTTTTTAAAAATTGAACTAATATTCTAAAACGCGGAGGTCAATTGATATTGTGGGCAAAATATATATATATATACTAACAGATTCCCGCAACTTCGTCCGCGTAATGTGCATCACACTTCATATGATGATGAACTGATCTAAAAAATTTTTAGATAGTACGTTTGTAGTTCGAAAAATAAGTCACTCCCAGATACCGTGTCATAAAATTGACGCATCAACGAAAAAGATTTGAATTTCAACGTAAGTTTGCATTTTTACTCCTTGACAACATGACCCGTAACGTAGGTTTTTCCCCATATCGCTTATAACAAATTCAGTATTTCTCAACATAAAAAAAAGTTTCCCATAAATTTTTCCTTGTAAGCGACTTTAATTTAGTAAAAGAAAAAATTACGCGTTAGAAAAAATCAAATATATTAAATAGATCCCGTTTTTCATTGTTTATAACAAATTCAATTGTTATAAACAATCAACATTAACAAAAAGTAGCATATGTTACTTCTGACCACCTCCTTTTCATGTCTGCAAAGTTTCATTGAAATCGGTTCAGCCATTTTCGAGATTAGCCCGGACAGACAGACAGGAAGACAGACGCTTGAAATTTATATAGTAGTATAGATGATAAAAAGAAGAAAATGAAATTGAATTAAAACAAGCGAAGTAAAACAGATGAAGATGAGGAGGAAGTCAGATGAACGAAAGCTTAAGGGAGAAATACAATAGTAGATCCTCAATCAAGGAAAAAATCCGACTAATTTTGGAGTAAAACAGGTAAAATTATCAATTTCAGATTTAAAACAGACGAAATTGTTCACCTCGGGTAGTTTTCATTGAAATCTGTAAGATAATATGTATTAAATACACATGACTTAATTTGTCTATATTATTCTAAAAGAAATATTTCTTTTCAAAATTTAAATATAGAAAAAACTCTAATCTATAGTGTATCGATTGCTTGAATTGATTTCGAAATTGAATTTACTTTTAGAAAATTATGTTATATGAGTAAATTTTATTAACTTTCTATTTCGGAGTTATTGTAATTGGGTCGATTGATGAAATGTGAATTTTCATTATATCTCCACGTTTCAAGATATTTGCAACCATACTGACCAGTTTTAAGAATGATGTGTCTGTGTACGAATGTCCGCATTGTTTTCGTTTTCGATATCTCAAGAACAGATATCTACTTTAACCAAAATTTATGCAGAAGATATTATTATAAAAAAGATCTAAGTGGAATTTGAACGAATTTGGTCCAGTCATAAATCAATGAAACGATTAGCTATTCAAAATACTTTGAAGTTGAACAATAATAACAATTTCATTAAAAAATTAAGTCGATATTTAGACATTATTGTTCACAACAAAATGTGACTTTCAACAATTATGCATTATTTATAGTAATGTGAATTTGTTATAAACAATTAATAATAGGAAGTTCATCGAGTAAGCACAGACAAAGTGTGCTCAGACCTATTTTTATTCTGTTGTAATATAGCTTATGACTCAGGACTTTTTATACATCAGCTAATTAAGAGGAAGTTTTCGGTTGCTTTGTCCACTATGGAGTAAAATGTTATTTGTTATAATAAAATAATTTCTCTTATCAGAAACTATACAATCAATTCTAGATAAAGAGAAATATTTTAATTTTTAATAGTATCAAATCTAAAATTTTTGTGGCATATTAAAAAATCACCCATGCTGCATGTGTAATGCGAACAAACTACAGATTTTAACACATGTTAAAGTACAGAGAAAATGCCGTAAAAGTCATTTCGAAACAATATACTTGAAACATATATAGAGTTTACCGAAAATGTATGTTAATTAATTTTTCTCATAAGTGACATATATATGAAATATATACAATTTATCCCAAATATATACACATATGGTTTTCCGTACGGTAGTTCTACAATTTTTATATAGTTATGTTACATGTAATACACTTCATGTATGTTATTTTAGCACACTTTGAATTTACCAAGTCTATCAAGTTTTTTATTTATTTCAATACTGGATTAAAGTTGATCAAATTATCCGTGTGCTAGGTCAAAAAATAAACCAGGCTTGCTATCTATTAGGGTAGTGAAGAAAAGTAATCTGGTAATTGATTATAAATAGTGGAATATATTCTAACAATTATGTATTATACTCTTGTATAATTGAGTGCATGTATAAATTTGAATATGTTTTCTTCGATAGTAAAAAAATAACATTAATAATTGAATTACACATTATTCTTATGTATTATCTGATTAAAACATACCACTTTTAAAAACGAAATTCCTAGCTGTTGCAGCTTCATTTCAAGCTTCTTGTCTAGATTTTAACGAGTATCGTTCATCAGTATCATAATATGCAACACCAAGTATACACGACAATCAATGGAATGAGTTTGATAAACATTCTCAGTAAATATTATGCCACCGTAAATTCTATTCAAACTAAGGTCAAAGGATCCACTGAATTACAACATTTACGTATATATGAAAATCCAATGAAGAACTAAAAGATAATCTTGAATAAAGCTGGTGAAAAAAATTGTACATACTAAATATCATAATAATAAACAGAAATAAAATACTTATACCAAAAGAGATATTCCATTTATAATAAATAAAATATTCGAAACTGATTTCAAAAAGCTTTTACTACTATTCTTAGAAACAAACACAGAAAAAAGCTTTTAATTCTTTAATAAAACCAGAAGGTATATTAAATAATGTTGAAAAACTGATAATGTAACAAAATATGATATTTATATTTCAAAACAATTGATATGTAAGTCATGAGAACGTAAAAAAATTAACTAGTCAATTAGGAATTTTGAAAAATTAAATTTTATTTATGGTATCAAAATATATACAATAAAAATAGGTAAGCATTCCCTTATTTATAATAAAAACATTCAAAAAATATCGAAGTGGCTATTATGGCGTGTACTAAATTTTATATTTGCTTTTTTTTATCTATTATTTTTCTAGACAGTATAATCTTACGGATTGTTATTGGTTCATTTTTTTAAAGACATTCTACAAAGACAAATTAAAAATAATGAAGAACTTGATGATGCATACGAAATAAAATTTGTGGATCCATCTCTTAAATTAAATTCACATACTTAATGTGTGCTACATAATATATTATTTACTTATGAAATCCAACTTATCGTATTTATACTTATAAAAATGTAATTTTTTATTGAAGTATTCAGAGCAATATTTATAAAAATAAAATCCCTAAAAAACAATTAAAGAAATTGTAATCTTGTGGACATACAGAATCACGCAAAACGATATTAAATGAGAGAAATTTCAAATGTCATTAAAACTAGTAATTCTCGTCTTCCAGTCGATATGAAAATAAGTAAAATGGGCATAAAAATCTATCTAAATATTTTAAATATATTGTAATAAATTCGTGAACGGAATCGTTATGAATATTGTTAAAATTAGAGAAAACTATTTAATGTTATTGATAAAAATAACACATTAATAGAAAAATTATTAACTCTTCAATTTCATGGATCATATTGTTTTTTTTCAAAATTCTAATTATTATAATATTTATTATTAAATGAAAATATCATACATAAGATGTTTAAGATAATGAAAATTGTTTAATCAGAGTGATGAATAGTAAACATGCATAATAATCTTGTAATTTGACATTGCTTGCATTGCTTTAAATCAGCAATGTAACTCGGATATTAGCAATATGAAGCGAAAATGTTTGAGCAATGTATTTAATGTAAAATTAAGATCATATCAATGCAACCAATGTAAAAAACTGTAGGAATATTTCGCCTCGGGAAGGGATCAATAATTATCTCTGTCCAAATTAACTGCACTTAAATACAACGAAAGATAAGAATGAAACTAGAATTATTTCAAAAATAAAACAAAAGATATCTTCATAATTCACTACAGTTTGATGGCAGAAAAAAAATCTTACCTAATAAATCTAAGTTAAAAAGTTTCGTATACATCTGCAGTCTATTTTCTTCTATTTGTAAATAATTATTTAAGTGTCAGGATCGATGTCATGAGATACACTATTTTTTCATTCTCAAGATAAATAAACTCTATTACGTGCAAACAGAATGCAATTCTTGGTTCCTTGAATATAATGGCATGTCATGTTAGGATAATTTCTATGCTATGTCTATATCGCATGATAAGATTCCTTTAATAAAATACCACTCAAGATAAAGAACAAAATTCTAGTAAATTGTATTTATTTTTTTTTAAATCGCGTGTAAAGTAATAATTTAATTTTTTATGAAAAAGTGAACTTTTAAATTTTAATAGAATGACGAGTTTGATAATTTTTAATTTAAATGTTTTTTTCTAGTAGCTTTAATATAAATGATTAATTATTAAAAAAAATATTCAAAAAGTTGGTATTTTTAGATAGAAAATGATGTTTGAATATTCAAAAAATGTTCTCGAGATGTTTCATGAATTTTTTTTCAAGTCACAGTAGTATTTTATCTGACGTATTTATGTCAAGATAAATGTAAAAAATTAAGGAGAACAAGTACATCTATGTAATGAAATGGGCGTTAAGAACTATGGGAGTCGTTTACTGTTATAAATAGAGTAGATCTAATGTTTGTGATCACTTTAAGGATTTCAGTGATACAAAATGAAGGATAACTTACAAGAAAAAGGATAAATCAAGATAGAGGTTTCTTCAAGTAATTTCCTCTTAGTTTCAAATAAATAAACTATCAATATAAATTTATAAGGTAATTATTATTTCATTTTTAGCGATAATAAATGGTTAAATAAAATTATTCAAACCATCAATTTTGTGATGATCAAGGAAAATTCTCTTTTGGTATTTATTAACGAAAATGAAGGCTTTTAGCTTACACCCTAATTTCAATGTCCAAAAAATAAATTCAAAATTATCCTGACCTAAATTCTCAATTCTCTATATATTCGCAACACAAAAAGAAATACTTTATTACACTAATAATATGAAAATTTATTATGACTCAAGCCACAAAAAAGTACATCACTGAATGATAGAACATTTCCCATTACGCGTTCAAGTTAAAGAACCTTAACTGCAGAAGGATCACAATGTAATTCTCATATAATAAAAATCATGCTGACTAGCGTTATATATAAAATGGTCAGTATTTCTCATAAAAGAAGTATTCTATATCCGGACAATTTATTCCATAAATGTATAACTCATACAAGGAGCGTCCTACAATAAACGAGTGAAATTTAAGAAAGCTGAGTGTTCGTAAGGAATTCCTGGCGGTCGGACACGTAGTTATGCGGAGAATATGTGTCCCTATTATAGTATAAGGCACGTGTATAACAAACATATCTCCAACACCCAAGTTATATGGCAAATTGCAACTGTAGCTCGTTATTATCGTGTTCTAGAGTGATGAATGCAGAAGTGTCTGCAGGCGATATTACACTGAGTATCATTGAACCTCGAGAGCGAAAGCCCGCCATCGGGACCTGATGTATGTATTCTGCTGTGCCAACTGGCAAGAGTGAATTCCTGGCAAACGACCTCCTTCCTAGTTTAGGCTAGAGGCCACTAACGCACGCGACCATAACACACTAACGAGGCTTGAGTTCCGATATGTCATGTGGTCATTGACTCTCTATTAAATTGATCTCCTGATCCACACTCATGAATTTCTACCAACAATGATTGACTTCTATAAATAGAATCGATTTTAACCACTGATCTAAATTATATCTTTCCACTATTCAACTTCTAATTACTCAACTTTCAACAAAATAATTACCCAACACTGTTGACTTTCGTGTTGCACGTTTTGTTTTACAACTTGCTTAAATGATGAATGTCAACTAGGGTCAATTTTATTAACCTGATTTTAGTTAGATACTAATTATAGGAAAATGAATAGGAAAATTAGAATTCTCTTTGACTCCACGAATTTCGGCAAAAAGCTTTTTTTTTAGGATAATAACCTTTGAAATTATTTCCCTTTGTGCATATATGGGGATGTTGGAAATGCTTTATATAAATTGCTGTTGGAATAGATATAATTTGTGTAAAAATTTGTTCGCGTGGAAAATATATACAGCTAGATATAATTCATGTTGGTGGAGAAAATGAATGTTTGAATTTATTAATTTGTACTAAATTTTTGATTCAATGAAAATAATAGTTAGACAAAAGTAAATTGAATAAATCAGAAGCAAGAATTTTAGTGCTTCATCAAAATTAACATCTTCATTAAAGTTTTTGAAAAATACCATGGTGCACTAAAAAATCTATCAAATCGTCTACAAAAATATTACTAAACTTTCATTTATCTTAAGGTAGTTCACTCGTTGCGGGCCGTATCAAAAAAAAGAAAAAGATCCAGGGTCCTTCGAAATGAAATTAATTTGTTTATGAAATATACACTGTAAATTTTAGTGTCTTATTTTAAAACATTAAAATTAACAGTGTACACACTAGCTTTTTGCATCTTGATTAATTTGTCTTCTATTATTCCAAAAAACACAATAAATTCAAAAAAGAAGGTTAATGTCTATTTTATAGGAGAGTTTAGATTAAAATTATTAATAATAATTTGTATTGTATTGTAAAATATATGAATATATATATATAGTTTGATAAACGACAGAATTTGTTGATAGCAACACGTGACTGGTTTGTTTATAATAGTTCAGGACTGAGACTAGGACTGATTGATTCGATGTCATTTTAATAAACTTTCCTTTTTGATATCTGTTGTCTTTATCTTATATTTTACAGTTTTATCAAAATAATTGTTTGTGATTAAGTAATACATTTTTTTAAGATTATATTCATCAATAATCATGTATGTAATCAATAATTACCACAATTTTAAAGAAAAATTGTTTTTCATTGATCCCGTTCCCAAACAGATCTAAATCCAAATGGTATAATTAGGACTGATTTGAACTAACGTCTTACTTGGAAACAATCATCTTGATACTCATAACTAGTTAGATTAGTTTTTACTAATTTTTGTAATTCAATAATTTTGTAGAACTAAAAATAATTAGATTAACAAATTATTCATCAATTTATTGGATTAATGTTCGAGTTAAACTGCTTTCGATTTAGAATCCGTTGGAGTTATCAATGTATTTCTAGGAATTGCTATTATAGCTTCATGTACAGATGAATTCGCTTATGTAACACAGGCTAATATATTGCCTGAAAGGTATCTGTTATATTGACCCATAGTGAATTAGTTTATAGAAAATTGGTCTGTAAGAGTGATCTAATCGATTTTAGTTAGCACTAAAATTGATATAATTGGTTTTTTACATCAAGAGTGTATCAATAAAAAAAAGAAATTATTCTTTTTATTAGACTGTACTAGAATTTCATTTACATTTAAATTTTATTCATGAGCTAAATGTGAATGCTAAATAAAAGTTATGTTTGCTGATAAATTCTAATATAAACTGGAAACATTTACGATTCGTTTTCATTGCTCAAAATTTAAGAATTGATGATTTTTTTCTAGTAATTATAAGTCTTTTAGAGAGTGGCTTTCATGACATCATCTAAATAAACATTATAAATGCTGATGAAATGTATTTTTAAAGACTAAGTTATTAAGTTTTTAAAGTTCAATAAAAAATTATTGTGCTACGAATATGTTAACTCCTTAGGATATAGCTTGTAATAAGTTATAGAACGTATTAAAACTGTCATTTTTATGTTATGATATTATATTATAATATTACAATCTACACACTTAAATGAATATATTTGTTTCAGGGTACAAAATAGAATACTCAAAGAAAAGTGAGTTAATTTTATTTTTCAAAAGGAAAAGAAAACAATCTTTAATGCAACTTTTTGTTAGATTTTCTATATACACAACACAAAGAAAATTTTTAATGAAATTCTTAAAGCAAACCCTAATAGGCAAGAGTTTAAATTATAAATAATTTAAAGAGAAATGAAATCAGTGGTATGAGAAACAAAACAAGATGCATATAATAAGAATTTTTAATAATCTCATTTAAATGTAATGATATTTCACACAAAAACAATATTACATAGAGTTTATAAAAAAAGCTTTTAGCAAATTGATACTAAAAGTTAGGAATAAAATGGTTGAATATTTTACACTTAGAATGATGTTTAGCTAGCTATAAAACAATTATATATTATAATATTATATTTGATTAAATAATATGATGTATTTGAATTAGTAATATTTTCATGAATCCTTATGTAAATGACGTAAATCTCATGAGTTAATATCCATCGTCCAGTGTTAATACATCAATTCACATCAAAGAACTAATTGATCAGATTTTAGCAAATATTTATCAATTTAAGTAAATAATCTCTGTAATCATGAATAACATTTAGTGAAGTAGAATATAAATTTGCAAATTAAAGTCTCTTAATTACAGCTAAATATTCAATAAATACCTCATTACTTGTAATTCTAATATATTAAGAAATTTTTAAATTTATAAATGATATTTTAGCTTCATACACGGAGAGAAAGGATTGGTAAATATTACTCTAATAAATAGTAGTCTGTCGCTTCGGGGACAAAAATGGTAAGGAGCAATTGTTTAATTAGTATACATTACAATTTTTTTGTGTAAAAATTTTATTACGAATCAAAATAGTGAACTATACAAAAATAAATATAAAATATTACAATTGGAGTGTGTAATAAAATTTTTACAAGAAAAAATTGTAATGTATACTAATTAAACAATTGCTCCTTACCATTTTTGTCCCCGAAGCGACAGACTACTATTTATTGGAGTAATATTTACAAATCCTTTCTCTCCGTGTACAAAAATGAGCTTGCATATTTAGTTTTATTAGAGGAAATATTAAAATTTTCTGAATTCTCGATAGGTCATCCTACATTGTGTGCTTGGGTTAACTGTCAGAGAAGTTAAGATATTAAAGAAAGAATTTTAATCCTACTTTAAAATAATTTTTTTTTAAATGTGTACGTATCATTATTTTCTTTTTTTTTCTTTATCGTAGGTATAACAATTTTTCAAGCATCATTTAGCAGACAGCAACTTTTCAGTATGATGATAATCTGGCAACGCTCACTTAACTTCTTGATGTTTCATCTCCATGCGATGTATTAAATTGGCAGACGTCAAAAAGTCTTGCTAGAAACATTCTAAATTGTTTCAAAATAGTTTTACAGAAATATATATGATGTAGGTTTTTTTTTGAAGTATCGAACAATGTATGAAAAAGTAGACAGCATGCTACGTTTAGAATAATGATGCTTACGCTATAACAAATCGTGAAAGATTTTTCGCATCGTTGAGTAGAAAATCTATTTCGAGGTGCAGAGGAAAAACGTTTATTAAGCAGACTGCATAGATTTTGAGTCACGTTTTATAATTGCGGCATGAGAATCCTCAGCAGAATGGAAGGCTTGAGGAAATTTAATATTTACCAACGATATTAAGGTGTATACTTTTTTAAAAACAATATTAAGAATTTTAAAATAATGAATAAAAAATATCATAAACATTTAATACCACCAAATACTGAATTTTTTTGAAATTATAATTAGAATAATTATTATTAATTTGTACTCAACTTGTTGTTAACACTTATTATGGAGAGTGAAATAAATAAAATCGTCCTGATAAAAATCAGAAGAAAACAAATAAGAACAATAAAATTTGTAAATGGAAAAATGATTGAATTTTTTTCTCTTCTGAAAAGATGATTAAGTAGATTTCAATAAAAAAATTAATAACGCTTGTATTGGAATAAGGTATTGAAGAAAATCAATAATGAAAAAGTGTTCAATAAATCAAAATAAAATTCATGCATTAGAATGTTTTTTATTGAAAGTAATGTAATATTGCAAATATGAGATTCAGATAGCAATGATATTTTTCAAAATAAAACTATTGTATTCTTTGTTTGCAGAAAAATTATAGCTGTGCAATCATGCTTACTGTCATTCTGAATATCTTCCGAAGAAACACGACAACAATTTTCACTACTGGTCGTTGTAATTTCAACTATATTACAATGAACATAAAATAAAAAAGTATCGTTGATATTGATATAATAAATTTACAATTTTGCATTCTGTAAAAATCCTAACAAAAAAATCATACATTTAATCTAATAATTATATTTTATGTATAATATTATACATACACTATATCTCGATTTTAAAATGTTTTTTAGTATTTCAAAATCGAGGCAATGTTAATCAAATGGGTGACGTCATATTAAAACGATTTTAATGTTTTAAAATAAGACACTAAAATTTACAGTTTATACATATATATTCGAGTACAAAAATAAAACAATAATGCTGTTAATTTTTCATAAACTTAATATGATTTCCATTTCAAGTCAATGGCTTATTTCAGGTATATTTTTCCTACCTTTATATATAGATAGATAAATGGATCGTATAACTTATAGACTCTATACATCGTTGAATACAATTTATAATAGCAACAAGGGTCATCATCCTTTTCTTACAAGTCTTCTCACATGCTAATATGTTATTACACACGAGTAGAAAGCTACATGGTCTATTGCGTTCATTACCATGGTACACGTTCATTTTCCACAAATGAGGGATAAAATAAACGAGAGTTCAGCCAAGAGACTTTGATCAAGCAGGAGAAATTTTATGCTGGTCATTCAATGCTGATAAAAGCAAGCAAACCCTTTGGCAAAGCACGTGGATGTAAAGTGAGTTGAACGCGCTGATGAATTAACGAAGTGCATCGAGAGGGAATAACCATTATAGTGGAGCATATATGGTGCCATCTGCTAATATGAAAACATCTTGCATATTATTCAGCCACATTGTGTTTAATTTTACAGTCAGCTTTTATTGTAATTACTATAATTAATCAACTAATGAAATATTAACATTCTAATGTTACAAGTTCTCTAGAAATTTCGATTAAGAATAATAGGACATTGACGTGGTACAAGCACATATATATGATAATAGTTAGAGCAAATAATTAAATACTCATACTTAACACATAGGTTTATGTATTAAAACCCTTAACAAGTAGGATGAATAATAAAATAATAAAAATAGATATTTGATTTCGATATGATAATATAAGTGATTAATGGTGTAGATTTAAGATACCAAATGACGTTGTCAGAAGTGAAAAGAATGTTATTAAAATATTTAGCTAATTATTAAAGTAAATGTAAGCTTCAACTTTATATTTATATCTGCTGGCTATTAATATTTAGTTCCATTTATTATTATAATATTGTAAAAAAAGAATTTTGTAACAGAATTTAAATCATTTATATTAGTTGAAAAATTTACTTTCTGTTCAATGTATTCATTAAAAATATTTATACTGACATTGAATTTGTATAGAAAGTAAATATTTGAATGTATAAATTTTTACCAACCAATAAAGGACTTTTTACTATTTTTTGGTAATTTTCACTAACTAGACTAGCGCGTTTTTTTCTAAGTTTTTTAAAGATATTTTTACTAAAAAAAACTACTAATTTTTAATTTTTTTAGCTTGTAAATTTTACTCTAAATTGACTAGTAAAACTTCCTAGATAATTTTTTCCGTGCAATTAAAACCATCATGAATTCATGAAATTTTATTCTTCTTATTACCATATGATATTATTTATAAATTTTATTTTATTATATTGTAGGTAATAAACTATTTGGAGACAGCATCAACCTCTATGGTACAAAATGAGAAGCACCAAAGAATTCAATTTCCACATCGACGTGAGAGAATTTATCGCAAGAGCGCGCATGAATGCTGGGATTCTATAGGAATTTTGATGCTTGTCGTATCGGTGTTATATTCATTTTTTTTATTTTCGTCCATTTGACTTCTTCCCCTTACAATATATATTAGATTACAAACTAATTTAAAGGTTCCAAGACATTAAACACCACCTGCATGAAGTCAATTTACTTTTTTTACTGTTTTTTCCAACGAAATCTCATCCTTTCCTAAGTTTTGGAACATGTATGTAGAAACTCTGCGGTTAGTGCGTTTTTTCTATTTCTTCTTACCCATTTCGCGTACGCAAGTAACTTGCTTTTATCTTTGAAAAAGGAATAAGCGCTTGCGCGTGAGAAAGAGCATCGTTGAGCCACACTGAGAGAACTCTGTCCATAAATTTCCGGACGATTTATTGATCGTAAGAGAACGAAACTCCTATAAAATACCGATGTCCAAATAAATACTGTCTATATAACTTTTTGACTATGATATGGAATCAATTTTTAAACTTAATGCATTAGTTCTGGATCCATTTTGACTTCCAACATCTAGATCATCTGGTAACAATAACATGCACACTTATGGAAGATATTATTTTTGACCAATAAAATTTATTGAAATCTGATAACAGTCATTTTCTACTGATTAGGTGCAAAGTTTGTACAAAATGTATCAAACTTGTTTTTATGATTACTTCCTTTTTTGAAGAAGATATTTATTGATGAAATTTGAATAATTTCCTCTTTTTTTTTTTTAAGAAGAAGCATTCGAAGAAATATTTATGTCAGAAGAATACTAAACAATTCGAGAACAATTGATACAAGTGAAGGAATCGAACCAGGAAATTGAAATCTTTCAATATGTGATAGCAAAAAAAGTGTATCAATTTTAAGAAATTATTAAAGGTAGAAATATTCTTTAAAAGACTAGAATAAATATTTAACAATTTATTTGTGAATTTAAAGCTCATTCAACTGTAAAATATTTTAATATTGTAATAGAAATATAATTATTTTCATAGTTGAATATTGAAACGAATGAAATTCAATTAGAGGTAATTAAAAATTGTTCCATAAATCATTTATCTGGGAATAAGTCCAAATACATATTTGTACATTATTAATAAATTATTATTTCACAAGAGAATAATAAAATGATGATTAGTTAGAAATTCTTGTACTTGTTTGGAGTTAATAATAAATTGATATAAATATTAACACAGTTTATAAAAAATAAAATGTTGCAAAAAAAATTTTTATTTTCTTATTCATTTGATAATATCAAAAGATTACAGTAATGTCCATAAGATACAGTTATCGATTATACTAAGATTACCATTCTATTAGTGGTGTATTAATTATAAATATAATTCCTTTTACCAGACGCACTATTCATCAGAGTAATTGAATAAAATATTACATAGAGAGCTTTATTGAATCAATTAATAATAACTATAAAATGATTAATAAATTTTGACTGAGAGTAAAAAAAAAAACATTTTTTCCAAAAATACATCAACCATTAAGCTTGATACACTTGACTTAATATCTTTTTTCAACTTTAATAAAACCATTTAAACTTGGACTTTATTAAAAATTTATCATTGTTTTAAATCAAATACTGTCTCTTTTATTATTAATAAATTCATGTTTAAACATAATTAGTATTAAATCATTGATCCATTATCAATGTAAACTCTTCTACTCAGCCATGAGTGCATTAAAAAGTAACACGTGCGTTAAAAATTTTAACTGTAGAGAGAAAATGGATATTTTTCCTTGCAAAAAATACCAGCTTCATTACTCGTGAATTATAATTGAATAATTAGCTCGTATTATTTTGAAAGTAAGTTTGTTTTAGATTAAAACGATAAACAAAAAAAAAATTTTAATAAAAAAAAGTCCCAACAGAAAAGATAAAATTAATAAATATTATTCATTAAATCAATGTTTTTGCTTGTACAGAGAAAAATGGTAGGCGATTTTCTGCTAAACTGAATAGAATGCAATATTTATTAGCAACTATAAGTAATTTATGCAATCAAATAAGTCCTCTATTTCATTCAAGTGTTTACTGAAATAGAACACATTTGCTGTAACTAATATGTTCATTATTATTAACTGAATTTAATTATTTATTTAGTGAGTTCAGTATGATTATTCCTCAACGTCGAATGTACTTACTAAGCATATGAATCCACACTTGAATGAATATTTTCCAATGTATGGTAATTATACAAACTGACTCTAAATTTTAGTTATTATGGAAAAACATTAAGAAAAAGTCATTTTTTCAAAAAAGCAAAGAACTTGAAATAAAGTACAATTGAACATGATTGTGAAATAAAAATGTCCATTTTCAAATAATTTATAGAGTTATGTCAAAAAAAGGTTATTTAAGTAAACACTCAGAACTTTTTACTGATACCTGACCAATTGTTTCAGAGTTATTGTTATGGAAGTTTTTAGAATTTGAAGTCAAAAACATGTTATTTCATTTAATAATTAATAATTTAGCGAAAAAAAAACGTATTATAATTGAAGAGTAGAATTTAAAAAGAAAGAGAGTGTCGAAAATACTTTGCTTAACACAGTTATTAACCAGTGTATAATGTACTGGGAGTTATCTTTCACTAATAATTAAAAACTATTTCAATTAATAACTTGAATCCTTGGACATTAGTCCTGCTTTTTCGTCTAAACATAAAACGTTTTGGAAGCTATGTATATTTTAATTTTATTTTTCTTGAAAAAATATCTTTAACGATGATGGAAAACTAAATTTAATCTGCATTTATAACCCTATGATCACGGAAAGATAGGAAATGATAGAAACAATGTAACACTTAATAAGCTTGAACTTTCAAATGTCAGTTGATTAATGTACTGAAAAGAATTTAAACAGTTTTATCTACCTTTACATCTTATCAATCAATTAAAAAGGATCAACTACAGCTTGTTATTTCCTGCTCTAGCTTTGTTGTTTCGTTGTTGAACCCGTGTGCCACTCCGTTTTAGCAGCGGCATTAAAATTTGGAACTCCAGCGGCATGTCTCCGGAACAAATTTTTTTTACACAGGAAGTGACTAGAAATTTGTATGCATGTAAGAATTTGCTAAAAAAGCTGCTTAGTTTTTTTTTTCATTCTACTCGTGTTTCTTCTATTCTTCTATAAGGTTTATTCGGAATTGATGTAGTCGTGCTGGAAATTTTTACTGATCTGAATTTACTAAATGTTTATCCAAATTTATATAATTAAAAGAAAATAAATGAGATTAATTATAAAATTTTTTAAACTATCAAAGTGTTGAATTATTTTAATTAACTGCAATTATAACCATTAAAAATGTTCACAATTAATAATCTAAAAAAAAATATTAAGTTTTGATGGTTAAAAAAATTTACCATTTACTGCTATCATTTTAATGTGCTTTCATTCAATTGAAAATTAAGCAAAAATAGGATTTAAGCACTGAAGCACAATAAGGACTTAATCCTTTTTATTTAAAATATTATTTAGTTTAGATTCGTTGCATATTCAGTATGTGATCAGAATTCATAAATTTTAGTTTACTATTGCTGTGAAAAATAATATGAGGAGTTAATGAAGACTTTGAAAAAAAAAAAAACAATTTTCAATTGAGAATTCTCAAAAACGAAGAATGAATTTTCAAAAATTATTAGCTATTGTATTTGTACAAGTTCATTTATTAAATATTCAGATAACAGTTGGAGTATAAGCAAATTTCATTGAAGCTGGCAGGAAGTTAAGTCCTCGAGTTTTGTTCATTTACACGTAAATCTTGCACCCTAACGCTAGTTCAAAGACAGTCTCCCTATTTACGCAGGTAGTTCGTCTAGATTAGATTATCATCCAAGCGCTTTACAATTATTCTGGGTCAATGCACTATTTGAACGAATTTATTCGAGGAGAATTCACTCGTGTGGTACGTACAACGTCTTATCTTATACCATTATTAAAGTCAATACATCCTAAAGAAACCTATCGGAGTTAACCAACTATAGGGTAAGAGATGTAAGTGTAGGAACGCATGTATGTGTGCATATAAATAACAAGCTAATTGTGGATATCATGATACAAAGTGCAAGAACCAGCTTATTCTGACTCTCTCAAAGATTTTATCTTAAATTTAGTATTATTGTCCCAAAATGTTCTATAACATGTGTGAACCTATTTCAGATACGCTAGACTCACACTAAATATTGCTTGCATACAAATAACACCACCTCTTTGCGCTCTACCGCGTATACCGACAGGTGGCAATCTGTCTCTCAATTGAATTATTTATCTGGTAAAATCTTGAATGAATTGGATTCTCGGTAGTCTATTTTTGCGATAAAATATCATAAGGAAATTGAACTTATAAATTTGCATTTGAAAATAAATTTTGAATAATCTTTCAACTTGTGAGATTTTTCTCTATTCAAAATAAATTTCAATTAAAAATAATATTCGTATTTTTTATGAAAATTAAATTTACTTTAAAAATGTTATTTTTAGCAAAAATTTTTTATTCATTTATTTAAAAGACTTAATGCTTATTAAGTGCATCAGTAAAAACCAATGCAAAACAGAAATTATTTACTAATCCGTTTTTGAAAGCATATGAACAAGAGACATAAGGGAAGGGTGGGCTAATATAAGTGAAACGCGGTAACAGACGCTCGAGAATGTACTAAATTATTAGAATAAGTTTAAAAACGCTTATTGCACTTTTTATACATTAATATTCTAATTGATTAATGCATTAAAAATTATCAAAATTTGTTAATGTAACGGATAAATTGTTGATTTGCATTTTTTGTGGTATTCCATTTTACCCTCTCTTATCCTACATATCAAATATACCGTTGGAGTTTTTTTAGATATATAGAGATACATGATATGAGAATGTCACTTTATGAGCTGATTATTTGTTGATGTGGCACAAACTTGGAAATAATATCAAGAATTTTTCTGATCTAAATGTTTAGTATTTCAAAAAAATAAATTATTGTAGAATTATCACTTATACTTTAGAATGTGTGTTATTCTAGAAGATCTATTTTTCGCGATACATATTTTTACAAAGCTTTTAAACTACGCCTCTCAAAACAAAAATCTTCTTTTTGCCAGATTTATTGATTTCTTGAAATCGTGAACAATGATAGGTATATAATAGCAAAAAGAGTTCTTTAAATTTACTTTTTTTTCTAACCCCAATTGCTTAAGAGCTAGAGTAATTCAAGCATATGAGTAAAGAGAAATGTTTGAATAAAATTTTTACTTGATACTTCATTCAGAAGATTTTCTGGAATAAAAAAGTACAAGTTGTAGGTTGCTGTTTAATTAAAATTTACAATTAATTTTTTTTAACTGGATTATCCTGAATGATACTTTTGATTTGCCTTTGACAAAAAAAGATCTTTATATGTCTAACAAACAACAAAAAGATTGGAGACTTGAAAAAATCACATCTAGGCAGAAAATTAAATTCGAAATTGTAACTAAAAAATGAAAATAAAGAAAATTTTTGTGCTCTTTGTAAATATAGAACGATTATATATATATATATTGTAAAATATTAGATTAAGACAACAAATATATTAAAGGAATGTTTATTGAAAATGACGGATTCAAAATACAGAATCTAATATATGACGTCTAATCTGTGCTAGTCTTAATCACAAACTGGAGATAAACAAACTCTCCCCTCGTTGCTATAAACAATCTAATCGTCAAGCAATCGTCATTAACTAATAAACTGTCGTTTGTCAATCCATCAACAGATAGACACACACTTATATTTTACAATATATATATATCATCGTTTATACAAAGACTCTAACAAAAACTGAAGTTTAATTATAATATTTACAGTTTTTAATCAGTTCATTATGAAAAGTTCAATATTGACTTTATTAAAATTGAAATAATTATCTGTATCAGTTGTTCTTCTGATTTTGAAACATAAAGCATTTTTTTCAAAAATAAGTAAATCTAGATGGATGTGCTTGAAAATGTTTTATACTATATTCTGTTAATCAGCTAATTAAAAATTGGCAGTTTTTTTAAAATTACATTAAGTGATTATTCCAATGTTAGAATTAAAATTATCAGTAATTTACGTGCGACCTGAAAGGTTCACACTACTAACTTCCCAGTAGAAATAATGATAAGATTTGCATAGCTAGTTCACCATTTTTTTCTGTTTTTTAATTTTGCAAAAAAAAATGGCTGAACCGATTTTGCAAAAAACATGATCGGTTTTAAATTGTGCCGAATGCAATTGGTCCCACGTCGATATCTTTTTTTGTCCTCGAGATTATCGAGGCAAAAAATAATTTCGAACGCATGTACGGATGTACGAACATACACACACACAGGCGTCCACTAGAAAACTGTTGTATTCAACTCAGGGAGTCTTAAAACGTAGATATATGTCAAACTTCGGAATTCGCAAAATCAGATCCATGACTATAACTTCCCATTGGAAAGTTAAAAAATAATAAATATGATATATTATTTTCCCAAAATCTATTAATCCAATTATTTTGATTATTAAAGTGGAATATTGTTCATAATCAAAAACTACAAAGTTTTTAAATAGGTTGAACTAAAAATTTATGTAAAGCTCTAGTGTACATGTACATGTAGAAAAAATTTCGTTCAGTGATTTCTCGAGAACACCTCAACGAATTTAAATACGAGACCTCTTTTAAGCGTTTGGAGGCAATTTTAGAATAAACGAAAAGTTAAAATAATTACATATAGTAGTAAATCATTTATTTTAATTGTATACTGGGTGTTCCTCAGCGTTTTACAATATTTCTTCCATGCATGTTCACTTTCCTTCCTGTTCCTATGATAGAGACCTTCTATCGCGCATTCCCTCTTCTCGACAGGTTCAACAATTCCTATCTACCTGATATACACACATGGTCTATTGGGTTGTCTCTCCAGCTAACTTATGTCCTTAACCATTGTATCGCATTTGCACGAGTAGACAGGTAAACTACAGAAAACCTGTGTCAATATAACCGACTTCAATGAAGAGATCTCCTGATCCGCGGTGATCTTTAGAAAAACCATACTCGGATTTTTCCCGATCCGGGAATCAAACCTGCGACCCACGGCACGTCAGATTGGCGCGTCACTCGACCATCGAGTCGGCAAATAATTAAATATAATTTTTTTTAAGGTAGTTTGGCATCTACAAATTAGTAATCAAAATCGTAATGGTTTTAAAAAAAATCTTTTTTAAATCTATCAAACAACTTTCTACATAGTATGTATATAAGATTTGTAATGATAATTTATAAGTTTAATGCAACAGTCTTTATATTAAGATGTTTTTTACTATGGGTCAACTGTGTCAATTTTTTATAAATCATTAATTTCCGGTGAAATTGTATAAGTATAAGTCACATGAGCTCATGTATTTTTGCATAACTTTAAGTAATTATATCTCATAAATAAAGCGATAGAAAGGGTTTTTTTTTCTTAAGTCATAAGGGTATGGTTTTTCAGAAAAAATTTTAGAAAGGGGGAATCAATTGTGAGTTTTACCAATACTCAACTACCTTAATTAAAAATTTCAATTTATTTCCAAACAATTTCAAACGATGTAGTTTAAAACAAAATTGGTTTTAATTCGCTTCAAGAAATATTAAAATAGAGATCTTTTTAAAAAATTCATTCTACTGAACAATGTTGGGAAAATTTGAAAAATATTTATAAAAATATGTTTTGTCTAAATAATTTTTTCTGCATATTGTTAGTGCGGTAATTAGTATATTATCTCAACGAGCTAATGAGGCATTTAAACGTAATTAAAGTAATTAGTGAATGCATCTTTTTTAGTATAATTGAAAAAAAGAAACAAAGAACTTACCACATGTATAAATAACTTTCAGATATGAACGTGTTTCTGGATTGCAAGTATCTCCAAATGTGGCAGAATTTGCGGTTACTGAACATTTTCTTTTCCCGTGACATAACTTGAGTACTATTTCTGTCGCATGTGGAGCAGTGCATGCTAAAAAAAGTAGAATAATTAAATTATCAATAACAACTACCGCAACTTGTGACAGACATTTTAACTTACTTTCCTCTTTGACTCCATGCGGTTGAGGACACTGGAGAGATTCGTATTCAGTTCTGCCATAAGAAGCACTGAATATCGCTACTCGGTTGCCAGGATTACACACTAAATTAACTGCATCATTCTCGCAAGCAACTTTGCTTCGGAATTCATCTAATAAACATAACGAAGACTTTGTTATTTTTGTTTTGCGTGTTTAAATCCTTTTTCAAGTTATATAGTAATAGTTTGATTTACTTACATGGACGACATTTGTATGTTACTTCCGTGTACTTAGCTAACTGTGGGCAAGGATCATTTTGATTCTTTGGATGGGTATTGAACTTGCAGTTTCTTTTCTTTTGACAAATTTCCACCACAGTCTGCAACAGTGAATACTACAAGACCATTAATGTAATATACTGTTCAAATACAAATTAAATTGATGAACAACTTTAAAAAAATGTTGTACTGAGAGAGGAAAAGATCGTAAGAGGACAATGAATTAAGTTAAAAGTACTTGAACTTTGAAACTCTTTTTATGATAATATTGAAGTATCTATTGATTTAATGTAAATTTAAAGTTGCTGTAAGTGCAACAAATTAATAAAGGTATGTTTTATGTTTTCAACTTGCAGTCAATTTTTGTTTTACTTTTTTCACTGTTTTAAACTTTTAAAAGAATTAAGTTTTTTTATCCGACTTTAAGTTTAGAGTAATTTATTATTTAACGCTAAGTTATTGAGAAGTCGATTTCTGTACTCCATTAATAGAGTGGTAATTATTTTATAACATTTCGTTGGTTTTAATCAAAAAGTTTTAGGTTATAAATGAATTTTTTCGTCACAATTAAACTCATTAACAATCTTCCCTCTCTTTCTCTCTCTATGTATCTGTGATAATATAAAAATAACAAGTTGGTTTGTTTGTTCTTAAAGTAATTTATTTTGAATGATCATATGGTAATTGATTTGATTTGCAAAAAAATTAGTTGAGCAAAAACCTTTCGGGTAACTCTTAATTTTATGAGACATTAATGTGTAAATCAAGTATTCCTGATTCATTTCAAATCCGATTGTAAAAATTTTGATATTTAAATTTATACCTAGGACACTTGTACAACTATTTAATTAAAAAATTCTAAATTGAATGACTTTTTTGTTTTTATATAATGATTATCCCTTTAACACATGATAAATATTTATAATCTTTCGAACTTGCCCGTATAAAAACATTTCGTTCCCCGACGTTCCCCTCGTGGGTCTAAGGGGAACGTTTAGGGAACGATAGGGAATGAAATTTTTTTTTTTTAATTCATCCTCTCTACTCCAAACGTTCTCTACTTGTAAAAACAATGTATGTATGGAAGTTAACAAAATTTTTCTACATATTAATTGAACTCAATTTTTTTATTAATCGTAAATCGTACAATAAATTAAGTAACTAAAATGAAAAGATAGTTATTAATAACAACTATAGATTCTATAGATTATTAACAGGAATTAATTCGTTAAAAATTTCATAGTTTTAAACTCTACGTATATTTCTGTTCCAAGCATATGAAAAATGTCTTGTAAATAAATCATGTTTTGCACACCTTGAACAATGGTATAAACATCAAAAATTGAGTTCAAGTAATATGTAGAAAAATTTTGTTAAGTTACATATATAAATTGTTTTTGGAAGTAGAGAACGTTTGGAGTTTAGAAGAAAAAATTTTCAAAAAAAAACATTTCATTCCTCATTGTTCCCCTCAGACCCACACGGAGAGAATTTTTTCACTAAATTTAAGTGAAAAATGACAAGTCCACGTTTCGAAATTTATAAGTAAAAATATTTCTGTTCAACAGTGAATTTTGGGTTGTACAAGAACTCAAAATTTACTATCGAATGGAAATATTTTTACTTATTAATTTCGGAACGTGCACTTCATTTTTGCACTCAAGTTTAGTGAAAAAATTCTCTCCGTGCACGAGGGGAACGTTGGGGAACGAAATTTTTTGTACGGGATATGTCTAGTTTTAATTTTACTAAAATATTGCTAGTTACTGTATACTATAATACTTTTAATTCAACTTTCATCAATAAGAATAACAGAAAAATTTTTCTGTCCAATCATGACAGAAATTTGATATACAAATGCTTTTTTTTCTATTCTTCGACCGTAAAATTGAAACAACGATAACTAATACTTTTTGTTAGTTTGATATTGCTCAAATAAGCATTATTAATATCATTGATCTACTTTGAAATCAGATCAATCGTTAATTCTGCAACCCATCGTTGACATAAGCATTCACAGAAATGATCTGCTAAATTATCCTTTCGAATTCCAGTGTGTGATAAGGCATATCGCATTGCTCGCTAGGATGCTTCAATGTGCTGGGTGTGAACTCTAGCAATGTCTGAATCCATGAATTCTAACCTGTGATTCACAGTAGTATGTACTTAACTATACTCCTTCAGGGCTCCATTTTCCAGAAATTCAGTCGACTCGACTCGTTCGATTTTTTATTTAATTTAAAGAGGAAAATTTCGAATGTGTAGATTGGTGTACTTTTTGAAGTAAACCTAAATTATCTTTTGTTTACTGTGTAAGTTTAAAATATAAATGATTTGAAGGGTTGAATAAAAATACGATTACTCTGAAAACAAATTCAGAGGAAAAATTTAATGACCGGTATCATCACTTTACTTGTCTCTCTTAAGAGGTAAAATGTCCCATTTAGAACTACTGAGCATGAAAGAAACATTTTATAATTTTTCTTTTAAGGAATGATAAATTTAATGACATTAAAAATATCAGATTTAAAAAAAATTAATTAATGATAAGAAAATGTTCATTTTTGGATACATATATATTTGCGTATAAAATATCCTTCATTCTGAATCTTAGTCTATTCAGTTCCTGAACATTACATGAAAATTTACCGTCCGTGAAAATATCACCGTATAAAATACAAAAAATATTAAAAGTCGGGTTCTAATGAAATGAATTTAATCAAGGTTTTAGATCAGAGTTTTTTATGGTGCGACTGCGACAATAATTACAACGTCAAAAATATTCATTATCTAAATTCTAGAAATCGGCTGTCGAGTAAATACTTTTAATGAAACAATTCTAATTGAATAATTCATGACACTATAGAAAAAGAATTTAATTCCGACTTCTGTAAGATTTTAAAGGATACTTGGAGAGTTTAGAAAAATTAAGAGATTTTCTTTTTTCGCTCTTTAAATATTTTATAGCACAGTGTGGGAGTGATAAAAAATGTTAATGTAGGATTTCTAAATTAAATAGTGTAAGCTTTCAGATGTGCCCTAGTTCATAAAAATTCGATGGGATTTTCAGAAATATAACCCTTTTAAATCTTATTCATTCTTTTCAACTCGTTATCTTTGTGATTTGTTAATGACCTCTTAATTTTCTTTGATTAAAATAATTCAGTCTGATAAAAAACTAACGACGAAATCTCTTTTATTTTTAGGATAATGTATAACGTATGTATAAAATTGTCATAGAATTAATATCATTATTTTTAAATTAAACGTTTGAATTATACTGTCTTTTATAAAAATGGCGAAATTCATTCTGCCCATAATGTCAAGTGGAAAACACTAAAGCTTTTAGTTTAAATACTTCAGAGGAAATAATCAAGTTCTTTCATTTTTTAATCTCTACATCTACGTTTATTATTTGTGCTATTTTTAAAAATTAAACAGAGAAAAAACTTTCAATACAGTTTGTAAATATTTTATTTCTTCAAGCACTCATCTTGTTCTGGGTTTGCCTATCTTTGAGAATGGAAGAGCAAGTCGAGGGTCCTTATCATATTACTTTTCCGTTAGATAAAGACGATAACTACTGTTAATTGCTGGAAAATTTTTTCAAAAGACAGAAACAGGGTCTTATATATTACATAAGTTAAATCAACTATTCATAACTTGTCTTCACTGTAAAACCATTAAAGTATTAAAAAGATCGTTTTTTTTTTTAATCTTAAACCCAAAAATGCAAAAAATTTCCTTTCAATGTTCTTTTTGCGTTTAAGTTTTATCACATTTATTTATTCATCCATTTAATATTTCCTAATGGAAGTGCACTCTTTTTAACGCTTAATGTCAGAATAATAGTGGTCGCTAAAGTGTTATATGTTTAATATACGACGTTGTACACATGTAGATGTTTTATCATCAATTTTTTACACATCTTAAGGCGTATTTCTTACTACAATATATTACAGTATGTAACATTATGTACTTTAATACGTGTTTACTTTTAAATAGTAAATGGCTCATTCCAATAGTAAATCGGGTAGTAATAGTGCACTATCATGCATGATTGTGCAAGATACTGAGTGGATATTACGATTATATTATTTGTTATAAATAATTGATAAGTTAAAAAAATAATAGATTTTTCACTTATCGTATTTTCTATAAATTTTTTATTAATTATTGTAAAAATTTGTGACTCGAATACAAATATCAAATTGAAACTGTGAAATTATAGAATACTTTCGATACTTATGTGGTAAAGTAGTAAAGGCAGTTACGGCTCAGCCAATCGGATACTTTTGCTAAAAATTATTTCAATAAAGTTCGTGAATATTTATTTCGTGTTTAAACGTATGATATTGAGGGACAATTCCATTTTTTTATGTAACTGATCGTGTCAAAGAATTGTCTCGTGTTTTAAATATATTGTGACGTCATTTTGATACACTTTAAGTGCATTGAAATAAAACACTATGATTTGGAGTGTGACAATAATGTGTATTAACTGCTTAATGCTATAACATATACTGTAGATTTTGTATAACCTTTCTTACACACTTTAAAGTACCGTTACTTAGTGTAATTTCCCAAGTGCGAATTGTTCTACTGTATTGTTTCACTGTTGAACTATTTAGAAAAAAATATTCTACCGCTGCATCCACTGACGAAATTTATTTCATGCCATTGAATCTCTTAAATTGGCTGCTGTTCTTGCCGACTAACTTCATTATTATACATAAATCCACTCACGGAATTTCAATTTTAAATAATATTTAATCAATGATTTAATTATTTTACATGATTATATAGTTATCGTCATAATTATTGTTTATCAGTTTATTATATATATTTACTATTATACTAATTAATCAATTAATCGGTTTTTATCTGCTTCTAACCAATATCTAGCTCATTAAAATTTGTTATTATCTTTAGACAATTTTAATTCTAAGTTCAGCAATTGTTCAACTGTATACGAACTATTTTTTTTTTTTATCATCAGTAAGAATATTGCGTTCAATTTATCTAAAAATCTGAAATTTTTTTTTTGCTGGGCAAATTTTACCGAACGTAACTGGTTAAATTATTTTGGTATCTTATAATTATTCACACATGTAATTAGTAAAATTTTTTTCAATACAGTTCACTGAAATCCGTCAATTTGTCGCACAAAAAACAGCTGTTTTAAAGCTACAGAAAATTTTTTGTTCTTTCGGCCTTCCCTTAATTCAAACTTCAGTAAATAAATTTGAACTCATAAACGCAACACGATTTTTCTTGCACGTTAAAAGTGTAATTTTTGATTCTAGGACGCTTGGGAGATTTGTTCATAGCATATAATTTCAAAACGCGACCGAAAGGAAAACACTTGGCACATTCTGAAAATCTCTTCTCTCATCGTTGAAATGTCTTTTCCTATTCGCGAATGGTAGCTGACCCGAAAAACGCTCGTTAATTCAGCTCACGAGCAAGGAAAGATAAAAGCTCGCTCAAACGTCTCGAAATAGATGGAAAAAACGTTCAAATGAA
Organism: Chelonus formosanus; assembly: GCA_028641665.1. NCBI lineage: Eukaryota > Metazoa > Arthropoda > Insecta > Hymenoptera > Braconidae > Chelonus > Chelonus formosanus. Next base: position 15,662,288 of record CM054003.1, on the reverse strand, counting down.
GAACAATTGTTCTTATAAGGATCATTTTAGTATAAAGCACAATTGTGTATCGGTATTATATATACCTCAGCAATATTTTCGTACTTATAAAGCAATCATCATTTCCGAAATGAGATTTAGTGAAATAGAAAGAAAAATTGATGGGAAATTGCTATGGAATCAACTAAAACATATAATAGAATTCGATTAAATTATTTACGTACCTCAAGAGCATTAGAAAATTGACATGTTTCATTGGTGAGTGCATTATTAGATATCGAAAGGTCTAATCTATCGTTAAAGCACTTTTCCTTAGATCCTAGAACTCGTTTATAGCGTGCGGAAACAATGGAGATTGAGGTGCCTGGAGGACACCTAAGTGACATGGTTTCCTCGTCGCAGGCGGCTCGTTGATAGGCTTTCAATGTACCGGATAAAAGACCTGTAAATGAAGAAAAATAAAATTGAAATCAACGTAAACATTGAAATGAAAAATTAGTTAAATAAACTCTTTATGAAGTAATCAAACCTTTAATAACGCGGATATATGCAAGCTCACCTGCTACTATAATTCATTCCCTGTATGTATGACTGCAAGTTTTAATGAGAATAATCTTTCTACAGTTTTTGCATTTATACACATTTTATATTTTGTTTTAGGTAAATATAACAGACAAACATAGTAAACAAGTATAGCAAAAAATAAAAAACAATTGAGTATATTTATAACTTTATATTCATTATGCATTTATCATAAATTAAAAGAAGTTTTTCTGAGTATACAATAAAAATAAGATTAAATTATTTCATACAGAGGAGGATAGAGAGTATGGAATAGTATCTGAGAGTACACAAGTTAATATAAATTTTATATATTTTTCAAGGTAAATGTTGATATTAATATTTAGTATAATTTTTTCAAAGACTCGTGGTGGAGTCTGTGTGTAACAAAAATGTTATTCAATAATACTTTGAGAACAGCTGGCTGGATTATTATTCGAAACCGTTTTTTCGATATAGTTCAAGGTAGTTCAACGTTAAGTAGACTTCCAGTAATATTGGTCAAGCAGCTTTCGATTTATTAACGGAATATTACGATTTGTATTATTAAAAACTTTTTTATTGTTTCCTTAAAAAAGTTTCATTACCTTGTTTTAGATTTAAAAGTTTCTGAAATCAATAAGATGATTTAGAAATTAGTTACTAAACACTTAAAGTGTTTACAATGTTAAACATCATAAATGAATTATCACAATTTTATAGACGATTTTTAATAGTCCGGGAGCCGATAACAGTAAAATTGTGCTTACACGGATTCTAGAATTTCGCATACAAATTAATAGTATTTGATGATAGGTATAAGATAAGCGCGGTGTGCCAGGTCTTATCTTGGCAGAAATATTTTTTATAAATTTTCATATTTCCAAAAATTCCAGTTAATTTACACTTACACGGATTGTAATTTTTTATACATCATTTTATTGCAAATTTTATGTACTTCCCAAAAAATTTGGTGGGACAACTCTCATCATGATAGAAAAGTCTATAACACCGACTTTTAATATCGAAAGTTCATACAATTTTAACCTTATCGCGGAATTACTTATTTTTATTTCGAACGGATTAAAATATCAATGTCAACCAACATTTATTTGGAAGATATTATTATAAAGAAAATCTGAATAAAACGATTAGCTATTTAAAATACTTTGAATCGGAACAATAACAATTTTACTTTAAAATTAAGCCGATATTAACTAAACATTGTTGTTTACAACAAAATATGACTTTCAACAATTATGCATTGTTTACAACAATGTGATTTTTTTATAAATAATTAATAATGGTAAGTTCGCCGGGTAAGCACAGACAAACTCTGCTCAGACCTACTTTTTTTTTTAATCTCGTCATTAATAAACTTATATTATTATCAACAGTATAATAATTCTGCGGTAGATAATACAAAATTATTATAAACAAAGTATATTATTTTTGGGAAGTACATAAAATTTGCAATAAAATGATACATAAAAAATTACAATCCGTGTAAGTGTAAATTAACTGGAATTTTTGGAAATATGAAAATTTATAAAAAATATTTCTGCCAAGATAAGACCTGGCACACCGCGCTTATCTTGTACCTATCATCAAACATTTGTATATTTTTTAAGAGAATATACAAGAAAAAGAAAACAACAATAATGTAATCATTGTAATGAATTCCTTCCTTCATCTTCGGATAATTCCAAATAAATAATGAATTTTATAAGTTCTAGATGCGATAAATTTCTAAGTAAAAATGATCAGTTTTTGGGCACGCCCAAAAGAGGCTCAATTTTAGCCAAAATGATTTTTCAGGCTCTCAACAGGCTCAATTCAAGTCAAAAATATATTCTAAACCCATAATACTCCTAATTCAAGTCTAACAATATTTTCCAAGCCCATGGGCTAAGACATAATGTTCCCAATTCAAGCCCAAGAATATTCCACAGACCCACAACGAGCTCAATCTAAGCCCAAAAATATTTTTGAAACTTAGAAAAAAAAATTGTCATAAAACTTATCATTGAATTAACTTTCATGCTAAAGATTAAAAGTTGTAATAATTTATTTTCATCATTGTCGAATATGATCTTGGAAAACGGGCTTAAATTGGGCTCGTTCGAAATTTAGGTCTGTAATAGGCTTGTTTTGGGCACCGAAAATTTCTCCAAGTCAAGATCGAGCTTCAATCAAGTCTGTATTGGGCTTATTTTTCATTTTGGGCTTCTTTTGGGTCTATTTATTTTTACTCAGGTTATTAATGCTATCCTTTTCCTTATATTTGGGACTTGGAAATATTAATGAATGAATTAAATCGATTTTCGGAATCAATAAATTACAAAATAATTAAAAATGGTTAATGATAAGATAATGCAATTAATTACAATGAAATTAAATTAGGCTCATCCTGACCAAAATATCGATCGTTCTATCATATTAAACATTCCACTAGAAATAAATTAGTTAATTTTATATTTGCAAATGAAACTTTTGCTACCGAATCGAGAAATATCCTTAAGAAAATACAGAAGAGAGTGAAGTTACCTGACATGACCATACTTCTACACTCGTTTGAACTGAATCATTCAAAATCACGGCAAGTCAGTAACTGTTCATTGCTTCGTTTAAGAGAATACTTTCCCCTAAGCATTGAAAGTAAATAATCGAAACAATTTTTCAATTCATATGGGTTTGAAATTTATTATTAGGTAATATATTTTAATTTAATCAACGAAATTACTCATGAAACACATATAAATTAGTAATAGTACAGATTTTTTATGTACCGATAAGAATATTTAGTTATCCAAGTAAATATGATCACGGTGGAAAATAAATTATTAAATCAGCTACTCGATACTCCTGAAAATAGTAAGTATTATATTACGTTTAATAAGGAATATTTTCAATGTGATGGATTAAATTAAGAGTCTCTAACAGGTATCGGTATTAAACTGTTGACAGGATAACTACCAAGTAATAAACTATAATTTTTCTAAATTAACGTGTACAAATAGAGTGATTTTATTTTAGAGTAAAATGGGATGCAATATGTTTAACAAGTTGAAAAAAGTAATTTTCATTGAGAATTATTTTAATTTAAAAATTGAAAAAATTCAAGTACCGAGATCTTTGTTAGTAGTAAGTTTTTTAAAGTTTCCTTTTAATAAATTAAGTTGATTGAATTAATGTATTTATAGAAGTATATGAATAGATCACTAACTCAAATATGACCTCATAAAAATATGTCAAAAATAATCGTAAGCATAGCATTGCTTGAATCAATCGTTTGGTGATATTTTATCAACCCCCAGTGATTTCAGGAAAATCAAGAAAAATATTTATTTTTCGGATTTGGCAAACATTTTGCCAAAGTGTTCAGTTCAATTTTGTGAAAAATTGAAGAAAATTTAATAAAAAAATTCTCCACAGACTTTGTTGTCTTTTAGTCATTATTGCTTGTATTTATTGTTCTTTCAGAACAAATGAAAATCAACAATAAAATAACATCTCATCAATAGTAGTCAACTTGTTCTTCAATCTTACAATTAAAATAATTCGGTATTCAAGTTAGTTCAAGGAGAAAGAAATCGATTAATCTGTACAAAAAATACGGAAGTTCAATCTTGAAGAGCAAATAAAAGAATTTTCAATAAAAAATTACAATGGCATAATAAAATCGATTGAATGAAATAGAAGGCATTCAAGGATTTGAATATAAGCATATTTTTAATAAAAAAATAACATATTTACGTAAAAAGTTCTTTTATAGAGAATAATATTTAAAGGACGCTAACAAGGTAGGCAGAAGACATGATTAGAGTATGAAAACCAAGTTTGAGCAAGAAATAAAAAATTTCAAAATGACGGGTACTTTGAACTGCTTATTATACAACTGCTTTCTCTAAAAATTGTCTTACCATAAAAACTAAAACTTCCTTTGACCAGAAAAGTTTTCCTTTCTATAGGATTACTTTCCACCCTCAACAGTTGAACCCTAGAAATCTGGAAAGATTTATCTTAGACCTCGAAAATTTTCCTTTTTTTATTGACTAAAACTGTCTTATTTTACAATTTAATTCAATGTGTTGTTAAGGTTCTCAACCTTAATCCTGTCATGTTCCATGATATGACAGACATGATGACAAAAATTAAATTAATTCAGGTTATTCGCAGCTAAGATAATTTTTTTGTATTTTAGGCATAAATACATCCACTTACAACCTAAAAGTTTTTTCCCTGTACACTTGGAGGTTGGTATAAAGGATAAGAGATAGGTCTAAAAGGATAGGGCTATTATTCATTGGATTAGCGATAATAATCGACTGTAATCCATTTTCATTTGTCTGCCAGTGAATCCCAAATTGTAAGGGTATTCTTGAGGCAAATAAAGCCTCTAGTTCCATCGATTGATAGCGAATAATAACACTCAAGCGTGATGCATTTACGAGTTTCACTCTAAGTAGACAGTCTTGACGCGATCTAGAAAAGCAATCCCACAGTACTCATCTCAAGTATATGCTGTCATCAATATTGAATATTGATCGAGTCTATTGGGAAAATTACTTATCTCATAGTAGTAAGAAATATACAGACGTGTACAGATAAATATACACACAGAACTACCAAATACATCAACAGATTGACATGTATGGAAACGAAGCAGCAATGAAAGATCCGATCAATGTTCGTTTGTGCTGGAATAGAACGGAAACCGGAAGACGTGATGCTGAGGCTCGACCTCCTTACGACAGACTTGAAGGAAGACCATGTTCCATCCCTTCTGTTACTCTTCTCTCAGCTCGTCTTACTTCTCTAGCGTGCCAATTCTCCAACTTGCTCCCGCATTCTCCAAGTTGGACAACTAAAATCTGGAGTCGATGCCAAGTTTCTTCATCTCTTACACTCTTTCTTTTATCGATACTTCTTGCTACATATTTAATATCTGAATGCAGTGGGCTTCTTTCCTTCTTTACCACTGTTTCCTCTTGTTAAAGTCTAAGAATATAATTCAATAATATAATGATGTTGAAAACGAAAAACTTGATTCGTAGGAGTTGAGTTAATGGTTATGTACAACCAGGAGAAACCAAGTATATTTAAGATGCTGTGGTAATTCGAGATATAGAGGTATTGAGAGAACTACTGATTTTATATACTTATTGGAATACGGCAAATAGGAGCTGGAGAATCTTCATCAATCTTGCCCATAAAAAAGATTGGTAAGTATTTTTTTTAAGAATATTTTTTACTTTAAATTGATTGAAAAAATGGTAGATGCATGATTATTAATTGAAAGTGCGTTTGTCTTTTTTTTCTTTAATTATCCAATTGTTTTTCAAATATTGTTTAATATTTGTTTTTTCATTACAGGCAGATAAAAGATTATAAATATTGAAATAATATTATAAAGGTGACTTTTAGAGTTTTGTAGCTTTGTATGTGAAACTTTAATTATTACACCACTTAAGCGATAGGATATTGGTATTCAATGTAACTTCACTTGCAATTTACTTCTTTTACAATTGAAATTACAACAGTTGTTATTCTTTTTTCTCAGTTTCAAGAATAATTTATTGATATTCAACCTTTTGGTTATTCTAGTGAGTATTTTTACCAACTATTATAGAACTGACAACAGCTAGTTAGTTCATTTTTTAAATATTCCAATTCACTATGCTATTTTTTCTGCTATTTCAGTAATCTCCAACAACACTGAAAAACTTTGGCAGGTAATGGTCAGTTATATTTTTATTTTATGAACTAACTCGTTGAAAAAATTGGGGAAAAGATAAAAAAAATACCTAAGCTGAACAATTAAATACAAATAAAATATGATTTTTAAAGTCGTGGAATAATATAATTAATGTTAGCTTGGTATGTTGGATTTTTTAACATAATGGTGAACATAGCTTGTATTCTGCGATACAACTTATTAATATAACTTGTAATTATTGCATTTTGTTGACTGCAGTTTGAATACCATAGAATTAAGTTAGTACATAAAGTCTAGGAATGTTTGATGAGAGAATTTAGCATAATTTTACTTTATTATCACATTTATTTGCTGAAAATTTGTTTTCCCAACAAAATTAAAGTTAATGAAATTGTAATTATTAATAAAAATTAAATAATAATTTATATTTAAATCTATAAAGAGAAAAAAAAATCTTGAAGGAAACTTTTTTCTTATCAAGTCTATGATGAGCTGAATTAAATATTCAGTGGTGCAAGTCCTTGAATATAGTTCAGCTTAGATTTTTATTTAGGTTTCAAATATTATTTTAATAATTCAACAACCATAAATATTTTTAATTAATCACTTAATTGGATACAATTAATTTAAATTAATCATTTAAAATAATTTTTTTAAATTGACATACACTTGGAAAGTCTACTGACTGACATGAGGGTGTTACACTTCCCGTATTTTTTCTCACTAATCTTGTTCAACAACCCCAACGCTAACGTGGATATAAAAATAACGAGAGTGTTCTCAAGCATTCTTAATTATATTTACACATAAAACATTATTAAAACACTGTAGAGTTATTTTAATAAATATTTTTTATTGAAATTCTAGGGTTTTTCATGGAATAGTGATGTAATACAGACAATATAATCCAAAGCAAAGTTTTTTTTGATCGATATCGTCACATTGAAAATAACATACGACGTACCTTTTCATACGTATCCTATAATTAACTCTTAATGCATATCACTCAGGATATATCCCGTTTTTTTTTTTACAGCAATAGTTTACAAACTACAGAAAAAAGTTGTTTCTAAATTTTTTATCAAATAATCTCTAGACTTTACGTGCTTATAGCATCATTATTTTTGACTGAAGAATAAAATTTAGTTCTATTGATAGAAAAAATTTCAATATCAATCAAGTTATTTTGATTATTTATTTTAGAATACCTGCATCAATAGTAATGAAGAATTTATAAATTGATCAAATTATTGTAAAGACTAGATTTTTCAATAAAATTATTTTGTATGGAATGTACTTAATTTTTAAATATATACCTTTTGTATATTTCAGATAAAAGTAATGGCTTAAATGGACATAATAGATTCTCCTTTTCTTACTTGTAATTGCATTTGAACACATTTTGCCAGACATGCAATAGCAATTTATCTTTTTCTGATGTAAGGTGCATTTGTTCACAGGAACTGCGGACAAATATATTTTTCTCCTTTTTTTCTGCAGTAAAGAAGACGTATAATTATAATCAATAAAGATGTGCTAATTTGAGTTTATTAATAAGTTGGGTTTTTTATTACTTTAGAGGAAGTTCAATAATCTCATTCATTCTGTTGAAATTTTTTTCAAGTAAAATTTAAATTTATGTTTATAAAAAAATTAAATCAACAACAAAAGAAGTAAAAATTTTAATGAAGCATAAATTTGAATGACTATTATCAGAAATAATTAAAGGAGTCTGATGTGATAAGCTCTTTTATTGAAGAAAATGGCAATTATTATTGTTGTTATTTATCTACATCCTACAACATTGAGAAGAGTGAAGTTAAGTATCTTTAGATCAGCATATAAAACTGAAATAGCAGTTTAAATAGTTGATCATGGCAATAAAAATTTAGAGCTTTAGCTTTAAAGTAGACATTCCAACGGCAAGAATGAATTCAATTCTAATATCTCTTCTTAAAGTCAAATGTTCTTTAAATGATCACTTCTATTCATAAAATATTAATTACACGCTACTGAACTATTTTATATCTACCAACATTTTGTAGGTACAATATTAGCTTTTCCCAAATTTTAAACAGTACTACACAATAAATAATAAGCTCAAAAGTTCCTTAATAATATTTTATGGAGTGATCATTCATTAGATATTTTACTTAATTAATAATAATTATTTGTGTACTAAGATGTATTGTATTATTTCTACACTTTTTATGTTAAATTTTTTCGATCATTAAAATTAAATAAAATAGCTTTTATAAAAAATGTTTTTTTGAAAACATAATGTAATTGTTTACATCGTTGGAAAATATATCTTCGTGGAAGAATCGTATTGCACGAGCTCGACTTTTCTTAGATTTCATCGGATTGTGAAAAACATGGCTAATTGTGTGGAAGTATGGCTTCACTGAAGGATAGAGGTGGAGATTTTTTCAAAAAAAAAAAAAAAAAGATTGTGACAGTACAATTTTCAATCTTTTTGACAGATCTTCTCGATAGTAATCAATTTCCAAAGTAATATTAGTTGCAAAAATAATAGAATGTGATAGAAAAATTGAGTTATGGTTGAAGTGATTTTCTTCACTTTGTAGAAAGTAAATAAACTAGATATTCTAAGAAAAGCTTCACCATAAAATAAAATTTAAAGCAAAAGCTTTTTTTTGAGACAATCGTGATTATTTTTAGAAAGAAAATTTATTGGAATAAATCTTAAAATTATTCAAAATATTTTTAAAATGTTAAATTTAATTTTTTAAATATTCTAGCAATTAATACACGGCAAATCCCAAAGAATTTAAGTGTTTAGTAATAAAACGTTTAAAGTGTTTAATAATTAAACATCTAAGTGTTTACAATATTAAACACTATAAATAAATTATAGAATTTCGGTAAACGGCAAGAAACGTTTAAAAATCGTTTACAAAATTACCATACTTCTTTTATGATGTTTAACATTGCAAATCCTTTAAGTGTTTAGTTGCTAAACACTTACACTGGCAGTGTAATCAATCTAAATTATTACACAGAGCTTTGGTAAATTTTTTTTCATAAAAAAAGTTGAATAATTAAACAGGTAACCCTTTTGAAAGTTTCTCTATGACACATATCCAGAAAAATAAGTAAATGTCAGATGGCTGTCGATTTTTAAAAGAAAATGGAAATTTTTATTATAGCATGATGAAAATGGATACATTATATATCATTTATATTTTATCATTCTGAAATAGAATATTATTTGTAATCTAAGAAGTTCTACCATATAAAAATGGTAGATAACATAAATAAAATTACATAAACTTCTGAAGTGAAAATTTTAATATTTTCCATTATTTTTACTCTCCATTTACTAACTTCAAGTTGACTTTGAAAATATTCCAATTTTATTTATGAAAATAGTTGAAATCCATTTTCGCACTTGGTAACAATTTTTAAGTGGAGTAAGAATCTAAATAAAAAAGAACTTTTCATCAGATTTTAGTGAATTCTAGTGTTTTATTTCAATGGATTTAAAATGTTTTTCAATGACGTCACCTATTTTATCAACATTGTAGTCACTTTTAAACACTCTCAAGTGCATTAAAAGTTACTACAATGTTAATCAAATGAGTAACGTTATTTTAAAGCACTTTAAATAAATAAAAAAAAAACACTATGATTTGTAATGTTATAATAATATACCAGAGTGTATTAACTGTTTATTACTATAACACATACTATAGATTTAAGATTTTCAGTGATTGAACACGCTTAAGGTATGTTATTTTAACACACCTTTGATTAACAATGTATTTATCGTCGGAATTACTCATCGTATTTATCGTCCATCTTTTCACAGATTTTTATAAGCATTCAAATCAAATTATCTTTTGCATATTTGTCTCATCAAATCAACCAATTTTCTCTTAATTTTAGTTATCGTTTGGAATATCACAAGTTAATTCTTGCAAATATGTTTCATTTTCTTATCATAATTTACAATTTTTTCATTTATCTCAACCCTTAAGTCATAGTGAGAGAAATGAATTGGGTACATGGGGAACATACATATTATATAGTTACCTACTTATAGATATATGTATTCATGAATAAGCCGGATTACCTAGCCCGGATGGTAGTATTATTACTTACGTTATCATGATGTCGTTAAATTACGTTAAAAACGATAGGTTATAAGATTAATCTACTAAAAGCATTATACTTATTATATAAAATGTTTGAAAAGATAAAATTTGAGAAATGAACTTATTGAAAATATTATTGTATTAAACAGAGATTATTCTGTTAAACATGGTGAATAATAAATTGCTCTTCTTTTCTTTCTGATAATTTATGATACAAGAAAAATGATAACTTTTGTCTTTATTCTGTTCTCTTTAGCAAAAGACAAACTTCTTCTCCAAGAGATAGAATATCGGGTTGTCTTACGTATATAAATCAAGATAAAAATTTTGCTCAGCTTCGTTATATCACAGGAGAGATCCAGTAATCCCAAGTAAAAAAAGCACTATCCTCAAATAAGTCAATATGAGCTATATATAGTTTGACTGATACATCAACATCTATGAAGCAGATACTTTCAAGTCTAAACGTATCATGTTTGGTAGCACGTGAAACATCTGCCTTGAGGGTTAAAGTCACGAGTGACTTGAAGAAAAGTGAAAGAAAAAATTTGGTGAAGCCTGCAGTAGACTCCATCCGTTCAGTCGATATGACTGGCCGCTTGTTTCATGTTACTGAACGATTAGATTGTATCGTCGTCGTCAGACTATAACGTTCCTCAAAGTTCAAATTACATTCATTTGTTCGTATATACATCATGTGCTACATGACGTTCACGAAAATAAATGAGAAAGTTATTAATTTTCGAATGAATCATAAATTATAGAAGATCCAATAGAGTAAGTTGGCTGGATGTGAAATACGCTTTCACAAATATTCCGGTAAATTTTTTGAATTGTCCCTAAAGGAGATAGGAACATATTAATTAATGGAAATTTTGAATCCTTGCATTTTTGTCGCAGTACTGACTAAAAAAAATTAATTTATTAAAAATATAATTTCATTTATTACCTGAAAGATACTGTTCATGTGTTTCAGAATGAATTATAAGACTGTCTTAAACTTCAACACACTTGTTTTTAAGATTGTGACACTAGATTTTCCTCGTTCTACTTAAAAAGTGCAACTATTTTATAACAATTGACAGAGAGGTTCTCAATCTGCGTCGACTTTTGTGCTTCGACACGGTGTCCATCGTTAAAAAAGAATAATTAAAAAATAAATTTGAATTCACAAAATGGACTTTTTGGATGAATCTAAAGTAAAATCCATAAATAAATGAATTAATTCCAAGTAGAAGAATTGAAAGTCGGGCGCCAGGTAGGGAAGAAAATAAGGCTTGTCTATCAAAATAATAAAATCATAATTCATTGATAGTACATTGTGCAACTAGGCTAGTTTTCACTCTAGTTGCACATTTTATTTTTCCTCATAAGTGCGGTGATAGGTTCACCAAGGAGTGCGTGAGGGCGCGGAATGGGGAGTCTGCGGGGTGCGGAGCCCCCCGCCATTGAAAAAAATAAATCTTTAAAAAAATTTACATTACAAAATACGAAAAAATATTAAACGTAAGAAAATTGAAAACATTATACAATAACGAGACTCTATTATTTATTAAGTTAACAAAATAGCCTAATAAGATACACAGAATACATAATTTTCGATAAATATCTATGTCTCGTAGATACATGAAAATATTACTACTGATGTTATGTTGTAAACGTTTTCCAAAATTATAGAGAAATTATAAAAAACATGATAATGAATGATTTTTATATCATCTAATGTCAAAGTGAAGAAAGAAATAAAATAATGCTATTGCATAGCCTCAACTATCCTGATGACTATCTGTTATTTACTCACACTCGGTTTAAAAAATTATTTGGGTATCTGAAAAGTTCTAAAAAGATTTTTAACACGTGCGAGTGAAGAAATTCACAAACGAAATATTTCGAGTGTGTTAACATTTTAGATATCCGTGCGTTATTCTACATCTCAAGTGGGTTCTTCAAAATTACCAGTGGGTTTTTGTTAACAGGCCTTATTACAGTGGACAATCAGGAAATTTCCATACTAAAAGTCAGTGTACTTGAAAGAAAATTTATCAAAAAAGGAAGATGATTTACTTATTTGAATTTCCATTATTTTTTTTACATTATACCAATGATTACTATCTATTTATTTACTTTAAACATGGAATTTTAATTAATTTCTTTTATGATAGACAAATACAAACACGACTAGATGCGAATTATATTGAATGAAGAGATAGCTTAATTGGTAGAGCAGCCAGTACAGCGCGTAACTAGAAGGTCCGAATATATTTTTTGCAAAGAATCGTCCTGAGCTAGCTGTGGAGTAGTCCATATGTGCTTAGTTTGGCAAAAAATGAAGGCAAGTAAAGGTGTTAAAGTAACACGCGTAGTGTGCGTCCAATGTAAAATGTCTATTAACAAACTATGCATTATTTGTACTTACTTTTTACACGCTTCATAGTGTGTGAAAAATCTATGGTTTGTTTATGGCATTTAACATTGAAGAGGCTTAGCGTATTAAAAGTGTCTCCAGCTCAGATTTGCAGTGTATGGAAAGAGATATTCGATGTAAAAGATTTTTACGTAATACAAAAAAAAATAATGAAAACTTTATTAATCCGTCAATTGCAGTTGAGTATCAAAATGAAGACCACTTTAGAAGGTTTTCATCTCTACAAAATTTAATGACAAGGATTATATTAATCTAAATGGAATTACCAACATAATTAATCAAAGTTTTATAATTAATATAATTTTTTCGAATGATGGAAATTTTTATAAACCTTTTAAATGAAAAATATTTCATATTAGGAACTTACATACTGATACAATATGTTGGTGAGTTTACATGTCCTGTACCATTTTAAGGAGTAGTAAAATTTTCTTAGCTATTGATTCATGGAATTAAAAAATTTTTTTTTCTATTTTAATAATGAAATTTACAATTTACTATCATGTAATAATGAGTAATTCGTACAATTTTTGCTCTAAAGAATCAAAATTAAAATTAATTAGTAATAGAGGTGCCAATTCTGAGCTCGAAGAAACTTTAGGCATACCAGTAACTGCACTCTTAAAAATAATAGTTGAGTCTCATAGTCGGATTTGCAATGCTGTGTTAATTTCTCATTGAACAGAAAATAGTTGAGTCTTTTTCAAACTCTTAGTAGCAAATCCAACGATATATTTCTCTCAGTGTAGTACGAACTTGTTATCAAAGTGTCTAATATGCAAGTATTCAAATGAAAGTATTTTTATTTGAAATGAATTTCGATACCCAAAAAACATTATATGTATAATAAAATGATGGTTGGTTAATGTTTGGACCACTATTGTTTGTACTTAACAATTAACATTAGTTAAATCGTGAAAAATGACTAGCTCATGACACCAATCCAGTATTCTATTCCAAATAGGATATTCTTGGCCTAGAATTATCATCTCAATCATATTTCACGACTAGACCAACATTGGTTAGTATGTTAATGGTTCAGTTGTTTCCAAGATACAAACTATTCCTGACATGGTCCTATTGTATTGGATAAATATTTGTTGCCATATGCAATGATGGTCCAGTCGTGGGAAATGACTGTATGATGACACCATGCCAAGAATTATGTCAGATCTCCTGCATATAGCAGTCCAAACGGAATAGTCAAGATGTTTTTTTTTCTATTTTTTCACTTGTGTTCAACAACAATTGTATTTCCTTTTTAAATGTTTATTTTCATTTTACTATGTTTGATACAACATAAAAAAAATACTTCCCAATGTCACCCTATGTTACTAAAAATGTTTCTCTTAAATTTTTAAAATAGCATTCTTTTGTTTTTCTAAATACATAGTTATTTTTTTTTTCAATAAAAAAATCAGCAGATAAAATTTTTTTTCAATGAAAATATATAAATCTTGATTTTGATTTAAACTGAATTTTTCTAAAAATTTTAAAAACAAAACAGGGATATTTAATGTTTGCTATAAAACACATCAAAAATTTCGCTATTTATTTTGGAGCAAAAATTGAACGGCCTATTTTTTTTATCATGAAGTGTAAAAAAATGTCCACACGAAATTCGATACTTTTTACAACTTGTAATATACACATTCTTGTAAAGAACATATTTTTATTAACTCTTCAACCTTATGGAATGCGGAAGAGAAGGTATAAATGTAATACAGTTTTTTACTTAGAATATTTTTATAAGCTTTATTACGTAAGTGGTTTTCTTTCTAAGAAGGTTTTAACTTGGAAAGATGCACTCAAAAAAGTTTTCTTATCGAATTTCCATTAGTTATCAACATTAATTATTTCAGTGTCAGAATCCATACTGCAAAAATGTTGTTTTTACATATTTGTTTGATAAAGTTCTAGTAGCATATGTAGCAAAAAGAAAATATTTTAGCGGATCATGAAATAAAAATGATAAAGTACAGACCACGGGTGTGAATGCATAAATCAATTTTTATAGAGCGAAAATTTTTTTGAAAATATATTAATCATTGCGATTTTTTCAAGAATAAATTTTGTTTATAGTTAATGAAATTGATTAACAACAAAGCAAAGAGATATATTCTACCAACTGGAAATAAGAGAGATTTAAGTCGAGAAGACGTAAAAGAAAAAATGCCCGAAGCACATAGATTAATTTCAATTTTTGTGAATGGCATATTGAATGAAGAATATCTTATATAAAAATTTCATTTCATTTGTAATACTTTCAAATGTATGAATTTAATTAAATAAAATTGATTTTAAAGTCATGTACTGAAATATATTAATTAATTCTCTTGAACAAAAACTTCAGTTAAATTGTCAGACATTTTTTATGTAACTTTTTAAGCCTTATTTTTGTTGAATATCGAATTTACTGAATTCAAATACTTCTGTATAATTATTTTAAGACATTCAAAAAAAAAACAATTGGCTATCCTATTATAATCTTTACAGGAAATAATTGAACATTAAATAGTTTTCAAAACAATGATAAGAAGAGTGAAGCCATTTAGATCTAAAGATCATCTTTGTTGATAAATGATTTATTAAAATAAAATATTTGCAGACTAAACTTCAGTGCTAACTGCTACAATTATCAAGTCCTTGCTCTAATAAATAGCAAGGTTAATTATTGAGTTAGGAATGAACCAATTTTGCTGACAATTACATTTCAACTAGTTTCCATAAAAATTAGTAAGCAATCTATGATAGCTTAAATTCTCAATTTTTTTAATTTTCGTAATATTTATATGTTGGATTATTCTACGGAATCAGTCGAAATTAATTTTCTATAAAATGCATAAACAAAAATCAATAATACTTTAAAAAATTAAATTTTTGTCTTACCCTGCATAAATAAGTAAACATTATTTTGTCACTATGTGATAATAGAGTTGCTATGTCAGATAATTAATTCAGATAAATGATATTCTGAAATGAAATTCTTCCATGTTTGGAATGGAATTATATTTCATAGCATAAAACTATAGCATATTGGTGCAATTTGGGGTATAAAAATAATAAAGTATTTTGCATCCTTATACAAGAGAGGAAGTAATGTTAGATATTTCATTGTACAAGAGAGACTTGCAACTTTATTGTTTTGCCAAGACCAATTTCACCGTCAGCTGTTATAGACGACCATATGCGCCATGGAGGACTTAGAAAGTCGCCACAGCAAGTAAGCTACTAACTCAAAGCTACTTTGATGTTACTCAATTCCTATGAGTACGTAGGTACAGAGGGATGATACAGTATACAATATATTCTGTAAACTTCATTTCTCGCTAGTCTATCATCTGAAGATCGTTTTGTCAATACAGAGATTATCGATTTTCATGAAAATCTAATGTCATAGAATGGAAGCTTCACTAGAGATTCAACTGATTATATTCCACAGCATATAAAATATGCAGCCAATGCATAATAAAGTTTTCATAGAAAGTTTCAACTTCGTTCAATTGATGTAGAAACGTGATGGTTCGTATCGACTAAAGGGTTAACGCCAATAGTGTGAACAGCCTTGAGTTATTTCATCAAAAAGAGAAGTGGTTTGAAGCCATATGGTGGGGTCAGCTTTCGCACGCAGTACCACTGGAGTTTGTTCTCAGCAGGGTACGACACGAGACAAAAATGGTCGAGTTGAGTCAAAGACATAAGACCGTATGTTTACCAGGTGTTGGTCTATGTAGGTAGACTCTTTACTATGTATATATATATATATATATATAGAACCAAGTATATTTAAATGAATGAAAATCCTAGTTTGAAAAATAAAGCAAGAAATATTTTTGTAGCTGCCAGTATAATTCTGTATTGTTTTTTTCAATAAAAAATGGATTTATAAAAAATAAAATATTTGGTGTGTCATATGCAATGCAATGTGTATAGATATATTTGAAGAATTTTTATATTTATTGTATAAATAATTTCGCCAAGGTATAGAGTGGAGAAATGAAAGTAAACGATAGTTATAGGTTTGATAACGCCCTCAGTGAAATCGACTGGCAGCGAATTGTTTGCGGATTTCCGCGTTCGAAACTCAAATGTGCATGCTAGTGCCATTTGTCATTGGTATTTCAGGTTCGATTATCGACACGAGCCGCACCATCACGATACCCTAGCACCCAGTGAATGCATCCTCACCATGTAGTATATTTGTTAGGTAAATGTAGAAATGAAGAATAATCTTTTTAGCAATTTCATTTCCGGCTTTTTTTATTCAATCAAACATTTTAAATAGTTAATATTTTCTTGAATAGCAAAAGGAAGTTGATGGTTCGTAAGGAGAAAAAAAATCTGTTGGCAAGTAATTATTGGAGAGTAATAAGACATCTGTAGTGCTTATTTATATTTTAATAACAAGCAGACGTAATTTTTCCGTTGCAAATAAATAGGTCATTTTTTCATTTTACTTGAAAGCTTTCTCAGTAAGGAAACCACGAAGCTAAGAAAAAACTTCTCTACAAGCAACGGTACAAGAGTCGTCTACATAATTCCTTTTCAAAATCTACTCTCACGACTCTCAAAGCTTCATCAGCTTAGTATAATCGGCATAAGACTACAGTAAGTCTCGTTGTCAAATACGTTGAATTGTTCTTTTGAAAGCTGTACTTCAGTTTTAACTCCTAAAAGCCAAGTGATCAGAGCAGAATATAAAGCAAATGGGGATCAACCTTTTTTCTATTTAGGCTCAATTGAAATTCTAAAAAGCTAATGTTTTGGCCTAACAAAATATTCAGGTTTATAACAATATAATTAAAAGTATTAGTGGATTTGCAACAGACGGTGAAATCCCAAACTTGACTATATCGAACTTTGAACAAGGGAATTACTGACTCGATGAAATGAGATTGTCAAGCTGGTACCTTTTTTCTCTTGAGACCATTTGTTCCAACCTACCTCTGCCATCTGGCAATGGAAAATACGATTCATATATGAGAGAGAAATTCAGATGATTCGGCTTGTTTTCGAAAACTAATCCAACTAATAATTTTTTTTGTTCGAGCACACTAGGAATTTGAACAAATGGTATGTACCAAGTTTTAGTAGGATTAAAATAAGTGTGTACGAATCTGAACCAGAGTAGAGTAGAAGCAAAAGAAAAAGAACATTTATATTTTTTTTTATTATTGCCGTATTTTATGGTGAGTTGATTACTAAAAGTTTATTAATTGCTTGAATTTGGAACTTTATAAATAATAATATAGCATTGCACAGAACAGAGTGAATTTATTCATTAAAGACTTTTCTCAAATATCCACATTTGGTCTCGGTTAAGATTAGTCTCTCTAATTAGTTGGTAAATAAACAACTGCTGGAGCTTTTTCATTAATTCATATGATGATTATTAGGGTTGAGAAAACTTTTAATGTTTTTAAAGAAAATGACTAAGTAAAATAGGAGAATAATTAAATTGTCGATAATTTACTGTTTAATCGTGATGAAAATACGTTTTTCGAGGAGACTAATTTTATCAATATTACCATCTTAATACAAGAAATTTTCAAATATTGAAAAATATTTTCAATTGTTTTAAAAATATCAGTTATAAACTGATTCATTGTTTATATTGAATAATTGTTTTATATAAAATAAACATTTTTTCACAATGAAGTGATATTTATTCAAAGTAACAAAATATTTTTAACTTCCCATTAGGACGTTCTTGTGATGGGGTCAATCTTTGGAATTCGTAGTTGTATCATATCTTTACGTTTTAAGACATTTAAAAGCATATTAGAAGCTTTAAAAATAGATGTATGAAGTGTGTTAAAAATGAATACACATAAACGTGTTTAATGCTAACTACTAAAAACAAACTATAGACGTCTTATAGTTGTTTAATACACACTTCAAGGCGTGTTAAAAGCTATAGGTATTAATCTATTAAGGTAATATCAGTTTAGAATAGTAAAAAAAAAAAAAGAATAATGTTAACAAGGTTAATTATTAGCTCTTAATATCAATATTGAATTATCTAATTTTAATAATTAAACAATTATTTGTTTTTTATTGCACCATCAGTAAATTTTTTCATCTCATCTCTATGGCATTTTTTTGCAATTTTATCAAATAAAAATTACAGATAAAATCTTGCAAGTTAAAAATTTTTTGAGAAAAATGTTTTTCATCTAATCGACGGTAAAACGCTTATATCTAATTAGATCTCGATTATGAGAGTTGTCATATCTGATTAGATCTAATTCGATCAGCGCAGACTCGTCCAATTACACGAGTCTAAATTAGTTCTAGGTAAATTTAATGATTTCAAGAATAGGTCAGAAATAGAAGAAGACATTAAGTTATTAATCACCTAATAAATCCCGTTATTACCATGACAAATTATAACAAAAAAATATTTTTTAAATAAATTCAATAATTTGTAGTATTAGTGTAACACAACATTTTTTTATTGGTATTCAAACCATCAGCAAATGGATGTTTGTTAACAATTAGATTTTAGAAACCACTTAAAAATCTTGAAACATTGAAAAAACAGTGAGTTCTTCAATTTGCTAAAAATAATACCATGAAAATCTAGTTCATTCGTTATTGATAACAACAATAGAATAAAAAATTTTTTAACGAGCATATACTAGAATCAAGTATATTAACATTGTATGAATAGTCATGTATTGTTAGTTATTTATGGTATTTGTTGAAAATTTGCAATTAAAAAAGAATTTCTACAGCTTTTGTAGAATTCAAGAATATAAAATGTGAATACAGTCGAACTCCTCTCATTTTTACACCTTCAGCCAATTTTTCTAAGAAAATTACGAAGTCCTGCGTTAACAACCCTAATAACCAGTACTTACGTACGTTATTAATATCAGTTTTACGTACGTCTGCTAGGTTTCTTAGGAGCAGTCGTACGTAAGATTGTCGTTGGAATTCAGAATCTCATCTGCATCTTATAATCTAGGAATGAAATAGCGAAAATCATGAAATATACTGAAAAATCAGTGAATATAATACAACTGATTCAAATAGTGATTCAATTTACACTGCAAAGTCAGTGAATATTCATTGATTTTGCAGTATATTCTATTATTTTCACTGTTTCATTTTTAGAGTACAGCTTACGTCAGATTCCAACGACAATCTTACGTACGATTGCTCTTAAGAAACACAGCAGACGTACGTAAAACTGACGAATGATTTTAAACGTATTCTTCCGTTAGTCTTTTGGACGTCTGACGCACATTTGGTTACTATTTGGTTACTAGGGAATTCGACTAAACTATAGCATATCGACATGATATATATATATATAATTATATAAATTAATAATTTTTATTTAATATATCCCATAATTTTTACTTTATATATAAAGTAAAAATTAAGGGGCTAAAAATTAGAAGAGTTCGACTGTATTTATGAATTATTTTATTTTTATGAATTTATGAATTTTTTATATATATATCGAAATCTTATCAATTTCAAACTGGTGAAATTATAATTTCATTCAGAATGATAGTAATTTATTTATATTTGTTTTTAAATTTATTGTCATCATAAATTGAACTCAATTAACTAGAAAATGTTATTAAGGCATATCTAAATTTTTACCTTCAATCACTTATTCGTTTGCAAAATTACGAATATAATTCACATAATAAATTGAATGTAATGAAATTTTGTGAAATTAATTATGGATACCGAACAATCTTCTCTATAAACCAATACAATTAGGTTCATAATAATTATTTAAACAAATTCAAACGGAATTGATATTTGTAAATTCTATTACTAATGTTCGTATTTAATGTATTCATCAATATTAACAAATACTATTTATACATTACTAATTAATAATACCAATTACAACTTGAAATGCTTCAAATTCAATGTAAAAGTAACATAAATATAATGTTTAATTATGATAATAATATTGCAATTAATCTAGATGTAATTATTAAAGTATGTACTTAATTCGTATAAGTAGATTGCTCGATTGAATATTATTACAAATCATGTTATATGATTGTTATTATTTCTGCTGGAATTGAAATAATATTCAACTGTGCACATCGTTTTTTCATTTCAACTCACTTTAATTTAAAATTCGTGTTATATTCAGGAGTTTTTCGGAACACTGAATTCAAATCTAGAGTCTAAATTTTTTGATGTTCAACAGTTGACTAAAAAGTGGAGACTTAAAAATGAAATAGATAAAGAATAAGTCTTTAAATATAAAATAAACAAATCAAATCATCTTACATAAAATTAAAAAATTTGAACTTTTGCCTGTTTTCAGAATATTTGCCGAATAGATGAACACTTTTTTTTGATAAAATAAAAAAGAATGTAATAAAAATTCTGTAGAAATTTTACTACACGTCAAATGTATTTGAAGTAACTGCCAGAAACTTGTGCATTCGATTCTCAACTTCACCATCACAAAATTATTATTTGATAGACAATAGAAAGTATAAAAAAAATGAAAACTTTATAATTATCATGACAAAAATATTCATGTAAAAATGAAATATACATTTCTTAAATCATGTCAGCACACTAATATTGACAGAACTCATTCTTCACTACCTACTTTAACTTAGTGTATAACATTACCTATGTCAACTCTTTTAAATCTTACAATGAGCTGGTTATTCTTTAGCAGTTTCTTTTGAGTTTAAAAACTGCAAAAAAGCTACAACTTTCTCCTATTCCCTAAAGCTATCCCAAATATAAATATTTTTTTTTCTTTGTATCATCAGTACACTAAAAAATATGAATAAACATTCTAAAAGAAGCTGGTAATTATGAAATGTCTCTTAAGCATTGTCTTGATCTCAGGCTCTTATGAAAATGCTTGAAGATCACCTTTTATATCCTTCCTGGCTTTTGTTTTAAATTTTGATCGTCTATAAGGTGTTATAGAATATTACACCCGTATATAATATAGATTATGCATTAATAATAACGATCGCACAACAAATTATATGCTTAAAACTGTTCAACAATGTTTAAATTACACTAAAACTTTGGAAACTATTGTTTCAACATAAGTAATATTTACATATTAATGAGTATTCTGAGTGAACGAATCACGAAAATTGTATTATTTATACTTTCGATTCACTAAAGTATTTAAAATATCTTTTAGTATCTATTAATAAATAATAAAAATAAATGAATTTTTTCTGCATGATATTAAAAATAAAAATTCATTATCAATATAATATTTTTGTATATTATTCACGAATATTCTGAAAGCAGTATTTATTCCACTAAAACCACAATACGTTCCATTTGGTAGGTAAAATCAGTTGATTTGCTAAATACAATGTTGAAGATAACAAGAATAGTTGAATTTTTAACGGTTGAAAAAGTTAAATGAAAAAAAGATGATAACATGTAAATAATTAAAAAAAAAGTTTAATAAATATTTTAAAGGTTTTAATTTTAAATTTAGGTGAGTATTAAACTGCTATATGAAAACAGCACATCATTAAAACATCATATGGAGCAATTACACGTGGGAGTGACACAGGATGCTATGAATGCTGATGCGTAGCATTACAACGTAGATTCGTGATGGAGGTGATGAAATGAAATATTCTGCAAGCTCATTGTTCTAGCATTACGAATGCAACCAAGTGAAAATAGGATTTTCTGAATTGATTAGATTCAACTTGTCAAGAATCACTATTATTTTCATAAAGTTACATGACATTTGAAAGAAGAAGAAGGGAAAAGATGAAGAAACGACGAAGACTTTGGTGACGTCTCATTCGCTAAGATTATTATATAAATTATGAAGAATAAAAGATTACTTATAGAACCATCTGTTCTTTAACTTGCCGCCGTTTTTTTAAGTAGTCAGGAGTGGGTTGTAAAAAACTGGAGTCATTGTAATAAGAATGAAGATTGAATTTTGAATAAATCTTAAAGTTTGAAAATTTTTACATAAATTATAGACAATTGTCAAAGAATGAAATTTATTACTAATAATAATATGTGATTATTTGAAATTAGTTTAATTTTAATTCTAAAAAATCTATCATTTTAAGGCAATATTTTCATTGAAATATTTTTCAAATAAGTTTGTAATTTTAAACTGTGTGAACTGCAAATAACATTGGTTGGATTATCTTCAAGTTATTAACCATTTTTGATTAATATTTGGAACTATAAAATAATTAATCAGCAGTTTATGTAATTTGCAAACGACCATAGTAGCAGTAAATATAATTTTTAATCAATGAATTATGGAACTTGTCAGCGGAAATTAAGTCGTGATTAATATACATTACGTATGGATCAGCAAAGTCATGATTTATGAGTCATATATTATGCTGATTAAAAAACCATCCCTCCAACTTCATTTTAAGCTTTCTATTATTACTTTTAAAGAGATATTTTATTCTTAGAATTAAGTTATAAATGATCCGATGATTAGGAGTTTTATTTGAAAAAAAAAATAAATTTACTTATTCACTGATTGATCAATATTCTATCAGGTTTACTCTTTCTAGAAGAAAAAATTTAGTTACACATTTTGCATTGATTATATTTGATTGAATTGAGAGAATTTACTCTTATTTTTTATATGTTTTTTGAATAAAAAAAAAGATGTTACCATAAGTGATCGGATTTCCAAAGCAATAAATATGTATCAAATTATTCATTAGATTCAAAGAAACATAGAAAACATTAATGCAAACCACTTTCCAAACTTTATTAACTTTATTGATATAATTAAAACCAAGCTCACTTTATTGATTCAATCAGCTAATTTTTAATAGAATTAATTTCAAAATTGAAAAGTTTCTAGACTCGTTATTTCTACAAAAATGATAAAATGAAATTTCATTAGATACTACTGGATCTAGATAGTTATACTGAATTAGATCAAATTAAATTGTGCTAATTATCATGAATCATAATATCAGGTTCGATTGGATCTTGTTAGATCAGATTGAAACAGAGGTTCAATTCACCTTGATGTATTTGGCTCAGATGATTCTGTTTAGAGTTGCATATTCGAAGCTGTTATAATTATGCAATTATCACCAAAGATCAATATCGTTGGAGCCAAACACCCTAGAGAATTTTCTCTACCAAAACTCAAATGAATCAATTGAGGGAAACTTTCGTAATCAAGGTGATCTCAGAATGTTCAAAAATATAACTTTGAAACCCAAACTAGTCCAATCATTCTCAAAATATTGTCAAACACGAATTTCCTTCACATATGCATAATACTATTATGAGTTTTTTGGAGAAAATATTCAAAGCAGAAAGTTCTAAACTTGGTCTCTAAGGTGTTGGACGATTTGCAAGTAGTTGAAAATTTAATTTCAATTTATCATCGTTCAATAAATAATATGAATATTCTAATAGCTCATACATCGCTTATGATAATTAGGTAGAATCATTTCAACCGATTTTGAATGCACTAATTAAAATAATTATTATTATCTAGGATTTCTCTTGCATATTACATAGAGATACTAATATTTCAATACAAAGTACTCGAATAGTTATGACATTATTTGTCTGAGTTCAATATCATAGACAATACGCAAACTATAATCATTATGAATAATTTAATAAGCATTGGCTAAAGGATAAATTGTAGTTAGTAACTGTAAATTTGATTGTAATAAATGTATATTCACAATTCGTGACCACAAACTTGCTAGAAGGAGTATCGACAGAGGTTGTTAATTAATTGATGGAAAAGGTGCGACTATGATGAAATGGAGAGGAAATTGTTACTCTTACCTTTATACAATGTATAATAGAAGGTGTGGTAAGGATAAAGTCTGATTTAAAATTTAAATAACTTTACCTAAGTTGTATGAATTAAGGATTAATCGTTTTATTCAGCAAAATTGAAAAATATCAAGTTTTACATTGAAACTATCATTATATTTATGAAAAACAAATATTATTATTTTAATTAGAGGAATTATTAAATCAGTCAACCGACGCTTTACACGAATAAAATATTATTTGAAATTTCATTAATTATTTCAGATATGAAGTTCGTACACAAAATAAACGGAATAATTTTGTGGTTAAGAATCGACATATATGTGAGATATAATTATTGAATTAATTAAAAACACTCAGAAAACATTTTATAGCAGGAATATTAAAAAAAATATTCATGAAAATAAATTTATTTCGAGAGTTTGAAGTTCATCAACTTCTGAAAGATTGAATCACGAATTTACTACTGTACTTGAAGATTAGAATTGCTGGATTGATTTCAATTGAAAATAGCTTTATCCTGGAGTAACCTAGGATTAGAAAGGTCTCCAGTCAAATAAGTTGAATCATTTAAAGAGAAATAAAGAAGAAGAGAAAATGTTAAACTAAAAAAAGAAGATTTTTTCTTGATTATCTTCAATATGATTAAATAGGTTTAATCCAAAATCTAAATTCGAAGGGTTCAAGTACTTTGAAACGTATCAGAGAGGAAAATGTGTATTAACATCAGTTGAACTGTTTTCAAGATATCATTAGTGTGGATATATTTCTGAAGAACCATCCAAAAATGTCTGCTTAATATTTTGATTTTCTTTTAATTTTTCCCCTCAATAAATTAATTTATTTCTCTAATCACATCAATTAATATGAATAACATATTTCTTCAATTGGACCAAAATCGGATCCAATCATAATATTAGCTTATCATAAGAGATGCTTTAGAATTAACTATCCAGTATGAAATTAAATTATCCCACATTTGCCTTTTCAACATGTTAAACTAATCTAACATTTATTATCTATTTCACCCGTCATTTCCTCATGTACCATTTCTATCTGACAAATGATAATATTCATGAGGAATATTTATGAAAAGAATAAAATCTTATAATGCATATAATAGTTTTATCTCAGCTCAATCGAAATATTACGTATGTATTTCATGTAAATTCACATATGCAGCAGCAATGCTTTACGTAGCATGCATCATAAACAGTTTCTACAAGAATCATCTGACTCATGTATTAGTTCATACATAGGGTCACATCGTATAATTTATCGACATGTTGGTTATAAAAAAGGTCACTGATCTCCTGATGGACTTTATTCATTAATTGTAACCTGGATGCAATCAGTTGATCACTGATTTGCTTTGGCATTTCATTTTATCATTATCACGATGCGATACAATTGTATATCAATGCAGCAAAATTTTATATTTTTTCTTAATACATAACAAGTGTTCGTCAATGTATTGGAAGCAGTGAATTCGTTGTAGTTGGACGAACTATTGTCAGCTATTGAACAATCCAATATTCAAATGATGCGGCTGAGAGGAAAACCAACCAGAGCTTTTGAGCTGGCCACACTAGTATGAGTGATTAAAAAAATGATAACAGATATAAATAAATTGATCGAGTTATTATATTATTTATATCTATCAAGGATCCTTATATTATTTTATTTTATGTTTTAATTTTCTGATAGATGTTAAGTGGCTCTATCCAATATTACTTGTTATGCACAGCTTGTTGATGAAAAAATCAGTAAAATGGTAATGGATTTTTTTAATTACGTCTCATAAAATTTTTTGCTCCAATCTGAAATGATTATATAATACTTTATGACATATTTATTTCAGCATCGAAGTGTTCTTTCGTTACTTTAACTAAGAAATAATTTTTTATGAGGTGTCTGGAAGCGAAAAAATTTACTGACATTGGATAGTTGTTAAAAGTACGAGATTAAATGTTGAATTGTTTATTGTGAAGATAAAACAAAAAATATTAATTAATCATGAGAAGTTCTTGAAATAGAATTCGTAGAATTTTCCAAGTGTAAAGTCAAAGAACGAAATTGGTTTGTCTGTTAGAACGGTGTAATAGTGCTTCTAATAAAGTTCTCTCATCTAAGCATATACCTGGGCTATAACATAGTAACTAAAAATAAATTAATGAGAATTTTTGAGATATTAAAAGTTTTTTAAATTCACTTTTATTAAATGATAATTGTTGTGATATATTTTTTATTTTGATAAAATAGATTGTGAAAAAAATGGTCCACTGTAATAAATTTTCGCATTAAACTTGAGATTGTTTTTGAACAAAATTATGTCGAAATTCATTTCGAAAATCGGTTGAATTTTGTAATACAATAGATGATATATTGTTATCCTGATAAAGTGGATTGTAATTAATTTTATCAATTTTTATGGATGTACTGATCAAAAATTTTTATTATTTTTTGAATATAATTTTGGAATTTTTTAACAGAAATTTTTCTTATTGTACAGTAAAATAAATTGGATATTAAAAACATATATTCTTAATACGCAATAAGAGAAATCTCAAATGGGCATCAGATTGTTGGATTCCATATTGAAAAAAATAAATAAAAATTTTAACAAAAAGCGATTGGAATAATTATTATAAAAGTTAAAATTACAATTGTTTATTAACAATTTACGTGAAGAAGATGTAGTCAAAATGTAAATGTATGTATACATATATACACCGTTGAAGAATTACAGGGATTATAATTTTAATGGTAATTTTGAATGTTTTAGAATAATATCTGTGTCTGGCCATTTAGTACAATGTATTTTCCATAGTATTATATGTAATAAATATATATCTGGTATTAAAGGATGCAATTCATCTTTAATACTTGAATCGAATTTGATTGATGCTACACTCAATTTCAACATTTCCAGTTAATAATAAATTAATTAATCAATCTACCTATGATTTATATTACGCTATTTAAATTAATATATTCTATGAAATACTCAATGTTTTTTTTTCTTTTAAAAGTTAAAGCTAGAATTTTTAATTTTCTTTAATAAAAAATTCTGTACTATTTTTATAATAATAATTAATATCATTAAAAGATTTAATTATATATCCGACGATGTGTTTCAAATAGCTTTTCAAAACGCTGTTTCAAAGCTTAATATTGAAAAATGTGTTGCTCACAACCGTGACGAAAGTACTGCTTCTAATCCCTAAGTGGTGTAGTTCAAACAACTTCTCCTTCTATTTATTTCTGTGCAGTAATTTTTTTTTTGTTCAAACACGAAAAATTCCCGGCGTTCACAGTTGAACGATTTTCTTCAGAATGATGAAGTACTCACATGTGACAATGTCCAGGTCAATCGTCTGAGGGTCTCCGAGTAATTTAAGACTTTAGGCCTGGTCATGGATTTTAGGTACGAGTGGCCAGCACATGTCTCACGTTAAAGCTTTATGTCATCTCATGAACCATCCGCTCTTCCGTTCCGTATATGTCATCAAAAACGTAGCGACTCATAAAACTCTCAAGTGAATACTAAAGATGTAATTTATTGCAAAAAAAATAAAACGTAACAACGTAAACGTTCATGTTCTGTGTAAAGCAGGAGTAAATTTTTCATTTTAATTTAGCAATCAAAAGTGAAGTTCAGCCTGTTAACTTGATCGTCTTTGGTGAGGTCTCAAGTACCTTCTAAGAGTAGTATCATTGATTCTTCATGATTGCAAGATTACTGAGTTGATATCATCTGTTAGAGAATTTATACGTGCTTGGAAGGTTGCTAATGTTAAAGCCTTTGATATAGAATTTGCTTTACCTGAAAACCAAAATTATCGTTGGCTTCGATCATGTCTACCATGTGGGTTTTGACGTAAGTCCTACCACACCTTCAAAGTCTTCATCGCGTTAACGACTTCGTGTGGTGCACTGGATCTCTGACAGCCTGCAAAGATGGTGGATTAACGACTAGGTGCGCTATGACCCACCCGGGATAAACTGATCTCTTTGTGATGGCGTTATACTGTGTGATGTCGTTTCCTGGGGCGTTTGTTAAAGGGATAATAAAAAAGTTTGGCCCAATGACAAAGCAAGTAATTAAATCAAGTTTTTTTTTAATCTTATATTCTAATGAAAAATTCTTTTTACTTCAATTCAATTTTATCTCCACTCAAACTCTATTGTCAGCAATTCCTAAAGATTATTACGCTTCGAAATATTGACATGTCAGATCTGTTGCCAAGATGACGAAAATCGATACTTGTTGTCTGTAGTATACAAAACAATAATTGAAAGATATGATTCTATTGGAGGGTGTACTCTGTAGTAGAACATAGACCTGATGACACATTGCTTCTATGATATCGTCAAGTTCAATGAAATAAGTGGACAAAGTCAACTGTACCTTCATTCTATAACTATATACCTGTGACGTACTGAAACTTAACCGAACTATCTCTTTTTGCGGATTTTAAACTAGAAAAGTGTATAAAAACAGTAGTTGGTTGAGAACAAAAGAGAAAAATAAGTGGACTTCAATATAGCCTTGAAAGATCTACTCTGATGCAGCAGTGAGTGTCGAAGAAATCGAAATAAAATCCCGAAAAAATGAGCTACCGAATAATGAATAATTGTACTGATACGGCCAATTCCCTTGGCAATCTTCCCACAAAATAAATGAATGCGATGAGAGTTTGCTTTTAGACATATTGTTTATACAATATCTATGAGCTTCTATGTTTTTCTATACCCTGGCGAATATAATACCTATATAATGCATTCGTGTTATTCTACTCTAACATAAGATCTAATACAGCTTGAACAAATACTGTACTAGACAGTGAAATAAATTCATCAAAATGACATGTATCATTTGTCATGTAGGCGACAACTCTTCTCACCACTTATTTATATACTGCTAATCATGCCTTTTTAAATCATATAATCATTTGTCTCATATACATTACCTAAATTATCCGCTTGTGCAGCTGCAAGTTGGAGACCAAGCATCAGGGACACCAGGAGTGCAGGCATGTTGGACACTAACTGATATTGGTATAGCCGCTTGCAACGTTTTGGAATTATCACCCAGACCCTCGGGTCCTATTCATCGCCCCACATTCAAGATCGTTACTCAAAATCTGCTGGACAAAAATCATGGTATAACATTAAAGTTGAATTAAATTAACATATGATTGATGATGTATCAATAAAAATACATATACATGCCACTGGTAGAAAATAAAGATAAAGACCAATGAACGATAAATTATACTTTACATTAGAATGTAACTTTTTGTTGTTTGTTGTCAATATTTTTAACATGGAAGCTATTTTTTACTAATTAAGGGTTGGAAAATATGAATAAAAGAATCAAATACAGTGATTAGTTCTAGTTCTGACTGTAAATCTGAATAGTGTATTGACCTGGTTCTTATATAAGAAATGAGAATTTTTTTTAACTTGTGAAAATATCAATAATGTAAATCATTAGAGCTAACTAATTAGATGGTAGAAACTGAATTAAGTATAATACACATAAATGTACTTATAAATTTTGAATAGAACTACGAATCGGTTTTTTTGTCAGATACTATAGTATGATCCTATAGGGTCAATCGATTTGAAGGTATTTTTTTTTATTAAAAGCGTATTGACAATTTATGTTTAGTTTTAGCAATTGAAATGTTTTAGCTTAAAATATTTTTGAATATAAGGTATTTGTGTCGTTGGATTTCAACTGGATTATGGCTTTAGGTTGGGATTAACAGATATAACGAATAATACTGTCAATCTTGGTTGAAATTATAGTTAATTGTTAATAAAGATTTAATAAAGAAAATATTAAAAATGATAAGCATATATATATACTTTTTTTAGACTAATCATTCATAAATCTTGTTTTATTTAATTATGTTTTGGTAACATTTTGGTAAGTTAATAAAAAATTTTTCACATTGCGTTTCTGAAAACAAATAAATTTAAAAGAAAGTTTGCATTGATTATTCAAAAATATTTCAGAACACTGGAATCATTATAAAAAATAATACATGTGCAATATATTATTTCAAATTTAAACAAAAGATAAAAATATTGGTTTACAAAAGGCGATATACATTATTCTTATTAAACTGTAAAAAGTATTGTTAAAAATTTTAATTAATTCCACTCGTTACAAATAGAATGTATTCAAAACAAACAAGCTCAATAAATACCATTCGAATGAATGCAACTCTTCATCAATATTTAAAAAAAAAATTATTTTAATAAAATAATGAATTTATTAATGACTCGAACAGAGTAGTTTGTTATCTCGAAATATGATCTCAAAAAAGGAATAATAATTTTAATACGAAAATTCAATATTTTGAAAATTATAACAAATGGTAGTAATTGGTTAATTAATATTTATAATAAAGTATATTTTTATTTAACCGGATATGAAAGTAAAGTAGATTGTCAATAAAAATTATAAATGATCAGAAAAGCTTTTATTTCTCTGGACAGAAAACTCACTACAGACTTGGATCAATTTTTATGATTTATTGATGATCCATTACTCTTGTCAATTTGTAAAAAATGTATCAATGGTTTGTTAATAAAATAACAAGTTGAAAAAAAAAACTAAAATTTTAAATTTTTTACAAATATGTTGTTTGTAATAAACTATGTTTTTTTTATAGACATTAGTGTAAATTATTATTTGATCAAAAAATGTAAATCTGTTTGTAAATAAAACACGTTGATAAATATTTGAAACTTAAAATTTGTCACTCATATAATAACCCAATGTCCACTAGCTCTTGAGTGAGCATAAAAAATGTATCTCCATCGGTAACACAAAGTCAAGCAAGCTCTCTCAGCGTTACATATTTCAAGTAACAAACAATTTTCGGAGAGAGCTAGATAGAGTAGTAGTAAGCTACATGCACCCAATCATTTTAACAAGGTTTAGTGTATAATTTATTTCTTCTGTAGTAAATTTGTATAATTTTTGCTCGCCTTTGTAATATTATCTTTGTAGTTTTTCAACACACTAACTGGTAAGTATAATAATCTATCTTTAGAACTTAAATATTTTGATATATTTTTTACAAACATAATAACGGAATTCGAAATAAGTTTTATTAGCTGACTGAGTTAAAAATTTCTTTTTATAACGAATATCTGGTCAAAAGATCATAATGCCAATTGGGTTAATTTAATGCAATATTAAATTAGCAATATTATAGTTTAATGAAAAGAATGGATTAAAAATAAACCAAACCTTCATTATTTTTAATGCTGATTATTTATTATTAAAGATGCCTTTTATAAATCAGCGTTTTTTTGTCTTGTTATATAGTATTTATGAGAGTTGAATGAAAGAAAATTTTGCAATAGATACGTATAATAAAGTGATGAAGATAGGTTTTATGAAAGAACATAAATAATCACATTTTCATTCTATTATTCATAAAGCTCTGCAAGTGCGAAACTCTGAAGAATAATTCGTACCTTTATTCGTATTATAACACGTGTAAAATATTTTCTCGAGAACATTCAATTCGTTGATTCAATTATTAGAATAGTTCAATTCAATTTTCTTCATTGAATTACTTGTTTTTATTTTTAATTGTAAATCAATTCACTGTATTCACTTTTCTTCATCAAATAAACAAAACCAGATTCAAAACTAACACTTTTTCCATTCAAAGTATGAACAAAAAACCTCGATACTTTTTATGTACGATTCGCGGTCATGCTATACATAAGTTTTCAAGTCTTCTCTTGATGCTCGTTCAAATGAAATTTCCTTCACTCACTCACTGCACATATATGTGCATGTATGTATTCAAATATTACACTAGAGTCACGTATCATCCGTCATGAAACAAATATGATTTTCGTACCAAGAAAGTAAACTCCCAAATAAACATTAGAAATGAAGTTTACATAACAATCCCGAAGATATTACTTTGCCACTAGTAGGTTAAACAAAAACAAATGGAAAGCATTCAATGTTTGACAATGAAATTCAAGTTTTCTTGTCATTTTCACCACTCAATTGTATAACGATATGTAAACATGATTAAACGATGCATTTGATCGTGATGTCCAAAGATAAATAGTATGATTAACTACGTTCACATCTGCACTATTCGGCGGCCGGTGAGGAACTGACTGTTGGGGCGCCTTACTACGCCGGATCTTTCAAACCTGGGTACGCGTGACGTCACATCTACTGTTGGGTACCAACGCGCTCTGTAACGAACGGAGCAGAATCAGAACTAGCTTGATGCGTTTTTCACCCTACTTGTCTTCTACATTCGATTATCTATTTTTCTCAATGTGACTAAATTATACTCATAGACATTCTACAAGAATAATTCTTTGAATCTTATTGAGCGATTCAATAAAAGTACCTGTTTTAATGAAATGTTGATCTTTTTGGTTATGAAAATTCTTGCAATAAAGGAGTCGAAGCTTTGTGCGGTAAGAATTCTTTATACTATTTGGAAATAAAAAATGACATCTACATCACATTAGGTTTTATTAGACATCTAACATGTTGGAATTAGATTGGAATTTTTTGTTGATTTTTCAATGGTTCCATTTTCATCAAGGATCATTGCATTTTGATGAGCTGAAAGACTTTTGGATTGTTTATC
The DNA here is from genome assembly GCA_028641665.1 of Chelonus formosanus. Taxonomy (NCBI): domain Eukaryota; kingdom Metazoa; phylum Arthropoda; class Insecta; order Hymenoptera; family Braconidae; genus Chelonus; species Chelonus formosanus. Next base: position 15,629,078 of record CM054003.1, on the reverse strand, counting down.
AGTTGACTCTAGCAAAAGAAGCTAATCTCTACTCAGCCTATTTGAGAGATTATTGTAAATGTTACTGTTGTCAACGTAAGTGAAAAGAGTGATGTGTTTATTTATGATGGATTTTCGACGCCCATAACATTAGAAAAAAATCCTAGCTACTTGTGGTTTGACAGTCATTCGAAATATGCTTTTACACCTTTACTATAATTACACGGAAAGAATTCAGGGTAATCCGGGTATCCTGCACAAATGAAGTAATATTTACGCCACGAAATGGTAAAATTTTTTCTTCTGTTTTATAATAGTTTCTCTCTGGCAGAGTAAATTTTACTAGCGTGCATGATAAAATTCAACCTAGTACCCGGATTGCCCTGAATTGCAGAGTAATTTTTACTCAATTCTTCTTTTCGTGTATTACAATTCTGTCAATTGTTTTTAATGGCAAACAGTAAATAAGAGAATTTTGAAGAGAAAAAAATGGTTTTTGAGAGGAATACATCTCCAATGAAAACTTTTTTTCAATTGTTGACGTTTTTCAAATGTAATATTTTTAATTGTTATTTGTTTTTGTTTCTAGAACATCAATAACTAGCACACTGATCAGAACAGGTATAATTGTTGAACTTTTGAATAAAAGGTAATGACTGCAAATAAATTTCGTCCATTAAATACAGTATGAGTGTTTTGCGAAAAATATTCTAAGCTTTCAAATAGCTTCTGGATGATCATTTTTTATCGAATCAAAATCCCTTAAAGGTAAACTACGTTTTTGCTATTAAAATTCCAGACTACCTGAAAAATGATATGATGTTGAAATAATTATCATCGAAAAATGTCATAACGGCCTTAATCTAAAACCAAATAATAAATTTTTTTTTAGATAAATTATATATAATATTAATATTAATATTGCTAGATCTTCAAATGAAAACGAGTTTTGTTACTCTGTTTATTAAATTAATATTTAATGGTTATTGATTTTTTTATAAAGATGGAAGACTAAATAATAGACATATTCATAAAGAATAACGTAATTTTTAATTAAAAAAAATTTACCATCTATATAATTCTATCTAAGCTTCATAGAGCTTCTTGATCAGCATTTCATGCTTCGAGATATTCTATTTTTGATGAAGGCTTTTCAAAATCCTTGAACTTCCTGAGATGGTTCTTAAGTCATTTGAGATGATACATGATTATACGTGGAAATTTGATGATTTTTATTGATAATAAAGTTGTTTCCTCATTTTCATTTTCAATAATACTGCAGCATATTTCGAAATGTTAAAAAATGGATAAAAACTATTGTTGATTCGGGGTTTATACACAAAGACACAAAACATACAAAGTTATACATGGCTGGAATTATTTTGTGTTGACAATCGTTATGAACATTAAAAATAAAATACAAATATTATGAGTAACATTAAATCGATGACAAGAAACTTGAAGATTATTCTTCAACATGTTCCAATTTTTGAGACGCATCAAAACTTATTTTGAATAATCTTATATCACAGGAACTTTCCGGAACTTTCTGGGAACACTCTGAATTGATAAAAAGTTTTAGAAATACCTAATGTCTTGAAAATATATAAATGATTTTTCGGAATATTTGATGCTAATAAAATACAAGTTATTTTTTAAAAAAAGTTAATATAAATATATTAAAGTGAATAGAAAAAAATTATCAACTAATTCATTTTATCTACTTAATAAAGGAACAATAATTACAAAATTTATTGCAAACTGAATAATTCCTGTTTATATGTTTCAATGGAATATCAAAGTTAAAAGAAAAAAATAGGTCTGAGCACACTTTGTGCTTACACGACGAACTTCTCATTATTAATTATTTATGACAAATTCATATGGTTATAAACAATACGTAATTGTTAAAAGTCATATTCCATCATTGATAAATATTAACTTGTCGAAAGAATTTAAATCGGTATGAAATTCGCATTAGTTAATTGATAAATATAATTTTTAATTGTTTATAAAAAATTTACATCGTTATAAATAGGGTGTAATTGTTGGAAGTCGTATTAAGTTGTGAACAATAATGTTTAGTCAATATTGAGTACATTTTCAAATGAAATTGTTATTCTTTTGCTTAAAAGTATTTTAAATAGTTCATCTTGTCACTTATTTATTATTAGTCTTTTTGTTATAAAAAAACGGCTGGACCGAATTTGTTTAAACTTCTTTCAGATCTTCTTTACAATAATATCTTTCAAATAAATTTTGGTTGAAGTCGGTATCCTGATCCGTTTTTGAGATATCGAAAACGAAAAAAATACTGATATCTATACATACGTACGTACGTACACACACATCATTCTAAAAATTGGTGAGTATGCTTGCAAATATCTTGAAACGTGGAGATATGATGAAAATTCACATTTTACCAATCGACCCAATTACAATAACTTCCTTATGGGAAGTTAATAAATGCAAAAATTCTAAGTAGTAAAATTCTTCTTTATCACTTAGATAACATTGTGATGTTTTTTCTTAAAAAAATCTTTTTCTGCTAGTATGATTATGTAAGTATCTTTCTTGCCATGAAAATATAATTGCTAATTTCTTTCAAGATTCACATTTATTGATGAAGTGACAATTACTAAATTTTTATCTTGTCAATAGAAGATAAAAAAAAATATTTTCAAGAAAATTATAGAATATTTTATATAGTGTATAACAGATTTAATAATTTGATCAAATCAGGAAAACATTTAACAAAATCTGCTGTGATAAAAAGAAATTCATAAAGATTTAGTGATTCATGGGTCTTTATGTATTTTGAAACATAAAATATGCTTACATCGCAAGTGTTTCATGGTCAAATTTACCTTCTCATTTTTTTGTTTCTGAAGTATTGGAACTAAACATCTAACTTAATAATTTATCAGTATATTGCATAGAATAAGTCATTGAAAAATTAAAAATCATAAAATATTATCATAGATAGTTAATTACCATTAAATATAACTGTACTTACCAAAATTAGTTCAGTGTTGTCAGAAAAAAATTAATACTATTTAACGAAGAGTTAAAAGTCTTTTTAAATAAATAATATCAGTATAATCCAAGCTGAACATTTTTATGCAGATGTAGAGGTCTTTTATTCAGGTTTTAAATAAAAGCTTTGAAAAATAAAATATTTACTGATTCTTATTTATTAGAAAAATAAAAATGAGTTTAAATTAAAAAATTAAATTATTTATTCAAGCGTTTATCATCTTGATCAGAAATATCAAAATGTTTAGAATTTGCTCATGATTACAGACCTTTAACTGCAATCATTAATCTCCTATTCTCTATCAACTGTTAATGATTACAATTCTTACTAATATTATATTAATTATCTGAATTCATAAAACCCCATTTGGGCAAATGAATTATTCAACAGCAATAATCTGCAATCCAACTACTCTGAATATGTAGCTCGATATGATAAATTATTCTATTTATTTTCATTTTTCATTCATTTCGTTTGATTACTTTGAGTGGAAATAAAAATCATATTTAATGTTTAATTAACTTTTGAATCTCAACAATTTCACCTCCTATATCCTGAACTTTTTTTTTTTTTACCACCTATTAGATTAAAGTCCGTGAAAATTATATGTACATCAGTTACAAATTAAATTTTCAACTAATAGATAGTAATCAAATGAAATTAAAGGTAATTCTATTGAAAGTGTAATTTTTTAGTAGTACTTACTACAAAAAAATTAGATGATAAATTTTCTTGTTAATTAATTGTTTCAATTTAATAGAATTGAATAGTAATTAACAAAAGATTTATTGTTTAGTTATTGAAAGACGGATTTTTCTGCTGTTTAAAATTTTAATTTAACTGAAAGAAACAACAGGAAAAGTTTTCATTGATTTTTTACTCATTATTTTTTCCATAAAATAATCATTAATTGAGGACAATCAAAGTAACAACCGTAACTTTAACTGAAATAAAAAAAGCTTAGCATCTACAATGATTTCTGTTGGTCATGGAACCAATAGCTTCCAGGTTATTAAAAATATAAGATTCCAATAAAATTACTTTCAAGAAAACGTCATAAATATTATGATCGTTTCTTGTAAATCAAGCAAAATTTGTTCTCTCAATAAATTAGGCTTAATGACAAACAAGAAAAGGTTCGGAATTTCAATAATCCAAGTTATTTAGATTTAATAATTTTTTTTCTTTACATCAGTAGTTACAAGTGCTTCATCTATTCTATTTTTTATCTCAGTTTCGTCTATAAAAAACTCATCAAGAAGCAATTCTTTTCGTCTGATTCATCACTTAATAAATTCATCAGAAATTATTTTCCTGTTTTATCTTTTGATTCAGCAACACTCCAATATAAAAGCATGTTATAATGTAAACTGGATTTAAAAATTTTATTTCCAATTTGCAATACCATTAATTTTAAGTAACCATCATTAATTTTTGTCCTAAACAGTATCAAGCATTCAATTGAATATACAAGAATATCAGTTAGAGAAAAAGCTCATACAGTTCAAGAGGGCCATGTGCACATTGCAAAGCCACTGAAGATATTCTACGAATGAAAAAAGAAATGGGCATCCGCTTTCCGAGATAATAGAGGATTCTGTAGTATTTACCTCGTATGCAATGCAGAGGCTATGAGAAAAGTCAAACATTGATAGAAAGTAGATACCACTGCAACTTCTGGTGAATGTATATGATGCAATTTTTTGCTCACTTTGAGATATAACGGTCATAATATACCACAAATAAAAGTTGATAAAGATAAATATGAAAACTTTTAAGTGGAATTATTTCTTATAGGCACAATAAATATCTATATAGGTAGTTTGCACATATATGAATGCTCTGTAACATATGATGATTGACTCATTAATCTATATGTGAGATTAGAATGTATATGTGTTGAGCCATCCGCAGCTATTTATCTTGCTAGTGCAGCTGTAAAATGATCATAAATTTCATTGATTATTTTGATAATAAATGTAATGTATGAGGTCCTAATCAAAAGTGTCTATAGAAATAAATAGTGGTAGAAAGTGCTTTGATCATAGATTTGATAGCGGCTTCTACAAGATAACGAGAACAAAAGAGTTAACTTTTGATTTTAAAAAAAGGACGATGAGTTAGTGGTTTCCATGCGGTCTTAAATTTCTTCACGACAGGGATAGTTAAAAATAGAGAGCGAATATAGGGTCGCACAAGCATATACTGAATTTCTCTTGGTGTCGTGCCTACTTTAAGGTCAATTTACATAAATCAATTTTGTATTCTCAGTTCTTATATTTATAAACTTGAGAATTGATTCAAAAAAAGAGATAAAAAGATAGGTAGTTTAAGTAGCAATTAACAGATTGTGCCAATATGTTCTTCGTTACTAAAAGTGGTCCCATATGCTTGGACACTGTGATTGATAAAGGTTTGTTAAACACTCGGATATACGCACATTATTCTTTTTGCTCATTCTACGAATTTTAAATGGTCCGTATACTTTCTACTTAGTTTACAGACTTTTTTTCACCAACCCCTATTATTTAGACTTTAAAGAAAGGTTTTTCAACGGTCGATAAATAAATGCTAGTGCCAACAGGATGCAACAATTTTCAAAGACACGACAACCCACTTATGAATAAATTTCATCATACTTTAGTTCCCATTATTGTGGTATTTCTTTTCTTAATCCACTTGATAATTCTTTTATTTCATAAAAAATTTGCGAATTGTAGATAACACAGATTGGCAAGATTTTTAAATTTACATAAAAAAGATTACTTCTATAGATACCCGGATTTTTAAATAAAAAAATATCAGATTTCTTCTATCAAGCTCCACATTTTTATTTTGATGAATATTGTGAGTTAATATAGAAACTCGTTCTGAATTGTTTTTGAAGGAACGAATGGCTCTATAAATATAATAAAACAAATTTTTCTTTGAAAACCCCTTAGTTAGCAAGAGTCAATTTTTCTAATGCTTAATTGGTCAACCACAAAATGATGTTGGTCTACTAGAGCAAGTTCAAAGACCTCATTACGGAAGATTTGATTGAATTATTTAATGCTACTTACTCTATCATAAGTTGAATTGATAAGAAAAATATAAGAACAAAATCACCCTACTTTTGCAGGAATAGTACTGATATTATTTCCTGCTTATTGTACAATTTGATCATTATATTTATCATTATAAAAATGATTATTTCAAATTCTATTAAACTTTTTTATTAACTCACTTAAGAAATTTATTTTGAAGATGATGTCATAATTACAAAAAGCATTTTTAACTTGATTTTTTATGCTGCTGTAATGTTATATTTCCAAATCCAAGTATACTAACAGGATCAAAGGTGATGTAGTTCATTAAAGTATCAATAACAATTATTGATCCAGCGTTCATTATCCATTTTACCCGAACTATTTTTTGAATTATCTAAACCAAGTGGCATCATTGACTATTTTTATGTGGATTTTTCATTATTCCAATATTTGCATTGTTGATCTCATGAGAGCTAGAGATGTGACACTTGGGATTGATCTCCCAGCAGAGGAGGATTTTTTTTAATTTTATAGTTTTTTGTTGAAACTAGTAATGGTGTGTGTGCTGGATTAATGCAGTAAATTATTATTATTGTTATTAAAACTTGTCTCGTTTAGAGCTCTAGAGCCCTTTATTTTCTGATTTCTTTTTTCTTTTAAAGGTATATCTATACCGTTTGAACTCTATTCTGATATCCAATGTTATAAATATTACATGATGAAGAATTCCCATTAGATTGAGAGATCTGTGGATTCTGAACAATCAATATTTTAACCTAACTTCGTATATCATGTTCATTTTATTTTATTAATTTATAAGAATTTGTCATTTTTTCCTAACGATAACTTCAAGTATTTTTTTTAATGTTATATTTAATTTTTTAAATCATTTTTAATAAATGAAAAATTTTTTAATCAAATGTATGTATTAATATTTTTAATAATCGAACATGTGTTTTTGTAAAAAAATGTAACTAAGCAAATATTGGATCAAGCATTCTAACATTAGTCTCAAAAATTTCTTGTAACGGAGCTCAGTAAGAAGAAATAATTATTATAGTATAGTACAATTTCATTAAAATTATTATCATAAAAATATTGAATTCAATCCAAAGTATAATTAAAACAAATTAGAAGCAATAATTTTCATTCCTTATTATTTTTCAGTATTTATTTTCAAAATAATGTGGAATATTCATTAATGTTAATGACTGAACTATGATTTGAATAAGATTTATTAGTACAGTTTTGATAGCAGCTACAACAAGATAATATGACTGGAAGATAGTTAACTTTAGATTGAGAAATAAGTAATTGTAGTATTTTACTTAATGTTAATGAGTTTGAGAAATTAAAATAACTTTAGTAAACGCTTATTTTATTTTGATATAATATGTAACTTCTATCAACTATTAAGCATGGATTACACATTGGATGAAAGTTAAGATAAAGACTGACGATTAACCGAAAACCGTGATGCTTGACCAGGCAAAGTTTATTGATAGGATAATTAATTTTATAAAGCAATCTTGATCACAAATGAACGTGAGTGTTTTTTTGAAGTTTCTCATGAAGCTTTATTTTCAGTTAAGCTTCTTGTGGTTACTTTGATATTATTCAATTTGCTAAACCCTGATATGTTGCTATGGATAAAAAAATTCTTTATGAAATTTCAGTTAAGCTTAGAATTTTATTTATGAATTCACCCATTTTTTAAATACATCATGAACTATTTTATTATTTATTTTTTTAAAAAAGAAGCAAAAATAGTTTTAGAAATATTGTTAAAAAGTAACAAAAATGATTTTCTTTGAAATTCGAGGTTTTTGCATGCAATACAATCAAGTCGATGTTATGTAAAGTCCAGCAGAATTTTTTTTTTTATTCTCCTGGAATTTGCAAGAACGTTGAGAAATGATCAGTTTTCGCAGAGGTCACTTGGGTTTTTTTTGAGCTCTTTAATGCATACCATGGACATTTTCCTTTACTTGGAGGAGCATTCTAGATATTTTTTTCTGAAAATGTCAGTATGTGTAACTATTTGGATACATATATATAAGTTTACATATCTCTGCTAAAGCAAATTTGGATAGTAGGATGATATTTTGAGTGCCATGTAATAAAATGAGCGAATTATTTTTAACTACATTTACGTTAATCCTATTATTTTTGTGTAAATATAACAAAAATCTTAGCCAACCTTAAGAATGTGTTTTCTGTTTTTTCTTTTTTTCAAAAATTATTTGACAATTCAATTCAAAGTGTGCAATAAAAAAGAAGTTATTAAACAAAAATTAATTGAAGATGATAGAAATTAATGATCTATCAACAGAGACTTATAAAACTAAATAAAAGTTCATTAAAAATGAATCAATAGATTAATTTCAGTAAAGATATAAAATGAAATCCTACAGAAGCTGATCAAATCTACCCAGCTAAATCTATTTAGAACTGTGTCACTTTTTTCTTATCTATAGATCCATTGATGAAAATTCTTTGAAAGAACTACTTCAAAATTAAGCAGGTTTTGACTCGCCATAAATTATTTAGACAAATCTATGCATATACAGTGTTTCAATCCGACATACATGGCCAAAATTTGCTCTCAAACATTTCTAGTTTGAAACGTAACGTCTAACATGAAACGTGTTTTGATATTGTATGCTTTATAGTAAATAATAAAAAACTTTTTAATGGATAACATTCGGCACTTCATTATTCGAAAAAAAAATTCTAATCTCAAATACATTTTTAATCATAACGAAATCATTTTAATAACGAATTAAATTTGTAGTTCTAGTCATATAGAGAGAATGATATTTCCGGTATCATAAAATAATAGAAATTAATAAACATATACATTTATATTCTAGAAATAAATAAAAGAGTATTGTAAAATTTTTCATATTCTACTTGTCAATGTTAATTATCTTCCAAATAATATGTCATAAGGTAATGACGGAAGAAAATGAAAAGTCATTGTGAATAAGGTAAAAGCGAAAAGCAGATAAAATTCCTCTTTTCTATACAAATATCTGCTATTTGTCTTGAATTACTCTGACACTAGGAGAAATGTTTTCCCTCTGCACGATTATATACACTTCCGACTACAGGTCTTTGTTCTGATAATTGCTTGCTTGATGAACAACGAACGTCCACCTATGTCGTATAATTACCTGTATTATGCAAATATATATGTACATTTTCCAACCATATACGAATCTTCACAATTGGACTACGATTTGTAAATGAATAAAAAGAGTTTGATACAATATGATCCGTACTAGTTCGTAACTTACGTTCAAGCATCTCATATAGATACCATTTTGGAATTGCAATATTGAATAAATCATTAACTTATTGTTATCTATCCATAAAGTACAGACTGTTCGAGTTAGCCTACTTTTTCAGAGTACTTTACTCGCCTTTCCTCTTTCGCATGCATCAATGCGTGCTGTTTCGAATAAAAAGGAATAAAAGAAAATAAAGATCGGAAAGAAAAAAAAATAACGAAACTATTAGTACCATTGGCACGTTTGCCTACGTGTCTCGCTTAAACGTCCGGTGCCCATTTTGATTGGAACGTAAACCGAACTTTTTTATTCGCTCTCAACACCTTTATATACTGATTAAACTAAAGACAAAGTGACAAAGAGAAACGATAATTGTAAAAGGCAGAAAGTTACCGTGTACATACATTTTTTTCTCTGAAGCATCATTTTTTATTAAAGTAGTTTTGATGTCTAAATAATTCATTTAAAGTGGAAAAATCGCTGGAGTGATATACTTATCATTTCGTGGTTGTACACTTAATTAGGATAAAGTTACCAAATTCGTATCTAGCTTAAATCATAAGTTTGTGTTGATTGCTTTTAAACTAGGACAGAAAATACTCAAGTCATATAAGAAGTTTTTGGGATTTATTCTCACCACCTTAGAACAGTTAATCACAATCTACTTGAGTAAATTAAGCAGTCATCCAGAAAATTGAATGATGGTGGTAATGATCAACTTTTGTTTACTTCTTTCAGTGTTTATTCTGTAATACTCAAAAAGAAGTAATATCTCAATAATATGCTAGCAAAATTGAAGGCCATATTTTTATTAAAATTCTTAGGTATTTACACAAGCTGTATAATTTTTATTGAAGTAATATTCAAAACATCCTTGATTTCCTGCATCATACTCAAGTTCTCGTGCTTTTGATAATCTTAAGACTCTAAAATACATAATTTAAAAACAATAAAGCTAATTTTAATAAAAACTTCATCAGGATGAACCGACTTCACCTTAAAATTTGAGTTTTATTTCTCTCAAGAACTTTTCATTTAAAAAAGCTATTGATTACATCAATTTTCTTCAACTTCATGATAAGAATAAAGTGAAATAAAAAGCACCTGCTATTTTTTTTTTCACTCTGGACGTTTTTTCCAAAAAATTCTCTACTCATTCGTACTGATTGAGCTCAAAAGCCAGTATTTTCAGCTTTAAAACTGCTCTTTTAGAAATGTCTGATAATTCTTATTCACCAAGTTATCCTGGTTTGAAACGGAAACCGTCTTTTCAGCTTTAAGACTTCCTTAGATCAGTTCTTTCGAATCAAATACAGGAAATTTTTAACATTGGATTACTAAACTAACAATGTGTACCTTAATTTCCTAATTATTTTGGTATCACTAAAAAAAAAAACTCTCTAGACTTATCTCAAAAAAAAATAGGTCTGAGTACACTTTGTCTGCGCTTACACGACGAACTTCCCATTATTAATTGTTTATAACAAATTCACATTGTTATAATCAATACGTCATATTTTGTCATAAATAACATTATTTTGTCCATAAAATTCAAGTCCATGTGATGTACGCATAAGTTACTCGTTAAATACAATTTTTGATTGTTTATAACAAATTCATATTGGTATAAACAATTTATAATTGTTAAGAGTCATAGTTCATCATTATTAATATTATTCTGTCAGAACCATTCAAATCCATGTGCTGTCTTGCTCTTAAAAGTATTTTAAATAGTCAATTTTATCATTTATTTATTATTAGTTTTTTCGTTATAAAAAAAAAACGGCTCAACCGAATTTATTCAAATTTTTTTCAAATATTCTTTACAATAATATCTTTCGAATAAATTTTGGTTGAAGTCAATATCTCAATCCGTTCTTGAGATATCGAAAACGAAAAAAATCCATACATACGTACGTACACACACATTATTCTAGAAATTGGTCAGTATGCTTACAAATATCTTGAAACGTGGAGATATAATGAAAATTCACATTTTACCAATCGACCCAATTACAATAACTTCCTAATGGGAAGTTAATAAAATCATAATCGCATTATAAAATTTTCAATAAAATGAAGTTGATTTTATCTATAAATCATTTAAAATGTTTTTTAAAAAGCTCCGAGATAAAAATTTTTCTGGCAAATATCCATGAAGTATGGTTTAGTGTAATATTTAAGCACCAAAATTGTTTTTTAATTTTACAAAAATTAATGTCAGTTATTTTTGAAAGGAATTTAATGTTCCAAATGTTATCTAATGATTTGTCTAACCACATAGGAGCATTGACTCAGATAATTGATTGGAAGGATGTTGAGGGTATTTTCTTTAGATGTAGGATGCTTACAAACAGAATTGAGGTTGCAACTTACATGAAATTAGAGAAGCTCGTTTATCTTTGCTTAGTTTAGGATATGGTAAATCCAAAGCATTAATTACAAATTTTTCTGTAGGCAAACTTTTTCTAATTATCGGAGCTTTTAAGCCTTTCAACTGTTTTTGCTTAACCGGAAAAGAAACTTGAAGTTTTGATGAAATCTAGAAAAATCAAAATAAAATTTTTTTACTCAGTCACATTTAAATGAGTTTTGATCATAGAGAAATACTTGAATATTCATAAAGAAATGAGCGGACATTTCTTCGTGTGCACACGTTAAAAATAATAAAAATATATATTTAATAAAATCTTCAAAAGATTTTAATCAACATCGATAAGAATTCAATTTCGAGAATTTTCATGGAATGACAAATAAAATTAATTGAAATTTTAATTTGAATTATTTTTTTAAATTACTTGGCAAACGAAAGCTTTATTGCAATTGTTATTACCTTAAAAGGTTTTATTTTTCAATTAATTAATAAACAAACATCTGAGATCAATTTATTTGTTTATTTTATATTTTTATATCAATAACGAAGAGTAGAAGAACAATTTATGAAAAATAAAATGAGTCTAATCTTTCTTAGAGATGTAACAGGGTAAATTAAATCTATAAAAAATAAACTTATGATTTGAAACTCAATAAAGTGTTCATTCGTTCTTTTCAAAAAGTGGTGTTAAAAAATAACCAAATATATTAAAACGTAGATTATTATAACAACAAAAATATGAAAATCATTTAAACAAAAAACTCATTTTACATTATGTATTAAATGTCTTGTTGAATTTAATAAACTCAGTTAATCAACTTCACTTTATGTTGCTTTGGTAGTATTCTTCATTATTAAGATAATTTAAAGTACAAATTCAAACTTAAGTATGATATTTAGTAACTTTATCTTACATTGTAATTTCCTCAGAAGATTTAAATAATTTTTAATAATTGTAATCAGATATACTATAATGAAATTAGTTTCGAAATAAACTAACAGATTCAAAAGGATGCAGATAGATTTATATTTCTTTTGAACTCCTTGAACTAAAGAAGTTTACGTAAGATCAAATTATTTTTAACATATTTTTATACGAGATTTACCTTTAGCTGAATGAATCTAACGCAACAATCTGGAAAAGAATATTTTAGATCTCATCATAGTTGAAAGGTTTTATCATAAATAATATTAGCTACAGGTGAATTGAATTCAATTTGAAATTCAATATTTTTTTAAGAATATCTAACTACTAAAGACCTAGATTCAATTAGATCTAATTGGAGTTACATTGTTAACACTAAATGTTACATACCATCAAACTATTATCTTTATAGATTTAACTAATCTTCATAAATTATACTATTAGATTTTGCTCAAATTAATTAGATCAAATTTCACATTAAATGTGATTAAGCAAAATCTAGTTATATTTTCTTAAAATGAGATTTATAATTAGTGATACGTGAGTAAGGTAATTAACTTCAGGGGTAAATGAAAAGATTGAAAAGTATGATCTACGATTCCGAAAGTTACTATGATTGCGTTTTAAAGTATTAGAAAATTATTTTTTCTCTAATCTTGATCAAATTTACTTCATTTTAGTCAAAATCAAATAAAATGCTTTAGTGATACTCAGAAAATTCAACAATATTCAGAACCAAAAGTTCTAGGGTTGATCCCTTGAGGGTTAGAGGGTTCAAAACTTGTGTAATTACGTTATTTCTTGATGCAATATTCCTAACTTTGTTTCTATTCAGTACGTTTAATATTTTTTAATTTCGATGTTTAGCTTAATTACACATAACTCATAAAAATTTTACCAATTCGCCAAACATTTTCTGCATTGGTGTTCAAACATTTCTATTGTAGTCTATAGTATTTCTTGATCCTCATTGAAGTGGTTAAATTTAGATGCCATTTGTCAAGTAGAATAAACTAAACCTTGTTAAAGTAAAACCATATACTTGTTCTAGTAATTTGAAGTATTAAAGTGAAAAATAAAATAAAACAAAATTTTTAAATTGATAAAATTACGAATGTTAAAATTCTGCTATTGTTGAAGAACTAAATAGTATTTCAGTGGATACATCAAAATTAAAAAAAAAATCTTTATAAAAAATTTAATGGATGAGTATCTTTTTGGTAGAAAATTAGTTGTACAGACAAATCATGTAAAAAATAGCTATTTTTTTTTGAAATATGTTATTTATAACAACATATGATCTCGTTTTAGCTTCCGGTCTTTTTATTTATTATTGGCTGCCTAAGGCAGGAAGTTCTAGCTCTGGCCTCTTAGGATCAGACGACTAAGCTCTTGTATTTCTATATATATATATTATTCTTCATCTGAGTAACTTCTAAAACAATAACAAACTTCTTAAAGAAAGAGTGATTAAAAATGACAAAATGAACTCCAATGACTAAATTAGTCAAGACCATGTGCTATTTTAGTTTATTGAAATATGTTAAGAAAACTTTGTAAGCTAGATAATAAAACCACTAATTCTCCATAGCACTACTGTTATCAGTAAAACCCACGGCTTTGCTATGTTAATTCATATTACATTTTAGCTATATACTCAGCTATATGATCATAACTATCAAGTCTAACTCTGGAGTACCTCTATTAAGCGATTATTCTGTCACGAAGTTTTACTCTGTAGATGATCTGGAAATATTGCTAAATACTTTAGGAAATGGATTTAGAATAAGAAATAAACTAAGAACATGAGTAAAATAATTCAAGGAATATATTTCCTGCATGTGTGGTAAGCAGGGTGGGCAATGAGGATTGCTTAGGTATAGGTAATTTGATTCATCTACAATGGATTTTTACAAAGAATGTGTTCATTATTTAGCTTGAGCAGAGTCTTTTTTAAGTATTCATAAGTGATTGAATAAAAACAACTATGTTTGATAGTAATCACATAGATATTAGGGTTCCAAACGTGATATTGTTGTTGTAATAATTCTTGAAAATACTCTAGAATAATTTTTAAAAGTTTAATAAATAATTTCTTGCTAATTAATGCTTTCTTTAAATTAGGAGTATATGTAAGTTACATAAATTTTTATGAACAATGCAAATTGATGTATAAATTAAAAATACTTTAAATATTGAACTTTACAGAAAGTTGAAGATTCTTCTGAAATGTTTGAATTTTTTTTTCTTGAAGAAATTTTATTCTCATGACAAGCTTCTTCATAAACTAAGTTTTCTTTTAAAATGTATGTTATACATCATTGTTGTTTTATTATTAACTTTTTAACATGAGCAAACTACGTAGGATTGTGTTATTCAACAAATGATATTATATTTTTTGATATCTGCAAAAACGTCGAAACCTTTCATTAACGTTAGCTCAGTTAGTATTTAGTGCTTACTCCAAGCTAAATAATAATGAGAAAATTCTGCATTAAAAGCTAAAACATGAAATGGAAGAAGAAGGTAACTCTACATAATAATGTTTTTGAGTTTCACTCAACATAAAGTTAAAAGATTTATCCAAAAAAAAGTTCTATCAATCATACATGTAATCTGCTTTTTCATCTGTTTTATGAGCAAAGCTGGTATCTTTCCAATCATTAATAGTTTATATTTCTATTTCATTATCCACAAACTATAAAGAAGGTTAGGTATTAATTGTTGTTGATCTAGATGCAGGATGAAATAAATTGAAAAGAATTACTTTTTGATATCTTGAAACAACTGAAATGGGCAGGTTGATCCAAGAAATGGCAGGATTAGTTACATTCTCTCTTCTTTAGGTCTTTTCATTTACTCATTTTGTGAGCTAGAAAAATTTGAAAAGATTGAAACTGACATAAAATAAATTGAAAACATTTGAAATAATCTTGTAACTTAAAAAAAAACTTACCTTAATTCTTACAATAAACATTCAGTAAATCATCTGAAATCAAAGCTTTAGAATATATTTTAAATTCTTCTGATTTTCTAAGAAACATCATTTTGGCTCCAATTTTTCTCCTTCTATTTACTCGACAATAATTTTCTTCAGGAAGGTCTGTGTCAAGAGGATAAGAAAAAATATCAGATAACATCCATTTTCGGTGTGTGGATAAATGAGATCGTTCAATGTCCTTCAACAACTTTTCTGGACATGAGAAGCGAGTGCAACAGACATTTACTGGTTATTAGATTATTTTTGTACAGTTTACACTCAGCAACAACTTCGGAAACAGGAGTCTTGTTGATTCAGCGATCGCGTGTGTCATTTATAGGTATGACAGCAGCAGAAGAGCTTGGAGGATTGCGTTTACGGGCCGGAACGTGGAAACAAGCATATAAAGAGTGAGGGAGAACAAGATGAAGTAAAAGAGAGAAAGAAACTGGTAAACGCGACAAGCGTAACAACAGCCGTGTCAAGAGGTGAACCAGTTGTGAAGAAAGAAGGGAAGAGATTCAAGAAATGGCTAGCACGTGGTAAAGAGCTACTGGGATGATGGTAATACCACACTGTATTATTTTTAGATATTAAATGCATTGAGAATATACTACAGTATTATAACATAGGATATACGTTTTTTTGTAAGCTAGAACGTCTTTTTGTAACTTGGTAAATATCAAATTAGGTTAACTGTGCTGCAATTATACATGCGTGGTCATTAGAGATACTTTGTGCGAGACTATATAAATATTTATGAGAGAAATGCGCAATTGTACGGTGAACTCGAGGAACGGCTGGCAGCAGCAGACTATTCATACAGTTTTGTTTCTTGTTCATTTTATGCAATCTTTAAATATACCCCAACTCTTGTTCTTCTTATGACTTTATTAATTTATTATCTTTAAAGTGAAAATATTTTACTGTAATTAATGCTAATTATAATTCATGCTTTGTTGTTTTAGTTGTTAGAGATATTTAAACCAAAGTCAACTTTTTTTTTTGAAAAAGAAGGGCTGATTATTGTGAATAAATTGACTCAAGTGGAAAAAGAGTTTGTTATTTATGGTAGTGGAGACATTTTATATTTAATTGAAATATTTTGGTGCTTAACGAGTATTGTTGCTTACGGAATGCATAGGATGTGAATATTTAAAATTCCATATCGAATAATATTTATTAATAGTAGAAAAATGTATTTTTGTTGTTCCTGCACGGAATATTTTTCTATTTAAACTTGGAGGAGAAATAAAATTAACAGATGAATATAAAATTCAGTTGATTTTTTCAATCAACAATACCTTTGTGCAGTTTATTGATTTTATTTTTAGAATATTAGTTGTTTGTAATGTAAAATAGTGCATTTTTTTCACTTATAAGAAACTTCGAAATGAATTTTTTAGCTTTTGAAGTTCAATCATTACTCTAATTTTGTTTAAAACTGTTGATTTAACCGTATGAATTACTTTATGATTCAATGCATATATAAAAAAATGCGCATATTAAATCAAGAATTTTTTTTACAAGATTTTGATGCATATATATATATATATATATATTGCAATAAGATTTAATAATAATAATCCAGATAGGAAAAATGTTTAATACTGGAATCGAAGTGGAAACCTATTTTTAAATAATTTTACATTCAATTATGTTTTTTGTTGTTTATAAACTCAACTATAATTGGAAATGCCATATTTTCTTCCTCCGTAGTTCAATTTATTTTTCTATTTAGAAATTCATAATTGCCTTATTTTTATTTACAGAGTTTCTAAAGCAATAAAAAATGCAATATTCAATAATCAAGCTACGATGCAGTGATCAGAAACAGCATTCTATAAAACTTTATTGTTTTCTTTTTACAGTATTTTTTATTTTTATTGCAAAGATTACGATTTTTCCCATGCATTTTTCATAATCAGTATTCTAATAAATCGCATTCAAATACCCTTCAAAAAGGTAAAAACAGAATTAAATTATTTTTATGTAACAAAGAGAATTATTCTTAAAAAGTAGGACATTTTAAATGTCTTCACAACAAATACGCTCTTTTGATGTATTATCATACCATCTAATTACCAGACTGACTCAAGTTCTCTTTATCTCTCTCTCTCTCTCTCTCTCTCTCTCTCTCTTCAATTTCACTGGTTATGATTTACAGCATTTATGAAAAATAATTTAAATTTGTTGTAACTTTTACATCATAAAATATGTATCAAGAATTTCACCAAAGTAAGTTTAGTCGCTTCTTTTAACAAAGTTCTTACTTTTGAATTTTTTCTCTAGAATAAAACATACTACTTTTTCTACCTGACCCAGTCAAGATGCATTGTCCTCTGGTAGATGGCACGGAGAAATTCCTCAAAGGAGTTGCCGTTTGATACTTGCGCTAGTGTATTCTCTCATGGAGCAAATCAATCCGTTCTATTGTACAGAAACATTTTTACACTGCTGTAAGAATGTAAAGAAGGATTTTCTTTACTATAAATATATTATTGCGTTTTAATGTATGAAACTAAAAGTATATTTTTTATCTTCTCTCTAACTTTAAAATTTTTATTTCATGGTACATGTATTAAGGAATCGAAATATAAAATTAGGCATGTTCATATTACTCAATACCTTGAAATAATATGGTCATTTGAGTCACTGCTTGACTTCTGTTAATTTCTATTACTAAAATTGAAATATACATATTTTCAATATATCGAATAAAAAATAAAAACCAAAAATTTAAATAAAAAAAACGCTAGAATTATAATGACTTTTCAATAAACTGATTTACCTCGAGATAACTAATTAATAGTAACGAAAATATACGAATAATCATTATAATATTGTTTAAAGATATTTCTAGTCTACAGGAAAATTTTTTGTACCCTGATTTTCCATCATATAAATCGTAATCAAAATCATTGACCTCTAAAAAACCCTAAATCTTAAAGAATGAGTGTTTTTCAAATATACTTGATACAAACATGCCATTGTCTGTTAAATTAGTAGCATCAATGTTCAGTTGATAAAGTACTACGTAAAAAATAAGCTACCCTTATATTAAATATTACTCAACCAAAGTATATATCGTCTTTTTATATTCGAGTTATATTTTGGACAAATTCCAAGAAAGTGATTACGAATATGCCATTAGTTTTTATCAATCACTTGAAGGTTTCTAACGATATTCTTTTTATCGCAATATGAGGGATACTTGAATTGTTTTTCATGATTCATCACGGAACTGAGCACATGTGAGTCGAAGAATCTGCAGATTTTTTGTTCTTTAACATTTTACTTGGATTTATTCTGGCTTTTTGATGAATGAGAATTATTAATAATTTGAAAATTAAAAATCATTTTTTATTTCAACAAAAGATACTTATGCAGTTTTATGATTTTACAAAAATTCTGCTTCAACAATAGAACACAGCTTTTGCACTGCTAAGTACATCTCAGTTTTTCAAAATGCATTATTGTAATGCAGATAAGTGTGTAGAAAGTGACTACAATGTTAATCAAATGGATAACGTCATATTTAACACGCATTTTGGAAAACTGGGATTTACAGTGTGAATAATCAAAAACTTTGACATTCTATTTATATTTATTTATTTATAGTCAATGCAGATGATAAAAGAATAAGACATTTAAAATCTCTTTTACTACATCTCTGTTTCTCCCTTAATTTTATGTGGAGAAAATAAAGACAAAAAAAAATTATTATTTGTTTTCTACGTGAAAATGGTAAGAATTCAAATAATTGTAGCCTCAGATCACGGAATCGTATTTTTAACACAATAGAAGATATTAGTACGCACTATTTCCTGTCAGAAGTACAACTTCTCCATTTTTTGCTAAAAAAAAAAAACAAAAACCATTGGATCATTTCTTCAAAAATAATTCTAGAAGAAAATTAAAAAAGACTTCCACGTGTCAATGAAATTATATAATATATTGAAATAAAATAAAAAATAAAAGAATTTTTCAAATTGAACTGAAGTAAGAGTTTCATCAATTTCGTCGAGAAAAGTAAGTTTTATAAAACAGAGTTATTTACTACTTTGATCCTGGAATTGATTATTTCCTTCTTCAATATAAGGTTTTCAAAATAAAACTAGCTTTGTTTTATTAAATGATCATTGCTTTGAAAATAGTCACTCAAATTTTACAATAAATGATTGAAAGCTTCCGTTAAATTTTCAGTTTTAATTTGAAGTTTTGACCATTTTTCACCGCTTTTTTCCTTAACCCTAGTAGAAATTGCCTCGATTCCCGCTAGATTCCTATACAATTAACACATGAAATCGAAGCAATTCCAAGGCACTGGATAGGCCCTCAACAAAATTTCTACTAGGGAAACAACTGAATCATGAAGCTGGAAAGCTTTTTTGTCTTCAATAAAAATGTATTCTACCTAAAAAGCATTCAAAACATTTACAAAAAGTAAAGTTTATTCTAAATGTCTCAATTATCAACTTTCAATTTTCATTTCAAAAATTTTTTCCAAGTAAACAAAAATCCTACGAAAAAAAATTATACATATTATATTACTGTATAAAAAATATTTTTTCAAAAATGTAAAGTTTCAGAAATTTCAAAACAAGGTTAGTGTAGGTTATGAACTTAATAAGCGGTGAGTAATCCATATGATAAATTTTCCTGTAGAGTAAACAAACTAATCGATAGATACTAACGAGAAGATTGACAAGTGGTTAATATTAGCAACAAATTAATCCATGAATAAACTCACCCACTTCTAGCATCCCTATTACATACATCTTATTAAAGGAAAAAAAGATAAATCTCTCCATGTAAAATACTTCTCATTTTTTTCTTCAGACTAGTGAGTTAAGTCACTGATCTACTTACTCCATTGCAGCTTAAAAGCTCCCTTAGGTAAATGATAGTGTCATTCTACACGATTAGCAATCATCCAACTACGAAAAAAAAAAAAAATAAAACTTTTCCAACTTTAAAATACATTTCATGTATATAAATATATTTATATTTACCTATGAAATCAAAGGTGACAGGTTTCAATATTTACCGAGTGTTCATAATTTGAGCTCATTCGTTGCATCTGGCAGTGATGTAAATTCACAAAATGCCACTGGAAATCTTGTTTCACGATACAATTGCCTGTAAGACGTTCCAATACGTTGAGTGTAAATAACAGAGGAGAAACTATTTCCATGGTGGCATGTTTCAGCGAGATGTGTGCCAAAAATACATGAATGTTTGCGACTGGCATCTGTTTGTTGCTATACGAACAAGACGATCAGATCGCTCTTGTACTATAGTCTGAGTTATTTTTAACTTCCATATTCCCTACCATTATATCGATGATATACGGTATTTGCTTTGTCTTTCCAAACTATTTCTTTCTTGAAAGAAATTATTAATATTCTTAAAAAGGAAATGTTGTATTACTTGGTGAATTTTAAAGAATTAAATTTTCTAGAAATGTATTACTTGTACGAACTCCTGTTATCAATGCTTAAGTCTATTTACATTATTCTACGCTTTTACAATATCACACTTCCTCTGGTATGTATTGTGTAGTATATAGTGTTTCAGCGGCGCCAAAGTGCCTAGTATCGAGTACCACATTTGTGTTGATAAAAGCTTGTGTGGTCGAGAAGCAGCCAATTTTCAAGAATCTAGTATGCCATATTTTTGAACGAATATAACCGTAACATTTAGAGAAAATATAAAACTTGAAGCTGCTGCTACTACGATTTATTTTAATTTCATCATTTAATCTTTTCTACTTTATTCCGCTTTCATACTCAGCTGTTTCTAGCCACGAAAAAGGTGAAGAGGATGAATTATTTCGTATAATATCTGAATTGAACAGCAAACTTGCTTGGGTCCGAGTTTCTGGTCAAGGTAAATGTAATGCCAGCAACTCGCGAGTCCATAAATTATACATGAACTGAGTCGTTTCGAGATCTAGTAAGTTTTTCGTTGTCGACTAAAGTCGATCAAGTGGATTACAAATTGTAAGAGAGCTTCATAAATATTTATATTACATGGGCTCTCAACGAATACGCTCTTTGCCGAGGTACGTTCATTTGAACAATAGTTATATCACGTTTTTCTTCGTTCTTATTTTTACTGTATATCAGATATAAAGATTTTTGTTAAAATTTGAGAAATTATGAGTATCGAGTGTGTATTTTAGAAAAAAATGATATTAATATCTTGATAATAATGTTGAACTGGTTTTTTGTCATATTCAACCATCTTTCTTTTTGAGTAAAAATTATCCTTTATTTTTACTCCGAACTTTTTTCTTCGGTAAAAATTAATTATACTCGTGGGCTGAATTTTTCTTTTACTTTTTCAACTTATTATTTCTTACTTAGAGGAAAGTCACCAAATATGGAATACCATTTTTTTTTTGGGATATAAAAAAGAACTCCATATTAATTAAATCAGTTTAATGTTTTTACTAATCAGTCATACATTTATATGTAGTAATTAACAGCCTTTAATCAAATATATATATTATCAAATTAAAATCTAACAAAAAAAACAAAATCCCAAACTGAGAAATAAAAGTATTCCATATTAGGATACTATTCCATATTTGGTGACTTTCCTCTACTTTCAAGTTAATACTTTTTCTGTAATTCATGAATAAAATTTTTTAATAATTTTCACTGATTATGTAGTTTAAATAGCGATCACTGTACAAAGTCTAATGAAATTTATTCTAACTATAGTTTTAATTAGAACTTTTTCACTATTATATACCTGACATAAAATTTTGTACATTAACACTGCAAGTCCAAGTGTTTAGCAATTAAACACTTAAAGTGTTTACAATGTTAAACATCATAAATGAACTATGGTAATTTTGTAGACGACTTTTAAACGCCTCTTGCCGTTTACCAAAATGCTATAGTTTGTTCATAGCGTTCCACATTGTAAACACTTAGGTGTTTAATTATTAGACACTTCAAGTAATTCATCACTAAACACTTGAGTTTTTCCGGATTTGCAGTGAAGATATAACTATAAATTAAATTTTTTTGAAATTTTCCTTTATGTATGCACAGAAAAAATTTTTAACTAAAAATTATTACACAATTTACTTTAACAACGATTAATGTAAAGTGAGAGAAATTAATGTGAAAGAATGAAAGTTTCATAAATTTTATTGAACCAATGGATGAATCTATTAGCATATATTGTAACCGAGTATCGGCTGTTTCTTAATTCCTCACGACATCTATCGATCATGTCAGAGGTCAGTGAAGATCTAGGTTGCGCTAAATATCAAGATCGATCTTTTCCCACGGGTCAATTGGAAGGATATATGGTCACTGTAATGTCTAAAATGATTTTTGCCGTTTGTTAATTAGGTTTGTTGCTTTTGTCAAATTTTATAAATCTCGGGGAGATGGTCTATAAAATAATTGTGGAAAATTTGATAAAGTTGGGCTACGTTAAACAAAAAAGCATTCCAACCAGAGTTAGCTGAGTTATCAATTGCGGCGTTGTCACATATTAGTAACATACCTCTTTTTCTGAATTAATTATTAGTTACTCTTATTATCACCAGCTCTGAAGCTAATATTTTATTGGGACACAATATTTAATAAATTCATAGGAATGTGAACGTCCAGTTTTGTGAAAGAAAATAAAGTTTGTGATTTCCCATAAGAATCAATGGTGAAGGCAAAAATTTTTAAAGATTAATCTTTTCTTCAGTTCTCTGGAGGTCTCCAAGAATTCAACTGGCTAATTATGATATTATAATGTACTAATATGCCAAGTTTCATTAAATTTTTAACATGAATTCTAAAACCGATAGTACTACCTTGAAAATAAACTTCTCACTAACCCTCACCCTTATCCATTTACTCTTTCATTGACCCCTATAATTATTAACATAGATTTCGATAATAAGGATAGAAAAAATTTAAATACCCACAAAATTTTCTATTGGCGTGTATAAATGAAATTGAAATATACAGGGTAATCCAGAATAATGTTTCCAGAGTCACGTGGGGCTAGTGTGCGCAGTAGGTAAGTGTACGCACTCGATATAGTTTACATGTATATACGGTCTTTTCCCAAAATACTGCAAGTGCGTACACTTACCCACTGCGTACACTTGCTCCACGTGACTCTAATTAATAGATCAAACGAACTTGCCATAGGCAGGTGAAGTTCGATCACCTTTATGAGCAAGTTTCGCTCGAAAAGATGAAATATGTAGTACTACTTTTTCTACCTTTAATGTCACGCTTTCAGCAATTTTGTTTTCGATATCTCAAAAACAGATCGAGATATCGATTTCAATTAAAATTTATTCGAAGGATATTATTATAAAGATTTGAGTAAAATTAGAACGAATTTGGTCGGGTCGTTGTTTTTCATAACAGAATAACGAATAAATAAAAAGATTAGTTATTCAATATATCTTCAAGCCAACAAAAAAAATTCCACTTAAATTAAGTCGATATTGAAAAAACATTATTGTTCATAACCAAATATGAATTATATTAATGACGCTTTGTTTATAAATATTTGAATGTATTATAAACAATTAAAAATCGTATTTAGTGATAAACTAAGGCACTGAGAAAATTTTTTTTTAGATTTTATTAAGCGGCCCAGTAAATTGTGCTGGGACCGTCCAGTAAAACGGGACCATATACGCGTGCGTAGTAAAATGTACTGGGCAACCGAGTAAGAATTATTAGGTAGGAAGAATTTTTTACCATGGATGCGGAGAAAATGCTTATTTATCCTACGGGTTTTCAGTTGATAAATGGTCAATTTCCTACGGTTGGCTGTTAGCCTCAACATTACCCACGGCAAATGCCTCCTGCACCATCTATCCGTGTCAAAATAGTAGAAGTATTCTAGCATTGCTATCTAAGAAATTAAAGGACCTTTATCGTTCGATTAATACGAATTGCATAGCATAATTTAGAAATATTTTGTTTTCACGTTGAGGGTACAAATTTTAAAATATTGTTTTTCAATTGTTGTTCAACATGGATCTAATAAAGAGTTGAATTCATTTAGGTTTTAAGATGAGCAATTTTTAGAAATAAAATTTTTGAGATGTATTAAGAAACAATTTATGATAGTTATTAATTTCAGTATGGCTGTAATAGGATGAAACAAGGCTGGAAAGTTCTATTTTAAATATAGTACTATAAAAGACTTGATACAGGTGAGGGGAAAGCAGGGAACAAGAGCCAGTACTCATGGGAAGTTGAGAACCATCGTGTGGAAAGTGAGCGGCTAATGTGAAGGTCAAGAGAAACATGTCAGTTAGTTAGTTTGTTTATGCTGGAAGACGTTCCAGCCCTACGCGCTATTATCTGTCGATTGTGACTAGTAATATAGCACTCTAAAAGGAAGAGATAAATGTATGGGAGGAGCTTTTTGAACAATTGACAATCGATGTTAGAGTCAAGTTTTGCAGCCCTTGTAGGATACGCCTGATCAGGATATCTGCAAAGAAGCACCTAAGTTGGGGTTGCTCTCCTATCTGAAAATTTAGGAGAAATCACGTGGTGAAGTGACCGGTGGGGTCCTATCCAATCATGCAGATGAGTTTGTGATTTTGGAAGAGGAAAGATAGTAGAAAATTTGAAAAGAGAAATTAAAAAGGAGTTCGTTGTTGAGACGTTAAAAAAGTTGTTGCATTTTTGAAGAAAAGCAAGCATAAAAAAGTATCAAGAGCAAAAGTTCAGAAAGGCGAAGATGAGCTGAGTCCAAGAAGCACAGTACATTGGAATTTCAATGAATTCAGGGATAGATCAGATCAGGCTTAACATCTAAATCTGCTTCTGTTGGTCCTGTAAGTTGTATCGAGTCATTTGTTTTATGGGCGATGGGGATATTAATAATTTTTCTTTGGGGGCTTCTTAATAGACGAGTACCAGAAATCTTCCAAGTGTAATAAACCCTCGAATTTAGACTAGAAATACATATACGTAAGCTAAGATAAAATATGTAAGAATCCACGTTTTCCAAAATTCCTCACAAAACTTTTTCTTCACAATCCTTTCCATCACAAGATGCTTACTTTTTCCCTTTACTATCCTTGTCATAATAACCCCTCTTCCCTCAGCTAGAATCAATTTTAGACGACAAGTCAACCTGTACGTTTATATCATTAAGTCTATAAAAAACTGTTCAAACCTATTCACCTTCTGCGTTGGAAACTGATTTTATAACACAGGCTCGATTAGCTCTCTTTTAAAGTGTGAGAGAAAGCACCTTGATATTGTCAACAGCTGAAAAAATGTAGAGTTAGTAAAGTAAAGTTTAACCTGAAAGAAAAAATAGAAAATTGAAACAAAAAATAAGTTGATAAGATAAGTTCATGTTAAACCCTATCCGATTGATCCACATGCTACAGGTGTTCTGCGAAGATTGCTGGTCTGTAGCTTGTACCTGGGTGCTCCAACAATACCCAGGTGTGGATCAATGAAATCCACCTATGACGTACACGAAGGACGCTACGAAATTCAGCGTGAAAAAGTGAACAGAAAATATCTCAGGAAAAATTGCATTTTATACATATTTTCAAAGATATTAAAGATAAAAGGTGGCCAATCACGTCTAAGTCGTCGACGACCAGTCGTTCGACCTTAAAAGTACAGTAGAAAATTTTTTCTATGTGTAGATATGTTCACAAAACGAACTAACAATCACAGCGAATATTTACATATCTAGAGAAAATGGGTTAGGTGTCAACATAACTAATATAAACTGAGTGGAGATAAAAATTAAAAGCTACTATAAAGATCATCAATGATCGGAATACTCATACTTTCTCTGTTAAAAAGATTGTTGGTGATTGTTAGTTCGTTTTGTGGACATACCTACACATAAAAAAAGCGGTCTTGGTGCGACCCGAAAGGTCCACACGACTAACTTTCAGTGGAAAGGATAAAATAATATCATATGTTCTATATATTTTAAATTATTATTATATATTTATTATTATTATTAATGAGTCCCAGTGCTGGCCCTAAGTTAATCTGATTAACGACTAAAAATTAATGATTAAAAATCATAATCAAAAAATTTGATTAAGATTAATTAATCATAATCAAATTTAAAATGATTAAGATTATTAATCATAATCTTTAATCGTGAATTTGATTAACTGTTAACTGCTTATTTCTTTATTTATTTAATTTATTGGAAGATCAACACCAACAGCTTATGCAATACATAAATATGCTACTTCAAAAGCAGTAATAAATTAATCAAAATAGAATTCTGTATAATAAAACAATTAATGCCACATGTAAACATTCCTTATTCCAATTTCACAGACTATACTTTTATTGCCTATTTACTGCATAAACACCGAGGAGGGGGTGGGACTGAGGTACTTCGCGTTAGCTTAGCTTCTCTCTCATTCACTTTCTCGTCTTTTATAGTACTAAACTACTATTAGTCACGTTTTAATACTATCTGGCTGACACTCGCTCGCACTTTGTTGGCGATAATTTATTAAAATTTTTTAACATTTTGTGATATTGTTTCACTCAGTGATTAACTTAGAAACAAACATGAATTGTGATGATGTCTCTAATAGTAGTGGTGTTTCAAATGATCCGTCGGTGTCGTCAAACAATTTCGGGAATTCAACAGTGGTATTGCAATCGAAATCGGATCTTTCTTCTTCTGCTTTATTTGACGGTACCTATTATAAGCTTCTACTAGGCACATGCACAGACAAAAACACAGTAGCAGTTTGTATGAAATGCTCGGACCAGGAGAGAAAAGAAGTTAAGGGCTATGAAAAAACGACATCTAACTTTTTGGGAGACTTAAAACGGAAACATGGCGCATCATTGAGTCCTCGATCATTAAAATCGGAGTACTTTGATTTTTCGACCTAAAAAAATGGCAAGTGGAACCCCTTTCCATTTGTCTCAATACCTAGAGAGGCGAAATCAGGTCAAACATCTGAAAAATTTATTCAATATTTATTCAAAAACAATATAAAATTCACAGAAATTATTATATTTTTTAAATGTTTAAGTTAAATTTCAAAGGTAAAAATGAATATGCATTATTGTTCTGACTTGATCAGGAGTAATTCATTTATAGCCTGACATTTTTCTCCCCATCAAATACTTAGACAACTCAAGGTCTCTCCTGCCAACTCATCTTCGCTAATTAGACTACTCTAATTAATTCCTAGACGTTGAGATCTCTTCCGAAGGATCTAGAAGCTTCGAGAACACAAAGTTTCGGGTACATTAGTCAGTATTCGTCTGTATTCTTCTGTTAGTGTTATTGTACTCGCTGTTACTGTTGCCGTTGATACTTGTCAGTATTTGTACGTGTTAGTACTCGGACGAGTCATTGGCATCATCGAATGATGCCAACCGATAGACAACTCGTTATAACAGTCAACTCGATACGTGTGTACTAATGGACAACTCACATCGACAAACTCGCTAGTGAAAAACCAGAAGACTCTTTAGAATGTTTCTCAGAAAATGGAATAACTCAATGGTCAATCATCTACAGAGATGATTGTACACTCATCAAGCAGTTTAACTCACATCAAACAATACCAGTCATCTCAAGTTGGTCTGAACATACATCTTCGCTGAAAGAGACGTGAACGATGTCGGCTTCGACGCCTAACGGCCTCATGGACAGTCACTCACATAAGGTCCACACCAAAACAACTCGCTTGTGTCGTTGTGACTGACGCCAACTCATAAACACTCAGACTCCTCCTGGTCCAGGAGACCAGTCCTAGAAAATTTATAACTTTTCAGGGATTTCTACTCATCACACGATTCATCAGTGAACTCAACATATGGAAGATCAGTGAACTCGTTTATATGACTTTTTCAGTGAACTCAGATCAGACAATTCTTAGACAGACTATCTTTCGTTATATTTGTGTTATTGTGTCTTTTGTTATAAATAAATTGTTACTTGTTACTATTAAATAGGTTTCAGCCGACTCATTTACACCCGTTCAACCGTCCCGACTGTTCTAGCATCCAATCATCCTTCAAAATAAAGTCCACATTTATTTCTGATTACTGTCCACCTGTAATCTCATTTCATCTTTCTCCACGAGCCTATCGAAACTGCAACAATCATATTATGCTTTAATAATGATATATTTTTGATTATTATACGGTTTGTTATATTATTAATAAATTTTTTTTTTCGGAAGATATCTTCCGTATCCATGTGCTGTGTGGATATGATAAATTCCGTATAGGTGAGGAACATACGTTGACACACAAGTGTACATAGTAAAATACTATAGTATATACAGATACATATGTATCTGAGTATAGTCAGATAATCCCAAAATTGCAAGAAAACATCCGCAACAATGTACACGACTATAATCAAATACCAACATGGAACAGATATTGAATTGAGGTGATTTTTTATACATCTGAATTAAGAGATTTAAAAGATATCTTTTAGACGTCTGCAGAAGATATGTCTAGATTGGATTATCTTATAGATATCATTTTTATAATATCTAATAGATATCTGAAAAAAGATATCTAATAGATGACTTTCAGATACTAGTGCTATGTGGGATACGGTTACAAACATTCCAGGATTGAGTCTACAACAGTTTCAGTGATTACCTCAAAAGTTATTTTCACCATTAATAATGAAACAATAATAATCGAATTACTTTTTTTTTTCAATAATTAGTCTGCAATTTTATCGAAATTTCTGTTTTTAATTGATATTTTTGTAATCCCCAAATCATTTATTGCTTTTAAATTGGATGTCTTTTTTTCATCCGCAAAAAGATATCTTATAGCTCTTGAAGAACGGCGCATAAGACATCTCATAGATATCTTACAGATATCTTTCAGAGACATTTGGAGGCTTTTCAGATACTTTTCCAGATATCCAGTTCTAGGTGAAGATATCTATTAGATACCTTTTGGACATCTTTTTGCTAGGTGGGTAGTATTATTGTTAAGGAACATTTGAGTTTCCTTTAATGAGTATTACTATTATGTATGTATGTCCCGCGTAAAAATAAATAGGCCTAAAAGAAGCCCCAAACATGCCCAAAATGAAAAATAAGTCCAATACAGGCCCGATTGAAGCCCAATCTCGACTGAGAGAAATTGTTAGTGCCCAAAACAAGCCCATTACAGGCCTAAATTTTGAACGCGCCGAATTCAAGCCTAAATAGTACATTGTTCACCAAGGGAGCAAAGTATGATATTCTGACCTGGGTGTAAAATTGAAACCCGAGCCGAAGGTGAGGGTGGCAAACACCCAGGTAAGGATATCTTTGTTCCCGTGGCCAACATACTATTTTTTATCATACCACTGTCCAAAATTAAAGTTTGTTGTCTGTTTTAAGGTTGGAAAAGTGATGTTCTCTCTCTCACAGAGAAAGACAACACTCGTCTGGGCACGCGCATGCACGATTTTTTGTCTTTTTGTATGAGATGGAATACGTCGATTTGGGACCTGAAAACAGGGAGCAAACTTTAACTTTGGGCGGGGGTACGATGAAAAATATTTTCCAGGCCCACAACGCCCCCAATTCAAGCCCAAAAATATTTCGCAGGCCCACAACGAGCCCAATTCAAACCCAAAAATATTTTCTAAATTTATATTTGATTGAAGACTATCGAGACACGCGAAAATTTCATCAATTATAAAACTAAGTTTATTTCTGCAATTGAATAATTAACACATTGTCTGGACGATTTAATTATAAATCCTTTTATTAAATGAACCTTCATACTATAAATTTACAGTTGAAAAAATATATTTTCTCATTTTGTTCATTAACATTAATTTCTTGAGTTGGAAAATCATAAGTTGAGTGAGGAATGTATGGATGACTAATTATAATTATTATTGTAGTAATTATCGTAGTTATAATGTTGGATGTATTCAGATGACTGTTGATTGGATGAACGAGGATGAGCTGCAAGATGAAGCCTTACTGGTACTGCAGAAATTGAATGTTGAGATAGCTGATTTGTTAATGGAGTTTTCGTAGCTGTTGATGATGACGGTGATTCTGCATTCTCTACTGATATATCTGATGCTGATGATGAACTGGCTGTTGGTGTAGGCATTTTTTTTGATGATGTTGATAATTTTTTGGCAACTGAAAATATTAATTGTGGAATAACAGTAGGTATTAATATCGATGTTATAATATCACATTCTCATATTAATGCAGATGACTTGATAAAATTTTGCTTTACCTTTCTGTTTTTTTGGTGTGGGACTATTCGAGTCTTTTCTTATATCTTCCTGTTCGGAATTTTCTTCTGATGATTATTTGTTACGTAGATATTGAATCCTGTGATTGACTATTTTATTGTAATTTTTCGTATCTATTACTGCATTGAAACAATTTTTAATCTAACCTGTAATCAAATAAATAAGATTTTTGTTGTTACTTGCTTTTATGAAAGCTTCATTTTGCAATCTATATATTTCCAAGAATTCTGGGGTTACTAGAAAATTGTAAATAATGATAAAAATGAGTGAATGCACTAATAATTCACTATGCTTACAAAGCTACGATTATTCATGTAATACATATTATATTATGAGATCGTACTTTTGAATCTCTATTCTCTGCAGACGCAATCTTTGCAATTTTCACAGGAATCCAAAGTATTCATCTTTGTATTTTCTGGAGGATCACTTGTTACATTTGACAGACTCTGAATAAGTTCATCAGAATTTGCGGTTTTCATACTTTGGATTGAAACTTTGCGCTTCTTTGCCTTTTGAATTTTCTGACGTTCAGCCATGATTTTATTAGTTAGTTGTTTTTTCAGAATTTGTCCTTTTTTATTAACACTGAGATTTTCAAGATAATCTTTATTTTTTACAAAATACAAGCAAATATTTCATTCCCGATTGGTAATGAATAGTATATTACACTACAAGGGCAGAAAGTTGAATTTCCTGCATTGCGCGCCATGACGCCCGAGGCGAAGCCGAAAAAAAAAAAAAAAAAAAATAATAATAAATAAATCCACTTAAAATTGTAGTAGTATACACTACATACTCTGTTTATTTACTTAGTGTTTATTATTCTAAGACAATTATATGACAATGGCAGTACAGCGTCACAAAATCGGCACAACTGTGGAAGTACATCATCACTTCGCCGTCCCTCTTACGGCCTAAAATTAATAATAATAAATAAATCCACTTAAAATTGTAGTAGTATACACTACATACTCTGTTTATTTACTTAGTGTTTATTATTCTAAGACAATTATATGTCGCGCAGTTCAGGGCATTCAAACTTCTGCCCGTGTGGTGTATACTATTTTTCTTTATAGCCGGTCGAAAGTGCGTTTATTCAGCACGCAGCCTGTTACACGATTATGTTTCACTTAACAAAACTCGATTCTTTTGTATTTTTTTCTTTTTCACTTACTTTTCTAGGTTATAAATGTCGTGATCCGTGTTTTTGATGCCTGCCTCGACATTTGCGGCACGAGCGGAGTGAGTGCTGCTGGTCGGGGGAGGCAGGCATCAAAAACATATGAAAAGTCAAATAGAACAACATTTTTTTATATTAAATAAACACTTTTTTATTTTTATGCTAAAAATACAACACAACCATTTATTGCGAAATAATCATAGTATAAATTATATATTATTTATGATAAAGTTTTTTTATTGCATCGTTTTCTTACTTTCAGAATCAATACTCGAACAATGAAAATTGTTTATAATATTTCCATGAAATGTGCAGTTTTCATATTTATTCCATGGATTTTGGTCAAGAGTAGGATTTGTCGATACAGATTCAAATGTCTGTTTACTTGTGTCAGTTTCAGTTTTGAGGATTTTATTTTTTTTTCGTGGTGGTTCATTCTCTGATCTTTCAGAAAATATTTTTAATGGTGGTTTAGTTGTAAAATGTGTAGACGGTCTCAATTGATTATTACAGGTTTGAAGAATTTTTCTGTTTTCTGCTGTTGTGAAAAAAGGTTTCGGTGATTCAGGTACTTTTCATTGATTTATGTTATCAATTGCACGTAGATCCTCATCATTTATTTCAAAATCATTAGAAAAATTATCACAATCCACTTCAGAATTTTCATTGTTGTTACTAGTTGTGGATTAGATTGTTCATCAGATACAGCTGCATGGGTTATGCCTTCATAAATTGTTTGCTTATTCTTCAACGAATTGTCTACATAACCTGTAAATTAGTAAATTATTTATTTAAAAAAACCAGTATAATTTGGATATTAAATAAATAATCAAGTTCGAATATATTGAAATTATTCGCAAATAAAAGGCATTATCTATATTCTAATTAGATAAATAAAAAAAAAACCTTGTGCTATATTAATAGACTTCCACCCTCCTAGTAGTTTGAGCATAGTAGGGTTTGCATGTTTCGATTTAGAAAAAAGCGTTGCACCAGTTCGCCGAAAACAATGTCCAGTATATCCTTTTGGATTGGGTAAGTTTAAACATGATGCTATGGATTGAGGTGTTTCTCCGATTTTATTCCTGCCAATGACTTGACGTTGACATTTTCCTTTCTGATATTGGATGAAGAATCGATCAGTAAATGATTCATTTGGTCTCATTGAAATATATTCTTTGATTTTCTCATAAAAAAGTTGTCCGATTATAAATTGGCGAGGCTGATCATTTTTTGTATCGTTGATCGATACAAGATACTTGTTACCAAGATCTTCTACATCTTGTATTTTAAGTTTAGTTAGTTCATCGCATCTAAGAGCCCCGCAAATGCCAAATACGAGTATAACCTTAAATTATTATAAAAACGAATATAAATAATCATAAATGTCAATTAAATAATTGATGAAAGCTAATGTAAATACTAACCTTTGATGCTAAATATGTGTGGTCTGATGCACTGTTCATAAACTTCTTTATTTCATCCCACTTAAACACTAATGACTTTTTTGGCTTGTAGCCCTTAGAATAATTTTTCATTAGACTTTTTAAATTTTGTCATATCTATGTTCTTTTTTGAATTTAATGTTTTTTTCAACATCGAGTGAATGCTCCATAGAGTTGATGGTTTTAACTTTTTACTTAATTCATTGAAATATATTACCAAGTTGCTTTCTTCCGAGCTTGACAGCAAATTGTTATGTTCTGACTGCCATTTTTTGTAGGCCTCATAGACTAAGTTGTATCTGTTGACAGATTTCTTCGGCAACGTTTCTGTTTCGATTATCAATTTTGCCTCTGCGTCAAAATCTCTTAATACTTCTTCCTCGTCCGTAGATTCATCGGATAAAAGTATTTGTTGCATTATTTACTTTGATTCAATTTCAGTTGATATAACTTTATAACTTAGAAAATTAACAAACACTATTAAATTCCAACCGAATAGATTTGAGGTTCTACATAGAAACATGAATGACAGCAGCTGGCGGCAGTAGAAGCAGTCTGCCGTATTGGTGTGTACGAAAAATTTTGTGCTCCCGCTGTTGTAGAGGGCGCATAGATAGTCTCACCAATGCACAAAACGTAGGCTTTCTGCTTTGAAATTGATGCGGGAGATACGCACTTTCGACCGAGGTATAAAGAAAAATAGTATATCGTGCACCTAGAGTGGAAACTAGCCGATTGTCCACGATGGCAGTGTTAGACGCACGAGCGTAGCGAGGTTATTTGCCATCATGGGCATGAGGCTAATTTCCACTCTAGTTGCACATTCTATTTTTCATCACAAGTGCGGCGATGGGTTCGCTAAGGCGGGGGTGGATCAGAGCTTGTGTAGACGCGGGACGGGGGTCTACGGAGTCCCCCGCAAATGAAAAAAACAAATTTTTCTATTATCTTATTTTAATTATTAATTTCCTAATTTTTTTTCTCTTTACCAAAATAAATATTTATGCTTGAACAATTTTTAACATGTAAATTTATAATTTTACCCTCGTCTAATTGAATTCTTTTAACTTCTGTATTTTCTTTGTCGGTTTGATCGTCGTTAATTTTTGTTTTCCGATTGTTATTTCTTGTATAAATTTCTTCTGGACTATCGTCGACTGGACTACTTTCGTCTTCTTGGATGTAGTCTTTTCTATATTCGCTGTCGATGTCATTGCTGTCTTCTGAAATATCTTCTGGATTTTCGATGTACTCGGCTGATTTAAATCGAAAATACTCTGTTGAATTTTGCGAGAAGTCTTGACTTTGTTTTGTATCGAATTTTTGATGTACTGTTCAACCACGGCATCCGATGTCCATCCTCTGTGCCTTTTCAATTCTTGCATATCAGCTCCGGTATCAGTAAGCATTGTTGCTGATGTTCTGCAAAAAGCGCAATCAGTGTATTCTTCTGCTTCTGGTAAATTTAAGGATTTGGCCACAATTTTTGGCATTCCGCCAAACGTACTTATACCAATAACTTGGGAGATACATTTGCCATTTCTGAAAACCAGAAAAAATCTTTGGGTTGCAATTTTTTCGGGTTGTAAGTCGGCATATTTTTTATAAATTTTATAAAATTCATCGGTTATAACGAACGTTCGTTGTTTGTCAGTTTTGGTGTGCTGAAGATTTACTATGACCATGTCTTCTTTATTCGTAAGATCATTGCTTGTAACATCACAAAGTTCCTGACGTCTGCAGGCTTCTGTCAATTCGAATATAAGAGCGACCTGCCAATAAATTAATATCAAAAAGTTTGTTATATTTTAAATTGTATTTATTGATACGTTGTGATTTTATATTACAATATTACTTACCTTTATGGCTAAATATTGGTCATCTGGAGCTTCTTTAATCAATTTTTTTACTTCGTTGATACTTAAAAATTTTTGATTTTTTAGATGTAAATCCCTTTTTTTTCTTCTTCAATAATGCTGTCAGATTTGAATAGCTATGTATGTTAATTTGGTACTTGGTGTTAATCATGCTTTTCAACATCGAACACGTTGCCCATAATGTTGATGGGGCATGATTTTCTGACAATTCATCGAAATATGACAGAAAAACTGGTTCCGAAAGGGATTTAATTTTCTTCTGCGATCTCCGTTTGATAAAATTTTCATATGCTTTCTCATATTTTGCTCTAGATCTATCCGGTAGCAAATTATCTTTCACTTTATTTGCTCTATCTAAAACTTTGCATGGCACTTCCTCATCTTCTTCACTACTCGGATCGCTATCCGGAATGGTGACTTTCTCATTCATTTTATAAAATATTATTCCACAAAATAATACAATATTTACTATAATCACGATCACAATTCCAAAGCAAAAAATCACAAACCTTCCTAACACTGAGCTTGTTGAAATTTGTCGGAAGACTGATGTTATGTTTCAAATATTTTCAAATATGATAAAGAAATTTTAAATAAAAGTGGTAAGGAAGATTTTTATGATATTTCAAACTAGGATGGTAGAAATAAAATCCCATAGTCTGATAAACATATGGTATTCACTCATGGCTTGAATCACTTATTTGGGTACCTGAAAAGTACTAAAAGGGCATTTAATACGTGCGCGTATAGAAAAAGTGGGAATTTTTTGACAAAACATTCTGAGTGTATTTACACTTTAGGTATCCGTGCGTTATTCTAAATCTCGAGTGGGTTTTTAAAAATTACCCGTGGGTTATTGTTGACGAGCCTTACAGTAGGCAGTCGGGGAGTTTCCACACTTAAACCCGTGTGGAATAGTGGTAGTTTCCCCGCACATGTGATGAAAAGTATTATTAATACAAGTAATTTTCGATATGTAATGTAATAATTTCACTAGTCGTTTTTCGTTTTTAAAATATTAATATCCACTGAACTGTTTTAATTTGACTGTATGTACTTCTTCCGATGCTAGCATCAAACTGAATTAACGAACACAAGATCTATGCTCTACAGAGTAGCAGAAATAAAAAAAAAAAACTTGTCTTGAGAGAAGGGATGGTGGATTTGTCTGAAAAAAAAACGATGGGAAAATCCAAACACCGCCGTAAAAGTACTTAGAGAATGATAGCATATGTTTTGTATTTACGGAGAAAATTAAGAAACACCTTGTTAGTCGTACGTATTCCATAGTATCTTTACGACTGAAAAGTATTTAAAATTGATGCACATGCTACGATAATATATTTCACACCTACGAACGAAAAGAAAACTTGCTCAAACCACGTGTACAATTGAATATGTCATAAGCACGTGTTTTAAGGTAGACTAATTGTTTTTCCTAAAGCTGAATGAAGATTTTCCGTCATACTTGTGCAAAAAATTAAATCACTTCTAAATAGAAAAGTAGACTTTTTGCCCAGGCGTGACGAAAAATATTGTTTTTTAACGAGTGACATAAAAGAATAAATGGGTGCTATAATTTATAGTACAATTTATATTTTATTAAGAAAAATCATTCTTGTAAATGTGATACCACAGACTTAATGTTTAATTATTTTATACTTACTGCTAATTTGAAGGATTTTGGCATCATACAAAGATGTTGATCCATTACTGTCTATCCATGGTAGTTGACCCTTGCATCCTACTTTAATTAATTGTAGTTCTAAAACTTTGGCAATATCACTAATATTTACAATAGAAACTTCACTACTTTCTATCCAAAATACTAATACCCATGGTGATTTGTTTTGTGTCATTATCGTTATAGTTCACGCCGTGAGAAAATAAAGAAATAACACATACATGTCAAGATTGTTGGCTATGAACTGTTCGTCTGGTAATAAAAAGATTTAGGTTCATTGGAAATTGGTATCCAATAAAATTTCGTTAAGGTTCGCAAACAATCGGTAGAGTTCGAGAGAAATAAAAATTCAGGTACACTCTTAATATGTTTCATGCTGCGCCATTGATAGTTGCTTACAGAATTCTTAGTGATCCAAAATATTAGGAATCTTATGCTGTGTATTTTAAATCATATAGTGAACAATCTCGGGGGAAAAAATTTTGACAACGCATCGCAATGTTTACATTACGCAATTTAAATTGCAAAGATAAAGAATTAGAACGGACAAACCAGGGAAACCAAGACGATGATATGAATCTTAGTCTATCAGGCAATACATATGAAGCTAAAGATAGTCGTGGAGGAAATACCTCTGATGATGATGAGGAGTTGGAACCTCAACCCCAGGTCGCAGAGGTGGAGGATGGAGATTTTGAATATGCTCCTCAAGAAAATCTGAATGATCATATT